>VCAZ01000003.1:6969509-8169509 GCA_005784505.1 Bagarius yarrelli | reverse complement strand
TAATCACCAAAGCACTTGAAGAATTCAGCGTGAAAGAGTGGCTGATGTAATCTAACATGATCACAGGATCTAGCATGTCAAACGTGCCTGTGTTTTCACATCTTTTCACTGGACGAGGAATCTCTTCACAACGCAGAGGCTAGTCTACTGTCTACTGAAATGAGAAAATACCATATACATACTATATACGCAATAATCATGCCCAAACCCCATTGACTTAAGTCTTAAATCGCCCTCTTTTTTTCCAGCCCTCTGTATCCTACTGTCATCTCTTCACAAACATTACATTTCTTCTAAACTAACCTCTTTGTTAAATTTTGTATTTTCTTTCTTTTAAGATAAAATAACACCACAAAAAATACTTTACTGATGGCATTAATTTGATAGTGAATATATTAGTTCAGATTTGCACTTTAAACTATTACGAACTGCATCTTTAAAATAAACAGTTTAGCACAAGCCACTCATTTACACAATTAGAGACAGATATAAACTTATGTTAGGATTTATATATATATATATATTCCACTCCAATTCTAACCAATGATCCTTCTTCGTCTTTACCTGGTACGATTCACGCCAACCATGCTGTGCACAGCCACACTCAGACCAGCACAGATCGCAGCTGCCCCCCTTAGTACGCAGCATCATGTTTCTGCTTGGGCTTCTCCATGAACCATCAGAGCGCGAAGCCGTGAGCCTGGCACGCTGCCGTGGCATGGTGGGTACAGCCGGGGCAGGAGACACTGGGTATCCGCATTCACAAGGTGAGTCACCCCCTGTGGTATGAATCTCCAGACAACGGCTTTGCTGCCCGGCCAGGTGAACAGACATTCTGTAAACACTCTCTCCCCACCTCACCCTCTTTCTTTCTCTCTCTCTCTCTCTCTTGCTCTTTTTCAATTTCTGGGGTCGTTTGTATTCAGGAAGCGGCAGCAGTTAAGGACGCACAGCTGCAGCGAGTGCCTCTCCTCTGAGCTGAGCTTGCTCTCTGCACTGAGTGTAAGTGTGTGTGTGTGTGTGTGTGTGTGTGTATGTGTGGGACAGAGATTAGAGAGATTAGAAAGAGAGAGGGAGAGAGAGAAAGACTTTATTAGATCTGTCTATCTATCTGTCTATCTTTCTGTCTGTATGTCTATCTATCATTATACAGCTCAGTGCCTGTAAATGTGCAAATACACACCTATAAATGATCATATGATAAAATATGTAGTATTTTAGCTTTATAAACTTCTATGCACTTTTACAACATAACATTGATATCACAATTCTTCCTATAACGTTATGAGAAAAGATACTCTACTTAATCATGAAGTTGTGTACTGCTGAGCCGTTCTTTCAGAGAGCATTCCTCCACCTACTGGATACATGCCCACACTGCAGTCATGTTACATCATTTCCTATGTGAGAAATCTTCTCAACAGGCCCAGAAGCATCTACACGTCATTTTTCTTGATGTGGCAACAGTTCTACAGTTTTTTCTTCAAATTTTTCCATAAATTTTTCTGATATCTCTTTATGAAATTATGTAATATAAAAAAAATATGACAAACTAAAGTGAACTGATGTTAATAATGTTAATCAATTTTTAGTTTGACTTTAGTCTCATCAAATTCTTCGACTGATTATGACCAAAATATGTTTCATTTGAAATTTTTGGAATTTCATCCACCCAGCCAGTTCACCTGAGGATGTAGCAATCAAAAATGTTGGTACACTAAATAGGTTGGAAAATGGAATAACTAATAATCGGTTTTGCTCTATTTTTTTTTATATTTAAAACATTTCTCCATTATTGCATTATCGGATTTGTAATATCAGATCCACTAATATAAACTGCGGTTTAAAAATCCAAATCTGAATCGGAACCATAACATGACATAGGACGGTGACAAGTAACAAAGCAAGCGCAAGACAAACTGAAACATAGCGGTAAAAAATTGGTATATCTCACAACAAAAAAATCTCGCTGTTGCCCTCTGGTGGCTCGGCAGGGCAAAAACTCTGCAAACCTGACCTAGTCCTGACATGGTCATTACAGCATTAAGAAGGTCAAATATTGAGAATAATTTGCCTTAGTTGGTATAATTTAATTAAAATATCAGATTTTACACTACACTACACAACTACACCACAGCCTAGTTTTGCTAACCTAGAAGTTCTAAGCAACACTAAAATAGGAAAGTATTTTTTATTTAGATAGTGTAGATTTTTTTAAAAATTAATTTGTTTTCGATTTTGTTCCTTGCTGGCTTATTTGATAAAACCTTTTATTTAACAAGATTGTGGGATGGTGGAATAAACCCATAAATGAATAAACAGTACATGAAAGTTTCCAGATGACCTACTACCTTCTACTCGGATTTTAAAGTATGCATATAATACACACTTTACTATCCCATGAGGCAGCGAAAGAGCCTCATCATTTGCGGAAGTGGCAAAACGTGATTAAATATACCTTTCCTAAAGCTACATAAGGAAAAAACATTGATACTAGTGGTTAAATAGCTCTCTTTTAACATCATTCAGGACAAACAATATCCAACTACAACTCACACTGACGTGTAGTCATATTTCACGTGTCAATATCAATATGGGGGATGTGGTATTTCATTTTCATTTATAATACTTGTAACTATACTATACCATAGAACATTATGTCCTTGTTAACACTACACTAAACTGAACTGAAAAAAGCCACAGTCCAAGCTATACTGGATAATTTCTTCTCTCAGTGAAGAATTAGTTCAAATTTAATAAAACTCTAAAGAAGAAGAAAATTAGATTATTTAGTGTTAGAAAGCTAAACTGAACCCTTTGATAGTGGAATAAAAGCAGCTGCACATATAAACCCTCGACATTTTAAATGTGTGTGTGAACTGTGATTAGCACTTAATTAACTGCATTTCTTTGTAGAAAAGCACATTTGTAACATTGCACACACACATGCACACACCCAGCTGCCTGCATCATGGCATTGGGAATAAGGGATTAAATAATTGTACTAATAAGAAACTAAGAGGGTTTTTTAACTCTACCCCTTAACCCCAACCCTAACTTCAACTATAACCCTACCATCAAATCTAAACCCCTAAACCTAAACCTACACTAACCCTAGCCCTAAAACTAAATCAAACCCTAACCCTACCATCAACTCTAATCACCCAAACCTTAACCTAACCCCTAACTTAACCCTTAATCTAAACCCTAACCTATACCTTCACCCTTACCTTAAACCTACCCTTTCCATATCCTGATCCTAAACCAACCCCTGACACTTTCCAAATCTTAACCCTAACCTTATAACCCCTATACCTTACCCCAACCCTTTCCTAATTATGATCCTAACCCCTTCCCCCAACACGGGACCTCTTGACCTGACCATAATACAATAACAAGGCAGGAGGGGTGAGGGAAGTTTTAGGGCGTGCCTGTGCCAATTAATAAAAGCTCATCACACTAAAAAGAAGAACAAAACACAAAATCTAACCCTACCATCAACTCTAAACCCCCTAAACCTATGCTTTAACCCCTAACCCCTAACTCTACTCTAACCCTAACGCTTCTCTAATCCTTACCCCAAAACCTATGCTAACCCTAACCCTGCTCTAACACTTAAAGTGTGCTTTAAGTTTTTATCTTGAATTTCTTCTCTTCTGGTAAGGTAACAGTGAAATTCTTTCTTCGCGTATCCCATCTTGGTAAGTTGGGGTTAAAGCGCATAGGTTTAGGGGTTTGAGTAGACTTAGGGATAGGGTTGGAGTAGAGTTAAGGTTGGGGTAAGCATATGTTTGGGGGTTAGGGATAGGGTTAGCATACCCTGCGCTTTAACCCCAACTTCACGAAGTATATGTGACAAATAAAGGCATTTACACATTTACTATGCTAACCCTATCCCTAACTATACTCTTATCCTACCCCCTAAACCTATGCTAACCTTATCCCTAACTCTGCTCTAACTCTAAGCCCCAAACCTATGCTAATCACATCCCTAACTAACCCCTTAAACCTATGCTAACCCATTCCCTAACTCTACTCTAAACCTCCCCCTAAGTCTACTCTAACCCTGACCCCAACCCTAACTCTACTCAAACCCTAACCCCTAAACCTATTCTAACCCCAACCCTAAAGAATATGGCACCACCACTATCAACACTCTCTTTAACACCCACAAAGTGCCCTTTTATTAAATAGTTTTGTTGAATTTAGGTGCATGTTAAAACTTGATGTCGATGCCTACTTGTGCACATCCAACGCTAACCAACTGTGATGCCACATAATCAAGACCATGTTCACGAGACAGCCACGAAAATGTCACCAAATGTGGTGTTGTCAAAAAGACTTCTCACAATTTAATCCAGTATGTTCAACTAAAGTTTTTGCTTCGTTCCACTCTCTTTTTCTCTTTCTGTCTCTCCCTCTCTCTCTCTAACACACAAACACACGCAAACACACAGATTTGACCCTGGCTAACTGCTTGATTGCTGCTGTCAGTGTGTGACAGGTCATTTGCTGCTTCACTGAAATCCCCCATGACCCACCAGACACATAAAACACGAGTCTTTTTCCTTCACACACACACACAAAATCTATCGTTAATATCTTTGCAAATACTTTTCATTGACATATTTATTTATGTACCTGATTTATGCTGTCTATCTATAAATCTTAATTTTGTTTTTTAATTCATTTGAAAAATTACAACAAATGGTCATTTGAATGGTAAATAAGAATCCTGAAAAGAATTTATTTGCCAAAAAATATGTGACAAAACCACAATCCTTTTGAAAGAATGTACTGTGGACAGATGACACAAAAGTAGAGCTTTTTGGTAAAAGACATGATTGCACTATTTACAGAAAAAAATAAGACTTTTAATAAATTAATACCGTCTCTACAATCAAACATGGTGGAGGTTTAAAAATGTTTTAAGGTTGCTTTGCTGCTTCTGGCACTGGATGCCTTGACTGTGTGAATGGTATCATAAAAACTGATGATTACCAAAGAATTCTTGGATGTCAGAAAGCTGCGTTTTCAAATTGGGTAATGCGTCTTCCAGCAGGACAATGACCCAAAACGCACTTTAAAAAGCAATCAGCAATGGTTACAAGCAAAGCACTGGAGAGTTCTGAAATGTCCAGCAATGGGTGTTACCACCGTTACCCACATGGTGGCACCTGCAGCTCACCTTTGGCCAGCTTCTCTTTTGATAATAAACTCTTTAAAAAGCAATACTGAAAGTGATTTTCTCGATCACACACTTCATACTAAGTCTGTTTCAGCAATGAACAGAATGTGTGTCGTGAGAGCAAGGAGAGGAAATTACTTTTTCGTCATCGGTCCAGAACTTTTGGAGTTTCTCTTATTTCTTTTCTTTGAGACGGCAACTGAGTAGCTGCTTATATAATCTACTCTGAGTGATTAAGAATGTTTATCTGTATTGTGCAAATTATATTATACAGAAGCCATCTGAATTATAGTTGTACTTGACCTGTAAAAAAATCATTTTTACAATAGTTTACATTAAACATTACATTACATTAATTACATTTATGAGTCATCCATCCATTACTGCACAGTGAAATTATTTTCTTCACAAACCCCAGCTTGATAAATTGGGGTCAGTCAAAATATGGCACCCCTGGAAGAACAAGGGTTAACAGCACAAAAAGTATACTTATATGTTAAAAGTTTTTAAAATACAGCAAATGTGACGTTAGGTCACCATTTCTGGTTATGTTTAAAATCTGGGAGAAAGTGTAAAACCAAAACATAATAAATACGTTTTTTGTAGTAAAACTGTGGTTCATATTTAATAAGGGACATGCTGTTATAACGATGTCCAGATATTTAAGTGAAGGCAGTGCTTCACAATCTGAAGTTCATTTTCTGCTGAAAATTCCTAAATTTGGGTTGTTAATTCTATTTAATTTTTCGCAATATCGTTGCTTGCGGTTGACTTTAATTTGTCCCGGTTAGGGCCACTATCCTTTATATTTTACCCCTCTAGGTAACTGCTAAAATTTTGATGCTTTAAGCAATCAAAACTAGGTATCGGTATTAAAACTAGCTGAGCATAATTCTTTTAGAATGGCAGCGACGCCCCAGCATTGAGGTTTACTTCAGAATCGTGGCTTAAATAATGCAGGGCGCAAAGCAATGTTCCTGCAGAGTAATGGTAATTAGATTACGCAAATGCACAGAGCGCTGCAGTGGGCTGAGATTCAACAGCGCTCTATGTTAAATAGAGAGATGATTATAATCTAATGTCAGGAGGCTAAGAGCTGGAAACTGTGCTGTTGTAATAATGTTTGGTGTGTTGTAGAGAGAAAAAGATTTGCCATTACAAGAAGGTTTCGATTTAAATGGTACATCAACTCTTACAAGACTGTGTCAGCATGGCACTGTAACTTTCAATCCATGCTGATCAGAGATGTTTGTCTTTTTAATAGTTTAACACTTGATTAAATTTGACCCATTCTGACGTTTGACAGCATTGAAAATACCTTAAATGCTATTTTTTAATGTAAAGCCGTCTCCCGAATACTAGCGCTTCCAGGTTCACTTCCTGTTTAAGCACACTATTTAAGACTTAGCTGTTTGCTAACACACTGCCAAGTATTGTTTGCTATGCAACATACTAAGCGTTTGTATCTGTTTTTTGCTCACCTGTTTCTGATCCTTGCCTGTTTTTTGCCTTTTTGCCTAACGTTTTGGATTTGTTTGCCTGTTTCACTGTGGATTATTGTGTACCTACCATTGCCTGTTTTATGACTAAGATATTGAACTGTCCTTATCTGTTTTATAAAGCTTTTACCTGCATTATTTGATAGTGCTGAGAATTGAACCTACAATCTTCCTGTCAGTAATCCAACATGTAAACAGGCTTAACCACTGAAATACATTTCTTACACAAACACATCCCAACCACAAAACACACACACATACATATACACAGATTTTCTTGATCAGACACACACTGATTCACAACTATGAGTCATTTACCTGTTTATTACCCAACATGTTTTTGGGTCACGGCAGGAAGACACCGAAAATCTCTGAATAACCCACATATACAAACAATTATGAAGCTCTCGAACAAACATAGGACTCAAAAGCTGCTTGATTGCCATTATAATTCCTTTAAAACCAAAAATATGTCTATTTAATACTTTATCTGAATAAAATAGTATCAAATCGTATCTTGAAATAAAAATTTGCCTCAGTCATTCTAATTGACAGACTTAATTTAAGGAATTTTTATCGTGAATATAAAATATGTTATAGAGTGGGACTGTAGGCCTTTTTAGATATTGCAGAACATTTATAACATTTCGAAAAAGAAAATGATAAAATTATATTTAAAACATTGCACACTCATTTTGTTTATTAACTTCTTTATCTTTTAACATCTTTGTTAGCTAACACAGAATAATCTATATTACATTTTTTGGTGTGCAAACCTTTTCACTTGTTGCAGTCTATGATTGGTCATAAAGCATTTGAAACAGTCATCAGTCATCACAGAGGCAGTACAGAACTTCACACTTCCTGATTATAGACACCACGCTTGTCTATTAGAGGCATTTTCTTTCATAAGCTATGCTCCATAGCTAATGACCTCTGCACTTTTGGGAGCCTGATCTTGTAAGTAACTAAAAAAAATTAAAACTGATTCAATAGTTTCCTAAAACATTTTAAACAGAGCCAACAGCCTATGGAAGCACACAGACAGAGCAAAAGAGAGCCATTAGGTGACCATGGCAATGCTGATATCACACCCTCACACCCTTTTCCGGACATTCATCATACCGAATATTAGATGAATTTAGAAGCTTAGAGACTACAGTGTAATAATGTCTTTTCCACTACATTTAATCAAACATCTATAGCATAAGTGTTTATGCAGCAGTTATAGATTCAGCTGTGTTTTTCAATTAGTAGGTAAAACTACAAGCAAAATGCTGTGAGTAAATGTAACTAAACTAAGCAAACCTAAATAAACATAGATATCCAGTAGCAATAACACTGCTTTTTGATATTATAAGTAATCAATTACAGTTGTTTGGAAAGTTAAGCTTCCTACTGAGGATTTTAAGAAAATCCTGTTTAATAATTATTTTCCAGCCGAATAAATTTTTTAAAAATCCCTGTGGTTTGCTGGTAAAATTTAGAAGTATGTGCGCACAGTCAATAGACATCTGTAGCACGTAAACTCTTCTTACACATTAGTTTGTAATATCAAACCTTTTCTTAATCTCATTTTAAGCAGCTCCACCGGTAAAGTGATGCAAAATAGGGAGATAGAACTGCTATGATTTAATATTTAGTTGAATGCCAGGCATGAGTGCTTCAGTGCTATATCTCTGTTCTGGCACCAAGATGGTGGAATGAACTTCCTATCAATTTCAGAACAGCCACTGAGTCACTAAATGTCTTCAACAGACAACTGAAGACCCACCTCGTTCGTAAATACCTAGTACTCGACATTTAACACAAAAAAGTATCTATTTTCAACAGTTTTTGTGGTTGTTACACATTGAATTGTGATATATTGTACCAGTATTGATCTTTCTGTTGCGGACATTTTCACCTCACAATGCATTTGCAAAGACCACGGCATTGTGGATGCCCCCACAGATTCACTTTTACTGCCATCCGTAAAAAGATAATGCCCTAACAACCCACATGAGTAACAAACGTGGGTTAAATGTGTCAGGCTCACCGGCAACTGAACAACCTTGAACTAAAACATACACTTGCAAACACAAACACACACACATTTAATAGAAATCTTTATAACCACAAAAACACAGATAAAGTCAAGTGTTTTGCACATCTAATTTCAATGCTGATATACTCTATTTAAACAATTTTTACTCTATTTGCACAATATAGTCTGCACTCTGGACAGGGTTATTTTATGTACATGCATGGAGTGTTTTTGTATTTTGAAGTGTTTTTTGTCTTGTACTGTTTGAACTAGGTTAAACACTTTATCTGGCTAGGAAAAAATATTTTTTAGTCATTAGTTTTATGTTACTCTTTTGTACAAACCTTAGCTGAGGGTTTTAATTTCCAATTCCAATGAATTTAGGACGCTTTGTAAATTGTAAATAAAACAGTGACCTTTAAAGCCCTTTTGACCCATAATTCAATTGAATATTAACAAAGACAACATATGCATATGTTCAATTTGGTAAACTTTATTGTCTCTTGCAAATATTTACCCACTTTGAATTTAATGCCTGCAACACATTTCAAATGAGCTAAGACAGGAGCAAGGAAAAGTTGGACAATGCTTCAAAAACACCTGTTTGGATCATCCCACAGGTGTAAAAGTTAATTGGAAACAGATGAACATCGTGATTGGGTATGAAAAATCGCTAAATCCCTAAAAGGCTTAGTAATTCAGCACCATTAATGCTAAAATTAGGAGTAAAATATGCTGTATCCAAGCGACGTCTTCTTCAGGGACATCCCTGCTTATTTTCAAAAAGACAATGCCAAGCCACGTTTTGCATTCTTTGTTACAGCAGTGTTGCTTCATAATGAAAAAATCTGTGTACTAGACTAGTCTGCCAACATTATGGAGCGCAAAATACGACAATGCAGACCTGTTAAGCAACTGATTTCATACATCAAGAAAAAAATTTACAAAACTTTAACAATTAGGCTTTACACTGCAGATCTCTACGCCTAGTTCCGATTTTGTACCTATATCCGATTTCTTTAAATACCCACTACATCTTTTAAAATTGACCCATATCCGATATCTGAATTTACACTACATCATACAACATATCTTGTCTTTGTTGTGGGCTAAAAGCAACCACCACTGCTGTCGGCAGGTCAGACTGGCACATGCCTGCAAACAATGGCCATTTTCCATGCATACCAGGCCGATCCCAAACCAGCCTAGAGTTCAAGTTTAAGAAGCTTTATTGTCATTTCAACCTTATATAACAGACGCAATGCACAGTAAAAATTAAACAATGTTTCTCCAGGATCATGGTGCTATAGAAAACAACACAGAATTACACAAAACAACAAAGAGCCACATAACAGAAAAACAACACAGAGCTAAAGACTGAAGAATAACTGTTTACTTTAAACAGTGCAGACAGACAATACAGAAACAAAACACTCTGTACAGTACATTCAATAGTGCTGACCAGATTATAAGAGATGTGCAGATAGACAAGAAATGTGCAAATATGCAGCAAGATTGTTGTGCAAATAGCACAAAGTGTCTTTAAGTCAGAAAGTCCTTGATCCAGTTTCTAGAGCGAGGTGTTTAGGTTCAGCAGGCTCAGCTTCTCGATCATCTGCTGAGGGATAAATGTGTTGAATGCTGAACTGAAGTATATTAACAGCATTCCTACATATGTGTCTTTATTGTCCAGGGATGTAAGAGCCAAATGGAGGATTGTGGTAATGGCATCGGCCGTGGAGTAATGGAAATTGTCTGGTTTGGACAATATGCAAACTGTAATGTGGGCGTTTGAGCATGTCGTGATGGTTTTAGAGACAGTCACGTCAACAATGCACTTGCCGATGTAGCTGATCACTGAGGTCATGTACTTTTCCAGGTTAACACACTCACCGTTGCAGCCTCCCTAAACATCTGCCAGTCAGTGCAATCTGAAGAACAGAAGTTCTTCCTGTTGGTCAGGTTCTTACCTGCCTTAAAACCGGTTTGGATAAGTGGCCTGTAGGCTCGAATTAGCATAACAGAGATGTGGTCTGAGTAACATACTGGTGAAATTTATAGAGCACTGATTTAAGATTTGCATGGTTGAAATCTCTGGCGATCATTAATAGCCCCATAGAGTGCACAAAGCGCGTCCTTAGCATTAGCGCTTGGTGGAATGTACACTCTATCAATAAAAACAGTGGTTAATTCCTGTGGTAAATAAAATGGCTTGCATCTAACAGTCACAAACTTTACTACCAGTAAGTAGAGATGATCAGTTCTTGCACCATTCCGCATTGATGTACACACACGCCACCACCACGAGCCTTATCGCACAGAGCTGCATTTCTGTCGGCTCAAAACAAAGGTTAGCCCATTTAGCTAAATGGCGGCATCCGGAACTCTGTTGCTCTCCTGACTGTCAAGATCAGGTGACGCTGAAGGGCTGGGGGCTTGGTCCTCCTAGCAAGTCAAGTTTCACAAAGTTTGTCAAGCACATTGTCATGCAGGTGCGTTGCTGCATGATTGTACTTGAAAAGTGTCTAATAGTAGTATTGTCTCTGGTGTTTATGTGCTTTCCTTTGTCGGGCTAAAAACATAAGGGCTATTTTGGATCCGGAGTGGCGCTGCATGCTACTGCTGTACGTCCATCTTGTATCTAGAGATGTTGATTCCCCAAGTGTAGTTCATGACAGCATGAAAGCTTCTGTCAAATGTCCCACAGTGGGTCCTGCATACTGTACAGAATCTAATTCACTTCTCCTCTGCCATGGTTTAGCACAAAGCTCTACTTGAGCGTGGCCCCAGAGTAGGCTCTGGTTATGAAACGTAAGGTAAAGACTCTCTTGGGGTAAGGACCAAGTGCAGTGTGGCTTATATAGCTGATACTTCATAGTTCCAAAGCTTGAAGTTGCATCTGATCTCAAACTCATGCCAGTTAAACCGGGCATTCAGACAGCTCTAGTTCAAGATGCTGTACGTCAAGCAGGTTTTACAAACCAGGTCCGAGCATATGTTTGTCACAATAAATTTCAAGGAGGCCCACTTTCATATATCCTTCCTAACATGAAGGGGCTAAGAGCATTGGCCTTGGGGGTAACTCTATAGGACAAATACATTTGTCCAATCTGGACAATCTGAACTAACAACAACCCCAACCCCCATCAAAACAGGCAGTGGCAGTATGGCAGCGTGGGGACTCCAGCATTTTAAAGTAGTTCGAGTATCAAAAGTAACTTTGAACCATGCCGAAGGGAGCATTATTAACTCGGACGAAGGACAATGCAGTGCGAGCTCATAAAAAAAATACATTAACTCACTGGCTGATCTCGATCACATGACCACTAAACAGTGGTGTAAAATTTTGTAAGAGGCATCTGAGTTTTCCAAAAGCATATAAATGCATATATGTGATTGAGTAAATTTAATTATGTGTTCATATTTTTGTTTTTTAATTCTTACAGCCCCTAATGTATAATTTAAAACAAAATCCTTGAAAGAGTATTTATTGTTATTTTATTCTTAAATAACATACACAGACTATCCTACATTTCTACATGGCAGTTACAGTAGTTTTACTACAGTAAATCAACCATAGATTTTGGTGGATTGAAAAGTATTTTAACAGAAAGGTTGTCGCTTGATATTCCTCTTGTTTTTGGGTCAGTGTTAATAATAAAGTCAGCACTCTTTAATATAGTGCACTCTGTGGTTACCCCACATTTATTTTGTATATACTGTATTTGCACATGACAGACATACAACAACAGACATAAGGTTGTGGGGAAGTGGTGGCTTAGTGTTTAAGGTGTTGGACTGATAACAGAAAGCCTGGAATTCGATTCCCAGCACCAACAAGCTACCACTGCTGGGCCCCTGAGCAAGGCCCTTAACACCCCGTTAGTCAGTTGTATAAAAAAAAAAATACATGTAATTTAAATGCAGTGCTTATAACCGTATTTTCAGCTTTCTGTCAATAAAAGTGCATAGAGATTTTTAGATATTACAAAGCAAAATTATTTTTTTAAATGGAAAATTAGCAAAGCTCAATTGTACATACAGAGTTGCTATACTTTGATAATTTTCTACACACAACCAGATTAATCAAAATTAGCAGGAACTACATGTTCACAAGATATAAACTACAAGTCACTTGTCATTTGCTTGTGTGAATGTATAGGGATAAATGATAGCTTTAATAATTGTTTAGATCCAAACATTTGTCATAAAACATTAAAAATAACTACCTGATATTTAGCACAGTTACAGTTTAGACACTATACAGAACCTTCAGTGCATTTTAAGCAGTGATATTATTTAACATTACTATCAATCAAAGACTCCCTCTTGCACACTCACGCTAACCTGGGTGCGGCTTTTAGAATGCCTCTTCAGAAGCTTCTGTGTCAAAGTCTGCTTCCATCTGCAGATGGCTACCAGAGAGGCTGATGTAATGGGCCACAGATCAGGAGTTTTGTTCCTTAGAACATCCACACTAAGACTTTTACGTTGCAGCCACAGTCCCTTAGTCTCACTTTGAGTCAGGGGCAGGAGGGTGGGCTTACTACCCCAGTGAATCTTCTTTTTTCTGCAGAAGCCATTATCTTCCAGCAAGTGGTTCATAATCTTACGATCTAGCTGGACTGAATGCCCAGTCGTAAATTATGAAAAATAAGTAGACAATATCTCTAGTGCAAAGGCAGAAAGCTAGTTTAAATCCTGGTTGCAAAAAAAATCCAGCTTATTTAGGTAAATAATTCTGCTTAAATAAAAGTTCTTCCCCGAATGCGTTTCTTTGTAGTTTTTGGTTTGTCTCTATGTGTAAGACGTTAGGCTGGCTCGCAGTGTGCCACGTGTCCTGTACCGCAGCGGTTTAACCATCAGGCTGGGATCAGGCGAGGTTAGACTAGGCTGCACAATGGTTGTGCCAAGCTAAACAGAGAGCAAGAAGTCACACCCACTTAGTTTATGCATGGAAAAAAGGGCCACATACGAAAAGCTACATGAGATTAGATTAGTGAGAAGAAAGTATGCCATATAAATCACCCTATGAGTAATTAGCACCTCGGGACACAGGGTTTGGCTGTGTGCTTGCAACCTGATTAGAAGCAATCAATTAGATATAGAGAGAGAGAGAGAGAGAGAGAGAGAGAGAGAAAGAATAGAGAGCGAGAGAGAGAGAGAGAGAGAGAGAATAGAGAGAGGGAGAGAGAGAGAGAGAGAGAGAGAGAGAGAGAGAGGAGAGAGAGAGAGAGAGAGAGAGAGAGAGAGAGAGAGAGAGAGAGAGAGAAAGAGAGAGAGAGAGAGAGAAAGAATAGAAAGTGGGAGTAAAGAGAGAGAGAGAGAGAGAGATCAAAAAATAGTAGCAGTTGGAAACCTCTGTCAAAGAGGAAAAAGGTAAACAGGACACAGCAATTAATAATTGACAAAAACATCTGACAAAATTATTCATCTTATTTGTAATTAGAGTCGTTAACAGTAAGCTTCGGTTGCTAAGCAACATAAAAGTAAAAAATTATGCGCACATTAATACAAAATTATTTTTATAGTGATGTGCTTACGACACAGCCCAAATTTTGGAAGAAGAGTCTATCTGTAAAAATAAATACATAATAATCTCATAGTCTTATTACAGAATTCCACGCTCCTTCCAAATCCCTCATTCATGCATGGTTGAGTAGTTTTGCATCATTCGTTTGGTGTTTTTTATTATCCTCGATGCTGTAATTGATGTACAGCTGCTGCCAATTTTTATGTGACTAAACAGACTAGAATACCTAGACGAGAGCTCTGATTGGATGAAATCTGTCCTTCACTGTGTGCTATGGGATTATCCTGCCCCTGGTCAGACACAGATAAGACTTATTTTTCCATCTCTCTTTCCCTGTACCCCTTTATCATCCTCACTTACTTACTCTCTCACTCCCAATGGGTAAGGAGAGACTAAGCATGACAAGGTGGACCTTGTGTGTGGCATACACAATGGTAAAAAAAGCAATGTTTTATTGTGCCTCACTCACTCACCAAAGAGGAGCGCAGATACATATAGCCACCAGTTCCTTTTTCTCTATCAGCCCACTACAATTGCCTCACTTCCATCGTCTATGCACAAAGTGAGCCTTCATCTATTATAGACAGGCTTAAATCTACTGCACACACGCACACACACACACACACTCAGGCAAAAATATGGCAGTGTGCTAAATGAGATGAGGTACAATGTGGCACTGTGGCGGACATGTTAATTACTGCATTAGTCAAATAAAGCTGCTTGTGTAAAAAGATAACAATATTTGTGCTAGACAGACAAAAATCTTTACAAGCTACAAAATATCCCTGCATAATAAATCAAATTAATATTCTCCGACATATAAACAAGCATCAAGGCAAAGAAAACCCAGCAGATCATCAAAAGATCTTTGAACTTCACATGAGACGGTCGGAAATGAATCACAAAGTGCATTTTAAAATCTACAACAGCACAAAAATTATGGAAAATATCACCAATAATAAAATGAAGTATTTGTAATTTAAAGATGGCTCAGTAATGAAAACCCAGGACTGAGATGTGACAATCAGCAGGATCAGACAGGAGAAACAGGTGGAACTGAGCAGGTGCAAGAAATTTACCCTCAGCCCCCACCCCACACTTTTAATCCTGCTGGCTCTAAAATCCACTTAAGAACAAAAAGTCCTCTATAGCACAGCTGCTGTTCATTCCCACATTAGAAAATATTATAGTATACTTAAGGATTTACTAAGGTTAGATGTAGTAAATTACAGTTTATTACAGTATTTGCTACAATTTACTGCAGAATATTATAGTATTAACGCTAGTGAATTGACAAACTGTAGTAAACACTGTAGTAGACTTTATAACTTACTAGAGTAAACTAAAAAAAAGTGGAATACTGTATCACATTATAGGGTGAACAATAGTATGTGTACTTTATTACTGTACTGAACTGACAAACAATATTTTAAAAGAGTTGTTACAGTTATGTAACAAAAACTTTTTTCGTAACAGTGTCTTCTAGTGTGAACGACCAAATTCCCATTTCTAACAGACAGCAATGTCAGATCAGTGATTCGGCAAAAGTGAAACAATGCAGCGAAGATTTTAAACAAAGTAACAATAAAAAAAAAACAATTTAAACGTTTTGTTAACAAGTTGTTTGGTTTGCTCTGATCTGTGCGGTGAATGATTTTCACATATACAGTATCATAATACAGTCATAGAACATTTACTATATCAATTAGTTTATTTTACTATTGTAACCAGTGTTGTAATATTACCACAACAAATTAACACATTATTGCATTTTACTCTGGGGTATTTACTATAGTAAGGTTTAAAAACACTACAGTATTTTCCACAGAACATTTTACTACACGTTCTATAATAAAAAGAAAACCAGGAAGCTGCTGTATATTAGCTATCAGTGTAATTTTTCCCACTTTGGTAAAGATGGATTAGATTAGTATTTAGCATGCTATGTTGGAAAATAAATTATAAATTGCATATATTCCTTATGTTCTGCAAAAATTCTGTTTTTAGGTGATAGCGCAGTGGTTATGGTTCCATTCTCAGCACCACCAAGTTGCCACCGCTGAACCCCTAAGCAAGGCCCTTAACCCCCAACTGCTCGATTGGATAAAAGAGATAAATGTAAGTCACCCTGGATGAGGGCGTTTGCTGTACATGTAAATGTAAAGGATTTCTTTTTCCAAAACAGAACTGCGACATATCTGAGAATTGATCATTTTCTTTAAGGATTTAAATTTCAACCACATCATGACTAATAATTTTATTCAGTTATGTTGTGTGAGGAGGTCTGGAGTGCAGTCGGTATTCCAGTTCATTTTAAAGGTGTTCAATAGTGATTCAGAGCTCTGTGCAGGACACTGGAGTTCTTTTACACCAACCGAAACACACCATGTCTTCATGGAGCTTAGGGGCTTTGTGCACAGGGGCATTGTCATGTTCTAAGTGTTTGGGCGTCTTAGATCCACTGAAAGAATATCTTATTGAAAAAAACATTCTAGCAAATGCTTCCTGCAATAGAGAATGGGAAATAATGGAATCATGTATTCATTGTTTGAATGTCAAAAGTTAGCATATTTAATAAATGTTGCAGTAGCATTATACAGACAAATATGACAACAGAATGATATTATTGGTTCGTCACACGCTTGTTTGGTTAGTGACAACATTGTTTTGTTAAGTGACCTTGTTGCAACCTTTATATAGCATATTTCGCTTTATTCGCTTTATACTATTTTTTAAATTTTCCGGAACATAACCGAGAGTTGACTGTATATGTGTATGTGTAGATAAAAACTTTGTGACAAAATATCATATTTATTACAATAAAATATAGGCAGTTTTTGACTGAAGTCTGATGGAAAACTTCACTAATGAAAAACTTTATGATTTGTCTGTGCATGTGTTTGTGAGTGTGTGTGGTATCTCTTCCAGGTCTGAGCTGTCAGGCAGCTGTTAGCTGCAAGGCGGAGCGTGAAGGGCGCATCAGTGACTATGGGGTCTGGCAGATTGTCTATGAGCAGACAGAGCTATGAGTGAGGCAGTGACCCTATGGGGAATCAGCCCCTGCGCTCAAGTCTTACTTTACAGAGCCGTGTCCCTGCTTGCAATCAACTGTCATAGCAAGGCAGCGCATCCTTTCTGACTAACAAAAACGTGCCACAATTTGTCTTTCCAATTATTGAATAAATGAAGTGGGCAGCTAAACAGGGTCTCGAATAATACATTAATAGTGACAGGGTTGGGGGATATTTTTGAGCATACAATACTGAAAGGGGGGAAATAGTCCATTAAATTCGACACAATGTGCCAAATAATATTTCATCTTGGCAAAATGAGAAACTATTGAACCTCTTACTGAACAAAATAGACATGAGCAATTGGTCAAACCCTATTATAATCTTGCTAGTCTCTCTGATTCGCTCTCTCACTCTCTCACTCTTTCACCCTCTCTCTCTCTCTCTATCTGTTTCTCTCTCTCTTTCACTCTCTCTTAAACCTTACATATTTCCTAATAAAATAAAAGTGTGGCTCAATAACATATGATATCCTGGATGTAAACCAATGTCTTGCACATCTTGCCTTTCTTGAAATTTTATTATTGTCTGGTTAGTATTATAAAGCTCTCTTAACTCCTTTCCGGTGGTGTGTTAGTCTGTGGTGTAATATTGAATTAGTTTTTCTAGTAATAGTAATTATTATGAAAGGGTTCTCCAAACAAATATATAAACATGAATGTTCTGCCATAAAAACAAAAAATCTTGTAGCCTCAGCACAATGCATGAAATTATGCAGATATTGAAAATAATTCAGTTAACGTTCACAATGTCTAAACATTACAATATCATTTTAGGTCTTTTGTGAGCAGTATAGAACACATTGTTTTCATTTCTGTCGGCCAGGAACAGGAATCTGATGCTACAGAGGGTATATGCTCACAGTACTAAATAAATATATAACCTTAAAAGGAAATGTTTCAGAATTCTTTTATAAATACAGAAGGTTTAAACATTTAATTGTCTTAGAACACAATACGATTTGATGTACACTAATTTCCAGGTCTTGTTTAGCTGTAAGCTTGCTAGCTTCAATGTCAGATCAAATCTTTTATACTATAAACAGCTTTTAAACTAAAAAGAATCATATAATTTTTTAGATTGCACCTGATTAAGCAGGCAATTTTTTTTCTCTCCCTCTGTCCCTCTTGTTCTAGCCATTAGAATATTATTTTCATGCAGTGCAGCTGGTGTAAAAAGGACACTAGAGGAACATACACATTAGTTTCTCGACCCATTTAACCAAGTTGTCGGACATCAGCCTCTGCACCTTTTTTCAACGCCACCAGCAAGTCTCCCCGAGGAGACTTTGCCACGTATGTTGAGTGGGTGCTGGTCTGCAATGGGTCTCCGTTTACCCTGGGCCCTGCTAAGGCGCAGATTAGTCCGACTCCTAATCAGCTTCTAAATCCTGACCCAGACCTGACCCCGACATTGACTCCTACCTCCTCCCAGGTCCCGACCCTGCTTCCAGGTTCTGTCCAGGTCTCCAACCCTAACTCCTGATTTCTTGAAGGTCTGGAACGTAACTCCTGGTTCTATCCATGTCCCGACCTTGACTCCTGGTTCCATTCAGGACATGACCCTGACCCCTGGTTCTGTCCTGGAGTTGACTGTTATCCTGAGTCAGACGTGACCCCAACCCTGAACTTGTCCAAGACCGGTACCCCCCCCGCCCCTGACTCTGTGTAATACCTGATCCTGCGCCCAAGACCTGAACC
Source organism: Bagarius yarrelli (assembly GCA_005784505.1). NCBI lineage: Eukaryota > Metazoa > Chordata > Actinopteri > Siluriformes > Sisoridae > Bagarius > Bagarius yarrelli. The sequence continues at coordinate 8,150,492 of VCAZ01000003.1, read as the reverse complement.
CGTCCAGGATGTCGCTGTGGTCTTTGTCTCTGCCCAGAATGTCACTGTAGTCTTTGTCTCTGCCCAGAATGTCACTGTAGTCTTTGTCTCTGCCCAGAAAGTCTTGGCCTCCGCCTAGGACATCTCTTGGCTCTATCGTTGGGCTGAGGACGTGCCTCAGCTCCCTCACTTGGCTGAGGACGCCGCTCGGCTACATCACTTGGCCAAGGATGTTGGATGTAAGGATCTGTATTTTTGTGTGGAGTGGAGTATTTGTATTTTTTGTGTGTGGAGTGGCAAACATTTGTGCTCCGCACTTAGAGCCATTTATAATTACTCCACTTTAGCCCTGCTCTGGATTTTCATGTCCTTGTTCTTAGGCCCCTCTGCAGATCATTCTCACTTTCTCCTTGCGCTATGTTCGCTTCACTGCAAATATTTTATTATAGATACTGTAAATAGATAGAATTTTTGCAGAACATAAGGAATATATGCATTGTACTGTGTTTTGTCAATAGTCTTTAACTGTTTAGCAACATATGAATTTGTTTATTCTCTATGCAAACATAAACTGAGCTCTTGATGGAACGTTAGTGGAGCGAACTTGGAGTGACAGAAAACCACAACGCTTTGATTTGAAGTTTCGAAATCACACCGCACCTCTTCACTCACACTTCACTTTGCTCACACACTCTGGCTAAAATAGTTAACACACACACTTAAACACTACAAACCACCTACTCCTAACAGAACACCTGTTAAACACACATCCCTCATGTGGCCTTCAACACTGTTTTTAAACCTTTTTTCTACCCAAAGTGACTCACTGATGTGAGTTAAACTAGTAATTAAAGACAAGCTAGTGATCATACACATTATTCAAATCTTTACGTATTTCAAAATTAGTCTCAGATGACCAAAGTGTTGGCAAAATTGTACAGTGTACACCTGGCCTAAGTCACAGCATAATTTTAATATGCAGTCACTGACACTTCTACTTATTCTTGGCTGACAAAAGAGTTTCATTAGTTGTGCATTCTGAGATGCTTTTCTGTTTTCCATGGATAAAAAGAAAGCTTATTTGAGTTACTAGAGACTTTCTGTCAGCTCTTATTTTTACTGCAGATCACCCACATATAAAGCACAGAGTCAGCTACAGTATAAACACGGCATGCCAGCAGCAAAAAGAGTGAAAAAGGAAGAACATAATTACGATGTTCAAATAACCGATAAGATTGGAATAATCAGGTTTTCAAAACATTTTGGTAACATAGTTTTAATGATTATATACAAAATCTATAGATTGGCATGATTCAATGTTGTGATTTCTATGTGCACATTGATCACAAAAGTAGAGCCCATGCAAACTTTTTTAGCAGCTCACAATAAAAGAATCCAAATTACAGACAAATGTGATGTGTGTCTTTTAAACTTTAATACTTGGCACTGAATAATGGTCAGTAGAACTGGAATTCAACTTATGTAGTAGTGTAATAGTCACCCGGAATCTTTTAAAAGAATCTGACCAAAAAAATTAAAGAGAAAAAAATAATAGTTAACGTCCTGGCTTCCATTTTTGTTAACTATCATTATCTGATACAACAGAAAGGGTCCTCTGCTAAATACAAAGAGGGAATTGCAGCTTTTCAAATAAAAAGAAAAAAAATAGCCACACTGAAAAGTTAATCTATCATGTATTTGTACAGATACATTATTTCAATTATAGATAACACTGCAGGATAAGGAGGACATGTGAAATGTGAAAGAAAGCTAGCTGATTCCCTGGTAAGCTCCTTTTTTTCACCCCTACATTTCCATCCGGACATTATGTTGCACTATCATTAGTATCTTTTTTCCTATTATTATGTGCATAAATCAATGTCCACACAGGATTTTGTAATGAGAAAGCACACCATTGCTTTATCCCATTCACATTTAATTTAAAAAATCAATAACTGTAAGATAGTGAGAAACATCTGCACCCTTTTTTTTGCCTTGCACTGCTGTAATAATTAATTTGATCTACTAATTAATTTAGAAAATGAGGTCCAAGATACTTTTAAAAATGTCTACTGTAGGCACCTTTTTTCCCTCTGTGTAATAATGTTGAATCATGCTGGCTCAGCTTGCTGAGTTTTACAGATAAACTCAGAACCGCGGTCCGCTGCCTGGCCTATAAATGAAGATATTCATCATCAAAATATTAATTTTAAACAGAGGAAAAATATCATCTGCTCATTTTATTAATGCAGCAGCTTCATCTTACAAGCACAAAGAAACAGAACTATTAAACTAATGCAGGACTAAATGCTACATGGTTATGGACACATTATGGCCCTTTATATTTTTTATATATCAGAAAGGCTTCCTCTTTTTCCATCCAACCAATTTTAGGAGTCTTCATTCTGCAATAAAATCTGATAGATGCGATTAGGGAAAAAAATGCAAGATAAAGCTTTCAGCATATCCGGCTTTAATTAGGTTCGTCCTCATAGGACAGCTGTCTGGTTAAGACGTATGATGTAAACTTGGTAAGATCCTGCCTTACGGATTTTAACTACATGATAGAGAAATATGTAAAGCAGCATAAAATGTGTGAGAGGCTTGAGAGATTACCTGGGATTTTCATGTAATAAATACATTTATTCCATTAGTCAATAAGCCTCTTAACATAAAATTTAGTAAACAGATGATTTATATGAAAAAATCAGCCAGGAGTTATATTGCAATATTTATGGGAGGGGTTATAAATAAAAAGTTCTGTGGGTTGTCTTACATAATAATTCACAGCTTTAACATGATACAATTATAGTCAAATTTGAGTTTGCAGGTTTAAAAAGGCATCCATCATTAAAAAGCTGAAAGATCAGATCAGTCTATCTACCATCCTTGACATCTTGCTAAATGTGCATGGGAAAATAGCAAGTGTTGGCAATCCAGTAAATCAGTAGTGATTTATCTATTCATTGATAAAAACTCAGAGCACTTTTGTACAAAGAGCATCAGCCAATTGCTCTATATTTAATTGTAGGTGTTCAACTTACCCATTGCTTTACACCTAGGCGCAATACAGCTGCATCATAACACTGCTGCGGTTAGCACAAATCCTGTCTTGTACTCATCCCAGAACGTTTAATTACAATATGCTAACTAGAAATTTTCTCCTTTTTTTTCTCAAAACTGTCACCCCTGGCTTTCTCATTAGAGCTCCACTCACACTCTACATGTAATTTTCTGTAAACCTGCTTTCTGACAATGTCTAATTAGTAATAATACTGAATTGTACCGATTTTCCCTCAGCACTATTTATAAAATGTAAACTATCATATTTATCCTGAAGCATTTAACACAGTAATACCGTGGGTTGACTTTTTGGAGAAAATATATGGTCATGTAGACATCATAAAACCAATAAATCTACTCTTACTCTTAATCTTATGCTTTCGACTGCTCTTCCCTTTGCCGGATATTAAAATCAGCCATTAAATGAGCCACCAAACCTTTTTTTTAAAAAAAAACTCCAGGTATGTATAATAATCAGCACCTGCATGACAAAGGTCAAGGACAGGAGGGAGAAAAAGTCAGTTTCCTCTGTCTTCTTCTAATTACTGTGGTCAGAGATCTGTGTCTCCACATGAGCAGTTTAGAAACCGTTGATATCACAAAGGTGCATTTGACGGTCTCAATAAAGCCAAATAAGTGGAGGTTAAAGCCAGTAACTAAGAATGGGCAATATAAATGGGAAGTAGTGATTGCCATTTCCAAAGTGGTTATTTCTATTTCTGATAACATCTGTTTGCACTGCTACTGTTCTGCACTGAAACATTTAATTCACATCTATTCTGCTGTATTCATATTTTAGTGCATTTATCATTTGTTTATTCTTTTGTGTACATTTTATATATTATAAAATATATATTTCCTTATTGCCGCTGGTCTCTAAGAGCTACCAAACAAATTTTGTTGCCAATACCATGACAAATAAAGTCTCTTTATCTCTCTGATAATCATTTACGAAGGAATACAGCTTTCTTTATTTTGCAGCCTCAACAAGCAATTGGCATATAACAAAAAGATGACTGATAATAAAATAATGACATAATAATGAGTGTGATAAACTGTTTCACTACATTTAACACTGTACAGCACACAGTTGTCTGAGAGAAATCCTAAAAGAACCCTATACTAAAATATGTTGTTATTGTCCCTAGTCTGAGATATAACTATATATAAAAAGTTGTTATATATTTTTATGTAAAACAAACTAACAAAATGTCTTTACAAAAATCATTAATGCTAAATATCTTACTCCAGCAATTTGCCAGCAATTTTCACAGTTATGTCCTTTGCACATTAATGAAATTCTATCACGTTTTAGGGTCTTGCAGGATTTTACTTGTCATGTAAGAATAGTAATCACTGACAGGATGATGTCTAAAAAAATTGGTGTGCAACCAATCTGGAACATCAAATATTATGTAAAATCAGTACTCTGATTTCTATACACAGTTTGCACTGTTCCATTTTAAAAGTAAAACTAAAACGTGAGCGTGCATCTAAACACGATTTTAAAGTAATAGTGGATCCCTGATCCCTAAAATTACAAACATATTCACCCAACTATATTTGTAGGAGATTGTAAAAGCATTCAAATATATATATTTTGTTTCTCTATAAGAGCCCGACAGGCAGAGTGGGGTTACATTTTGTTAGCCCGACTGTAAGACAATAGCCCTGAGACGTCTGACTAGCGATTTTGCCAGCCCTGAGTAACGTTGTGCGAGGTCCTAATCAAAGAGCAGCCATTACCGACAATCTGTCTCCGTCCGAGACAAACCGTCTCTTCCCCAGTAATTATGTACATGATCAGGGTCAGTACAGCTCCATGGCAGTGCACACTAAACAAAGCACTAATATATTTTTAGATCCATTTAACTTTCAAAGTTCTGTGTATAAAAATTCATTACTCTAATTTTTCATTTGTATTCCCGACCATTAAAAAGGTATGTTCTAAATAGTAAGGTTACAAGTAGAATTAATGAAATGAAATATAGACAACAGGATTTAGAGAGATGACAAGTCCAATGGATGGAAAGATTCTAAAAATGGATTGAGGTGGGTTTTGGTCAGCACACACTGTTCAGATGGTTATGATTCGTCGATTAAAATGTTGATCCAGAAATAACAAAGGATGCTAATCCAAAAACATATCCACCTTGAGATTCTAATCAATAGCTTTCTTTTTCACATAGTGGTGTGTTTATGAGTAAGGATGACAGTGTGTGTGGGTGTGTATAAGTGAAATAATGAGAAAGACTGACAAAAATATTACTGATTAGTTGAACCCAAATTGTAGGTTGCTAGGCAGCAACTAGCAAGGTGTTTCACCGAAGAATAATGAAGAACACGCCAGCTAGGAACGTCCTTACAGATAAAGGTACTTAATTGTAAACAGAGAAGTGAGGCATGGGTCTGGAAATGTGAATCCTGTTGGTGAAGGAGTGATAAGATAAGCAACACAGCTCAGATGCAACAAATCAGAGACATATGCTCAATCACACTCACACTTACACACATACACACACAAATTCCATGTCGCACATAATCAGCATAATACATAACTGTAACAAGCAACATCTTACCTATACCTTCTCTAACACACACACACACACACACAATCACACTCAAGACATTTCCATTTCCACTTCCTGTTTAGATGAAGAGCAAAATTACTGCTTAGTGATAAAATCTGCCATATATACAAAATAGCCCAAATTACTGCATAAAAATATTAACAAAAGTAAGTCATATCACAGATATACAATATACTGCAAGTAAAATTAATGGTAAAACCAACAGTAGGACAAAAATATCATAGCTACAGATGTCACGCTGTTAAACATCTTTTTAGAGTCTTGTTTATCTTAATAATTAAAATAAGATTAAAATCTGCCAATGCCACAGCCAATCACAGCCAGGAGTCAGCCAGGACAGAACACAACCGGCACTGATGTGTGGGTCAAAAGGATAGCATTTGTCAAATAAACTTACAAAATCTAATAAACACCAACAATAATCAATCCAGGTGAGACAGTTTTAAAGTTTTTCAACCTTCAATCTATCTTTTCAAAAAAAGGTTATTACACCACATGTTGATTGGCTAGAAGCTAATTTATTTTAACAGATATAACATATGGCTAATAATAAATGTACAGTAATAAAATGTGCAGCAGAACATCTAGGAAAATGCTAACTTTAGTCTGATAGCACTGAAAGTGTATGTCCCACCCTCACCGTCCAAAATCATGTCTCCTGAACGCATGTTACAGTTAGTAACAAAAATAAATATTAAAATAGGATCCGATTACACAATGCTGTAGTTGATCTAATTCATAAAGGTAAACAAACTACATAACTCTTGTGTAACTATCAAAACACACCAAAATCCAATCACATCATATTCCTACCTGCCTAAAAAAATACTGTAACTATGACATCATTTTTCAGACCCTTTTGACTCCTGCTCTGTTTTGATCCATCATTCAGTACATGAAAGTACTGCAAAGTATGTGCTGATGATGTATTCTGTCTGTGCAAACAGGGTGTGCACCAAACATATGCTGACAGGCAGGTAGGAAAGCCTATCATAATCCTTGGACCGAACCTTTCAATTAGACAGATATTAATCTTTTGGTTGGTAGACCAACACTTTAACCATGAGCCAAACCACTTCCCCTATCCACTGTGACACTGTTGGATCAGTCTTTGTTAAATCTTTATCTTTAATAAACAGTGAATGTATAGAACAGAGTGGACATCCAGATCATATGCACATTTTATATATCTGAAATCAAATATGATATAATTATGTTGTGTAATGTGTCATTTAAATTTAATGTGACATTTTAACAGCAATCTAATATGTGTAGTATGTGTACTGGGAAGTTATGTGTAGAGAAAATTTGAAACTTCTGTCAAAAAAAAAATACAATTTATATATATTTAAAAATAAAAATGTCTGTTTTTGGTAACATGATAAGCTTTTGGATTTTCTGTTAGTGGTTTCCAAAATAAAAAAACTGCAGCTACTTTAACACAACTTATAACAGGAAATCACTTGCCCTGTTACATTAATTGTAACATTTAAATGTAACATAATAAATGTAACAACATGCCATTTATTAATCTTTTACCATTGGCAAATTGCTGTGGGCTAAAACATTTTGCACATAATATTTGCACTATACATATTGCACATAAATGATTGCTCTCTAACATATAGATCATTTCAGATAGTTCAAGAAGATTCCCATATCTTGAATGTATAGCTTATTTTGCTAGTCAGGTGACATTACTAGAAAGGATATGGACAACTAAAATTTTAAGCACAATAAATAAGTGACCTTAGGAAGCAGCCAACTTCTTAAGTCATTGAATCACAAATCATTGTATCATTACTAACATTCAAGGTAGTAAACAAATCATTGTAAAGATTAAAAAACGTTATATTATCAGAAAGAGAGAGAGAGGAGGAGAAAAAGAGCTTAGAGGAAGGATAAAGGTTCCCATAAAACCCTTTGAAAGCACTGAGGCCATGAGCTGCCGATCAGCTCTATACACTTACCCTTGCTCAATAAGATAAAAAACCCTTTCAGAGACCAGACTGAAGTAGGTTCTACTAAGCTCTCAGAATCCTTGTCTAATCTATAAGACAATCAAACTGACTTAGACCAAATCCACGCTTATAGCTATATACAGTATATCCAGAGCCCTATTTTACCACCAGTTAAAACAACCATGATATCATCCATTAAACAACAGCAGCTCATAACCGGTGCTGACAGCACCAAAAATAAAGCTGTATCATTGCTTAGAGTTTGCAACCACACTGTAAACTTATAGCATCAACCCCTCATCCCTACCTTCTGCGTTCTGGCTTTCCTGGTGTTCTGCACAAGCCTGCGTCCCAGCTTCTTAGCGTACCAGATGGAGGCAAGCATAGTGGATTAGGACAAAATCCCTCTGAATGAATTATGTGTAAACAGCCTTGTGCAGTCGCCAGCATCAGCAGCAGCCAGCGCCGGACGAGTGTAGGCACACGAGAGAGAAAAAGACCGAGGGAGAGAGAGAGAGAGAAAGAGAGAGAGAGGGAGTGGAGCTCACGCTGCTCTTCCCTCGCTATGATTATACCCACACACACACACACACACACAGCAGGTGAGAGTGAGTGAGAGAGAGAGGGAGAAAGAGAGAGGAAGAAAGAGAGAGACGTAGGAGTAGAACTTGAGGGCAAGACACTCAAAGTACTCCTGAACTCCTTGCACAGAATCAGCTAGACCTCTAAGTTCTGAGATAGTAAATTAGGTAAGAAATATATTCATAAAAGTAGGTGTTAGCATTGTATTCATTGTGCAGTGTGTGTGTGTGTTTGCATGTGAAAGAGAGAGAGATCTTCTTAACATAGCATTTTCATAAAATAGGACATTTTAGCCAACTCTGGAGCCCTAGTTATGGTCTATAAAGCTCAGTATGTGCTAGCTCATGATTTTATAAAGTCGATAAAAAGGATCCCATATAAGACATTGCACATTCAATTAAAATTTTGTGAAAATATATAAATTAATTAAATTATTTGTGGATATAGTGAACCCGAGAACTTTAAGTTCAAAGTTTATATAAACTTTTAGAAACAAAAAATGTTTGTATGCTTTATAATACAGCAATAAAACTGTAATTTTCTTTACTCTTTTCTTCAAATGTTTGATTATAATTTAATTAAATAAATTAAATCCTCACTGGAGGGTATTATTAAAAGAATACCCATAATGGTACAATCTAATTATTTCTATTTTTCAGAGTGACATATTATTTCAGAGTGAAATAATATGATTACTGAAATATTTTGTTTTGTAATAATGGATATTTTTGCTCATATTTAGATTCTGTGTCGTGTCCAAAATACAAGCCTATGAAAGTTGTTATGAAAGTAACAAAATGCATTTACATTTACATTTCCAGCATTTGGCAAATTCCCTCATCCAGAGCAACTTACAATTACCGTTTACAGTTCAGATAAAGGGTTAGAGTGCATTACAAGTAGATTTTACACAGTCTTTTCTTTAGTTTTAATGGTTTAGTTATATTACTTGAATTTCTCAGTATTAAATATCTATGTGTCCAAATATGTTAAAAAACACTCAGGCTTTTTGTCAGGATTCCACCCTCCCGTCAGCAGAGGTCTCCATCTCCTGAATACGTCACAGTTTACTTCCAGTTGGCTAGCTACTTAGGCTAGCCTGTTAGACTCCATCATTGCGAAGTATTGTTTAGCTCATGCTACTTACTAAGCGTCTTACTGATCTTTGCTTAGTATCCAGTTCTGTGTTCTCGTCTTACTTCTTGGATTTGTTTGCTCGGTTTTGTTTGACTTTTCAACTGTCCAACCCACTTAATTTAATAAAGGTATTTTTCTGCATTATGGATTCGTCTTTGTCTGAGTCCTCACACTTTTATAGAGTGTCCTAATTTTTTTACATGACTGTACTACTTCACCTATTAGAACAAATGCATTTATATAATCGACACAGGCCAGTTAACACAGTTAGGACAGAATCTGTACAGTATTTGCACCAAAACCTAAATAGCCTCTTATTATTTGAAGCGTGACAACTGTGAGGAAGAGCACGATTCAGTTGGCGGGGAATTTACTACAGCAGGTAAACTCAAATCAGATGAACACACCTTCTTTCATTGTAAACGGTTTAAGATGAGGTATGGATCAGTAATTGATCCTAAGACATGATTTTAAAACTATTGCTAACTATTTAAATGTTCCCCTCAGTACCCTTTTATTAACTTTTGTACTACAGATCAGATATTGATCAGATCAGGAGAAATTCAATTATTCCAGATCGTCAATGCAGTTTAACGCATGGCTTCCCATGATAAGCTGTAAAACATGCTGAATGATATTACGTTTAAAAATTTAATGTGAGGAACAGGCGTATATCTGAAAGCCTCTGGAGGAAAACCTGACAATTGGATGAAATACAGAATTTAATAAAATGCACCGAGACCCATGGATAACGCTTGGGTATCAAAGTATACATCAGTTAGCAAGTAGTCACATCAATAATACATGCATTCTTAACTGACAATAAAGATAATAAAAAATTCTGCTTTTAAACATACTTAAGTCTTATGTATACAGTAGGTACTTATTTTACTGTTGTCCCTTTACAGTATTATTCCAAACCATAACTACACCAAAAGAAGGGGTCTTTATTTTATCCCATGTGTTTCTTTTTTTCTTTCGCAAAGCCAAGATTTTTGAATAGTGGGGTTAGAACACAGGGTGAGTCACGATATGGTGTGCCTGAAGCAGAGAAACAGTGACAGCTTGAAAAAATGGGGCTTAAACCCATTAAACTTATGATCAGTAGCTATTAAGTCACCACTACCCCAAAAAGAAGTAAGATTTAGAAAAATGTGATCTCTCTCACTAGGCTTAAATTATCAACAGTGAAATAAATCAAGTTATGTATTATTAACAGCTTATGATAGCCAGTGTTGGGCAAGCAATTGGAAAAGTGAGCTAACGTAACAGTGTCTCTACATTTAATGAAGCTTTACTACACTAAAAACAAATTACAGGCTTTCTACTCTTTTTCAGATCTTATTTGCCAGGACATTTCCAAGACATTTCCAATTTCATAAGGACAGGAAGAGACATGGGTTACAAATTCACATTCTGAAGTTATATATTTCTTTCTGCAGCAGTTATAAAAATGTTATGGCTATGACAATAAAATCAGAAATGCACTAAATACATAAACACGCTAAGCTTCTGATGAAAAACTCTTCACTTTATTATGATGAACACTGTAAGGTTTGGGCTTTATTATATTATGTATATATAATAATATAATGAATAATGAATAGAATAATGTTCATGTTTTATGCTTGTGTTTCTTGTTTATGCCCTTTGTTTACTTCCTATATTGTCATGTGATCATTGTTCCCTATATGGTCCCGTCAAGTGATTCCCCTGTCCATGTTTTATGTTTCTATTGGTTTTCAATTTCATCTTGTCATTGGTTTGTTCTGGTCATGTGTTTCTGTTTGTTTAATATTTAGAGCCATTTTGTAATTGGTGTTGGATTGTGGATGTTTACCACTGTGGTAAGTTCATGTTTGTGCAACTGGACTAAACAACATAATGTCTTTCCAAAATGTTATTTACTTAGCTCTAAAAAACAGTGTTTGTAAACTTTTTAGTGTCCCACATGTTTTCCCCATTTTGTTCTGGAACTTTTAACTCCTCCCTTTTTTCTACAGAGCTTTTTTGATAAGCATTTCATATTGACAGCCATTTCATCAGAAAACAGTAAGAAAGTAACATTACTGAATTATTTGACCTCTTTTTTAAAGATTGAATCATTGGAAATTGCCTGATTGTGTAAATTAGCAAGACAAAAAATGCACAACTTATAAACTGTTCTGCGAAATACTGTACATGTGTGATAAACTGATGTGAACTGGTCCTTACGGCTCATGAGTCAGCACCAATCCATTTAACCACTATCAAAAACTCAGCGTCCCTGAACCATTTGTAAACTGTTCTTCAATGACCCTGTGCTAACAAAGGAGCAAGAGGCACGCACTGCAATTCATTTCCTTCTCAAGGATGTTCTCTTACTTCAAGTTGTTCCAAGAAGGAGCTAGATTAGATCAGCATCAGCACCATGGAGATAGCAGAGCCACCTTCACATTCCTCCCCCTTCGAGGAGCATCTGGAAGTGTTACCTTCTGCAGTGGCTAGGCTGGATTTAGCCTGGCTAGCCGAGCAAAGGGACGCTGCCCCATGGGCTAGCATACTAACATCGTTGGCTTGAAGGACCAAGGATACCTGAGGATACAGACTGTGGAGCAGATGCTGACCAGCTTTCTACTGTTGCTAAACTTCAAGCCGCTGGTGAAAGCAAAAGGTGGCAGAAATGATAAAAAAGCAGGTTTTCAACATCCATAAAACACCAAGAAAAAAAAATCCCAGTCAAACAGAAGTACCTCATTCAGGCACACAGCTCTGTGAATGCTGGTGGCATCACCTACTGATCAAGGATAAATGTAGCTTGTGTGGATGCTACTCAAAAGCTATTTGATTCAGAAAACAACATTTCTATGCTACTGAGAAATATAGTTAAACTAGTAGCTTCACTATTAGCCAACACTGGTGATACTGTGGTGCTGTGCAGAAGTAATGATTATAGCACATTTAGCAATTTCACCATAATACTGGGTATGATTTACTCTTCTAATTTTTATTTAAGGTGCAGTGTCTGATTGTTAATGAGGTTTTATAAAGTTTTGATAAATAACTAAACTAAACAAAATAAAAACGACACCACAGATCCTCTGGTACTGAAACGCATATGGAGGGCTTAACAGATTTACTACTGATCCTGCACACATCCGGACCGACATCAATAATAATATTATTAAAACGAATTTCACACAGTCGTTGCAAAGAAAGAGCCTTAAATCTTGTTTGCCAATGTTAATGTTTAATAGAGAATACTTTTCATAATCAGAGGATGATGTATTCCATAAACAATGATGATTAAACAAAATACGTAGAAGTAGTATTGAAAAATCTGAAATCAAGATGGTGGAAAATCTAAATATAATCATAAAGTTAAATCTATCTTGATCTAGGAAAACCAAAAATGTCTGGTTTTTAAAATTTTGGTCACATGTTTATAAATGGTCATTCTAGAGTTTGGCCTAACATTTGATCAGACCCTCCCTAATAATAGTGCTGTATTTCATAGTCATTTTTACCATATAGTTCTAACAAATACCATAGAGTAAAAATAGGGTGCCTATACGCATTACGTGTTGCCTTTAAAATAATAAATAATAATTATAATAATACCTTCCAGGTTAAAAGCATTTTAATAAATTGTAAAGCAATTATCCAAATTTCCACCAGGCTACATACGCCAGTGGTTCATGTAGATAAGGACAGCACTTTAAGACTCTAATTTTTTACACAGACATCAGGATTAAAGGTAAAATTCATGAATAAGTAATAGCGCCCCATGTTGCTAAACACAAACCATGCACAAGCAATTTGAACAGTAATTTGGCATGTATTGCATTTAGAATCATTTTTCATACATTTTTTGTTACCATAGACATACACTCAGAAGGATATGTCAATCAAAAAAGTAAATCAATTCTTTTTTTTCCGGTATAGAATTTTTCACTAGAAAAGAATTAACCATAATTTTGCTAAAGTAAATCAAGGCTCTGCTGTAAATGTTTCCTGCTCCCTGTTCCACGCACCTCTCACGCTGCTGCCTGAGGGCCACTCTCATTTGCATTCAGTGCATTATTTAAATAGCCTCCACTTTAATTTTTCAGACGTGTTTTGTTTTAGAAAGACCCAATTAAACACAAGCACTTTGACAGCAAGCATAACCATTCTATGTCATCTGACAATTATCATTACATTAATGTATTCCTAACTCTTATATAGACTACTTCAAACATCAAAACTTACATGTACAATTCTTCATTCTGCTAGAAGAACATTAGCTGGACGAAGAGATTTATTTTAATGGTGGATGTGATGTGATGTTACTTTATCGATAAATAGTCTGAGATGTATTGATTCTCATACGCCGCAAGCGCGGCAAAATTTCCTCCTATCGTGTCAGAATAATGAATGAAGAAGGTGCTGGAATTGACTACCAGACCATCGCACAATATCGACAAGTAGGTAATAGGTCTGGGTCATAATTGCCCAGCATGCTTCACAGCCACATCTATGGCAGCTGTTCTGCAACATGTGCTCTATTTGTGCCAGAAAGACTTCAGACAGTCAGTAGTCATTCCAAAAAATGTGTTAATACACACAGATGACTTTCTGCAGACTAATACACTACAGAGTAATGACAAAAAAAAGCTTGCTTGTGGTGTCTGTGTCAAATTATTAGGAAAGCAAGATTTCAGCTAGGTGCTGTTGTAGAAGCAGACAGAATACAAGCTAATAGACAGAAACTGTTTGCTATAAGCAGCAAAGACTTTCCATCTACAACGGGTCAATAGTGGAGTGGTGCTGAATACTTAAACCTTATTGGTCAAAAAATCTGTAAATCAGACTACAAATTTATTTTAATGCATAAACAGGTTTTACTGTTTCCATAGCAAATCTTTCACATGGTGGACATCACAAAATATAAGAGTAATTTTTAAAAAGGGTTGCTATCTGACAAGGCAACTCTAAAGTATTCTGTTAAATTCATAAAACATTCATTTAGAATTTCTAAAAGAATTCAGTTAGTGTCTGCACTTTGAGGTACATTTGTTCCTTTAAGATTTTTCTCACAGAAAGCTTCTTCAGGGAAAGTTTGTGCTTTGCAGGTTGTCAGGTACATCATGTGTGACAAAGAGATAGAGGTGAGAAAACATAATAGTAAATGCAGGGATAGCTTCATAATTATTTTACTGAATAAATATATGAGTTTATGGCAAACTGTTTCGAATTAGACAAAGAGTGCAAAACCCTCTTTTTTCTCTACTTTTTACGGCATGTCCCATTCTGTTTTATTTGATATTATAACAGTCACAAACACACACACAAAAACACACACACAGGACCAGATAAAACTGTACATATAATGTAATCGATGCATACAAAATGATACAATGAAAAAAAGGCAGGTTGGTGCAGAGGCAAACAACAGTATAAACTAAAGCAAAGCTCCAAGTTGATTGTTTTATTGAATCAATGGTGGTGATAGTAAACTATAATAAATACAGGTCTTGTATAAGACCTGAACAAAAGGGTTATTTTTGTGTGTTGCTATGATTACAATCCAATTTGCTAGCATGGGATCTGGCCCCGGATGTGATTCAGTTTTTGATTCAATCCAAAATGCCACATTATAAAATAATTAATGGACACTAACTGGAAGAACATTCTGATTAACTTAAATCATTACATCATTGTTTATGCAACATGGTGGCAAGAAAGGCAGTGATTCCACAAGATGCAGGATTTAACAGGAACAGACAAGTGGACACTGAGAAATGCAAGAAGCAAAAACCAGAAAACCAGAACAATTACAATCATGATGTTCCATCTAAACACTGGAACCAATGACTAATGAGTGACTATGGAAACTAAGAATTACTGTTTATGGCAACAAACAAGGAAGCAGAGCCCTAACCCTAACCCCAACCCTGGGAAAGCATGAGAGGAAACAAAGACACAAAGGGGACACAAAACTACAAACTAAAAGATTCTGAACAGAGACACAGAAATACAGACAGAGATTGTGTCGGTCTACAAGTAATGTGAAAAATAATCAGTTCTTCTTTTTCCTGTTCTGATATGATCTTGTTCAGAACATGGTAAATTTTTTCAAATAAATTATAAATTAGCATTATACTGTATAAATCACTAGAAATTAAATAAAAAATATGCAGTACGGTACTTGGCATTTATATAAAAATCTGCGTGTGATAAAGCATTGCATTTGGATGGATTTATAACACAGGATGTTCTGGACAAACTAATGAGTCTGACCTGCATTTAGGTATAAGATAGAAAAGTGCACTTAAGAGGTCGAATAAGATAGAAGTAGAGTGTGTGTGTGTGTGTGAGAGAGAGAGAGAGAGAGAGAGAGATAAGAGAACACTATATTGCACATTCACATTAATTGTGGTCCATGTGTTAAGAACTTAGACTTAGGTATACGCATTAACCCAACATATGAAACAAAAGAAATTTCTTTTATAAGAAAATAACAGGATGTTGAGAGGGTTTGCTATAAAATAATTGCTATAATAAAGCTTAGTGTTTTTGATACAATGTTTATCTATAGACCATCTTAATTTACTTCCTTTAAAAAAACTCACTGTCAGTTATGGACAGGCTGCAAGTATGTGGCTGCAGTAAAAGCAAAGTAAAAGTTTATTAAGGAATCTTCATACAAGGTAATAGGCAATAGTCGGTTGACCAAACAACAGTGGTATCAGGGGCTGGGCAAAATATGGATATAAACTTTACGCACTGCTTCACGATCCGTCAGATCCACAAGCACTGCTTGCCTGGTGTCACTAGTCCTGGTCCTTTATGATGCAGTACAAAGTAGGTCTGCCTCACCGGTATTGATCTATTCATTAAAAGATGACGAAGCACTTTGTCGTACGTCACTCTGTATAAGGGTGTCTGCCAAATACCGTAAATGTAAATAGTGCTGGTGGGCCTTAAAAACTTTCCTTTTTAAGTGTAATTTTAAAAAGAATTGAGTAAGTGGTAGTCTTGCATAGTCAGAACTTTAGACTGACCGCAGAATGCCTGAAAATCTTGTATTGGCTAGGATTGCTTTGAATAGCGCAGAGGGCGTATGACTGACAGGTAAATCAACTAATGACATTAAGTTTTGCGTCATGTTTAGGGGCATCAATACATGCCTCAAGCAAAACTCTTAAACGTGTTAAAAAGTCTGTACCATGAACCTTATATACTCGATTAAAACTCATTGTCACCAATATAAACACAACAGCTTACATATTCGTTCAGACAGCTTTGTGTTGTTTTCAGGTGAACTGTCAAACAATGTGACACACACATCTATCGGAAATCCTGTACACTTTAACCAGTCAGAGGACGCCAAAGTGTGGGTAGTGTTAGCTCATTTGTTAAGGTGTCCGGCTACTAGTGAGGAAAAAGTTTTCAGGTAAATTTCCAGTGAATTTCCAAAAACGTCCCTAGAAAACTTTATCACAAAGTTAACTAGAATTTACAGGAATTAATACATATAAATGTGAATTATTAAGAAATTTTAGGAATTTATACAAGCTGTATATAAAAACAAATATAAACATTTTGTTTGTCATAGTTTGCATTGTTTGGAAACTAATACACATTTTTAAAAATGGCATTATGAACATATGTTCTGGGGAAATGCACAGTGCATATAGATGCGTGGCCTCAATAGCCTCAATAACTGAAAATGCATTAAATCTTTAACCAGGATTATGCTGCAAGATTTTTAACTATAGTTCTAGGTTATAGAATAACTTACAATTTTGCGACTTTCTAGTTTAATCCCATTACTTCTTGTTAATTTCCATATATTACTGTTAATTTTTATGGAAAATTTCCAACCTTGAATATTCCTGGAATTTTGCAACCCGATCGACTACTGATTAGGACATAGATTAGCAGAAAGATGTGTGTGGATGTTGTGGTGTTAAACGCTGACCGCAGGAAACAAACACACACACACTTCTAAAGATTGGACGCTGGAATTGGAGGGTGACCACATACTCGCTGTTTATTTTTATTTTATCTTTAGTCATTGAACAAATCTTTCACTCCCATCTGACTTATAAGAGATGGGCTACCTATTAGGAGGTTGTAAGTTCAACTTCCAGCACCATCAAACTGCCACTGAAAAATGTAAGTCTCTATGAATACAGATGTTGGCCAAATGCTTTAAATGAGGTAGAAAAGCAAATTCAACTTTCGAAATCAGACTTTAATAACTAATTTTTGTAATCATTTTGTTGTTTTTTATTTATAGCTAGGTGGTGTTAAAACACATAATGTAAAGTTGATTTTAACAGTCGATTTTTTTTCTCTGCAAACGAAAGAATGAATGTTTCAAATGTCTCTTGTTTCCACTGCTATCATGTGATCAAAAAGCATCATGCACACACACACACACACACACACATTCATGAGCTAATTTAACATAACTGGAGAACCAGGAAAAAACCTACACAGAGAAGTAAAAATATGTGCAACAGCACACAGACATTTATCCAAGCTTCTGCCAGGAAGTGTGAATTTAGCACAATGCCAGCTGGGGCAGTCACAAAAGACACTCATACACTCGTAAACACACCTTTCCATTAAGGCACTTTCTTATCATGACGATTAGCCTCATAAGTAAAGTGGCACCAAAATGTGCCAATATAATTTTTTAGGGTAGACACTTTTGTAACGCTCATCGATAAGGTTTCCCCACAAGACCATAGCCATGTGATTTCTGTTTGTACGTCCTTAGTCCTGTCATTGGTTTATTGTTTCCCTATTGTTCCCAAGTGTTGCTTGTTTTCCCCATCAGTGTAACAGTGTATTTCTTTCAGTCCTTGTCTGGCGTTAATGTCATCTTCTGCGTTGTATCCCTAAAGTCCTAATGTTGTCTTCCTACATATTCCTCAGTTTTCCAATATAAAGTCTGTTGCATCCAATCTCTTAGTCCTCCTTCTCCACTCCACCTCTGTACGTGACAATTTCAGGTTTTTTTTGTGGCCAAAATATTTTTATTGGTGTTATGTTAACTACAACCTATTTAAATTTTGCAGCTACACACAAGTAAACATTTATCATTGATATATTAACAGACCCTGAGAGACAGAATGCAGAGCACTATGCAAATCAAATTAAGGACAGGTTAAGGTCATTATACACAGTTGTCTCCTTGCCCTTTTAATGCTACAATGGTATAATATATTCTTATGAGTGCAAATGTCAGTGGATATTGTAGCAGTGCCTAGACACACTATCGCCTGAAGACAAATAAATTATTATATCACACAAAAGTAATAAAATGTAATATTTTATATTTTGATATTTTGATACTTTAGACTCTTCTAGTATTCATCCGACACACCTAAATGACCAGAGCAGATTATTACAGAAAACATACCAAATAAATATCTTAGGACATCAGAAAAACTATTTTGTTTCTTTCTAATGGTTCTAATAGCTGCAGTTTTGCTATGCATTATTACATGGTAACAGGTGGATAAACAGATGAACAGTGGGTAGCCTACTCTCGAACACACACACATACACACACATACACACACAAACACACAAAACAGAGGATGTTAAGAGAGCTCTCCATGGTTCAGAAACCTTTAATGCTTACATTTTAAACACATTTTCAGTTGCAGTACATATTCTTTGATATTCAGAATTATAGGCACGCTTGTTAAAGAAAAGGACAGAAAAGACTGCAAAATGCTTTGTTGGCTTAATAGTTTATTAATATCACTGCAGCTCAAATGGATGTTGAAAACAATTGTGTGGTCATTTTGGAGATTTGGAAAAGTTATTTTGGCCTGTGGCCTATATAAGACATTCGACAGTGGCTAGGACAGCAGAAACCAGGTCAACCACCATTTTCACTTGTGTGCTCTTTTAGCTCGGACTTTTTAAGTCCAAATAACTTCTAAATAATTGCTCTAATACTGAATTTGGGCTTTCTCAGATTTAATAGTAATTTATAGCACACATTAGTCTGCTTTCATTTGTGTATTAAGTCATGGGTTTCTTTATTAGATTGGCTTTAATGTTACCAGACCTTTATACAAAACCATAAAATTACAAAATTATACAACATTCAAATCCGCAAAAACCAATAAATACGCATGTTGTTTTTCACAGATAACAGTATTTTTAAGCTGTAAAACGCTAATATTGTCTATTGTTGTGATGAAGATGACAGAGAGGAATCCATGTTGCAGTGAAATGCTTTATTCAATAAATAGTGCAAATACAAAGACGTAGTCGATAGGAAGGCAAAGGTCGGTACACTATAAACACTAGTAAACTTAGCAAACAAAACCGAAGGGCAGAGATCATAAACAGAACGGAATATAGATCTAAACCAGAATATCAAAGACATGAGAATAACGGTTGGTAAGTAGACTAGCTAACAATACTTGTCACGCAACATGGTGTCCATGATGCTAGCATATAAAGCCGAAAGTAGCACCAAAAGTGGCGCTAATACGTGAGGGCACGCTCTGGTAGTCTAATATTGTCTATTGTATATTATTGTATATAATATAGTATGCAACATTGTATATTATTTTATTTTTATATTTCTTATTAACTTTTAACATCAATTTATTTCATTTTCAATGTGTGTAATGTTATTGTGCAGCATATGTTATTAAATCTACTATAATAAAAAATGACACAAGTGAAGTTATATACATATTTATAAATGCAGAATACCTAAATTTGCTCATATTAAGAGTAAATGCTGAGAGACTTCAGGACTCGATCTATACCTTCATAAGAAATGGGATAGTTTTTATATTATTTGGAGAACTTTCACTCTGGTGAAAGTTTTTTATTATTATTTTTTTGGTATTAATTATTGTATTTGTGTATTCTATGTTGTGTATGGAATATAATCTTAAAAACAAAAAGGTGATTGACAAAAGAAATTGCTTCTATAAGTTTCCAATATTAGATGCTATTCCGCCCAATAACAGTTAGTCGACTTTGCCTTAATTTTTAATGACTTTTTATATAACTATATAGAGAGTGCTAAATTTCAGAAGCTGACCTAATGCACAGACAGCACTGAGGTGTAACTGTGTTACAGACATGCCAGGTTTTCCCTCAGTTCACTGTTCGCTCTCCCCTGAATACTGATCACACACACCTGTAGCAAATTCCCCTAATTACACACACACCCTATTTAAAGCACTCACCTTCTCTCACTCACTTTCTGGTTTCACACAACAAAGGATTAATTGTGTATCTCCATGGTTTCCTGGCATGTTTCAAGCTTTTGTAAAGACTACCAGCTCTGTGGTTTTTCAATTTCTTTAGATGATTCATTAACAACTATAGCCTAGTTACCACTCCTCTAACCAATCTACTCGAACGACCCACGCCATGATCCAACTCCATCAGTCTTTTACGACAGCCCCACAGTCTTTCACACAGACCCACAACAGTTCTAGTTGCCCAGATTGGCCAACAACGTCAGAAGGTACGTGAGGGGAACTTTGTCACAGACCTTTTAACTTCCGATGGTAACACATGTATCTTGATGGAATAGACTCTCCCAACAGCCCATGGAGACTGCCAAGATAATGTTTACCCATGTGTTTAGAAATTTTGGCATACCCAAAGGGATTGTGTCTTATCGAGGTCCTCAGTTCAATAAGCCATCAACCTATTGTCTGGTTACCATCCTCAGAGTAACAGGCAGAGCGAGAGAAAAATTCAATTGATCTGGCGCTACCTCCGTACCTTCTGTCACAGCCGTCAGAACTCCTGGAACTCACTACAACAAGCCACTGGTCTTATTCCATTTCAGTGCGTGCTCGGCTACCAGCCACCACTGTTTAGGTGAACCCTCCGATGTCCCAGCAGTGGATTATTGGTTCCAGGAGAGTGAGAAGGTTTGGGAGATGGCACATCAACACTTCTAAAGAGCCGTCAGGAGGCAAAAACAAAGGGCGGATGTCTGAAGGAATCCAGCTTAAACCTTCCAACCAGGTCAGAAAATGTCAATCTCGACCCAACATCTAAGGTTGTGCCTACGCCGCAATAATCTCTCAGATACATTGAGAGTGACCAGACAAATCAACCATGTGACCTATAAACTCCTATCACAGTATTATATACACCCCAAATTTTACTCACCTTTTTCTTCTTTGTCCACATAGCCTGAGCTGTCAGGTGAACCCCCTCTCTCGATTATCCTGGAGAACAAACTGCCTACACAATAAAGGAGATCTTAAGGTACCAGCGTCGAGGCAGTCGACTCAAGTACCTTATGGACTGGAAAGGATGCGGCTCCAAGGAGAGGTCATGGGTTCCCAGAGAGGAAGTCCTGGACCCAAGCCTGCTCTCCAAGTTTTAGGAGGTAGACCGCCACGATGTCGGTTTTCTCTACCCGCAGTAGTGGGCCCTGGAGGGGGGTGGGGGTTTCTGTTACAGACACACCAGATTCTCCTTTAGTTCTCTGTTCACTCTCTCCTGAATACTGATCACACACACCTGCCGCACATTTTACCAATTACACACACACACCATATTTAAGAACTCACCTTCACTTACTCACACTTGTGTGCCTGGTCTCACACAAGAAGAAGGACCCAACTGTGTATCTCTGTGGTTTCCTTGCATGTACCTTAGATTCCAAGCCTTGTAAAGACTACCAGCCTTCTCACTTCAGGCGTTTAAAAGGGTTTATTCAAGCTCTCCGTAAATTTCAAAGCCTTCAAGTTTTTTTAAACTGCCTCTTTGTTTCATTCCACTAGAATAAAGTTCTCTGTTTAATTTTAACCTGTTTTGAGTCTGTACTTCCCGTTACAGATTGTTAAAGCAGGGTTGTATTGTGTTGTATTGTGTGTTGTATGAACCAGGGCCTTATTAAAAGGATGTAGATAATAAATGCAGATTTTGTATGGATCTATTTCACAGGTGTTCTCAAGAAGAGAATAATGCAGAAAGTATGATCCCAGGGCAGGAGAAAAAGAACAAAAAGAATGACAAGAATCGAGATAAGTGATGCCACATGCAGAATAAACTCCTCATTGCGGAGATAGATGTTATAGAGGAATGCCTGTAAACTGCAAGAATGTAATATCTGTGAACCTGTTTACAAACAGGTTCAGATTTATAATAAGCATTTTTAGATGGCTACGACAGAATAAATAATCAACAATGTTAAATACATGGTTGCAGTATGTTTTTTTTCTATTAATAATTATTAATAAATTAATTAATATAATTATTTAAAAATTATCTTTAAAAATAAATTGTGAATCCTATCTTTTATAAAGAGAATTTTTATATCTTAATATTTTAGTGGTTAAAAATAACATCAGGAATAACTCCTTTTTTACTCTTTTTTTAATAAAAATACTGTATATTGCCCATAGTAGGTTAGGTAAAAACAGAAATACTTATGAAAAACTTTTTTAAATTATTAAGGCCCTGGTTGTCTACCTTTTGAGGGCCATTATTACCAATGTGATATGAAAAAGCAATTCAGTGTTAAACATTAGAACCATAAAGCAAGCAGGAATGTCATTTTTGGTTACTGGTAAAAGAAAAAAATGGGTATTTATAGTTAAATTGGATAAACCTTGTAGGACTTTTTTAGATGCACATGGCATCGCTATTTTTAATTAAATGAAAGTAACTAGACAAACTACTATAAACCTACCATTTTAAAGAATTTAATTAGTTAGTGATTGCCTTAATTCTGAAAGCCACAATCGCCAGATGCTGACTTTATTATTATTTGACATTAAACATGTCATTTGGTGTGTTTTATGATATTACTAGTCTAGTAATGTTTTTTGAAGATATGCAGGAATTTAAAATTTTTCATGCTTAACGATTCCATCTTCCCACCACCCAAGGTGACCGGAGTACTAGCGGGTGTGGTTATACACAAAGGATTTATGTCTAACTTTGACTACCCGGTAAAAAGCTGGGCCTCAAGTATGTGGAGGAGGCCCCGGCCTATCAGGTGCACGAAATCTTTTACTCCAGTAGAAGAAGGGAATTTGTCGACTGGGAGGGTTAATAGTACGCCTGGAGGTGTCCATAGGTACTGTAACGATTCCGTCTTCTCACCACCAGAGGTCGTCGCCACTGGAGTACTAGCAAGTATGTTGTACTTTCAGTGTCACTTACGGTTCGGCTTGCCTACTTAAGTTAGCTGCTAAAACACACACATTGTGAAGTATTGTTCTGCCATGAGACATACCAAGCTTTAAATCTGTGTACTGATTTTCTGGTTTTTGATCCCTGCCTGTTTTTTGACTCTGCTTTTTTGCCTAGTAATTTGGATTTGTTTGCCTGTTTTTTTTTTTTGGATTTATGTGTACCGACACTTGTTGAATAAAGATTTTACCTGCATGATGAATCCTTCTCAGACCTTGTCATTAAACTAGGGCTTTTTTTTATTTTATATAGAATTGTTTTTATATACATTTATATGTAAAGTTTTACAGTTTTCTTATTTCTATGTTCTGTAACCCTATGTGTTGTATTTTCCCTTTGTTGCTTCAGAAGCTGAGCCTTCAAATCTCATTTGTAAAAGCTTTATATGGCATAGTCTTTACTTTAGATGAGCTCACAAAAATATTTAAATGACTATTAGTAAATGCTTTATAACTACCTGGATTAATCATAAATTACAGTAGGAATGTGTTAATAATGCATTTATTAACACACTAAGTAACTGTTAGTATATGTCTAAATAATATGCCTAATACCTAATTTAGTAATGATGAAATGACCCTAATAAAAATATTAAAATATTATTCTTTCTTAAGCATATGAAATACATTTTTATAAATTAAGAACAATGCATTTAGCTTTTTACAAAAAAATATATAAATATTTTTATATATATAGTATTTTATATATTAAGTATTTATAAACTGTTTACTAATGTAGAAACAACGCTTTATGAATGATAAATTAACTACTCACTAATGCTTAACTAATGATTAATAGCATATTAAACAAAAACTAAATCATTTAAAGCTGTATTTATAAACGGTTTACTAATGTCTATTAATGTAGGAACAATGCTTTATAAATGATTATTCAAATATTTACAATGCAATGCTAAAAATAGCTAATTAATTAGCTAATGATTAATAGCATGCAGTTATTATAAAGTGTTACCCAATTAACTTGTTAAAAAAAACAACTTAGTTTTACTATTGTATTGTAAAACTATTACCTTTCTTTTCACATCAATGATAAATATTATAAAATTATGATAATATTATATTCATGAACTGAAAGAAAACAAAAGTTTCCTTTACTCATAAGACTTTGAAGACTCAAAAAAATGTGAAGCTCAGCGCAACATCACACCAACACCTCCATCACCTAAAGCTGACAGAACACCAAGCCCCTGTCATTCCTGCTCAAACACACTGCTATTAGCAAGACTGATGACACTTTCACAAACTCAACAAACACTTTCAAGGCACACACACACACCCAAAAACACACACTTGTAGAAACGTTCAAATCAAGGTCAGACCAAAATATAGCCTTAATTATTATAATTCTTTTACTAGGATGCACATGTTACTAAGAAACTGCAATCAGAAGCTACAAAGAGCAAGCAAATGTGGAATAAATTAATGATTAGGATCATTATTATTGCCATTTTATCTCGTTTTCCTGTGACAATCTGGACTCCTGTAGAGGCATACAGATCTTTATGCAGAGTTTTTAGATACACAATGTAAAACTGTAATGCAGGACAAGATAAGCTGAATGACTTGTCAGGCTAAAGATAATCAATCACAGGCTAAAGATAATCAATCACAGTTAAACAGACTTGAAAATGGATGACAAATGTGCTTTGGATAATGACTCTCAAATGCCATAAATGTAAATGTACTGGACATGCTTTTTATGGTCTATGGAACAGGACGTGAAAACTAGACCCATGAACTTCACTTTTACTTTATAATTCAAAAAAATTAACCCTTTCATACAAAGTGTTTTTTGCTATGCTGAAAAAAATTATATAAGACCATTTCCAGACTATTCTTAGAATGTCTTAGTATAAGGTTTATCTTTTGGTTTTCTTGTTTTATGTTGATTCATGTTCTTTGTTTGTTTTTGTGTCTAGGCTAAGCTATGCTAGCTAGCTATGCTAGCTAGCTTAGCTAGCCTAGGCAGTGTTTTGTTTACTTCCTTGTTCTTCATGTCTCCCTGTCATGTGCTTCCCCTTGTCCTTGTCATAGGTTAGTTGGTCCTAAGTGGTCACAGGTGATCCTTGTTTTGTCTTGTGCATTTATACCCCCTTGTATCCTCCTATCTTTGTGGTTTGTTGTTCCCTGTGCCACTGTGGTGAGTTTATGTCCATGCCAGGTTCATGTTTATAGTCATGCTATTGTTCATGTTAACTGTTAGTGTTCATGTTAAGTGTTGTGTTTATGTTCCATGGGTAGTCTAGTTTAGTTAGTCTGTCAAGTTTAGTTTATGTCCTTATGTTTGTTACACCTTGTAAATAAACTGCACACTTGGGTTCAAAATACTTCTTGTCACAGTGGAGTTCGTTACACTTGGTATTGTCTAATATTTTGTGCTATAAACCTTAACATTAAATCTTTTCATTTTCCCCTACTAGTTAAATAGAAAAAAGCTGCATTTTACCTATATGCCTGATGCAACAATCCTAAACATTTTGTGTTTGTAATGTATTTTCCTTACAAGTTAAATTTTCTATTTGTTTTTCAGGTGAACGCACCAACATTTTAGACCTAAATATTAACACTCTTAATTGTCTTAAATGTCTTAATTTTTGTTTACAAACACATTATAGGATTGCTCCTGCACTACATATCTATTCAAGGTATAATCCATTTACTATTTACAAATAAGTGTAAATAAGCATTTTAAAAAAAAATTACTACACCATGGAATAAAGAATTTATTAATAAATCACCCAGATATGTTCTTAAATATTTTTGGCATGAAATGAGTAACTCCTATGTTTGCTGTTTGCTCACTAAAGTAAATACACTGATATTATGTGGATGAATTTTGTGACAAAATAATATAATAATATTTACTGTGGGTTTTTTTTCCCTTAGAATTCTTTCTCACTTTATTCTATATCTCTCAGATTATTATGAAAGGAAGATTAAAAACTGTACAGGTGTATTTCTTGGTGAATAAACTTAAGGAAAGCTTTACAGAAATGTTAGCCAAAAGGCCATGATAAAAAATTAAGCTTTGCAAAAGCACAGGACAGATGGGTCCTGTTATCAAAGATTGGTACATAATAAAATGACAAGATGAGAAAAAATAATCAAATTTTTCTCTCCATGGTTTAGGAAGCACAAAGTCTACCAGTTTGTATTCAAGATACATCACAGCAAATACTTTTGTTAGCTGTGACCTTCTCAGCATCTGCTGTGTGATCAGAGGGTGTGTGTGTAGGAGAGAGAGAGATAGAGTGAGAAAGACAGAGAGAATGTGCTCAGTGCATTAGCGAGAACTGTAATAAGAACATATATCACTTGACTTCTATTTATTTCCATATAAATGAGGAACACAGTGCAACACTGTATATTTTATAGCAATAAAGCACCTTTCTTTTGGCATCTTCCCCACAAAGCTCACTGTAAACACATTAAAAGAAAGAATCCAGAAAGTCATTTGGGGCGTGCTCATGTACACCCTATCCAAAAGAGCTAAGACCTGTTAACATTATTACTATAGCAACAACCTGTGAAAGCAGCATTTTTAGGTGTTACATCAACCCACAGCAGTTTTTATTTCACTACAAGAAAAACGCTTTGGTTGCAAAAGTGTGTAGCAGCAAGAGCAAGGAATTGATGAATTATGACTTTCATTGTGGTTATACGTTGATTGAAGTCCTCGCGAGGTAACAGGTTTTAAATATGAACCACACATCCGATTAGCTTGAGCAGGCATTAGCACCCTACATGGTTGGCTTTTCTAGGGATGACAGGCTTTATCATGAGTGTTTTAACTAATGGCAAATACGTCATGTATACACTGATCAGCAATAAATTTAAAACTACTGACAGGCAAAATGACTAATACTATCTGATTACTATAGCAAGTGAACAGTTATGGAAAGTTGTTAGAACACACACTTAAAGGAATATGAGAATCAGACCTAAAGCAAGAAGCAACAGAAAAAGGTGGCCTTGTCTAATAACTCACATTTTCTTTGACATTCACCAGAGTGGACTACTGTATAGGGAGAAGTAAAACCGTTGAAACCGCAAGCTGTTATGTGTAAAAGGATTTAGGAGAAAAGAGGTCCACACAGTTTATTTACAGCATGACAATCACATATAGTGCATGGAACAAAAGATAGGCTGGAAAAGAGTAAAACTTATTCTTTGACAATGGTTTCTGAAGAATAGAACTGAATGGAGATAGAAGTTGAAAGGAGATATGGAATCTAGGGATCTTTTCTGTTTTCAGGCTGTTTTGACCAGACAACATGGATGTGTGAGGAGTAAGCTTAAATATGGGATAGTAAGATTGAGGGGTGATTGCAATCAGGTGTGTCCAATTAGTGCTCAGAGGAAAGCCAAATAATTTAAACACCGGAGAGGGTCTGTATCCAAACTTGGACCTGTGATCGTATCCCCTCCCCCACTGCCTGCTCCTAAGGGTTGGGAAGGCCATGGAGGAGAGCGAGGAGGAAGCCGAGGCCAAAAAAGGGAGTAAGGAGGATGCTGAGGCCAAGGAAGGGAGTAAGGAGAATGCTGATGCCAAGGGAGGAAGCATAAGATGGGGGGGTTCATGGAGGTAAGCGAGAACCATGGCGAGGCCAGAGGGGGGAGCGAGGATGGTCGGAAGGCAGAAAGGACACAGTGACGTTCTCCACTGAGAATGGGGGCAGCACAATGTCCTTACGGGGGTGGAGTCAGGTCCCTTGGAACAACTTGGTTCTGTGATATTCTGCTTGTTTTTGGTAGCCATTATATACTCACAAATTAACTAAAGTTTTTATTTTTTTTTTAACTTAGGTCTAGTATAATATAGGCACTGTGTGTGTCAATCCCAAGAAAATAAAATGTGTTAAAGAATTTTATACCTGTAACCTTAAAGAAAGTTTTTTGCACTAAGGCGAACTCTATCAGGCAAGCCATTCGCCTTTCAGGAAAGCTGTTTGAAGTTTTACGCAATACGTTTCCTGCTTATATTTCAAATAATGCTCAATTTTGATAGATAAAAGCCTACAGAAACTGTATGCATTAGTCAAAATGGATGCAAGCTTTATTTCCATGCCTTATTATGATCAAAGAGCGGCTTTCTACGTCAGACACTACGTGGGTGAGTTCTGAGGGCCGCACCGCTCAAAAGCTTCTTCCATTGAGTTTTTTAAAGAAGTAATGAGTTCAGTGTTATTGGAGACCTAAGGGGCACTTTCTTTAAGCCCAGGCTGCAGGGCCGCACAGTTTAGATTAATACCCTAAAAACCAGAAGAGCAGGAAACAATTAGTATGCTAATAGGACAAGTTTAAACAGCTCCACCTGATATAACATACATTTAGATAATTAAACTCCTGTCAGCTTCACCTTCACAGATGCTGGAGCATCTCCTGGTGCAATACATCATATACAAGTTAAAGCAACAAAATAAAAAGTGCATTTAATTTTTAAAAATGCATTAAAAGGTGCAGAATGAACAATGATTTAAAGTTTCATGATTTTTTAATATGAAATATTGTTTCATATTAAGAGCACCTCACTACCTCCTCTCTCTTCAATTCTCACCTCCTCTCTGCAAATGTATGGCATAGGATTTTTAATTCCAGCCCACATTTCATTTCCACACAGAGTATGGTTCGATCCTTACTGAGATCCAAAATGCCTCTGATTTTGCTGCAATTATTTCACCAGGGTGCAGTGGTAACAAAACAATTATCATTAACCCTGAATCTCACTCCTCCAAAGACACACACACACAGAGGGCGAAAGCCATCCAATCACTGTGACTCATCTGATAAACATCACTCACTCTCTCCTACTGTGCTCTCCATTAGCTGTTAAAACACAATATTAATGCAAATTACAGCACTTGTTTATTCCGATGTTAAAAGGAACAGATAATAACGTGTGGAGCAACACTGCTAGAAGAAAGTAAGTGCCTCAGCAAATCCCTGTCTATTAAGAATGTCTTAGTATTGTGTTAAAGCAGAAAAGAGCTGATTCATGCCGAGGCAGCAGCATATGCTATCTTCAAGAAGCTTATCCAGGGAGAAGTAAGAGTGTTTACCTATTGCTCCCACTCACTCACTCTCTTTTTTTCTTCTGATGATTCTCTCGGCACAATGAGGTAGAGAGGCTGAGGAATTAGGGTCGGAAGTGTGGCTTGAAAATTAATCAGCGAAACATTAGAATCAGCTGAGGTTTGCCAAATCCTAAGTGTGGAGCATAATATACCCATCTGACAGCTAAAAGAACGAATGGTTCAAGTAAGAATAGAGGTCACAAGAGGAGAGGACAGAGAAAAAGAAAATAAAGAAAAAGTAGAGAGGGGAGATGAGAAGAAACTAAAGGGAGAGAAGAGGAAAAAAGACGGGAAGAGTAAAAGAAGAAGAAAAGAGGAAAAGAAAAGAAAAGAAAAGAAAAGGAGCAGAAGAGAAGATAATGGGAAGTGGAGAATAAAAAAGAGAAGAGAAGAGAAGAGAAGAGAAGAGAAGAGAAGAGAAGAGAAGAGAAGAGAAGAGAAGAGAAGAGAAGAATAGGGAGGTGCGAAAGGGAACGAGGAGTACAGTGGGGAGGAGATGATAAAACAAAGAAAGTCAGAATGGAATGATAGATAAAAGAAACAGAAGAGGTAAAGAGGGCAGCCACTGAGGCAAGAAAAAGGAAAGCAGTAAAAAGGAATGATTGGATAAGACGAAAAGATGGATGGCATCAGAATAAACTGATGTAGAAGAGACTGGAACTAAAAAAGAAAATCCAGAAAGAGGTAAAAGTAGGAAAAGTAATTAAACAGGAGATAAAATAGAGATAGAAAATAGTGGAGAGGGGAGCAAATATAGATGACAGGAGCGATGAGATACAAAGGAGATTAGAGATTACGGAGAAGAAATGCATAAGGATGTGTGTAAGAGAGAAAAGAGGGAGGAAAAGAAAGATGTACAGAAAAGACAAGATAGAGGAGAGATTTAAAGATTACAGAGTCATAATGAAAAGAGAGAAAAATCTAGGAGAACAGGATGATCACACATTTCTCTCTGTCACTGTGCTAAACAGGAGCTCCATCTGCCAGAAAGAAGACGAGTCGGCACTCACACACAGACACACACACTCGCACATACAGCATCAATGTAAATCACTGCTCTTCTTTATAATTACTCTTACAATTTCATTTTTAGATTTTACTTTTTAGTTATTATTGTTATATAATATTATAATTATAGCAACATACTGCAGTAATGACCTTTATACCATTTACAAATGAAGACAGCAAAGCTGAGAATTCAGAGAATCTGTGTGCAAATAAGGATACCAGAAACTCCACACATACCACATAGTAAAAGGTAAAAAGCTCCCTTAAGCTAGAAGACAATAATTCATTTTCTATATTAATTTCAACAAAACAAAATGTGGAAGAAAAACAAATAATCCAATTATAATGTCTAATATATAATATAAAATAACTTAAAATAGATACCGTGACGATTGATAATGTGGCAGAGTAAAAAGGTAAATGCCTTAACAAACACACTTGTATATACCTAATTTTTGGTTGTGTACATTATTAGTATATTTCTTGTGATTTTTCATTTGTTGCAGATCACTTTTGTAAAAAAAAAAATACAGACACATATTTGCATTCAACTTTACAGTGTTAAATTTGTATTCATTTTATACCAAAGGTGTCTAGTCTGCCTAAACGCTTTCTAGTTAACTGCACATAGAGTGCGGGGGTTTGACACTGGCTGGGGTGCTACACTGTACAAGGACCAGCTGGCATCGATTGCCACTATTTTGTTCCGTTGGATCAAA
Organism: Bagarius yarrelli; assembly: GCA_005784505.1. Classification (NCBI taxonomy): domain Eukaryota; kingdom Metazoa; phylum Chordata; class Actinopteri; order Siluriformes; family Sisoridae; genus Bagarius; species Bagarius yarrelli. The sequence continues at coordinate 8,119,177 of VCAZ01000003.1, read as the reverse complement.
TCATCTTGTAAATTAGCTGGGGGTGCACGAGGGTTTGTTTATTTTGCTGCTTTTGTTGATTAGATTTATTTAACGTGTATTACTGTAATTTGTCGTTAAAGACCCATTTAGTCTTGTGTTTAATGTTTGTATTATTCCCTGTGGGTGTGTGTAATGTACTAGTCCAAAAAGTGTGGTTTAGGGGGATGATTTTCTGTTTTGTTTGTTGTGAATTTATTTGATCAGTATAAACTTTGGTCCTGTTCAGTTGACCCCTTATATGGACTCAGACCTGTATTTTTTAAATTTAATTTCTTCAGGAAATTAATTTGCAACCTTGTTTTTGGTTTGGAAATCCTATGTTGCTTGCCTATAATTGCCGGTCTGTCACAAATACCGTACATGAAAATGTGTCAAAGGATCATCAGCAAAAACACATCATGGAATGTACTTTTAAATAGACAACCACAGACATAACCACAAACATTTAAAGTAAAATGAAAAACTTGCCAGGTAGTTTGCAGCGGTAACCCCTGGGTATGATAGATCAAACCGGGTAACCTGCGCAGGCTGTAGGTAAGAACATAAAAAAAGACAGTGAGTAGAACCAGCCAAGTGGACTAGGAGGAAACAGGAGAAACAGGAGAGGTGAAAACGCAGTCACACGGATGAGCCACAACAGAGAAACAGACAGAAGGAGAGAAGAGCTTTTTTAAGAGCTATTTAGGCAGATAATTGAGTACAAATAGTAAAAATATATATACTCCTCATGAGTTTGGATTAGCTGTAACATTTAAAAATTAACAACTTTATCCTAATGGCAAATATAGCTCAAAGATCTAAAAAAAACTGTTTAAGGGGCCATTCACATATCATGTCTGCATGTTGCATACTCCATTTTGTTATGTCAGACCTAGACGCACGGCAAGTGCACGCAAATAGAGAGCAAGGTGACAAGAACTTGTCATGTAAACAATCAGCTTCCTCAAACCTCAGCAGTGAAATGGAGGCTCTCGGGGGGGGTTACTGTGAGCAGTTAATTGTAATGCGTGTGCTCTGCCCCCATCTGACTATGTTTGAAAACAAGGGCTGGGGGGGGGGGGGGGGGGCTAGGCACCAATTTCAGGTCCCGCTGTTGCCAAGGCACAGCAGAGGCCAATGTATGCGGTTTTTACGTGCTTGTCTCACCTCATGCTCCTGTAGGTTGAGATGCAAGCTTCAGGGGTCCCCCTTGTGGAGGGGTAAAATCACCCTTAGGATGTGCACTCCGCCCAGATGATTCTGTTGGTGTTTTTTATAGTATTATTATTTTTTTTAATATTCTATTTATTCTTTATAATTTTTTATAGTATTCTATTCTATATTATTAGTATTCTAATAGTTCTCTTGACACGAAGATGAAAAGTCAGCCTCCTTTGCTCTTACCCAATCTTTTGAGGCTGGTGTAAAAGTGTTCAGCAAAGAGCCCTGACCAAACCACACTGAACATTTTATGGGATGAACAAGAACACCCCAGACCTCTTCAACCAACATTAGTTTCTAAACTCACCAATACTATTGTGACTATTGTGAATAAGCAAAATCCCAAAGCGCAGCTCCAAAATATCGTAAAGAACATTAGTGTTAGAGGTTATTATAGGTGTAAGAGTGGGAGTAAATCTGAAATCTGGAATTATTATTTAGGTCTTAATCTTTTGTCCATATAGTGTACATCGACTTAATAGCATATTGTATCATTTAAGTGTGTAAAGCAACATATCTAAAATATTTGTAATAATTATAATGAGGATGCAATGTATCCTGCAAGGAAAATATGCAGGAAAGAGGTTTTTCAGCTCTACATGAAGATATATGAGACTTGCACCATCTCTAGAAAAGTCCCTAAAAATGCCGGCTCTTAACATACAATTGATCAAAATAGATTCACATTTAAAAAGCCCAGACTGCTGGTCTGATTAGTCATGGAAAGCTAAGATTAGTAGTTACACAAAGTGCTGCGTAAACTGTGAACTCAAAAGGACTTCAGGAAAATCAGGAATTCTTACACAACACAACTGAGAGCTTTTACCACAAATCCATCACATCACCTCCTGCTTCCAGCTCAACAGTATGCTGAGATCATGCTGTTCCATAATCCCTACGATTTTATTTCAACCATAATTACCACCACTGTTTCTAGTGGGGATTTTCCACAAGGCTGTTAATGCATGCTGCGTCATCACAGCATGTTCAGGTTAAAGTCTTCTACAGCATTAACATACACACAATCTTCCTGTTTAAATGAATGTCATTCTTTTGCATAACAGGGCTCCTTTTCAAACCATAATTAAGGTTTTTAACCTTATAAACATTACCCAGACATCAGCTATACAAATGAGCTCATGTTTATTATTTAAGAGTTTACATCATCATGCCAGAGTTAAATGATAGGATATAACTGGAAACAGTGTCTTTAAATTATTATTGTATCCTCCGTAATGTTTATAAGCATAATTTAGATTTAGACATTATGCTGATTACAAAATTATGCTCTATAAGAGTATCAATAATATCAAATCCATAAAAGTAAATCTGTACTATAATAACCTTAGCATGATAACTGACTGCCACCTAGTGGCTGAACTGAGAGTACCTCTTTGCTACTTATGCTTGCATACCAACTAAGACAGGGGTCGGCAACCTGCGGCTCCAGAGCCGCATGTGGCTCTTTCATTCCTCAGCTGTGGTTTACTGTGGCTTTGGAAAAAATTACATTTATATTTATTTTATTATTTTAAAATAATTTTAAGACTATGGTAATTTTATATCATTAAAATAAAATGTGTTTACTTATTTGTCAGCTCAAAATATGTGGCCAAAAAACCCCCCAATCCCCCCACCCCTTTATGCAACACACGCAAACATGGAACTCCAAATGTATATTTTTTATGTTTATATAAGTATAAGATGGCATTCCATCTTATACTTATATAAACATAAAAAATATACATTTGGAGTTCTGCCGATCTTAAGATCCACATACTTATGTGAGCAGATCTTCCCCAATATTTTTCTTCTACTTTTCCTTTCGGTTGTTCCTTTTTAGGGGTCACCACAGCAAATAATCTGTCTCCACCTAACCCTATTCTCCACATCCTCTTCACTCACACCCACTAACTTCATGTCCTCGTTTATCGCATTCATATACCTCCTCTTTGGTCTTTCTCTTTGTCTTCTGCCAGGTAGTCTGATTTCTAACATCCTTCTACCATATATTCACTCTCCCTCCTCTGTACATGTCCCAACCACCTCAATCTGGCTTTCCTGACTTTCTCCCCAAAACATCCAACAAGAGCTAATGAACTCGTTCCTAATCCTGTCCAACCTCGTCACTCCCAAAGGCAACCTCAACATTTTCAGCTCTGCTACATTCAGCTCTGCCACCTGTTTTCTCCTCAGCGCCACTGTCTCTAAACCATACATCATAGCTGGTCTCCCCATTGTCTTGTACACCTTCCCCTTGATTTTAGCTGACATTCTCCTGTCACACATAACTTCTAACAGGTTTCTCTATCCATTCCAACCTGCTTGTACTCACTGTTTTACCTCTTTTACACATTCTCCAATGCTCTGGACTGTCGACCCCAAGTAGTTCAACTCCTGTACCTTCTTTACCTCTTCACCCTGTAATATCACTGTTTCACTTCCCTCTCTTTCATTCAAACACATGTACTCTGTCTGACTTTCATTCCTCTTCTCTCCAAGTTTTCCTCCACCTGGTCCCTGCTCTCACTACAGATCACAATGTCATCTGTAAACACCATTGTACAAGGAGATTCAAACAAAAAGGGGCTCAGAGCTGATCCCTGATGCAGTCCCACCTCCACTTTGAACTCCTCTGTCTGACCTAGTGCACACATCACCACTGTCCTGCTCCTCTCATACATATCCTGCACCATTTTGACATACTTCTCTGCTATTCCTGACCTGACAATGAATGCCATATGCCATATGAATGTCATATGCTTTCTCCAGGACTACAAAAACACAATGATTGCATCTGTAGTGCTCTTTCTGGGCATGAAGCCATACTGCTGCTCACAAATACCTTCTACTCTCCTTAACCTAGCTTCCACTACTTTTTTCCATACCTTCATTGGATGACTCATTAATCTTATGCCTCTGTAGTTGTTGCAACTTTGCACATCACCCTTGTTCTTAAAGAGAGGCACCATAAAACTCCTCCTCCATCCCTCAGGCATCTTCTCACTCACTACAATCCTGTTAAACAATATAGTGAGAAATTCGACTGCTGCCTCTACTAGACATTTCCAGGTCTTCTCCAATATGAACTATGTAAAAAACTAAATTGTAATGTTGCTACTGAACACGGTTTAAACAACAGGGATTTATTTATTGCAGCAAATCTACCGGACCAATTAAATGCTTCTCTAGCAAAACCCTCTTTTTCGTCCTCCCATGTATTGCCACCATGGTGTCGTACTGCCACCTAGCTGTCATGTGCAGAATCTCAACATTTCACAGAACACAACAGTGCACGCCACACAGACCACAGTTTACAATATATTGTGAAATGAATGTAACATCTTATAGACCTAATGTGAAGACACTGTGCGGTTCAGGGGTAAAAATCACATTAAAATAAATATTTTTAATTGGCTATTATTTTGCAAAATAATATGATACATTGTTCAGTAAAATAGTTCTTTTTATATTCAGGTTGATAGCTGACTGTGCGCTACGGTGTGCGCGATAAAAAGATGACGGCACACAGGAGCGGACTAAATTTTGTTTTATAATTTTGGTTCGCTGCTGGATTATTTAAGTTTAACTTTGCATTAAATAAATCCGAGGATGATTAAAATAAACATTAATAACTATATGAGACATATGAGATATATTTAACCCAGTGTTCATAAAATCTTTTTTTGCACGCAGACAAAATGTTCTCTGTAGTTGTTCATTTAATTTATAAATACAAAATACTATAGTTTTTAATACATATCACAAAGGTAAAAAAACTAATTATCTTCATTTTAGATGTCAAAATGTCTTTGCGCCTCTCTACGTTTTTTTTCTTTAGGAAACCGCCTCAAATTACTAAGTTTTCAAGGTTTCCGACCCCTGCATTAAGATAAGACTTACAACTGTGAAACTAAAACCTTATAATTCAAAAATTGTATTTAATAGTTGGAGGACATCTTCTGTCTGGATATAATGGTATCTGAAAGAGGAAGAGTGGAAGATGTATGGAAGACCATGGCAGCAGTCTCTCATTTCTTATGGTAAAAGAACTCACCTTCAGAGGCGATATGTGTGAATGGGAGACGTAGCCATGCACATTCTCAATCTCCGAAAGGTTTCTCTCAGATACATGCACCAGCTCTGGCGCTCGAACCTCACCCGCCAACCGGGGGTAACTGTGCTCCGGTGGTGAGTCGTCATCCTGATAATGATACTGAGGAAGAATAGTAAAAAAAGAGGAGAGGACAAATTAAGAAAATAAACAATAGACAAGTCAATAATTACCATGACACCCTACAAGCAATCCCACATAAGTGTGCTGCCACTAAGTTAGAAGGACACAGTTGTCTAGAATGTCGTTATATGTTGTTGCATTGTTCCAGCATGACTAATTCTCTGAGACATGGATTGCCAGAGTTGAAATGGAAGAACCTACACAAAGCTCTTTAATACTATTGTGGCTAAATGAGGAAACCAAAAAAAAAATTACTGAGATCTACTAAAAAGCATCTTTAGAAGTGAAGAGGTTATTATATGTGTAAGAGTGAAACTAAAACACGTATGGATTTGATGATCAGGTGGTTCCCAAAACTGAGGGAATGAGACATTATAAACACGTTGGCAATCCAATCATCACTACTACACTATAGTTTTATGGTGGAAATGTGTGGCTGTGAACAAATGTGTGGCAAACCAGCAAGCAATCATTTTAACGTTAATTTATTTTAATTTTATTTGTTGGTATAGTAGCTATATAGATCTTGCTTTTGTAATAGACTGTAGATGACACACTGTAAACTTAAATGCTATGTAGCTGCACATCCATACTGTTATCCAAGGTGGAGATGGAGACAAATGATTCGCTGTGGCGACCCCTTAAAAGGGAACAGCCAAAGGGAGAAGAAGATCTGCCTGGTTTCAATAAGCCGTTTTTTTTGCCTCAATGGCCAGGTTTATAGTTGCATAACTATAGACACTGTGTAAGAATGATTGATTAATGATTGGCTGACTGAATAATTGTTTAAATGGGTAGATGTGCATTGAACAAGGGGATATGTGTAAAGCTGTTTTACTTGAAACACAGTCGTGAAAGAAAATCTAAGGCAGGCAAAACATGTTTTTGCAACATTTGTAATATAGATTATTCTAAAACACTGTAATTGAAAAATCATTATACTCAACGGGGTGGTAGCGCCCCCAAGTGGGCGTTTAGACAAAGTAAGGGGGCATTGGAAATTTGGCATTAATGCTGAGGAAACAGGTGTGTTAATCGGTTCTTAAAGAGGGAAGTTTGGCAGATTTTCCAAGACATTATTAGAAAAATTTTCAAATGTGCAGCAGCTGGATAGATGACATAGGGATTTTTGAAAGATATAACTTTATTGACTCTAGTGACTATTTGTCTTACCCAGGGTGAGTTCATCAGGGCCGGGTTAGGGCTGGGGTTCATACAGGCCGGAGTGTGGGTCTGCTGCTGGGAGCCCTGAACTGCCGGTGGCCTGTTCTGAAAAATACACATACATACACAAATCCAACTATAATAATCTGAATATGTTTAAACCAGTTATACACCGTACATGTATATTACACAAACACGACGGGAGAAAAGCCTTGAATTGTGACCAGCAGAGTTGTGACTATCAACTCATATGTTTAAGCAGAATTTGATCAGTCCCAGTTATGGCTATTATTAGACAAGTCTTTTATGATCCTTATACTGGAGTAGGAAGAGAGGGTTTATAAAAAGTATGAAGACAAACACACTATTTGTAAAAATTGTGATTTGCATAGGAAAATGAAGCTGTACTCCACAACCAGCAAACTGACAATAGGAAGAAAATAAAAGCACAATGGTATTTACAGATTCCAAGCAAAGAAAGGTCTTTTGAATAATCTGTGTGTTCAACTACCTGCTTCTGTATAGCAAGCCAAATTAAAAGAAACCATATCTGGTTTATTTCACAAAATGTTCCTGCAATCCAAAAACAACCACAGTAGTTCAAACTATAATTCTTACTGCATGCACTATTCTGTGCTATTTTTTTATGTAAATAGTTAGTAAGTAGCGTTTTCTCGCTGGGATCCCTACCAAGAAAAGGTGCACTCAAACACCAGAATGATGCACTTATTCAAATGAGAAAAAAAATTAAGTGATGGTATATTTTTTCATGCATGATTGGGTATTAAAAAAGGTCAAAAATACAAACCAAAAATATGCCACCCTAGTTTAGCGATTACACTCTTGCTTTAGCCGCTATCACAGCACTACGTAGAAAATGCTAATAATGTAAGAGGCATGGAGATACAAACTAAAGTTTCTGATGACGATAACAAATGTGGAATATGCACTGTCTGTTGTGTGAAAGTCTCTACTTCTCTTAATCAATACACTGAAGCATCTGCATGGAAAAGAAGCAAAAACAGACCATAGTGTAAAACAGCTAATAAACACTACAGTCAGCTGTAAGCTCCCCCTTTTAAACATACTGACTCGAACCCCCTTTACTGCAGTGCTACATTAACTAATTCTCACTTTAACTAACATTACTATAACATGAAGATTAAGCAGCGCTAGCAGAACTAAAGGGGATGAGAGCATCTGCTGAAGGATACTTGACACACAGCGCACAGCAAAGTGTACCAGCAAAATGCAAAATTCTGTCCTGTCATAGAAAGCGCTGTGAAAAGTGCATCAGAGCGCCGTTTTTTATGCCCCTTTTAAACCAACGTAAAAAAAAACTGGCGTTTACACTGGCGTTTTTGGTAAGTTTGGATTGCTGTAATTGTGCCATTGGATTGATAACTCATTTTCTTATCTTTAAAAATATATTTTATATAAATACACCTTAAAATGGTTCATAAATGTTTATAAAGTCATCTATATCTGATAAAGACATTCTGACAAAAATGGGATGGAATAAGCAGAGAAGAGATTGCAGAGTTTTCTGACATCCTGCAACTAGCCGAGCTGCACCATTGTATGTATTTAAGACTTTTAATGTACATAATTCATTAATTTATAATTTTATAAAAACAACTTCAACCACAAATATTGAACACCAAGGATCACAGTAACACACTGTAGTCCTGTTACCTTTATCGAAAGCTCCAACATTTTAAACTCCTTTTTTTCCGCTAGCAGCCAGACACTTGCAATTAAAGTCTGTAATACTTATTGTGACCTACTTGATAAAAGCTCAGTAATAAGTATAATAAGTACCTGCGGTTTGATAAGAATATATATAAGGACATAAAGTTAGTGAATGGTATTATAGTGCAGACTTTCAGAAAGAAAGCAGAATAGAGTGAATAAAAAGTAATAAGTAGAAGAAGAAGATGAGTTTCATTGGGGATTCTAATAAGAGGCAGACAGTACAGTGGGGTCTGCCCTGTCTGGTCTGAATGCTCTATTATCTCCTCGTGTGAATAAAGCAGCCTTGTCTCAGTCTCACAGTTCACTTCAAAGATGCTTAAGACCATACTCGGGTGTTATATTGCTGAATACAAAGAGTTTGTATATATAAAAGTATATATATATATATATATATATATATATATATATATATATATATATATATATATATATATATATATATATTCGTTCCATGACAAAGCTCATAGCTCAAATAGCTCGTATGTTAAATCAATTTTCCCTATTGAAATGAATTAAAATGCCAGACGGCTCATATCTCTCTGCATGGTTGGGTCACTCTCTAGTTGGGTCACTCGTAAGTCAAAATACTACAGTATATATATAATGTTTGTCTAAAAAAATTATTAAATTGTAATATGAAAAACAAAGATATTTGCAGAATAATTAAAGAGTAATTAAAGTTAGCAGAGTAATTGAAGTTAGCACAGTCTTGATCTCATTACAGCTTTGCTGCTCTTTCTTCGGATGTGAAGATCCAGTAAACTTCTATTAGGACCACTTGGCCTTTGTTACCGGATGAAAGGGTTTAATGGATGAATCCACTATTCATCTATGGTAATAACATTGTAAGTGTTTACAATACAAACTGCAAAACAAAAAAGGGATTTTTTAATTCATTCTATTTTGTCTTGCTTTCATCACACCTGCACAAACATTCATCTCTCTCAAGCAACAACTACTTGTTATACTTGCACCTCCGCGAAATGCCAACCATTATTATTCAAATTTAATAAAATTTCTGTTACATTTCCCTTATTTTGCTCTCCCTTTTGCGTTGCAGACTGACGCATATGGACTGAGGACTGTGCAAAAGCGGGTGGTGGAGGGGAATGAGCGCCCCATGCTGTACATCAGCAAGTAGCTCTTGTCATGGAAGATGAGGCACAGCACGATTGAGAAAGAGGGGCCGGTTCTCACCCTTTAATATTATATGCTGGGGAGGGCCTTCACCCTCTGTTCGGACCATGCCACACACCAGCGTGTCCATCGCATAAATGATGCCAACGCGTGAATCACCAGTTGGTATCTAGTACTAGGATAGTCAGGCGGTGGGGAACGTGGAAGGAGGAATGAAAGCAAGGAATTAAGCACACCTGTAGGGAATTAAACACTAATCACACTGCCTTTTCATTCCCAGAGTAAGAGAATGGTGGGGGAGAGAGTTGGCTTGGCTAGAAGGTAGCTGCATAAGTGAGGAAGTGAAACCGATAGTAGTGATATAGTGTGGCCGCTAACAAATTAAAGACTTTTTAGATCTTTGCCACCTCTGATCTGAAAACCAAAACCCAGAATGGCAAACTACTGATATAGCCTATAACTTAAATGATAAAGATTAATTAATTCACGTAAATTAGTGGTCTTCTGTTTTAATATGTGGCTCCAGTATCGCTAGCAAAGTATTAAACTGAGCTACTGACATCCTAAAACAAACTTTGAATCTCTGAGGGATGTTCAGCATAACGAATACGAAAAAACACACTTCAATACCCAAAGACCTTTACTATAACCAGTTTATCATACATGCTATAAAAGCATAAATGGTCTCTCTCTCTCCATTTCTCTCAGTGTATGGGTGTGTAGCCTACACAAAAAAAAATTGCACTTTTACAGAATTTTTACTGTAGATTTTTACAATTTTTTTTCACATTGTATTTTTGAAATACACAGAATATTATTAATTCTACAAAAATATTTACAATACAAATAAATACAAATAAATACAAATAAATACAAACTGTGAATTTACAGACAGTTTGTAACTGTGAAAAACACAGGTACAGGTACAAAGGCGCAGACAGAGCTGGGACCAGGACTGATGGGGCAGCATTGGCTCCACGATCCACAATGTTTTGGATTTGTTTGCCTGTTTTTTGTATGATTACTGTGTAACGACATTCGTCTGCTCTTTGACTATGCTTTTGAACTACCCTTCTTTTGTAAATAAAGCTTCGCATAATGAATTTTACTCTAACTACTTCTTCACTCAGACAAAATACACAAAACACAAAATGCAACTGTTTATTATTTTTTACCGAAAGCCAGTTAAGTCAGGGTTTCATTTCTATTATTTTATTTGTCCAAACAGCACAAACATCTCAGGTCAGATCACTTCTCTTAACACTAAAAACTCTCCCTATGCCTACCTTCTAGAAAAAAAGTAGTTTATCTGGATAAAGATGTCAGGCTTGTAAATTACATTCTTCTGAATATATACCAATTTATTTAAAACAGGCCTGGCAAAGATCATGTTTTATTATAGGCTATAATATGTGATTGCTCTTAATGAACCTAGACATTATTATTACAAATCTGTAGTCATTTTAAAAACATTTATTCCTAATAATTAAATAACTATGCGCATTTAACGCTCAATTATATTAATACAAACTATAGTAAAATTTGTATCAATCAAAAGTGTTTGGTTCAATTATTATGATAGACTTTCCTACCTGCCTGTCAACATATTTGCATACATCAGCAGCGTGTTCACATATTAGGAAAAAAGGCTGGTTAAAAACAAAGCAAAAACCCCCAATATCTGTATATCGTTTCCACCACAGGATTCTAAGAGTCTGAAATGTGATGCCACACAGTATTTGTTTTAGACAGGTAGGAATATGGTGTGATTGGATTTTGTTTTGTGTGTAAATTTAATTAGCTCAACTACAGCAGCAGCGTGTAATCAGGTACTATTTTTATTTATTTTAGTACTGTTACTAACTGTACTATAACGTTTTCTAAACATTGAGTGACAGGTGATTGATGCAACTCTAACACAATTGTGGCTGGTGTACATTTTTTCATCTTTCACACAAGACTAGACATGTGGGACTACCGGTGGTCTGCTAAAAAAAAGCGCTTCCAAGGTCTGGCTGTTAAAAATAAGCTCCTGCAACCTGAAAGCAGTACTATTATTTTCTTGGACATCTTATTATCCACTCTTTTAATTAATAATGAGTTTCAGCTTCAGTTTTTCCCATATCAAAATAAGACTAAGAATCTCGTTCCATAATTAACCCATGAAACATTTTTTTAATCAAACAAGCAAACATTTCCTGGCTGTATTTAACCCGAATATCATAGAACACATTTAACTTCAACTTTATCTTATTTCACTGCAATGTTTTATAATAGTGCAATAACCGATGCATGTGTTCTGCACAGCACTGTTCAGGCTTTACGCTAACAAGCCACTCGCTGCATGCTTTGTGAAACCAAAAATAATTGAGGGAAGCAAACTGAAACAGATATGTGGACAAAAAAATTATACATAGATCCATAGGATGATTTTGATATTATTGGTATGTGTTTTATAAAACAGGACTGTTTCTATGGTAACAGTTAATTAATAGTGATGTGCTGCCAATTTTATAAGGAGCCATTTATTAAATATTTATAGAAAAAGTCTCTGTGTAGATGGGTTCAGTTTTACCTGTAAAATGACAGGCTGTGCTTTGTGCATGACTGCAGGATCAGAGGAAGAGAGAGAGAGAGAGAGAGAGAAGAAAGAGAGAGTAGAGAGAAAGAGAGAGAGAAAGAAAGACAGACAAAGAGCTACACCGGACAGAAGACATAGATGCTAAAATGCATCACATATTTCTCATTAACAAATAAAACATTAAATCACTGGTAGCACAGATCTGCTGTGAGTTATTTATCTATATATTATCTATAAAAATATGTATTCTTTTTATATAAGCAGGCCACATTTTTTTTGCTACAGAAAGGCATTGTGACAGCACATTTAAATAGATACAGATGGACATCTGTGAAAAGAAGCCTAGAACAAATCAATTTACTATTTGTGATGCACCCTCAGAAACATCACAAGAGGAATCCATAATGCGGATCAAAATGTTTATAAATAGCAATAAGGCAAGGTTGTAAAAAAAGTCGTAAGGCAGGGATTTCATAATTTTGTTGTAATTCTTACACTATCAGAAAACTAGCACAGACAAGCAGACGGGTACCTGACATCTAAACATCATGGACAGCACTTTAGCACACAGAGCTTCGAAGTACCGAATTCCAGCTATCTAACAATAAGAGACATCCTGAGACAGCGCTAGGATCACTGAGGTACAGAATGAATAGTGCGTACACACATTCACACAACCGGCAAGCCATATTTCACTCTTTTCTGAACATAGGTCTACTTTACACAGAGACATAATTTGTCAAGTATAGAGTGGGGAAAAACTAAAGTGTCCTAAACCAAGCTATAACATCAACCTTACTAAACACCTCGTACTGGAACACCAGACTCCAGACCTCCTTACCGAAAACGAGTGTTTGATTTCTCTAGTATTGGTGGAAAAATCTCAAAGATACGCTCCCAAATCCAGTGGAAAGTCTTTTTAGAGGTGTGCAGATTATCATAGGAGTATTGATAAGACTAAATCTGGCATAGCCATAGTTTAAAAATCACATATGGATATGATGGTCAATTGTCCTAATACTTATGTCCATAAATGTATTAATAATAAATACAAACAAGACACAGTTAGATTTTTTCCTCCAAAACACTTTGCACACACTAGGCATACATACATTTAAGAAAGGATAAATTGACTTTATACCGCACCGCAGTTGAGATATAGAAGGAATAATGTGGTGACAGGAATTTTGGCTGTATCTCAAAAGGTTTATATCTCGGCCTTTTTCCAACAAATTATCATTTCTATAGTAACACCTCATTACTTTTTAATGCCATTATCTCCTAAATCATTATTTCAAGAACAAACTTTTGTTATTTAATCTTAACATTTAGGAAGATACTCGTCAGTCAGTCTCAGCATTTTTACTTTGAGTTGTTTGATTTTTCTTGTAAGGTTTTATTTTATTTTAACATTAGCCTTTAAAGAAATGAAAAAGAGTAATTTGTTCTTAAAAGTAGCTGATGCATCATGAGTCATACCATTAACTAGTCTGTGTAAAAGTTTACACCACTTCACTGATGATTCTTTTATGTTTTCTCTGTTGTATTCCTTATTTATCTCTGTATAAAACGGCTGAACTGTAGATATAAATGTCTCCAATAATGTGGGATTTATGTCCTCCATACCTACAGTACATTACTAAAAAAAAATGGTAACATTTCTTTTTCTTGTTAAAAAAAGAATCTGTGAGAGGAAGAACTTCACAATACATTGTTTCAGAATCAATATCACATATGTGTGTGGGTCTACAATAGTCACATTACAGGATTTGCAGTGTCAAGCGGGGATTCTAATTGACTCTACTAACATTCAGGAAGCATGTGATTTATAAATTGTAAAGTTTAATAATCGCGTGAAAGTTTAGCATTTGCACAATATTCTAAGGTCTGTTACTGCGTAAACATTTTAAGCAAGTTTAAAACATTCAGGTGACATACTTCTCTGCTATTCCTGACCTCATACAATACCACAGCTTTTCTCTTGGTACCCTGTCATATGCTTTCTCCAGGACTACAGAAACACAATGCAGCTCCCTACAACCATCTCTGTACTTCTCCATCAGCGTTCTCAGAGCAAAGATTGCATCTGTAGGTGCTCTTTCTGGGCATGAAGCCATACTGATGCTCACAAATACCTACTACTCTCCGTAACCTAGCTTCCACTACTCTTTCCCATACCTTCATTGGATGACTCATTAATCTTATGCCTCTGTAGTTGTTGCCTCCTATCCTGAACTTCCTCATTCCACAACCAAGTCTCTTTATCTTCTTTTCTCTTGTCATATGACACACCTAGCACCTTTCTTCCTGTCTTCCTGATCACTTCTGCTGTAGTTTGCAATTCATCTAAAAACACTAGCTGAGCACCCAGAGCCTGTTTCAACTCCTGTCTTAATTCTTCACAGTATTCTTCCTTTTCAGCTTCCAGCACTTGGTTTTCTTCTTCCAGACCAACATCTTCATGCTACACACCACTATTCTATGCTGTCTGGCTACACTCTCTCCCACCACAACTTTACAGTCACTAATCTCTTTTAGATTGTTTTGTCTACATAAGATGTAATCTACCTGTGTGCTCCTTTGCTCCCCTCTCTTCTGGAAAAAAATTATTTACCACAGCCATCTCCATCATCCTAGCAAAGTCTACTATTGTCTGTCTTTCACTGTTCCGTTCCCTGACTCCAAACCTGCCCAACATGTCTTCATCACCTCTGTTCCCCTCACCAACATGTCCATTGAAGTCTGCGCCTATCACTACTCTCTCTCCCCTTGGAATACTCACAATTGCCTCATTCAACTCATGCCAGAACCTCGCTTTCTCTTCTAACTCACAACCTTGTGGGGCATAACACTTACAACATTCAAGATCAGCCCTTCAATTTTTAACTTCAGACTCATCACCCTGTCTGACACACTGTTCTCCTCCTTTCCTTCTTTAACCAACAGAAGCAATTCTGCTGGCATCCTGTAGGTCAATGACACAGCTGGCTTGTGACCCCTGTGGCTAGATTAATTAACACTAATAGACACAGGTAAGAAAAGATGGCGTTTATAAGAGCCGTACTGTGTACACAGTTTGTGGCCCAAAATTCGAATATTTTGGAAACATGACTAACATGGAGAAACATATCATGAGATTTCACTTAGAGCTGGGGAGACAGCTTTTTTTTCTGGCAACAATCCTTTGCTATTGTCACTCAAACGACTGTAAAACAAGTAGCAAAGCTTCCACTGAAATTGGAAATTGAAAAGGTGACGCGAATTACTCGGTGGGTGGCGGGTTTTATTTATTTTTTATTTTTTTTTAATTTAAATTTAAAATTTAAGATTTAAATGATTAATGCTGGTTTTTCAAACGCACTTTTATCAGTCATCATTTTTGCTAATTTTTACATCGCTGACTCCATTTCTAAAATGACATTTCCTATGCTAGGTAACCAGAAAGCCTATTTGATATTAATACGATAAAATAAGGCAGTACAGTCAGAGGGCGAGGGGTTGCTGGGCTGGCACAGAGTTAGAAACTTTAATTTCTGTGGGCAAAAAAAAGGGCATCACCTTCCCCCTCCTCCCTGTGTTCATGCCGCCTAAGATGTTTGTGTTGCGTAGGTGTATGTAGATAAGTCAATAAGTAAATATAAAATGTGGCTAAAATTGTATGGTGAGTTGTACATACAGTGAGGTTAAACTGGGTTTCATTTCCAGCATCTTAGAAAAAGCAGGAAAAGACAAAACAGGTTAGAATTTATAAGAGGCCAACAGAGTAGTATTAAAGTGAAAGTATAAGTACTTTTAAAAATAATAACTCAAGTAACAGTAAAGTTTTAATGTTTAAAATAATTTGAGTGAAGAGAGTAATAAGTATGGAATGATAGGACTAATCAAGTAGTGCGTTATTACTTATTTTGGATTGGATTAAATGGAAAATTCCTGAATCCAGAAAAAAATAACAACAAATAACTACATAAAAAATGTATTAATAAGAAAATATCAACGTATGAGAGTTTACATTAACTTACAGTGCCTTTAGTTGCAGAAATACCGTCACATAGTCAATTTTATGAAAACTACCACATTTTTTAGGTTGGAACTGGAATTCCCATACCTGCATCTTTACCCTCATTGGTCATTCTTTTCCAAACTAAGCATGATTTAAATTATGTGAGGATTTTACGTATGTAGCCCGAAGCACCACTAAGAAGGGTAAGTTAGGACAATTTAAAGGCCCAACACACTTTCGGAGCCCTATAGATATATTTTATTAGTAGTAATGTTGCAGAAATGGGTGTGGTAGGAGCCCAATCTCAAATGCTTTCATATAGCCCGAAAGTGCTAGCAGCGCCTCTGTTTGTAGCCTACTGTACTTCAGACCGCTGCAGCCTATTAAAAGACTCCTAATATTTAACATGATGGAAACCAATTATTAAAACTAAATTAAATAAACATTTAATAGTAAAGGATGAACACCATGAAAAATAGTAAAGTAAAAGTAAATTTCTGCAATTAAAATTGTACTTAAATGAGAGTAATGGCATTTAAACTTCTTCCTAAAAGTACATTTTCTTCCAAAAATAGTAAATGAAATAAATTAAATATAGTGCGTTACCACCCACCACTGGATTTTATATGGAACAGCTGCCCAAACCAGTAAAAATGTATATAATTTCATATTATTAATAAAAAAGGTTGTTCAGTAAACAGAACAAAGTAGTCTGTTAAGTTTTATATGCATAAAAGATGGGTGATATACTATAAATATCATTAGGCAGCAAAGCTTCTCTTGTTAAAGAGAGTGCTAATTTGCATATCCATAATCCCCTGAGGCTACCCATTAATAGGATGCTTAATTCCTGTGTTCTGTTAGATTGTTAGGTAATCCTGAAAGGATGAAAGGAAATCTGGTTGGCGGTCCTGGTAGGTGTTATAGCAGCATGTTTTTTGTTATGCTGTAAATTATATATCTATATTTTTTTTCTTTAAGATTCTTTCTCACCAATGCCTTAATATTATAATACACAAAGACATTCTAATGAAATACAAGACACAGTTTTCTGAACATGATCAGGTTTTCTAGCCAAATCACTCCTCACACACTCAGGGAAATCTGTTCAACTATTTTTTTTAAATAATGATCGGGACAAAATACAATGCAGAATACACATCATGCAAAATATGGCCTATTTTAGTATTCATTGTTTTTACATTATA
The DNA here is from genome assembly GCA_005784505.1 of Bagarius yarrelli. Classification (NCBI taxonomy): domain Eukaryota; kingdom Metazoa; phylum Chordata; class Actinopteri; order Siluriformes; family Sisoridae; genus Bagarius; species Bagarius yarrelli. The sequence goes on along the minus strand of VCAZ01000003.1, from coordinate 8,101,874 downwards.
TGCCCAAAAGTTTGTGGACACCTTACTAGCATACCCCTATAAGTGTGCTTTCTCCCAAACTGTTATCACAAAGGTAAAATAACCCAGTATTATTTAATGCCTTGTTGTGGTATTACTTTATTATCCTAATTCTAGGATAAAACAATAAAGAAGGTGCGGTCATTTCTGGTCATGGGTAAAACATGAACTCTACATGAACATGCACTCTATCTTCAGCTTTTGTATTTCTGCTGTGACCTTATTTGACTTGACATGGATGCTTCACTGACATGATCTCTGCATATGTTAACCAGTAGAGGGCATAACAGCATAACATGACAGAAGATCAGATAAGAACCGCTCAAATGCCACTCCTACAGTAAACCTTTTAAAACACTTACTCATGAAACATTAAAGCAAAAGCCTAAAAACAGTGAAAGCCACATTGACGATGCCTGATTAAACAATAGATGCTACTGGCATAGGATAGCTGGGTGCATGCATAATAAACCTACATCATTGAAAGATTAAACGTTTAAGGATGAAAATTAAAGCAATTTGCAAAAGCAGTGACATTTTCAACTAAGTACCGTATGGCACAGGGTCATGCAGTTCAAACCACCAGCTTATTTATTGTGAGACAGAAAACAACCAACCCATGAACATCATCCTAAATTTGATAATAATAATAATAATAAATAAATAATAATAAGACATGGTCCTGGTTTGCTGTCAGCATAGCAGCTGAAGTGTTTGAAAACTTGGTTTAACAGTATGTCAACGCATGTCAAGAGATATTCATAACCTAATCATTAGATTGTTTTTACTAAAATCATTAAGCCTCCAGCACCCACAATCCGGACCAATGTATCTGTTAGAATCTCCAAGAACTCCAATATCTTTATGTGCAGTATGTTTGACACAATTTAAAGAAAGTCTAATTTGTTTCAATTGGTTTTAATAAAAAATCAGAGTAGCTATAAGATAATGACGAGTCCTAAACTTCCGAAAATAATTGTTCTGTTTGGAAACTTTTGGACAGGATTATAGTGCTGTAGGTTAGTAAAGGTTTTACCCACAAATTTTGACCACTAGTTTTTTCAAAGGGCAGACATCAAAGCAGAATCTTTTCATAAGCTATAAACAGGGGGAGGTGGTAGCTCAGTGATTAAGGTGTTTGACTGCCAACCGGAAGATTGTGGGTTCGATTTCCAGTGGTAACGCACTACATTTAATTTATTTCATTTACTATTTTTGGAAGAAAATGTACTTTTAGGAAGCGTTTTAACTGCCATTACTTTTACTCTCACTTAAGTACAATTTTAATTGCAGAAATTTCCAGAATTATCATTATTTTGTTGTTTTTAACAAAAAAACAAAAAAAATCTGCACTCACTAAAGTGTAGAAAAAAACATACGAAAACCTAAACAAGATTGTATTTTATTTCATTCCTACCTAAATAAATTATGTACTCACAAAATGTGAAAATACATTGTTAAAGTACATTGTTAAAGAAAGCACTCTTAAAAAGCAAAAAAATAAAGGCAGAATTACTGTTAGAAAAACATCTGAGTCTGTTTGAGATTTGACAAGTCATGTGATGTTAATGTCTATCACAGGACTGATATTAGCTTTACTTAACTTAACCTGTTAAATGTAAATCAGAACAGAGAGACTTTGGAGGAGAGGTGTGTAAAGCTTTACCAAGTAGTTTGTTCATCTGATACTTTTTTAGTCTTACTTGAGTAACTATTAAGATTGTTATTGTTACGCTTTCTTGAGTAAATTTTGGCATAAGTACTTGTAGTTTTACTTGAGTACAGATTTTAGATACTCGTCCAATCTCTGATAAAAAGCTGCTTTGCTATAACGTTGTTCTTAAGAAGCCCCTGCAGAGGATTCTCTCTGTATTTACTGGAGGTAATGTGGCAAGCAACCATGTTTTCCCTGCTGCTACTACACTAAAATGAAGCATACCTTCGAGTTGAATCCCGACAGACGTCATTAATTTTTCAGCAGGCTTTCAGCGCACAAGAAAATTTCCAAGGAAAGAACATCTGCTAGTTTGAGCTTCGGCATAGGGGGACTGCTGCATTAAACTGTAGTAATCCAGCAAACTCAGAGCAGTGTTAGTGTAAAAAAACAGCACGAAATACACTATCTAAAGAGTGCAGGGGGAGGATCTAGTTTCTCCAGATACACACAATTCAGGATAAGTACCAAAAACTTAATCTACAACATCATAACGTTCAAGTTGGTTTAATGAATAAAACACTTAGACTAATCCTTATGGGGAGGGCTTCAAAATGATATGTTATGTATTAACAACAGTATTTACATTATATTTACAGCTGTGGGAGATCATTAGCAGAGTGTCTTCTTTCTGATGATGCATTCCTTTATTAATAAGCTTCATATTTACATGCCCTAGAACAGAAAATAACAACCTTTTTATAAAGTCTATAAAAATCTTTATAGATTTTTTGTGGCTGAGCCACTGCAGTAGACCACCACACAGACCCTGAACATGGTATAAACTGTCTCAAGAGAGTCCTGTGCTACACAGCCAGCAGATATCCAAAGTAGAACACTGTCTAAATTAATTAGTTTGGCTTAGTTTTACAGGCTGTTTAATTACAGCAAAAAGACTAATTAAATAGAAGCTTTGGGGCTCTAATATTTAACTACAACAAGCATAAGAGATGTGGCTTGACTAATTTTTACAGTGCTAATTTAAAGCTAATTTTCTTTTTGTTGCTGTTTGCATGTTGTAGTATGGTAGTATGTCCATATGTATGTAAATGTAAATAATAGTTTTATCAGCCAGTAATGTCACAGTAAACTCATGCAAATAACATCATTTGATGTCCAAATTAACCAGGGAAAGGAGATATCAGTGGCTTGGCTGGCTCAGTGAATCAAATAATCGCTTTTTATAACTTTGGGGAGTAGAAAAGCTTCGAAGCTACAAGTTACAATTTGCCGCAACAGAAGAAAATCATATGAACGTTCACTTATATCAGGAAAAAATTGTTTTAAGTGCCATAAAAAATCTTTAGCTACAGTGGGTACAAAATTATCAAAATAGTTTTAATTATTACATTGTCTGTGAATCTTTTTTTATTTTGGAACATTTTTACATTTACTTTCCCCTCATAGAAATGCTACTGTCAAGCAGAGGGTTAATGAACCAAATTGGGATTCACAAATACTTCTGTTAATTGAAGCTGTGCTTACACTGTGTGATTTTTAATAGTTTTTCGCGATTGTTGCTTTTCAGACTGTAGGAACATGATCCTATTTTACACTGTCAGTTGTCATAATGTCAGTCTGCAGGATAGTCAAAGCACACACAAGAAGACTTATCCGGAGTTGTGACATGTTCCATAACCTGCATTACCTCAATAAACGGTAGCTACCAACAAAAAACACACTTTGTAGAGTTATGTTTAAGTTTCTCTACTTGCTGTACTGTCCTCGTTTCCACATCTTCCTGAGGTTTTATCAGGTTTGGCGGTCCTATTGGTTCTTGGTTTGCCGGTCATTGTAGGTAAAGTCATATGGCAGGTAAGTGTCTAATAACTTCTGACACCACCAGAATTTCATCAGAGGAAAAAAGTGATCGCAACGGCCATTGATCAGCCGCTGGTAACCATGTCAACCTATCCATCAAATAGTTTTAGCGTATGATTTTAGAAACCATTTAGGATTTCAAAATTTAACGACAAAATTATAGCCAGAAACGCACAGTGTACGTCTGGGTAATCTTGAATCAATTGAGTCCTATTTTAGCTTGTTGCTAACAACAACATGAATAAATACAAACTGAAAATTACACAATTCAGTTGTTCTAAGCTAATAATTGCAGGAACAATAGCCGACTGAGTAGTTTAGGAAATTTCCTGAATGGTCGGAAACATAAAAAGATTAGAAATCATAAAGTTTGAATCTCATTGGCTCTCTGGGCTTTTGTTTATAAGCACCTCTGTGTACTGGTTTATAGTCGTACATCTTAATAAGGTTTTTAGAGAAACATATAGGGACAGTTTGGGCTTCAAAATAATAAAAGCATTCGCCATGTCATCAAGAGGTTTGTAGTTAAAAGTCCAAATAAGCCAAACTGTCTGCGCTCTTAGAAAATATTACAGCATCACTACTTGACTGTGGGGTGTATAGGAGTGTTTACCTCTGATTGTATTCCACTGCCCTCGGATGCAAAATGAGCAGTAGTTTTAACAGATGTGTTTGACTGGTTTCATGTGTCTCAAAGACATCATCATGATCATCATCATCCTTTGGGGGCAATGAAATAACCCAGATGGTAGCTTTCATATTGTAGGACAGCTCTGACTGGTGGGTGTAAAATGCAGGAAAAAAAAACAAAAACAAGATCCTATTTGTTAATCACGAAAGCAGAAGCTCAGCAGTTAAGGTACAGTATTAAAATGCGCATTTGGACTTAAAATAAGATAGGGATAAATGTAAGTCATTTTGGATAAGAGTGTCTGCCAAATGCCACAGATGTAAAATTGTTTGCAGGCTTTAATTAAATTTATGTGGTTATTTATCTACCATTTCAGTCAAATTTTCTTATTCTGTAAATCTAACCAGTTCTTGGCCACACTTTAAATCTTGTATATTTCAAACATAATTAGTACTGTTAGTATTTCCTCTGTATAGCTATTATTAAAATAATATTCACAATATTGCTCATGGAAAAAACTTGCCAAATGTAGTTTTGCTGCTTTACAGATTTCTATAATGGCTCTTTTGCGTAGGTTTCCCCTTTACCCGCCTACAAAAGCTTGTTAATGTGCCACTTACTATGACGAAAAGAAACACACAGCATTCTTCTCTCTGTCTTTCTTTTCATGTCACAAACATCATCTCTGTCATGGACACAATTTTATAAACATTTCCACATCGTCTCTCTTTTTGAGAACATGAGCAAAGGAATACAAAACTACACAAAGCGGCTTTCATTGACCACAGCCCAAAACTTATCGCCGTCGGCATAGAACTTAAACACCATCAGTAATCACATACCGTTCCAGGCAATTATCTCCTCAACCACTGAGCATGTGGAGGAGTGTCTGAGCTGTCACTCACACCAGCTTCACTGACAGCAAGCAAAGCTCGCACGTTTTATTAAGAACATAGTGCTCAGCGCCTAAGAAAGTTCCACCAGCATGATGTGAATGTAAATGTCTGTTGAGCTCTACACTGGACCTTTCGTCCGATATCAGCAGGCTCTCTCTCGCTCTCTCTCTCTTACACACACACACGCAGACAATCACAAACACATACAGCCTGAGGTGCTCAGCAAGAGACAGCAAAACAAGGCCTGATTCAAATAAACTTTTAGCAGCAATGCCAGGAAGTTGAATCAGAGATTCTGCGTTAAGTGAAAAGGTTCTAATGCAGAACGCTGCAGGCTGAAGGACACACAGCGGGTCCCAGAGACATAGCCTTCTTCCCACTGTCATGGTAAGTTTAAAATAGAATAATGTTTTCACAGAGTTTAATTACAAAAACAACACATAGTCAGAGTTGCCAGTTTGTAGTAGGAGTTAAAAGAGAAGCCCAAACACCTGCTCAGCCATTGGCTTCTCTTAAAGCTTTACTAATATGTTATTAAAATCCACGATTAAAACAATGTCAGCAAAAAACTGCACATCAAAGAAATGTATTCCTTATAGCACACTTTTTACTCGAGGGAGGAAACATTGCACTATTTAGCTACATTAATTAGCCTCCGTGGCAAATGTCAATAACTTATCAAGCATAAGAAAAATAATGGGGGAACAAAGTAGTCAGTAACCAAGGAAACAGTGCTTATTAAATTTGGTGTGTGTAAAACAATCCAGAAAAACATAAGCCACACAGTACATAGTGTAAACTAGGGCTAAAACAGCCATGGGGTAAAAGGTGTCTTTAAAATCAGGAAGTGGTGGCTTAGTGGTTAAGGTTTTGGACTAATACCAGAAATACTAAGGTTCAATTTCCAGCACCACCAAACCACCACTGCTGGGCCCCTGAGTAAGGCCCTTAATCCCCAATTGCTCAGTTGTATAAAAGAGATAAATGTAAGTTGCTCTGGTTAAAAGCGTCTGACAAATGCTGCAAATGTAAATGTAATTTGAAATTGTTCCAAACTACTAGATGGCATAGAATCCTGAATGTAGCACTTGTCCAAAAAAATGTTTTTTGTTTGTGCATAAAATTTAATAATTTTTTTTTTATTAAATTTTATGCACTGCGCAAATCCATCTTGGAAGTGTCCTTCTCGTAGCTGTTCAAGGGCGGCAGGAACCAAGGGGAGAGGGTAGGTATACCTTACAGTGACGGCATTAAAACCCCTGTAATCAATGCAGGGGCTTAAGCTGCCATCTTTCTTCTACACAAAGAAGAATTCTGCTGCTGCTGGTGACGTGGAGGGTGAATGAAGCCAGAGGAGAAAGCCCCGTCAATATATGCTTCCATGGCCTGAGTCTCCGGCTCGGACAGTGGGTACACTCAGATGTGTAGAGAAATGGCATTGGAGAGCAGTTCGATAGCACAGTCATCTGGTCGGTGAGAAGGTAGTTATGAGGCCTCAGCTTTGTTCAAGACCTTCCTGAGATCATGATATTTTATAGGAATCTGCTCTAGGTCAAGTTGGGTAGAGCTTTTGATCTGGGTGGTGAGGCATGGCTTAACATGATATGTGCACAAACAATTCTGTCGACAAAAGTCGGACCAATGAATAATAACCTTGTCCGGCCAGGAGATAGTTGGGTTATAGATGTGTAGCCAAGGAAACCCCAAAATGATGGAAGTCGTAGGTGCAGATATAATGTTAAAGGAGGTATGCTCGAAATGATAAACCCCTACTTCCAACGTGACGCGCACAGTGCAGTGCGTAATACCAGAACCAATTGGATTACCGTTTACTGCCATAATCTGAAGTGGGGGGTGCAAGGGATAGTGTGGAGTTTAAATTGCCGAACCACTTGTGCTGGAAACACATAGGTCAAGCTGCACTGAAGTATTTGGCACCTCCATAGTAGAAACAAAGACGAGATAGTAAACGACGCTGGCACTCCTGAGCCGAGAGCTTCGTGAACCCTACCTGCATGGGCTCTACCCCGTTGTGCGTGACCGCCACGGTTGTGAGCGGAGCCCATGCTGTTGTTACGTAGTAAGTTATCCAAGCGGACAGCCATCGCAACGTGCTGCGAAAAAGATCCTGCGTCGTCGCAACAAGTAAACTCCCAAAGAAGCGGATTTAATCCAGCTTTGAACACCGCTTGTAAAGCCACCTCGTTTCACCCACTTTGCACTGCGGCGGTGTGAATGTGGATAGAATAGTTTGCCTCTGATGCAAAGTATTCTGTAAGGAAGATGACTGCGACGACTGAGACTGATCCATCATGCGCCAAATGGCTTTATTTAGAAAAGAAGCACAAAGAGTGTAAACCAAAAACAAAACAGAGATGAAAACCAAGAACTTGAGAGTAACACATGAAAGCATGGTAAATTGCTAGGCAAACAATACTTCGCAATGTGCTTAAGCGAGTTGCTAGTTTAAATAACCCGCTAACAGGAAGTCCTCCCGGAAGAGGGCGTTCAGGTCTAATATTCAGGGGACGATGATTCTGGAGATTAAATGAAATAAGATAACTAACAGAGAAACCAGGTTGTGGCAACAGAACCAGGTCAAAGCAACACCAATCCTAAATTAGGTAACTAATAGGCTTTAGCACAAAACAGGATAGCATAACAAAGAGACATTAGCATAGCAACCAAGGGGTCACAATGCATATAATTGCTAATGTAAATGATTAATTATTTTTTAAGAAATAAACTAGTATTACTTGTAAATATTTAAAGAGTTATTTATTGGTAATTGTTTTATTAACAGAAAAAAATTATGTATTACAGATATTGGACTAAATGTATTATTATTATTACTATTACTATTATTATTATTATTACTATTTGTGCACAATTGACATCTGACAACATTCAAGCCTGTATCACCCCCATTTTACAAAGACATATAAATCCACATGGGACCACGGCTTTATGTGCATGGACTAGTTTTTACAACCGTTTAAAAGTTGACATGAGCATATACTGTACTACATGTATGATCCTAGGTGCTATAACAGTATTAACAACTTCGTAACAACATTAAATTAAATAATAAATGGATGTACTTATAATCATAAATGCACCGAGGTGGTAATATGTGCTAGTTATATAGTGTCTGGTGTCAAAATTATCTCAGACAATAGTATATGAAGTTAAATTTAAAAGTATACTGTTATTTAAAGAATTAACCTTGATTTAAACTTTTAATGGATCAGAGCTGCTATGAAAGGGGTGCTAGACTGAAACAAAGAAAATCTCCCCAAAGTTTTCCACATCCCATGATTGTCCCTAGGTAGCGGGTGTGGGTAATTAGACGGTTAAACTTCTGACTCTCTAACATGTGAATGAGGAGAGAATGCCGGACAACAAAACAGCAGAATGGAACAGTGAAATAGTGACCTAAAAAAGCAACCAGACCCTTGGACCAATAGCTTAACTTAAATTACAGTAAACCTCGCTGCAGAAACAGATCGTCAGCAGAGCCTTTACAGCAAACTCGCTGAAACAAACTAGACATGCAAGTAACTGTTTTCCTCAACAAGTGGATGCCTTCTTTAGCTAAGCCCTTGATAAAGTGTTATTTGATTAAGCATTGTCATCTCTTATCTTGTTATCAGCTGTTTCTCTTATGGTGGTCTGATCTCAAATGTCCATGACATATGTTACATTAGCCAGAGTTTTCTGCTATTGAAATGTTAATATTTACGCCTGTGGCTTTCTTTAAACATCAGTAATAACATCAGTGGTGTCTATGGTGTCAGAGTCCCTGTTTTGATCCTGAGCCTTGTTACTGTTACATACTAATAGCAAGTACTAGTAAATAATAGGTTGCCTCTTAAGATGAAGGTGGTTGTGCTTATGCATATGTGTATTACATCCAGCATTCCCAAGACTCCCAACAGTCATGATAAGACAAAACCCATAGTTCTAACATTGTATGTAAATGGCAACTAATACCCAACACTATTCATAGAACAAACTGTACAGGAGTGTAACACAGACATTCTTTATTGCAGAAGTGGTTAAAGCAGCACTGGACAATTGCCTACTTTCCATTCCTTGGCTGGAATACATTGCTTGGCCGATAATGTGACTCGCAGCAAAATAGCCAAGTAAAATCTTCAAGAAAGTTTTATAAATTAAATTAAATGCATTAATGCAAACTACGTATAAAACAACACATTTGTAACTGTATCCCTAGAATGCAGAGTAGCTACAAATGCAAATAACCTTAAAGTTAGTTTTATGGTATGTCTGTAAATAGACAACAAAACATGGATTATATTGAACAGTAGACAAAAGCTACAATACTTCTAAAAGTTTTAGGCATTAGTGTAAAAATCCTGTAAGATGCTGTCAAAATAATGTCATAATTAGATTTTCTTTATTAATTAACTTCAATTAGCTAAATTAAATCCGCTTTTGGTGTGGGTTTTTTTGGCATTTAACGGGCCCATCGGATTCGACATGCAAAAGTCATTATGAAATAAAAACACATTGTTCTGGTTGACAAAATTTGGGCTGCTCTTTGATACAAAGGGCGGGAGTTTATATATTTATATTTTTGCCAGTTGAAACAGTAAGCATTTTAGGCTGGTATTTTTTTTAATTGATGGGTTTTACAATGTGGATTCTCAATCTAATCTGGCAACACTGGCCCAGAGAGAGAGACGTAACATGTCCGCCATTGTTTCAAGGCTGGAGAAGAACTTTGCAAGTCACCAATTCTAATAATGTGCTACAGTTAACACGTTTTACAATTAATGCAGCTAAAGTGTACACCCTCAGAAAACATTATTGTGTTGTCTTTTCTATGTAAAACCTTTTTTAACAAGTTTGTTATGGAGGAACAGGACAGGAGATAATGATCACTTTATTTACGAGTGCGGAAGGCAGGCTGGAGCTTCTGAAGAGAATCAGTCTAATGATTAGGGAGCGTAAAGAGCATCATGAAAAATACAAGACCAATGCATTATTGTAATTGTCTTATTACAAACTATTTAGATTAGATTAGATTCAACTTTATTGTCGTTGTGCAAGGTACATGTACAGAGCCAATGAAATGCAGTTATGTACAGTCAAGCCCGAAATTATTCATACCCCTGGCAAATTCTGGCTTAAAGTTACTTTTATTCAACCAGCAAGTTTTTTTTTTTGACCGAAAATGACACAGGATTCTCCCAAAAGATAATAAGATGATGTACAAGAGGCATCATTGTGGAAAAAAATATATAGCTTTTAATTTACATTTGAACAAAAAGTGGCATGTCCAAAATTATTCATACCCTTCTCAATAATCAACAGAAAAGCCTTTATTGGCTATAACAGCAATTGAATGCTTCCTATAATTGCTGACCAGCTTTTTGCATGTCTCCACTGGTATTTTTGCCCATTTATCTTTAGCAATGAGCTCCAACTCTATCAGGTTGTTGGGTCTCCTTGCCATCACCCTGATCTTTAGCTCCCTTCAGATTCTTAATATTTTTGTCTGCTAACCATTTCTTCACCAATTTTGCTGTGTGTTTTGGGTCGTTGTCATGCTGAAATGTTCACTGGTGCCCAAGGCCAAGTTTCTCTGCAGACTGCCTGATGTTGTTGTTGAGAATTTTGATTTATCACTCCTTTTTCATAATGCCATTTACTGTGATTAGGTTCCCTGGTCCACTTGCTAAAAAACACCCCTAAAACATTAGGTTCCCACCACCATGTTTGACAGTGGGGATGGTGTTCTTAGAGTTGAAGGCTACATCATTGTGGCCAAACAATTCAATTTTTCAGTTGCATTTAGAGCAACACACCAATTCAGAACACACCAATTTTATCTCTCACTGTAACTATGAATTATAACACACCCTAACAAGGTTATATATGTATTACATATATATGTATATATATATATATATATATATATATATATATATATATATATATATATATATATATATATATAGTCTATATATATGGCCATTGTTGAATAATAACAGGAACAGCACTGAAACTACAGAATCAACACTGAAACTACATAATTAACATTGTTTTTTTTCTTAAGTAGAATGTTTCCAATTTTCTGTGGATTAGGAATACCAACAACAAAGTCGTGTCAATATGATGATAGTTATGGATTTGCTCTAGATCTTAAGTGAAGTCCATGAGATTTTAGGATTAGGTATGGCATGGTAAGATGTGTATATGTCATCTAATCATACATAATTTATTTTAATGAAACATAATCTCATAAATTTAACTATAGAGTTACAAGTTAAGTTCCAAATAGAGTTGTCAGTTGTTTTGCCATGTGGCTGGTATGTGAAACTGACAGGATCAGCCTTTATGTTTGATGGAAGCTGATGGAAATAATTTAGGTTATTAGTTGTCATGAAGTTGTTGTATTGTGTAACCTTCTTAACATTACAAACTAAACTATCGAGTGCTGTTTAGCAAATGATATAGATTAAACTTCTCAGATTGGAAAATCAAATAATCCAGGTTTTATATAATACACAAAACAAAAAGAACTGCTGAAAACACTAAGCAAATTATTTACCCGTGTATAAACAATTGCTCAACACAATAGAATAACATGTATGAAGGACTGTATCTATTAACCTCTTACTGTGATTATTACTCCAGTGTATGGGGTAATATAAACTTCCTCTTTCTCTCTCTCTCTCACACACACCAGCAACAAATGGAAGCAGGCTGTAATTGGAGAAGCAAAGTGAACAACGAAGATATTGTACTAGGCTATGAAAAGATAGCCAATGGAATAAAGAATGCACTCAAAAGATATAGTCTGTAACTGATCAATAGCGAGTGTGTGAAAACGAACTAGTAAGACACTCATTTTACACCTAATCTTAATCTCTCCCTGTCTTTCCAGTTTTTTTTGTTCAAATTTCTTAATGTAGAGCATGTGTAGGTGTGCGTGGCCAGAACAGCCAGAAGCACAAAACAGGGCACAAACCCCAACCACTAATGTACAACACACACATCATGCAAACTCTCCAACTGCTCTAAAGTCAAAGTGTTCTGTGAGCCACAAGTGTATACTTCCTCACTGTACCAGCTCCATCTGCTGCAAATAAGACCTTTTTTAGTCAGCACTTACAAGTAAAGCAAGATGAGTGTGAGTGGGAAATGCAAAAAATGACTAACCAGAGTGACCGAAATGTGAAGGAGTGTAAGAGAATTATGAGATGATGACATATTAAGGAAGAAGACACTAGTGCTCTATCGAGAGAGAAAAAGAATTTAGAAATGGTTTCAGAAAGAGAAAGAGCCAGAAAGACTTTGCTGCCGTTTTGCTGGAGTTTGCAACAAAGTAAAAGAATGCAACAAGATGAATCTTCTATTATAAATATCTTGTAAAAAAAACCTGTAAATTAGCTGTTATACTTCAGACTGTGTGTTCTTACCTCCGAGCTGCTCTGCTACTGCTTCAGCTTGGCTGTGAATGTATAAGCACAGGCTCAAGGCAAACTGTACAATGTGTACAGGCTGGAAAGCTCGGCTTCCTTCTCTCTGGCCAGTAAAGAGTGTGTGTGTGAGAGATGTGGGGCAGCCCTGAAGTGCCTTCCCATTGCTGCAATCGGTGCTCTGCGGCACATAACAAAGTCCACTGCAGGAAACTCTGCCAAGCAGGAACCAAAGCGGCAGATCCAACGTGTGCACCCGAGGCTGCTTTAGAGTAACACAGAGGCCTGGAAATGCCAAAGAGTAGCATGTTTTCCCCAGAAAAGAATCTGACTTATATCACGAGCTTACTGTAAATATTTACAGACGCTCACTTAATACATTAAAAACTTTTTGAGGAAAGATGTTGGATGAATGTGTGGGGGTGTGAATGCAAAAAGAATTATAAGATTGATGCACTATGCAGACAAAAGCCTAATGCTATTAAATAAGCATTTTAAACAAGCATTTGTTAACTTATCTACTGCATTTAATGTATGTGCAGTGGACAAGGATGATGGCTGTTCTGAGGAATAAAAAATAAAAACTTGCAGAAATAAATTAAATATACTGTATATACATATATGAAATATGTCTATATAGAAATACGTTTATTTCTCACATACAATGTTATGCAGCACGGCTTGCTGTGAAATGACTGGTTTTGCTTAGGTGATATTATAAAACAGTCAAAATAAAAACACAATTAACATAAAGTGACATTGTGGAGCATAAAAAATGTTCATAGACACAATAGTCTAGAAATGTAGAAATTCAGTCAGGTAAATTATGAGAAGGAGGATGTGGGAAGAGTGTACAATATAAAGTGCAGGTGCAATGTGATAAAATTGTGTGTGCAAAAATAAAGGAAGAAAGGTCCTATGAGCCTTTGAGATACTGTTGAACCAGTAGGTCAGGAAGAAAGAACCAGTAGGTTCAGAAGAAAGAACCAGTAGGTTTAGAAGAAGGAAACAGTAGGTTCAGAGAAAAGAACAAAGAACAAGTAGGTTGGTTAATGACCTTGATGACCTGCTGAAAAAAGCTCCCTGGGTTTGCCTTCAAGAAGAAGATCCAGATCTGCTTCCAGATTGTTCCAGATAAGGTCCTTCACTATCTTTCTGTCCCTGGTCAAGCCCTAGATTTGGAGGCTGTCCAGTCCTACCATTATTGTAGAAAAGTCTCCAGATCCACCAAGATCCTTACCAGGATACACTGGTTACATAACATAACTAACAGATTTAACTGGGAATAAATTGCAAGATTTAAGTAATTTTTTTAAATTAAAAACAGCTATGTTTTGGCCCCACATTATCTTGGTTTGCTTCTGGTTGAGACACAGTGTAAAACTAAACTATGTTCATGGAATTGGTTGGGTTTTGACACTCAGTTTAATATTAGATTTCTCCAGAATGTCCTTACATGTATCTGTATCAGCAAGCATCACCACACCAAAGCATTAATTCCTACTTCACCTACTTCTCAGCCAATAATCTTGCTTTCCTGAAAACAGTAGTGACAAATTAATTTACCAACATGGCACCAGTGCACCAGGAACTGGGAATAAACCCCAAGCTTTATAGTCTGAGAAATAATTCAGTTTCCACATTATTTTGTATAGAGCATAAGTGAGCTCTTTTACAGCGTCTAGACAAAACAATTAAAAACTTGCTGCTAATAACGCCAATGAGGAAGCCTTTTACAGTTAATTATCAAAAAAGCCATACATTTTCTTAAAATATTCCCTATACAGCTAAACGTTTGTAACCGTATGACTATCACAACAATGTATGGTCCTTTCCCAAACTGTTAACACAATGCTGGAAGCATACATTTGCGTAGGATGTCTGTACATAGTGTTCTTTACAATTCCTTTTAGTAAAACTAAGAGTTCCAGTAAAGATCATGTGTAAAGGCTGAGGTCCATAAGGACATGGCTAGCCAAGGCTTAGAATTGTATGCCATTAGTCCTAAGCTGGCATCAGTGTTTAAAGTTTAAAAAGCATTTGCATAGTAGTAAATGTTTTTATAAAAACAAATGATGAATATTCTTGAATGCAATATTAAAAATGCATGTGTGTCTGATGTTCAGGTGTCCAGATGCTTTTCGTGTGTGAGGTTTACTTCCTGTCTTTTCCTGTGTCACATGATCTTGGTTCCCTTATGCGTTCCTTGTCATGTGACACCCTTGTCTATGTATCATGTTCCCATTGGTCAGTCTTGTGTATTTATAGCCCTTGTGTTTCCCTTTGTCTTTTGTCATAGATTTTGGTTTGTCTCTGTACCACTTCGGTTAGTCATGTCTATGTTAAATGTTTATATCAAGCTAAGTCAAATTAAGTGTAATCAAGTTCATGTTTGTGGTTTAATGTTTATCTTTGTGTTAAGTGCGCTAGGCTAAGATATGCTAAGTTGAGATAGTCTAGTCAGGTCTTGTTTAGATAAACCGCACCTTTGGGTTCTAAAAATACATCTCGCCTCAGTCGAGTACATTACAGTATGTACTGCAGTATTCTTTTACCTGACATAACTTTAATTGTAGGGCAATTTAACAGGTTATACAATGTTTCAGCATACAGAAACTGAAACAGTGTAAGAAGTGACTAGTTATAATGACCCATGAAACATGGGAAAGTGTTTTACCAATAGTGGAAACTTAAATTAAACTTAAAATCATGGATTCTGTGTTTACATTAAGGCCTTTGTTACTATGATGTAAATGCCACAGGCTGCTGGATGCTGGATGTCTGGCAACCCAGAACAAAATTAACACATTTGTATTTTCTATATTTAAGACATTTTAATGATGAGTTTTGGAATGATCTTTTAAATTACAGACCAAATAAATATTCTGGAAAACAATTATCTATTTTGGCTAATTTTATGGCCTCTTTTATTTGCATATCAAATTTAACTGATGTGTATAGGGGTGAGCAAAGGACATCTTTATGATTAAACCAGCAATCATTACATGGTGCTACTTAGTTTTTTATGTGCAGTGGTCAAAATTGATAAACAGATTTAAAGGGGGTTGAAACTATATATCACTTATCCTACAAGGATGCTGGAGCCTAGAGATACAGCAGGAGGGAATACCCTAAAAATCATCTACAAAAAACAAATTACAAAACGTGTTGTCAATATATAGATGATTTATAGGTGCCAAATATATAGATGTCAATTTCTAGATGCCAAATAAGCCTACAATGTGTGGATTAGAATTGAGTGTGTCACAAAACAGCATGGAAACAGCATTAGCAGTAACAGCACTAATAACAGCACAAGAGTTAAACAGCAAGGTGACATTAAAAACGTGTACATCAACAAAAGCAATCCAAAAAAGACTTAGACACTGTTTATATACACAATAAATGAAAAGAACTGATTAACTAAACAAAAAACACCTTAACACAATAGAACATTAGGGAACAACCACTCATAAGACAGACAGGGGTAAAACGCATGACAATACTTACAAGATAAACACAGGACACAAAAACTAAGCACATGGTATATCCCTGACAGATGGATGGAGTATCAATAGAAAAAAAACCCCAAGCGCGCACACACTCCAGACCACAGAGGTGCAGTTAATCCAGTTAATTATATTTAACTGACTACTAATATGGATTTATTATTTATAACACATGGTTTTAAAGGGAACAGCAACACTAAAGTAAAAAAAAAAAAACCCACGGATCCGGAGCCGCATGTGGCTCTTTTAAAATAATGAGAATAAACAATGAGTAATTAATTTATATCTATTTAAGTTTAGTTCTCTTTTTTAAATAGTTCTGAATTTAAAGACTATAGTAATCTTGTAACATTCAAATATAAGGTCTTTACTTATTTTTTGCTCAAAATATGCTTCACAACCTCCAGTATGCAACACGATCTGGCAGGCAAAACATTAAATGTCATCCCCAACACCTATATGAACATGAAAAAGTATACATTTGAAGTTCTGTCGATCTTCAGATCCACATACGTGAGAAGGTCTTTTCAATTTCAACTATATAGAAACAAACATCGCTTACACCTCACAATTCTGTGTGAAAACACCACATTACCCATCTAAAATAAATATTTTATTGCCTATTATTTTATTTTTCCAAAAGGTAGGTTTATAAAATAGTCTTTTTTATATTCAGGTTGACTGCTGACTGCGTGCTTACAGTGCGCAAGATAAAAATGACGGACGGCACATTCAGGACGGACGCTCCTGGACTAAATTTTAATTTGCACTTTTGGTTTGCTGCATGCAGTGGGTTACCTGTATGACCTGTGACATTGAATTGATATTGCCTGCATTGACAAATTGAAATTCACTTAATTTCGAAACACAATGTTTTTATACATATAGCATAACTTTCGAAAAAACGCAAATATCATCCGTGTTATCTTACGCATATATTTTAGATGTGGTCAAAAAGTCTTTCTCACAATTTTAGATGTTGGTTTAAAAAGTCTTTTGTGGCTTACAATGTTTGTTTGGTTTTTTTGAGTAGGCTCAAATGACTCTTTAAGTGTTAAATGTTGCTAACCTCTGGTGTAGGCTATCTTATTCACATATCGAGTCTTTTTCCGTGCTTAATGTAGATATTTGGTATAGTAGATTATTTGTAGACAAAAAAAAGAGACAAATGACAAATGAAGAGTGACAAAAAAGAGCGACACGGTTGCCATGTATATGCAGTAAAACACGCTTGTTTTTCCAGACACATCCACGCTATCACATGGGTAACTTCATTTAATAGGAGCACAGAATCTTTTCAGCACACAGCTTTTAAACATTGCAAACAGAAAAATATGACTGTGCTGCTAGGTGGACTGACGAAGTAGAAGAAAGCTTTGTAGATGGTGACCTGGTGAGCATTGTTGCCAAACTGTTTCCTGCCCAAATGGGCTTCTTTTCAACAGGTTTAGACTAAAAATGCATTTTGTTACAATGGGCAAAATATTATATATGTATTCTTTTATTTATATTTTTGTGGCAGGGTGGGAGATTTCATATGAAAAGTTTTGCTTTGTTTTTGGTTTTTTTTGTTTTCTGCTATTTATCAAAGCGCCCTGCATTGCACACAACTATTGGTCGAAAAGCAACTTGTAGTCTGGCATGACTGGTATCCACAACATAAAAAGATTCTATTAAAATCACATAATCTGACTGACGTAGCAACAAAAAATTGTGTATTCTAAACGGCCCTTAAGTGATCTCGTTATTCTAATTTATTTTCTATTTCCAGTGAAAATGAGAAACATATCGTTCCGAAGTTGAGAACGATTAAGATGTAGATTGTAGGGAGGGAAGTTTGCTAACATTTTTGCTAGAGATTAAGAGACAGCAGCTAGCAAATCTGCAAGTTACATTCTAATTATCAACACAATAAATCAAATCTTTGTGCTTGTTTAATTTCATTAAATAAAAACCTAAACTGTAAGTAATGTATAATTGAATATTAAAAATTTAGTGGCTATGTTTTGGCATAGTTCTTTGGCACAGCCCATGCACCTCTTTAATGCTTATGGACAAATGAGCGAATCCTTATGGCTAAAATCTAAACAAAAGACTTTTTAAAATACAATACAAAGGCAAAGGTTGTTAAAGCAGCAAATAATGACTCTCTGAGTGACTTAACACTCAGCTTGTTTAATCAGATCGAAACTTTAGCCATCTGTTTATATACTGATTGAGCTATCTGTTAAATTACTACCAGATTTCTTTATGCTTTATGCATGATAAAAAAAAAACAGCCAGCAAGTTTCTATATTGGTGAGAAAAAAATTATGAATGAAAGCATTTTTCTAATTTGTATCCCAGCCACCCTTCATCACCTGCTCCTCCAATTCACTCTTCATATACTTAATGAGTCACACTTATCAGCTAGAAACAGAAAGTACTTCTCTGCGAATAAGGCTGTACAGGTGCTGATAGTCAGAGGCAAAGAGGTTGTTTGGTGGTCCTGTAAGGGGGGGATTTTTTCCCTCATCTGTTAGTTTTTGTTACACACACAATGCTAGCCTATCATTATTCAACCTGCTAATTTCAGATGAGACAGAGAGAGTGAGAGAGAGAGAGAGAGAGAGAGAAAGAGAGAGAGAGAAAGGGAGTAAAAGACGAGAATGCTGCATAGATACAGATAAATCCTGAACTCTTTCACACACAGACATCCTACCAGCACCACCCACTCACATCCACCCTCATAATTTCACACACCTTCGTTCACTTGCATCCCACGCATGCAACCGAATGCACCACCCACGGCAACCCACCAAGACACCGGCACACACTCAAACACACACTCTCAAAGCCACAGTGCTTACTTCACAAACATCGCATTGATTTCTGCTGAACTGCTGCATCTTGGTGTATATTAATCTCATGTTACAGTGTGTTCCACTATATCTCTGTCACACACACATGTCCACCTCTGCAATTCTAGTGCGCAATGGCAGTCTAATCTGTAGGAAGTGTGCACAGTCTGTTCCTCAGATAAACCCATTAGGAGCTGCTACTGACAGTTACTCGCATTTCACACCAAAGACAGAACGATTGTCTGCAACCTCTCTGTAGAATCACACCAACGCTCGTAGCTCCTCCTCAATATTAACTATATTTATTAAACTGTTTCCATGAAAGGCTTTAATTAAAACTATCTTATTCAAACCTAGACAAGCCAGTCACTAAAAAAGACCTAAATAAATTCCTGCAGAGTTTTGTTCGACTTAGCTACTGTGCTGTAAATAATGAACTCATGAACTTAGTGGTTAAGGTGTTAGACTGACACCAGAAAGCCTGGGGTTCAATTCCCAGCACCACCAAGCCACCACTGTGGGCAAGGTCCTAAACCCCTAATTGTTCAGTTGTATAAAAAGAGATGTATGTAAGTTGCTCTGGATAAGGGCATCTGCCAAATGCTGGAAATAAAATGTAAATGTGTTCTGTGTTTTTTGTGTGGAATCCTGACAGGAATGATTACAAGCAATCTACTGTGCATTTGAACCTAAATTTCTAAAGATTTCTCTGTGTTTTTCATGATGTTAGTGGACAGATTTACTTGAATTCTTTCATAGATATTATTACCAAGATGGCCATCTCAGTTACAGCACTAGGCAGTAATTAAGGTTCACAAGTTGTTAAATCTCTGTTGTTTTCACACTGATGACTATTTGGGTTAACATTCAATTCATATCTATTTTTATTTGTATAGCGCTTTTACCAATGATCAAGATCACATGTGAGATCAGAGTCTTAATTAGATACATCCTGGTAGTACAAAAAATGCTACATGGAAATACAGAGAATGATACAGCGAATAATACAGATTCTAGAAATGGGGCTTACTCATTAGCAAGCTCTATTTATAAAAATGAACTTAATATTATAGAGACAATTTCACAATTTTATGCTCTCCAGTGACAGCGCTACAAACGTGCTGCGTTTTTGTGCAACAATTCAAGCAGAGCATAGTAATTACCTTCTATAGGTAATCCTACATACAGAACCCAATACCACACAGACTGTTCTTTTTAGGATAATTTCATGTAGCAATCAGACTGTGTATAGAAGATGCCAAATTAATGCTGCACTGAAATTACTTGGCCTGGACAGTAACTTTGGATGCAAACAGTTCAGAAAAATATAGAGATTTCCTCATTCTTATTTAGAATCATACTAAAATATATATTACATTTATTGTATGCAACATTGGTGTTTGGTGCAAAAATATTAGAGGGCAAACAAACAAAAATAAACTGCTAGTATTGCAGGACTTAATACCCGATGGTGGTACTGTATCAATACTGCTAGCTAAATTTAATAAATGTACCATGAATCAGTGAATTTTAATTTAATGTGGGTTCATTATTAGAAAGTCATCAAGGTGATCATAATAAATAATTATTTAGCCATCTATATCAATCGGATTTAAAGATAAAGGCTGAAATACTAGTGTTGTCCACTAGTATTGTATTTCCTTTGGAACAGTCACAACTGTCACACATGAAGCCAGAAAAAAAGTAAAAACAATATTGATTCGCTAATAACAAAAGTAAGAGTTTAGCACTGTCAGCTGATTTTGGAACAAGCCCAATTAGAGCTCAACCTCAAATTATATGCTATTCAAAGGTTCACAGACCTACATGCACACTTGTTTGTCCAGAGGAAAGAGTTTTGTTTTACAGTCCAATTTTTAAATTTTAGAAATAAATGATTTGATTAACAGTGGAATAGTACAACTAAATGCTTTTAATTTGTAATCAATTTGCCTGTTTTTATGATTTGTCAGGAAGTTATGTAATGAAAAACAAAAAAACACATAAGAATAATTTAAACTTAAAAAAAATCAAAAACTTGAGGCTTCAAAAAACTGCTTCGATTCAGACAATTACACATGTAATGCATGAACAGAAAGACAAATGAAAATATGCCGAGGCCTAGGAAGCAGGTGATGCAATTACTGATAATTTTGTCCTATTGCTGGATAGCAGGTAATCCGCCACAACAGGTTCACAATTCTTGATTCTGGCACCTGCGGAATAAGCACTAAAGAAACAACTTTCCCTATCAAACACACTCATCAGCAGCTAGCAAGTGCTACAGTTGTGTATTAAAAGTTTTGGGCAACTTCAGCTAAGAAAGACAGACGACCAGACAACTGGACAAACTGCCAGACATATAGACGGACAGCCAGATACGATAGCTAGAAAAACTAGCTAGGCAAACTAGACAGATAAAGAGTCTTTCTTGTTAATAATGCAACTTTCTCTCTGACTTTTTACCAGATTGAATAAATGAATGCACTCACACAGGGGCTGTCAACACAGCTTGGATTACCATCACACCCATGTACATTCCCATAAATCAGAATTTGTCAGTGTTAGCCAGAAGGCACTTGGGCTCATGATCATAGCCACACATCTGCTCACACGTAAATATCAATGCGTTTCTATCCTACCTTCTCATTTGTCCTCAGTGCACAATAACATGCAAAAAACATTGCAGTTCTCCTGTGGCATAAGTGTCGCTGTCACATAGGAGCTTCTTAAACGAAAAAAAAGAAGAGAGAAAGTGGAAGGGTGGAAGTAGATTACATCCCAAAGCGCATGACAGCGCACCTCCCCTGCAGTTGTTTGCTCTGCTGTTGCTCTCATGCACACATGCCAGTCCGGCTGTAGACATGCAGGAAGAGCTGTACTACGCCTTACCGCAGAAGCAAATATTTTAGCTGACAATGGTCAAAGATGCAAAGGAAGAACAGACTGACTCCCCCTTCTCTTTCTCCCTCTTGCGCTTTCTCTCTCTTTCTCTCACACACACTCTGAATCCTCTTCATCTCCATCTTCATTGCGCTCCAGAAAAAGGAGGATGTAGGAGGACTTCAAAGGCGAATTGTTACTCTGCGCTGTGAAACTGTGTTGGACTCAGCACATGGCAGACGCTTTGGCAGAAATGAGATGGAGTGTCATTTCTAATACTGCTTAAGGAATGCCCCTTTATTTAGCAGTTATACATCTGTTCAAGCAAACCCATGTATTTTGAAATCTATGCACACATACAGCTACTATGCAGTTTTCCTACAGCATCTTGTGGGAAAGAATTCTAGGCAGCTCAGCTAGATGTGGACTGACGTTTTTCTCTCAGCTGTGCATCACTGCAGGACGCCGGGGCCAGCAAACAACCCCACGCTTAGTCATATTTTTGAATCTGAATAAATCATATGCACTGCATCTGCCAGGCATAAGCGTTGGGGGTGTGCTTGGTCAATATGCAGAATTCATAAACACCTATTAAAATGCAAGTTCAACACAGAGTAGTGATAAAATTAATAAAGCAAAGCCTGTATTATCTGCTTTGCTTAGACGCTAAAAGAAATAATACCTATAAAACTGCAAATAAAAATTCTAAATTGTAAACCTTTCAGGCCTCCCATGTGAAGATCACACTTTACCTTTACCACACTTTGGCACACACCCATATTTAAAGTGACATTTTCTTTTTTTTATATCCAACTGAGTAGTTAAGGTTTAAGAGCCTTGCTTACGGGACCAGCAGTGGCAGCGGTGTGGTAATAGAACCCTTGATTTTCCAATTAGCAGTCCAACAACTTAACCACTTTGTTATGTGGTAAACTTCAAATGACCAATACACACACACCTATTATAGCCTACTTCAGCCTGTGCTGCACTGCAACAAGTGTTAGTTAGTATAAAAGTTATTCCGATTATCAAAAGAGGCCAGTTGAACCTGAGAATTATTGCCACTAGTGGGCACAACTCTGTCTCACTAGTTATTAGTTATTTCTGTTTGTAGAAGAGATTAAACCTGTTACTCCAAGGCACTGTTTACACCTGATGATCGCATGTGTTTTTTTATTTTGATGGGATATCTATCCGATCATAGAAAGACTAGGTGTAAAGGGCCTCCAAACACATTTCAGACCAAACTAGACAACATATATCATACAGCAGTGCTTGTCTCCTTCCACACGGATAGATAGATAGATAGATAGATAGATAGATAGATAGATAGATAGATAGACCTTTTACCTAATTAAATAAAGGAATGCACTTACATGGGGGCTGTTAAAACAGCATGGATTACCTTTACATACTTATACATTTTCATCAATCATAATTTAGGCTGATGATCGCTCAAACCACTTCCAGGTCTGGGACACATTTCAGATGAAAGTAGACAAGTCTAAATGCAAACCGTTTAAACTACATAGGTTGGTGCTTGTTGTTGCTCAATTTAGCATGCTTGTTGACCAGTATAGCCTGACGAAGGTGAGTGTGCCACTTCTTAATATTAATTTGCAGTGTCACACAGCCCATTCGGAAACAGGATAGCTAGTCTTGTTCCGTAAAAAACAAACAAAAAAAAAACATATTGTTCCACCAGTGTTAACTCCCAGTTCTCATCCACATATCTTGCTAGGTCTTAAAATTTAAATACTGCTGACAGCGGAACATAATAATCGCTGCCTTTTTGTGCGTAAGCATTGTTGCAAGCTTTCTTGTTTTCTTTTCGACTGCATTCATAAATTCAAATAGAGCAAAATAACAGTGGGTACAATTTCGGGTCAGCGAAAATATGTATTTGCATTTTGCTCGTATGCATTTATGTGACCAAGTGTAAATGGAACCGGTTTGAAAAAAAAAAACATAGCTATTTGATCAGAAAAAAAAGTATGTAGTGTAAATAGGCCTGAGTGGAAAGTTTAATTAACTGCACTTGTTTGCACATGCACAAAGACGTTTAATTAATAATCAAACTTATGAAACACCAGATCACTTATTTATAAAACCTGCTTGATTGCAGTCTGTCTTTTATTTGTAGTAAGTAATAAAAAATATGCTAAAATGTAAAAATAGTAAAAGTTGACAAAAATATAAAAACTCAAGTAAAGTACACATTCTGGGTGAGCAGGTCTGGGGTGCAGTTGGTGTTCCAGTTATGAGTATGTTGGTAAGATATCCGCAAATGTTGCATATGGCATTTTTGGTTGTTTTTGTTCAGTTAAATATGTAAAATTGTTTATATTATGTAAAAAACAATCATTGCAGTTTAGATGGCCAGAGCTGAACCTTTGTCAAAGCTCAAAGTGCTGGAACATGGTTACACTGTGATCTCTCTTTCTTTCCCACTGTGTGTGTGTTTGTGAGTGTGATGTTGGCACAAGGTGAGATAGAGAGGGAGGAATAAGATATGCTTTATAGAATATATTTTTGGTGCCAGTCTCTCTGTTACCACGGTAACTAGTTCTTCTGTGGACCATGGTTTTACAATATAGATTAAAAAGGGATTATAAAAACCGCAGTATGATAGAAGCGTGAAAAGGGGGGTACCATGATTATTTGAACAGGGGTCACTTTTAGGCTAGTACATTGACTTACTAGCTATCTAACACTGGTATACCTAATGGCCTCCTACTCAATTTCAGTAACATTAATTTTAATAAATCAATGGCAAGCGGCATTAATTTATGAAACAGCATACACAATGGCATCCCCTCAAGTACAGAGAAATTCATTCTTTTAATTACAAACCTGATTCCAAAAAAAGTTGGGACACTTTACACAAACTGTGTATAAAAACATAATGCAACGAAGTGGAAGTTTCAAATTTCAATATTTTATTTAGAATAAAATATAGATAACATATCAAATGTTGAAAGTGAGACATTTTGAAATGTCATGCCAAATATTGGCTCATTTTGGATTTCATGAGAGCTACACATTCCAAAAAAGTTGGGACAGGTAGCAATAAGAGGCCGGAAAAGTTAAATATACATATAAGAATCAGCTGGAAGACCAGTTTGCAACTTATTAGGTCAATTGGCAACATGATTGGGTATAAAAAGAGCCTCTCAGAAGTTAAGATGGGCACAGGATCACCAATTCCCCCAATGCTGTGGCGAAAAATATTGGCGCAATATCAGAAAGGAGTTTCTCAGAGAAAAATTGCAAAGAGTTTGAAGTTATCATCATCTACAGTGCATAATATCATCCAAAGATTCAGAGAATCTGGGACAATCTCTGTGCGTAAGGGTCAAGGCCGGAAGACCATACTGGATGCCAGTGATCTTCAGGCCCTTAGACGGCACTGCATCACATACAGGAATGCTACTGTAAGGGAAATCACAACATGGGCTCAGGAATACTTCCAGAAAACATTTTCGGTGAAAACAATCCACGGTGCCATTCGCCGTTGCCGGCTAAAACTCTATAGGTCAAAAAAGAAGCCATATCTAAACATGATCCAGAAGCGCAGGCGTTTTCTCTGGGCCAAGGCTCATTTAAAATGGACTGTGGCAAAGTAGAAAACTGTTCTGTGGTCAGACGAATCAAAATTTGTTCTTTTTGGGAAGCTGGGACGCCATGTCATTCGGACTAAAGAGGACAAAGACAACCCAAGTTGTTATCAGCGCTCAGTTCAGAAGCCTGCATCTCTGATGGTATGGGGTTGCATGAGTGCGTGTGGTATGGGCAGCTTACACATCTGGAAAGGCACCATCAATGCTGAAAGGTATATCCAAGTTCTAGAACAACATATGCATATGCTCCCATCCAGACGTCGTCTCTTTCAGGGAAGACCTTGCATTTTCCAACATGACAATGCCAGACCACATACTGCATCAATTACAACATCATGGCTGCGTAGGAGAAGGATCTGGGTACTGAAATGGCCAGCCTGCAGTCCAGATCTTTCACCCATAGAAAACATTTGGCACATCATAAAGAGAAAGATGCGACAAAGAAGACCTAAGACAGTTGAACAACTAGAAGCCTGTATTAGACAAGAATGGGACAAACATTCCTATTCCTAAACTTGAGCAACTTGTCTCCTCAGTCCCTAGACATTTGCAGACTGTTATAAAAAGAAGAGGGGATTCCACACAGTGATAAACATGGCCTTGTCCCAACTTTTTTGAGATGTGTTGATGCCATGAAATTTAAAATCAACTTATTTTTCCCTTAAAATGATACATTTTTCTCAGTTTAAACATTTGATATGTCATCTATGTTGTATTCTGAATAAAATATTGCAATTTTAAACTTCCACATTGCATTCTTTTTGTTTTTATTCACAATTTGTACAACTTTTTTGAAATCGGGTTTGTAGGTGTATACAGCATAATTCTACATTTTTAAAAAGATGCTTCTGTATGTGAAAGAAACAGTTATAGGACAATACTTTTAGCTACTGTAAAACTTACTTTTAATCAATGCAAATCAATAAGGGAAAGATTTGTTAAATCAGTGATGTGCAATTGTAAAGTTGTTTGGCTTTCTATTTAAGGGTGAGTTAAAACTATATGCTATATGCATTTGTAATGTCAAAGTATAAAAAAACTATATTACTTCACATACTGACACATTGTTCTACACACTGGATAGGAGGCACACATGGATACCACTGGTAAAGAATATTGGCAAGTGCCCTTCCTAAAGAGGATAGCCCTTTCAATAAAACAGCAGTTTTGAAAGAAGAGTCAGTGAAAATGAAGCAACTGTTGCAGAAGATAAAGCATGGGTGAGAACCTTGGGTAAGTCCATGTGTGTGGCTGTGGTTGTTATGCTGTTGAAATTAGAGATTGGAATTCCAAATCAATTTACGGATTTACACACAAACAAATGAGAGTCCTGTGAGTCACCTAGGTCAGTAGGGATTCTGGCTACTTTTACCATGGTCCCTCCACTCAACAAAGCCCTGGAATCCACTGTTTTCTTATCACTGTAATTCTTTATAGTGGAAGAATGCCAGATACGATTTGGAAGCACAATAC
The DNA here is from genome assembly GCA_005784505.1 of Bagarius yarrelli. NCBI lineage: Eukaryota > Metazoa > Chordata > Actinopteri > Siluriformes > Sisoridae > Bagarius > Bagarius yarrelli. The sequence continues at coordinate 8,075,018 of VCAZ01000003.1, read as the reverse complement.
AAGATAAAGCAATACAAGCAAAGGGCAAGCAAAATTTTTTTTTTTTTACTAGAGGGTTGCTTTATTTGTAGGAAAGTCAAAACCAAAACTTTTCCTTTACCACCTGGTTACTGTCCATGCCAATTTTCTGTCCATGCCAGACTTCTTTACCTGAACAAAGCTATGGATTAATGGGCCATCTTGGGAAGACATAATAAAAGTATGCTAATTCTAAGTAAATGTGACATTTGCAGTTAACTCTAGGAAAAATAAGTTTTTTTTCATTCTCATTTGAATCAAGAGGAACCAGTTGAGTCTGGGTAATATTCTCATTCTTTTTTTATTGTAAAAGTCTCAAGTGAAGCTAAAGGAAAGGAGTGATAGAACAATGCATGCATGCATGTGAATAATTCAAAGCATGTTTAATCAAAGTATAAATGTAAATATGTATTACGCAAATAGATAGTATAGCATAGTGTCAAAACATATAAAGAGATAAGCAATGTTAGAGGAGAACATGCAGATATGGAATATAAATAGGCAGAGTACCATGAAATGCTTCAGACCAAAAGTCTGAAATAGAAATGTTGTACTATTGTATGCAAATAAAAAGTATGGCAGGGTTATATGCATATAGAGAACCCCATTTTGTATTTTACAACAAATGGTGGCCTACACAGTGATGGTAACTAGGCACCTTCACTAGTTCTTTCTGTTCCAGTGCTCAATGAGTAGTGACTCATGCATCGTGGTAATTTGCATAAGGCTGTGCCAGAAGCAGACACTATACCCAGTTAACGCTTAACATGCCCTGGAAGAGTGCATAGTAGACGAAGACCAAAAGGGGGGGCTACAGGTGGGCAGGTACCCCATTCTAAACACTGTCCAGACAATATTGGAGGCTCAATGATGCACTACATCAAGTTTACGAACAGTGTGCAATACAGCGACCTGATAGTCGGGTGCTATGGCACCCCATGAGCTAGTACTATGTCTAGGAGTACTATATCCGAAGGCGAGTCAGGCTATGCTGCGACAGGTTTCGGCAGCAGGTTATCGGGGAGGTCTGTTGGCGCAGATCCTCTGTTTTCCGAACCGCGAATGAGATTGTGTAGGAATTAACCACCGAAACCAATGAAAGCAGTTTACTCCCACATTCAAATACATTAATGTACACGGGAAAAGGGGCAGGGCCAGCTGAATGCGACTCAGGTATAAGCTGACTAGTTGCAACGTAACAGAGCCCATTACACTGGTCAGAATTTTAGGTGGTAAATTAAATCAGGTAAGTAGTATGGCCACCTGAGGCATCGTCACCAAGACAGTAACTTGATTGTATGGCAGCATTGGCATCTTGTTCCCATAGCGTTCAGGCGCAGCTCAAGTTCACCTTGCCCTTTACATGATGTGCGTATGGTGTGGTCGCGGTCAGGCGGGAAGCATTAGAATAGCTTCCTGATGCAGCGTTTTGTTCCCCTCGGACGATGTTAACGAAGCTGGTGCGCACCAACGTGGAACGTTAAAAAAATATTGTAAAATAAGTACTGTTGTTCCTTATATACAATGAATAAAATATAATAATACACAGATCGAGACAGATACAGGCAATAATGTGATACTGTTAAGTTAGCGTAAGCTAGCATGCATGATAAGGGCATGTACAGACACTATATGTCCAAATTGAAACATTTAGCTTGAAGCCATTTTGCTTCTTGGTTGTTGATGTATGACACAGTGTTTGGATCATTTGGCTCATATCATTAGCAAATCGTGGAGCGACCGAGTGAAAAATTACATATTTACTATGGACACAAAGGATATAACTAAGACGGCTGACAATGTTGTCAGATAGAGTTGATAGTGTTCAGCCCAAAAACTTTTTGTTCGTTAAACTCAAAGTAGGAAGTATCCTATTCTATTTTTGGTGTCGTCTCAGACACTTGGGTTTTGTTAAATAATTAGCCAAACCCACTCAATGTTTTTATTTTTAACCGAACAATTCAATTCAATTCAAAACCGCTAAACTGGGCTCACAACACTGGCTAACTTTAAATGTGGAAGCAATGTGCATATAGCTTATTTGAGCCGTGTGCTGAGGAAGTGCTGATTGGTTAACATTCATGCGCACATAAACATTGAAGCATTCTGAATTAAAATATAAATAAAACATTTATAAAATCACAGCCTCATGTGGTTTAGAAATCGCATATGCTCAAATTGTTTAGGGATTTTAATTAATATCACAGCTAAAATAATTGCCCAATCATATTTGTAAAAGAGAATGTGTGACAATGGGCAACAGCACATAAACTTCTAGCCCTGGTTAGTTTGGTGCACACAGGGTTTATTGCTAAAACGGGTTGTCACACACACACACTTCATTTAAACAGCTGTTAAAGTTTTTTACTTATTTGCCAAGGTTAAGGCAAGCTGGAGGGGCAGAGCGCGCACAACGGTTTGCAAGTTCCTAAAAACGGGTGTTGCTCTGGTGGCTGGATTGGCGTGAATGTTTGTGGGAAAAGGGGATTTTTATTTCCTTCAAAGTAACATAAAATAAACATGTTTATATGTTTTTAAATATTATACATGAAAATTATTAATGTACAAAAAGGTATATTATAAACCGATGCCTGTATGAGGAGGAGGTTGATTATTGTTGGTTTTTGTTTTATTTCCATGTTATATTGGTATGATCCAATTTCCGGAGCGTGGCCTTTAAAAGCCTCATGCCTCGTTCTCTGTACACTTGTGTATCTGATTGAATCCTTTTACTAGGTTTGGGACAGAAGGACAGAAGTTTTGAAAAATTTTGTAAAGTATTGTAATCCTTATTGTGGTAGAAGCAATATTTGCCCTAAAACATATTGTAGATATTTAGTTATGGTATATACAGAATCTCACACTCCTCTAATTTTACATTTACATTTGCAGCATTTTAGCAAAATTTTAGCAAATATTTTAGTATCTTCTCAAAGGACAATACTATAGAAATGAAACTTTAACTATATTTTAGAGTAGGTAATGTACAGATTTTATCAGTATATATTTACTTTCCTCTGAATATAAATCAACATACAGCCATTAATGTCAAAATAATTGGCAAGAAAAGTGAGTACACCTTAAGTGAACATGTCAAAACTTTGTCCAAAGTATTAATATTTTGTGTGAGCACCATTGTTATCTAGACCGGACTTAAACCTCCTGAGCATGGAATTCACCATAGCTGCACATTTTGTTACTGAGATCCTCTTCACAATGATATTATGGATTTGCTGGATGTTAGACACATTCCGCTTTGCCACCTTCCACTTGAGGATTCCCCACAGATGCTGGAGACATACTTGGTCACTTTATCACCTTCACCTTCTGCTTCTTTAGCAAGGCAGTTGTCATCTTGGCGGTGTTTTGGTACATGCTGAAATCCATGTTTCCCTTAATGAACTGCAGCCCCCAGTACCAGCAGCACTCATGCAGCTTCAGACTATAATGCTACCACCACCACACTTAACTTTAGGCAAGAGACACTTTTCTTGGTACTCTTCACCAGGGCATCGCCACAGATGCTGGACACCATCTGATCCAAACTAGTTTATCTTAGTCTCATTAGACCACAGGACATGGTTTCAGTAATTCATGCTTTTGGACTGGTTGTCTTCAGCGAACTGGTTGCAGGCTTTCTTGTGAGTCGGCTTTAGAAGAGGCTTTCTTCTGGCATGACGGCCATGCAAACGAACTTGTTGCAGTTTGTGGCGAATGATCTGAGCCCTGACAAGCTGACCCTCCTACCTCTAAACCTCTACAGCAATGCTGGCAGCACTTATGCGTCTGCTTTTTAAAGCCAGCTTCTGCACCTGATGCACAGCACAAGAACTCAACTTCTTTGATCTGTTTGAACCTTTGAACCTGTCTTGGAAAACCTCTGTATGACTGTACTGTAACTTTACGAGTGACCTTTTGTAGCCTAACCCATCTTTGTGGGGAGTAACAATCCTATTTCTCAAATCTTCTCAGAGTTCTTTGCTATAAGGTGCCATGTCAATCATCCACTGGTCAGTATAAGTGAATTGTACTCAAAGCACCAAATTTTAATTGTGCTAATATAGGATATACAAAACACACACTGACTACTCTAAAAAATGTCCAAGTTTCATTTCTATAGTATTTTTCCTTTAGAAAAATATACTAAAATATTTACTAAGAGATAGTATATATATTCTTTGTTTTTGGTTTTATCTTATTTACTAGTTTCCAGTTTTTCTTCTGGTGTTTGGTTTATGGATTTTGACATTTTTGTGCAGTTTGGGGGATTTTAAATATATACACTGTAAATAAACAGCAATTGCACTGACGTGCTTTGGTGGATAAGCTATCAATAATAGGTAGAGAAAGAGCATTAAGGATTATGGATGTCTAGTGTGCAGACTGGGGCTCTTTTTAAAATCACATATTTCCACATTATATAGTAAGTGAATCGAGTATGTATGGCGAATAATATGTCCAAATCATTTGTGCGTGGGAAACTATGTACCCTGATTGCTTACTACTTCCGCCTGCATTTTGATGCATATGATAGATGCTTTATTATCTCATGAGTCCACAAAACACAATTCATTATATGTAAAAAGGGCAGTGCAACAGTTTTAGTAGCTTTAGGTAATTCAGGAAAAAAAAAACTTGCGCTGATGTGATGTCATATGTCACCTGACAACATAAACACTGTGGATGCATTACATCCAAATTTCATTCATACTACCAACAACCATACCGTATAGAACATTTGAGTTAGTAAAGAGTTTGCTGCTCAGGGATTTTAAAAGTGGTGAATTTAAAAGATATAGCAAAATATCAAATGCTTTACAGCATACAATAAATTGAGAATATGTGTGCAGTTGGCTTAATGTATTTAGTCAGCAGGTAAATGTTTGTGGGTATGTAGCAACATTTTCCCACACAATCCTATACCAACGACACTTAGTTAAAAGTCACTGGCATTTTTACCCACACTGATGTTCTCTCCTGCCTGTGACGCATTCAAGGCTCACAAACAGACAGAAATAGAAAGCAAGAGTGAACACAAGTCCAAAAAAGCTGCAAACAGGACAATGCTGCAACCAAGCCAAATGTTTAACGCACACACATAGTGTACATATATACTGAATAAATATATATATAGACAGAGAGATCTCTATCTCCCTACAAAACTTCTACTGAGTGGGTTAGTCATACACACATGTACACATGACGGCTTCAAAGGTCAGCTGCATAATTTTTTATGACTAATATCACAATGAGGAATGCATGTCCATCAATCTCTCCTTCCATAAAACCCACACAAACACATGTTAACCACATCTCATTATTGGAGCACTCATATTAGTTGTAAGTAAACACACATCACAGATTTAAATTGTCCTTCCAGCTGAATAACATCAAAACTCTTTAATCCAACCGACTTCACCGAAGATTGTCCTTAAATATTTATTTATCATCTCGCCATTAGAGCGCAAAATGAAACTAGTTTCTAAACTAGAGACTAGATTCAGTAGGTTATAATAGCTTCGTTGTGTGTGTAGGGCTATGGTCCGCCCTTTCATATTCACTGTAATTGATGTCAACATCTTGGACAACATGTTGTTTTTTTTGCATCCCTTTGTTTATGAGAAGAATATGAGATCTACCTTTTTTTAGGGCAAGGTTTGGCCATAACATGGCAAGTTTACTAGGTGTTACTGAGCTGATATAATGGTGTACTATTGCAACTAAGACACAAACACAGGGTGTTAATAAGAATCCCAATACAGTAAAAGAGAAGAGCGGGAAAAAAAAGAAAAAAAAAATCTTCACAAAAGAAAGAGATCCTTACTAGATTTCAAGCATCCCTAACAATGACATCATGAAAACCTATGAGGCAAAAATTACACTGTTTATCACCTGCTCCTTAATATGAGCAAGTCCAAATAGCTTGATAAGAAGAAAGCACACCGGAATTTACATCAATAGTAATTCTCCAGTAATTCAAAAGAACTTGAGCTGTATTACAGTCTGGTACAGGAAATGCTCTGTCATGGACCAGTAAGCAGTACAGAGGGTGGTAAAAAATGCCCAATGCATGATTGGGAACCAATTCCCTGCCACAAACGATTTTCATAGGAAGCAGTGTCTGCATAAGGCTTACAGCATCATCAAGGACACCTTTTACCCAGCACATAAACTATTTACCCTCCTACCCACTGAAAAAGTGCCTAGAGAACAAAATCAGCATGCTTAGGAACAGTTTGTAACCCACAGTCTCTTTACTGAACTCCTCAAATTAACTTACTGACCTTACCAAACAATTCCCCTCACTAATAACCCCCTCACAACCGCAATTTAGCATCGAACATTTACATAACCTGGAAGCGTTCCCTTTTAGGAACCTCTGCCCGGCCAAAGGGTCTTAATAGGAGCGCCACCACCTCGGGGTGAAGTCCATTCCCCGGGCCTCAGTCCTTGCCTCAGCAAGGCATCTGCTTCCTGATGCAAGGAGCCTGGGATAAAGACCGCCCTTAACGATTAATTCCTTGGGTCCATTGAAGGATCTGCCATGATAGATAAGTATCCTCCACAGTCCCTGGGCATATCTGTCACTTATGACCATTCCCCATCCCGCCAGCTAGCGTCTGTTCAGCCCATGGCATCAACTGATAGCTTTGCTTCTTTAAGTGTGTTGTTACCACTGATTTATTCTGACATCCTTATTGCCATAGGTTTCAGATCAGTGTATTTATTTGGGGGGGGGGGGGGGGGGGTATGTGTTTTGTGTGTGTGTGTAATCTGTTGTTGGAAAAAATTACAAGTTTGTATGTTATGAGAGGAAAATTATTTTGCCAACACACTGAAGTACACTGATGTACACTTGAGTAGGTTAAAGAGCATGCGACTCAAAGCTCTCTCTCTCTTTCACTTTTTTTGTTGTATGTGTACATAGTGTTGTATGACTTCTCTCCAGAGGTCCTGAGTAAATGTCACCAAACCTGCAGGTCTTTAGTGTGCCACACAAATATACTCTATATATAGACTTAGACTCAAGAAATACACTGCCATCATCATCATTATCTCCAACCAATCCTACATACAATATAAATCCATCCTACTGGTCTGCATATAAAAATCATCTTCTGAGCTTTCTTTAACTCAGTGCTTCAAAACAGCTTTAAATTGGCATTAAATTGGCACTTTAACCTTTAACTAGAGTTGGGCAATGAAATCCCATAGCCAAATTAATTATCTGGAAAGATAAATCTTAACATTTTTTAAGTCAAACTACTGATGAGAAATGAGAGGGATTGAATTTCAGTACATTTCATTCATTTTTAATACATCAAACAAGTTAAAGACTACCAGTTATGCGAAATTTTGGTGAGCAATTCTAAACGTAAACGCTAACAATTAAACCAAAGGACAAAATTATTCTTATATACAATAATAGACAAGCGTAATTATTAAACCAGTCACAGCAAAATTATTATGCAAAACACAGGAGGCATATGTGCTACATGCAAATTAAATTCTGAGTTACAGGGCAACTAAAAAGCACTGACTGCCCTTTTCCACAAACGCATTTGAGATCAAAGTGACAGAAATTCATTCTCTTAGATGGACAGGGAAGAGTAACATAATATCATAATATCCCTGGGGTATTATAATAATATATAATCCCTGGGTTAATTTCTCTGAAGAAATGTTTTTTTAATGTGACATTATTTAAATGATGCTGTGGTGGTGTGTTTGTGTTTATTTTTCTTGAAAACTGTGTGCTAAGTTCAAGTCTTCCCAGATTCCCAGAGAAGTGTATGAGAATACATATACTCAAAAATTAAAGAGTGTAAAATGTGTGAGTTCTGTTTATAGAGTATATGTCTTTATACACTTTTACTTTTTTAGCGCAACAATGCGGAAACAATTTAATACTGTTAAATCTGTTTTTTTTTAATTTACATAATTTGTTACAATTTTAAATAAATTATTATTATTTTAAATGTTACATTATTATTATTATTATTCTTATTATTATTATCAACAAAAATAAAATTAAAAATACCTAAAAAAATTTTTGAAATAAGAATAATTATATACACTATATACTACACCTATATACTACACTATATAAAATTGGTTTAACAGATTAATGTCATTTATTTTATTTTTTAATATATTCTGGGCACTATTAACATTACTAAGCGAACAGGATAGTAAGTGAAATAGGAGCGAGAGAGAAAAGGGTTAGAATAGATGAGCCAGGATTCAAACTCTATATAGCTACAGCACAGTAGTGCCATATATGTCAATGTCCTACCGACAAACCTACCTATTGTGCCCCAGATTTATTTTGGGCAAAGATACACACTTGTAGTATGTTAGCTGCCTGGGAGTGGGGTATGCGTAGTCAGCGCTCTGAGCGTTTGCTAATGCATGTGCTCTGCTGCCGTCTGGCTATATTTGTGTCCCTAGGGCCCTGATTCTCTTTGGCGCCTTCAGCCCTGCTGGGTATGGAAGCCATGGTACAGACATGTCTGCGCGTTTTCCCTGATCGTGCTGCACCAGGAAGTTCTAGAGTTAATACGCCAGGACAGGGGCACACTGCTATTGGTAGCCCCATTCTGGCCGGGTCAAGGATGGTTCTCAAACCTGGTGTCGATTCTAGATGGCCATTGGGTATGGCCTCTCAACAGAGATCATTGAGACCATAGCCCAGTCCAGGGCACCTTCTGACAAAAGTAGGAATACAGCTAAATAACTGGTCAGATGCTATTAGAGACAGAAGATTTAAAAGCAGGTGGCTGATATGGTAACAACTGTGTCTGCTTTGGTTCCTGTGATGAGATGAGATGCAGCACTTAGCTCACTTCAAAAGCTAATGTCAGCACACTGATGTATTAATATTTAAAGGATGTACAATCGACAAGGCTGAAAAAACAATCAATGCTCAAACAGGAGGGAACACTTCCTCCTATGTCATTTTTGAACTACAGTAAACAATTAACACAACAGTTACCTAGAGGTTAGCAATCACACTGTGCTTATTACTCTATGTTACACCTTTCAAAACATACACATTTGGTGTGTGTATCTGTGTATGTGCATGTCTCCTCACCCAGCACTCACACCGAGTGCTTCCACACTATACAGAGAGAGTAGTGGAAGAAGAGAGAAGATAAGAGGAAGTTAAGAAAAGGACAGAAGAGATAGAAAAAAGCTGGAGGAGGAGAGTCGAAGAGAAGAAAGTGTGGTCAAGTAGCAGTACCAATCTAGCTTTTAAAAAAAGACATGGCAGCATAAGGAAACTGGTACGTTACAATATACACACATTCACAGACACACACACACACATGTGGGAGGCATTTCGCTCAGCAATAACCTACCAAACCATTACATAATTCACACTACCCAGAATCATAAATAGGAAGAGAGAGATAGTGAGAGAGATGTTGACTAAAGGAAAGAGAATTGGATGGACATGCTTACTTTCAGGAGGGCTTAAAATAGAAGGAAGACACAGAATCTCCAACAGCAAAATGTAAAAACAGATTTTCAGCATCAAAACTGTGAATTCCTAAGATAGATTGCAAAATATACCCCTCTCTCTCTCTCTCTCTCTCTCTGTCTGTTAATAAGATTTGTTTTGCTAAAGCTAAAACATAAAAGACAATAACCAAAGGTGCGCTTTTTACAAAGACTATTACACCTGTAAAAACCTAGTACTTATACTTGACACTCTGTTAGACATATAGCTGGGGGGTCCATGCTTTTTTTATTTTGTGATAGTTATGGAAATCACAACCCACCATTATGATGTTTTATACCTGAATATAATGTCAAATGGAATCAAATGGCAGTTAATTCAACTATCCAAATGGTTGTACAAATTTTACAGTTCTATTATTTGGCAGACACCCTTATTTAGACTTACTTGCTTTTACTTTATTTATACAATTGAGCAGTTAAGGGTGTTACAGGCCTTGGCTGCAGCTTGGCGTTGCTGGAATTTGAACTAATGGCCATGAACTCATCAGAAGTCCAGCATCCAGACCACTGAGCTACCACTTGCCATTTTAGAATGTGCATTATTTTTGAATAGTTTGGTTATGTTTGGTACTTTTTTTTGGTATTTCTTTAGTTTAATGGTGAAAAATGACTTTAAAAAGATTATAAAATTATAAACCCTAACACTATCCCAAAGCCAATTCCAAAAATTTAAATGCATAATTATTAACAATGCTGCCACAGTTTTACTGTAGTCTTAAATTTTTTTTATTGATTATTTATTACAGCACTTGTGCTAATTCTGAACTAATTGTTGCTAATTGTTGGGTTCCTGCCATCCAGAAAACTGCCAAAAGATGTATGTAAAACAAATAATATTCATAAATCTGATCTGACACAAGGTTTAAAATTCCCCTCTGCTCTCTGTTAGATTGTCTTTAAACCTTTTCTAAACATCTTCGCTACTAATAGATAAAATGTTTTACTGTATTGTTTTTAACTAAATGGGGAAATGCTAACAGCAGTTTTCATATTGAAAATACATATTTGACATTTGACAATTAATTTTTTGTGTGAATTTGTTTTTATTATTATTATCGTTATTAATTTCATTAATAATCTTTTCGGATTTTCGGATAGATTATGGCTATGAAGGCCTAATGTCAGGATTGCTATCTGCTATGTGGCCATTTGAACCAGGATTTTGTGCCTTCATAATGAATCTCACTGAGGTGAGTATAATTTAGAACCCAAAGGTGCAGTTTATTTACAAAAGTGAACACTATACATAAACACTTCACAAAACAACATGAACTTGACTAAACCAGACTTAACTTGACTTACCACAGTGGTACAGAAAAAAAAAGGAAATCCATGACAAGGACACTGGGAAAAAACAAGGGCTATATATACACAAGACTATGAGGGAACACATGACCAAACTAACCAATGAGAACACAAGGACAGGGGGTCAGGAAACAAGACAGGAGGTAAACAAAGGCATGACCAATGTAAAACAATCATAATATAAACATGAAACATGAACAAAACAAACATAAAACATAACTCCAACATGAACAAGAAACAAACATGAAACATGATAAACATGAACACAACATGAACACAACATTAAACAAAAATAAACATAAAACATAAACCTCACAAAACGATTGACATGTGCAAAAATAGTTTTTCTGGCTGTCTTTAACACTCCTGTCTTTTTCCCTAACTCTTAGAAGAAGCATTATTCTCTTCGTGTGTCTGCCTGTTTCGTGCTTTTGAACTTGCATGTGTGTATGCTGATTATGATAATGATTATTTTGTCCCTGTTAAAAAGCCAGTAAACAAACTTCAGCTGCAGCCAAAGTTTAGGTGAGGATCATAGCCGTTTCTAGACTTTTTGGCACCTTAGTTGAAATACCTATTGCAGATTTGAATCTGTTCTTCCTATCAACATTTTCCAACATTTTTTCTTGCTTTCCGCTGATTCCCTTAAAATCTCTTCCTTTCTCATAGTCTCTCTATTCTCTTTCTTTAAGCTGAAATTTAACAACATCCACAAGAACTTTTCAAATAATCCATACTTGATTTTTTAAACAAGAACATGCTTATAAACACTGTATGACCTGTTATTCGTTGTAGTCATAGTATATAAACAACTTAGCAAATTAAAAATTGTATGAAGGACACTGGTGGACCAAATCTATATTAAACCAACAAAAATTTTTTAAGACAGTCACTAAAGAAAAAAGCGTTAAAAAAAGCCTTATATATCCATAACAGATTCAAAAAAACAAAATTCAAAACGAGAGCTTATGTAATTGAAATTTAAGAAGAATAACATATTGCTCATTATTTATTTATTTATTTTTTTCAATCGCATTTTTTTAATTGTTAGGCTATATGCTGTAGTTGGGCTGGGTTTCTACAATCCAATCTGTCAACCCTGGCCCCTGAGTCATATGTAAAATGTCTGGAGCAGAATGTTGTCCCCGGTTCTGCCTAAATGTGTTCATGTTTGCGCAAATTATTTATCACCAGATTGCTTTATAAACTAGGGTCAGAATAAGACAGGTTTTGCTAAGAAGTACCAACTACTTATGTTCCTGCTTCACCTTAGAAGAAGTAAGTGTATTTTCTATGAATCTTTGCAAATCACCTTTTCTAATAATTTGCTAGAGTTAGCAAGTTTCACGCTAAAGCTAAAGTGTAAACTTTGAGAAGATTATCTTGTCTTTTCTATGTACAACTATCTCAATATTATTGTTATGAAGGAACCAGACAGAAACCACAAATGATAAGACCCTGCTTTATTTATGAGTGCAAAAGGCAGACAAAGAGAAGAGAGTTAAGCAGGGGATAAGCAGATAAAGATAACAAAGTAACACTACATTAAACTTAGTTTTGTAGATGGTTTATAAAAGTGTCTGTTGATGGTTAATAAGTCATTTTAAAAATATTTTAAATAGTTTTGGAGCAGTGAAAACACCCTACAGAACAGAGGGGTGGGGTAAAAAGCACTCATTGAGATTTAAAGCGACATACGGAAACGGGGTTGCTGTGAACAGAATTGTTTACAACAAGGTAAAATTAGTGGGTTTTTTACACTACAAATAAGAATTTTTATATTAATTAATTATTAATAGTAAAATATATTATAGACTTTTTATTATGACCCTAAAAAATCATCTGATGACCTTTTATGACAAACACATTAGTGCCTCATTATATTAAATATTTACAATCTTTCCCTCCTTTACTTGTTAAACAAATGTTCATAATGCTTGGATTCTAACCAGTATTAATGAGTAAAATCTAATGCAGCCTCTTTTTCTTATCTGTTTTATTTAAAAATTGCTTGCATTATAGTTCTATAAAAATTGCTTGCATTATAGTTCTATATATAACTGTCGCAATGGTCTTTGTGGAATGTTTACTGGCAACTAAAAGTCAATAGAGAAGCGTTGGTATGAGAGAGCTGTTACAAACCCTTCTTCTCAATTGAACTTCCCCAGAGACACCACCAGACCAAATCGACTAGGTTTATTTGTTGCAGTAGCTTTGGACTTTTACTGTTTGTAGTTAATAATACCCTGTTGCTAATAATACAGAAAAAAAAACTTTCTGTAACAATTATTTGTAACAGTTAGCCAACTGAAATAATAGTTATTCATTGTGGCTTTTTAAGTGGTAATAGGCTGAACACCACTACCATCAACCCATTGGTTTTTACCAGATTTCTACCAGGAGACGCATGTCATGTTTTTTGCCGTCTAAAAACAAAGCCGGCAAAAAAGCAAAGCAACTAAATTTTTTAGGGAATTTTGTAGGACCAACAACTTTTTACCCAACTAAACATGATGTTGGTTGGTTGCCTTACATGCCAATCAGACGCAATTTTGGCCAATAAAAGCTGCTATACAGTTCCTCTGCTGTCAATCTGAAGGTCTGTCTCTTTTTTGGTGTATGCTTTTCTCTGAATTATATTCGCCAACCTTGAATCGCCAGTTTCAATTTAGGCTTTGGGAGGAAAAGAGGTCTACGCTGTCATTGATTAGTAATGTGGGCATTTTAGAAGAACTGCAAAATTTTTGATTTTAACGCACAGTATCACCCTTAGATACAGAATTTTCAGAATAGTAATAAATAAAATGCTTTTACAATGTCTTTCTTTAACATTATGGCTAGGATTTAACAAAGAGGGAAAAAGAATGTTTAGGGATGGAGGCAAGTGATATTTGAAGGAAGAAACCTTAGTGAGATATTTCAGTAATTGTGGCAGCTGGATTAAAATGCACAGCACACAGCATGCAAATGATTATTTCAATTTCAGGATGGGAAAGTAACGAGAACATATGGCATAGACAGGATAATAATACTCAAAAAAGGCATACCTTCACTGTCATACCAGAGCACTAATCTCAACCACATTTAAGTGCTCTAGTACACCCATGCATTTCATACAGACACAACGATCCACTGACTTCAATCCTATTAATGAACTATAAAATTTCTGACCCAGAAACATTATTACATTCCTGCTGTTCATTTTGGCTGTGGCAATAAATCAGACATATCGTAATGGAATTAGTTATTCTACAGAATTAGAAAGTGCCACTCATTAGAACTTGTACTTTGCTAAAAATAGTAAAATATTGAACATTAAATAAAATAACATCAATTGCACATGCATACTATGAAATATTACAGGTGATCTCAAAAGCAATGAGCAGCATAAACTCTAAAGTTCCCCCCAAGGTCCTCTAATCACGCCCCCACAGGGACAAGGCAAAACCCAGAAATCCACAAGCACACACAGATACCCAGTAAAAAGATGCACAAGTTAACAGGTGACTCGACAAGCAGAAAAAAATATTAGATACTAGATAAAAACGTACATTTACTTCTCTATAACAGTATTCTTTGTAAAATGTTTATATGCTGCTGAATTACAGAACCATCTCTCTCTCTCTCTCTCTCTCTCTCTCTGCACCACTGTCACTCACTCTCCTTCCCACGCTTTTGTGCCATTCCTTACCTTAGTTGTGACAATACACAGACAATCCATTGTGAGCCCGATAGCTCAGCTGAGTCGCCAGTTCATCTCCACTAATTTAGCCAGAAGAAAAAGAGAAATAAAAAAAGAAAGGGAAGACTAAGGCACATGCAGAGCTAAGATAAAGAGAATGAATCTTTTTTCCCTACACAGCTAAGTGCAACAGCAGCAGCCGCACACATGATGCTAGCAGAAGCGCAAAGCGCAGCACGGGCTGCCCACAGCCACACGGCACGGCTATCTTTCACAGACGCAGAGTTAGGGAGCGCTTGGGAGAGAGAGAGCACGAGCGAGTGAGAGAGAGAGAGCGCAAGAGCTAGACGATGCTGCTGTTGTATTCGTATCTCTCGATGCTGCTGTTGCTGTTGTAGGCGATGCTGAATCCCTCCTCCACAAGATGAGTAGATTAGCTCTCACACAGCGCTGATTGCCTGCTTCACAAGAATCTCATAACCTCAAATCTGTCTTGTTCTCTAACGCTGGAGCTTTATGCCACTGTGCGTTAGGATCAGATGTGGGTAGTAAAGAATTACATTTACTTCATTACATTTTTTTGAGTAAATTTTTTGGGTGAATTTTACTTTTACAGAATATTTAAAAATGTTTAAAAAAAACTTTACTTTTATTTCGCTACATTTGGCGTTAGTTTTTTTTTTTAATTAGTTTTTATTAATTGTTCGCAAGTCCTGCAAGATTTTGAAGAGGTTGCTTAGCAAAAGGCTGCTTTCAATCTCCCGCTTTAGTTTAGCCGCATTCAGCTGGGGGATGATAACTGAAGTAGAGAAAGACGTGTGTGTGTGTTATCGGAGGCAGTTCACCAGTTTCCTTAATTTTAGTCTATGTTTACACTCCAAGAAATCAAAAAGAATAGTTTTATAATTGTGAAGCATGCTGTTTGCAACAAAACGAAATGACGGCACTGCGTACAAGAATTCCAGCTCCAACCTGAAAAAACACAGTGAGTGTCAAAATGCCGCCTATTCAACCTCTATTAATAATAATTTGGTATTTACATTTACAGCATTTGGTGGACGGCCTTTATACAGAGCGATTTACAGTTTTATCTTATATACACACACAACTGAGCAACTGGGCCCTTGCTTAAGGGCCCACAGTGGTGGCTTGCTGGTGCTGGGAATCGTACCCCAGTCTTTCTGGTATTAGTCCAACACCTTAACCACTAAGCCACCACGTGCCTATGGTATCTATGGGCACTTTGACCTTATTGTAAAACCACACTTCACACACCGTCCAAATAGTTTTCTCATATCTGCTTTCGTGCAAACAGTGACAAATATCCTGTGAAACCTACAAAGACACACACATTTATAAACAAACGTTCATTCTAAACACCCCACTTAAGTTTTATTGACACCTCACTAAAGTGACGAACATCCATACAAAATCAACACAGGACTGCCCTTAGAAAAATAAAGACAGAATTAACTGTTGAGTGTGTTTGAGATTTGATTGTAAATGACAGGTCATGTGATGTTAGTGTACATTAAAGGACTGAGGCTTTACTTTACTTTAACCTGTTGTATATAAGCAGAACAAAGAGACTGTAAAAACTTACCAAGTAGTTTGAAATTCATGTCAATCAGATTAGAAGTAACTAGTAATTGATAACTTGAGTAGTTTTTTTATCTGATCCTTTTTTCTCTTAATTGAGTAACTATTAAGATTGTTGCCTTTACTCTTACATGAGTAAGTGTTGCCATAAGTTCTTGTACTTTTACTTGTACTGATTTTGGCTACTCTACCCACCTGCTTTAGCATCCAGGCCCCTTTTTTAAAGGGACGCTGAGTGGGGCGGCTTTAGCTCTGCAAAGAAATCGAAATATTTTCTACAGTGCAGGAAAATCCTTATAACTAATAACCAGTTGTTGACCTTTAATAGAAAAACACCCTGGACAAAAATTAAAATTTACTTGAAGTGCCTGAGCTGTAAGGAATGATTTTACAGTAGCAATTTGAAGTTTTAGGAAAGAAAAGGTAAGAAAGAGATACTGTACATGCTGATCCAGTCACTTTGAACTTTTGAACTAAAAGGTAAAAAGGTCAGGGAATAGGTCAGAGAATAGGTCAGAGAATAAGCCACCCCAAACTTAAACTAGAGCTGGAAAATTAATCAAAACTGAAATATCGAAGTTCTAACAGACATACATTTCTTATGTCGGTTATTTAGGTTTTATTAATTCCCTAAAAATTGCTACCGTGTGTAAATTCATGTGACTCTGCTGGTCCAGTCAGTTGTGCAGAGGCTACATAATGAAGAACTTAAACATCAAGTTAACTAAACAACAGGAGGAGCTTGTACCAAAGAAAAACACAGTGAACTATGTGGCCCCTAATTCCTTTATTATAAATAAGAGCGAAATTTTGTACTGAACTGAATTGCCTGCCATCGGGCCAGTAGATAAGCAACTACCTTGTGCTCCAGACATTGTTTTATAACAAAAAAAAGCATGGATGCAAACAACCTCTGTTCCAAGAAGCTCAATAATAACCATTTGGTTTTTGCCCGAGTACGTAGCATTTCTATTTTGTCCTGTCAATTAATCCAACAACAAGCATTAAATAATGCTGCTCCTTTCAATGTTAGCTTAATGCTTTTACATTATTAGGCTGGAACATCAACAAAGGCATGGATAATCACAAAACTAGAGGAAGACGTCATTGCAGCTCTGAGTAACTGTATGGCAGGGTAATGCTTGCCTGTATTTTGTATTCATGTTAAGTGTAGTTGCTTGTAGTATCTGTTGTTCTAAATATAATTATGCATAAACATATAATAAAGTTATGATGCCACAAATATATAAAACAGACTTACAAAAGTGAGTACACCCCTCTAATTTAAACAAACATTTCAGTATTTCTTTTCAAAGAACAATAATATAGAACTAAAACTTAAATATATTTTACTGTCCTCTGAAAATAACTCAACATACAACCATTATTGTCAAAATAGCTGGCAACAAAAGTAAGTACATCCTACGTATTTTTTGTGTAAGCACCATAGTTATCTAGCAATCTAGTCACAGGGGTCATAAGCCAGAGACATTGGTGACAGAGAGGGTTCTGTCAGTAAGGGCATCCGGCATAAAACTCTCCCAAATCTAAATATGTGAATCATCTGTCGTTAGTTCATACCAGAACGGTCAGGGCCAGCATTTACAGCTAAATACTGTAAATTTAATGTAAATGCCAGGGTTAACAACGACCGCCACCACCACCATTGACCTACAGGGTTCCAGCGGAAATTGGGCTATTGTTGCTTAAAGAAGCAGAGGAGGACGCATTAATAGAAAGAAAGAGGAAGTCAAAAGTGTATGACTAAGACTAGGGACGCTGAATATTAGGATAATCACAGGGAAAGGTAGTGAGCTGGTTGATATGATGGAGAGAAGGAAGGTGGGTATATTGTGAGTACAGGAGACCAGGTGGAAGGGTAGCAAGGCTCGTAGTATTGGATCGTGATTTAAGTTGTTTTATTATGGTGTGGATAGTAAGAGAAATGGGGTAGGGGTGATCCTGGAAGAGGAGTTCATAAAGAATTTTCAGGAGGTAAAAAGAGTGTCAGACAGGGTAATGAGTCTAAAGTTCGAAATTGAAGAGCTGATGGTGAATGTTGTAACTGGTTATGGCCCACAAGTAGGTTGTGAGTTAGAAGAGAAAGAGAGGTTCTGGAGTGAGTTAGATAAGGTAATTTTGAGTATTCCCAGAGGAGAGAGTAGTGTTAGGGGCAGACTTTATTAGACATGTTGGTGAGGGGAACAGAGGTAATGAGGAAGTGTTGGGCAGGTTTGGAGTCAGGGAAAGGGAAAGTGAGTGAAGGATGATAGTAGACTTTTCTAAGTGCATAGAGATGGCTACTAAATATAGTGACTTATAACAGCGGAGGAAAGAGAACACAGGTAGATTACATCTTATGTAGACGAAGCGATCTAAAAGAGATTAGTGACTGTAAAGTTGTGGTGGGAGAGAGTTTAACCAGACAGCATAGAATGGTGGTGTTTAGGATGAAAATGTTGGTCTAGAAGAAGAAGAGATCAAAGGTAGAAAAGAAAACCAAGTAGTGTAAGCTGAAAAAGGAAGAAATACTGCAAAGATTTTATACAGGATTTGAAACAGGCAGTTAGTTGGTGTTTTTAGATGAATTGCAACTACAGCAGAAGTGATCAGGAAGACAGGAAGGAAGGTGGTATGTGTGTAATATGAAAGGAGGAAAGAAGATAAGGAGACACAGTGGTGGAATGAGAAAGTTTACGATTGTATAAAGAGGTTAGCCAAGAAGAAGTGGGACATGAAAAGAACTGAGGAAAGTAGACAGAAATACCAGGATTTGCGGCACAGTATGAAGAGGGAAATGGCTAAGGCCAAGCAGAAGACATATGATAAGTTGTACACCAGGTTAGACACTAGAGAAGGAGATTTGAGATGGGAAGGAGGTGCAGCAGGTTAGGGTTATTAAGGATTGAGATGGAAGGGTGAGAAAAATGTACAGAGAAGATGGAAGGAGTACTTTAAAGTGTTGAAGAATGATAAAAATGACTTAGAAAAGCATAGAAAAGGTAAACAATGTGGAGAAGTTCAAAAGATAAGTACATATGAAGTTAAAATGGCTTTTTGTTAGGACCTTTGGTTGGATCTAATGAGAAAGTGAAGATGTGGAAATGTCTAGAAAAGATGGAATTTCTTACTAAATTGTTTAACAGGATTTTAGTGAGTGAAAAGATGCCCGAGGAATGGAGGAGTAGTGTACTGGTGCCTATCTTTAAGAACAAGGGTGATGTGCAGAGTTTCAACAACTACAGGGCATAAAAATGATCTATACAATGAAGGTATCAGAAATGAAGGTATCGGAAGGTAGTATAGTGAAAGCTAAGTTAAGGAGTGTAGTAGATATTTGTAAGCAGCAGTATGGCTTTATGCCCAGAAAGAGCACTACAGATGCAATCTTTGCTCTGAGAATGCTGTTGGAGAGGTACAGAGATGGTCGTAGGGAGCTGCATTGTGATTTTTTAGAACTGGAGAAAGCATATGACAGGGTACCAAGAGAGGAGCTGTGGTATTGTCTGAGGAAGTCAGGAATAGCAGAGAAGTATGTCAGGGTGGTGCAGGATATGTATGAGGGAAGCAGGACAGTAGTGAGGTGTGCAGTAGGTCAGACAGAGGAGTTCAAAGTGGAGGTGGGACTGCATCAGGTATTGGCTCTGAGCCCCTTCTTGTTTGCTGTGGTGATGGATCAGTTGACAGGCAAGGTCAGACAGGGATGTCCTTGGACAATGATGTTTGCAGATGACATTGTGATCTGTAGTGGGAACAAGTTCATTAGGGGGACGGCTCATGTTAGTTGTTTTAGGGAGAAAGTCAGGGAACCCAGATTAAGTTGGTTTGGACATGTACAGAGGAAAAATTGTGAATATATTGGTAGGAGGATGTTAGAACATGCTGAAATTCATGCCCCCCAGTACCAGCAGCATTCAGAAGAGGTCTCCTTCTCTGATGACAGGCCATGCAAACCAACTTGTTGCAGTGTGCAGCGTATGGTCTGAGCACCAACAAGCTGAAATCCCGCTTCTGCAACCTCTAAAGCAATGCTGGCAGCAGCCATGCATGTGTTTTTTTCAAATCCAGCTTCTGCACCTTACTCACAGAACGAGGACTCAACTTCTTTAATAGACCCTTGTGAGACCTGTCCTAAATGGAACCTGTATAGAGAAACCTCTGTATGACTCTGGCCACTATACTGTAACTCAGTTTCAGGGTCATCTTCTTGTAGAATAGCCTCATCTTTGTGGAAAATAAAAATTCTATTTATCAAATCCTCTAAAAGATCTTGAGGTGCCATGTTGATCATTCAGTGGTCAGTATGAGTAAATTGTACTCAAAGCACGTGTGACACTTCCAAACTTTACATAAGCAGAGCAAATGTAAGGTACCCTAACTTACATTTAGCAATGTAATCAACGCACATACAAGCATTACCTAACTCTGCTCCTTCAGACCGCAGCGCACGTTTTCAAACCACCTTATTTATGTTTTTCAGTCAAATTCTTTATTTTTTCCACTTATGCACAACATTTGGTACATGATAAAAGCACTTCCTTTTTTCTTAATTTGACCGATTTGCATCCATAAACAATGCAAAACATAGGCATTTAAAACTTTTGCTAGCAATTTCTATATAGAAATATACTTCCTGCTCTCAGATACATTCCGTACAACCACAATGAGATCATGTGCAAGCAACATATTTCTAACACCCCCAACCTGACACTGCTGGGCCCCTGAATAAATAAGATAAATGTAAGTCACGCTGGATAAGGTGTCTGCTAAATGTTGAAATGTAAATGATTTTAACAATAAGGAAAGCACTGAGGGATGAAAAAAAGCAATGGGGTGAATTTTTGATGCCAGTGGAAGTTGCTGCGTGTTGTAGTAAGGTATTTAGGGGTATGACTCACCACACATGACAAACTTTAATTTAAGTTCAATCCCACATGCACAGTAGGCAAATTCAGTATGCATTTGGATGTGGGTTTATAAAAATGTTACTCTTCGCTACCTTAAGGATTTTGCATTCACAGGTGGGTTTAAATCTATTTTGCAGAGTTTATCAATAGAGAAATAATCAGAGCTGTAGAAACCGGAAGTAAGTACCAGTAAACAGTAAAGACAAACAAATGTTAATACTTTGCAGTGCACTATTGTTTCTAGTTAGCTTATTTACCTAGCCTAGATAAAGTAACCTGTGAAAGAGAAAGTAAATATCAATTTACCCCCACCTGTGGTGAGGGCTCCCTCTGGTGGTTGGAGGATTGCCGTGTTGGCTGCACCCTTACAACTACACATCAATACAGCAGACTATATTGTATGTACTTATGAGCACTGTGCTTTAATATATACATGCAGTGTGTTCATATTTTTTTGTCATACTTTTGTTCATATTCCCACTGTTTGCTGTTTGGATCTAGTGTGTAATGCCAAACAAACAAAGCTCCAACTTTTATTCCTGAATCACTTCCAGAGCCATTGTAAACACACATACACACACACTAAGCTGTTTAGCACACAAATCTGTGCTGCTTTATGAGATCCTATTATGGAGATAAAAGTGCTAGATAGAAAGCTCTAACACCATTTAGGTGACACTTTCCCATAACCTGAGTAGAATCATTAGCATACGTTATAGAGATAGCAAATATATTTTTCACTGTCACAGACCAGAAACAAAACATAGTTCCAGCTGGGGTGTTAAAATACTACATACTTAATATTGTGCTTACACAATTACCTTGCATAAGTTACTTAATATAGTGTGTGTGGAAAGTTCTAAACCAACCAGCAGATACACAACTGCTAGACTCATTAAAAAATCAATTCTTTAATAACTATAATAGCATTCAAATTTATCAAAAAATCAAAAGCAGAAAAATCAAACACAGATGAGAGATTATTAAAGTAAAATGGATGACAGTAGAGTATCCAGGGTCTTCTTTTCCTTTCGGCTGTTCCCTTTTAGGGGTCGCCACAGCGAAGGGTGTCTGTTAATATTGAAAATATCTACACAAATTGTTAGTCAGTAATTTTTCACACTTCAATACAAAAGGCATAAAGGCTGTCAAGCCTAGATACAAAGATTATAATTCTTTTATCCCACTAACATTGTATCTTAATCAGTAATGGTTGGTTGTGATATTATATATGAGGTCTATGCACAAATATTTATATAAATTGCTTTCAGGGTGAGCTATGCATTATATTACAAGCTCTCATCAATGGTGTAATAAACATGATGTTGAGTGAACTGGCACATAAACACACATGGATTACTTACATTAATCAGTTGAGTAATGAGGCTAAAAAGGATGAGCCCCAATAAAGATAAAATGTAAATCACTTTATCAATCTACAGTTTGGATATAATTCAGCCACAATGTCAAACTTTCATATGATTCTCTGTATTTTTCAAGTGAATCTCTTATAACACTTTTCTTAAGAAATGCTTAAGTTATTTAACCAAATTAGAAATATTGTTTAAAATAGTAAAACCAGGTGTGTTAATCTTGTTTTTTTTTTTTTGACAACCTAGCAAGTTAATGCTTTTGTAAAGACAATGTGTTGCTTGCTTAATAGTTTTTAGTACAAGAAGCTTTATCCTTACATTTTACTGCATCATCATGCCCTGTAAAGTGTGGTAAATGGGCATCCTCTCCCCGCGGCAGAGGATGTCAAATGCCCCAGCAGACTTTGAAAACATTTTAGGACCACCGAGCTACACTTGAGGGAGCTTACACATTTTAGCACCGCCTGGGCTCTTTCTGGAGAGAGCTGGATCGTTATCATGACCGAATCCAGATAAATACAGAGAGACACTCTGCACGGCAGAAAGGTTGCCTTTCTTTGAGTTTACCTGAAGTCCCAATTGGGCAAGGTGGTGGAGCACCCCGTCCCTGTGCACAACCACATTTTCTTACGAGTAAGCTAGGAACAGGCAGTCGTCAAGATAATTAAGGCACATGCCCACCTCCTGAGCTTCGTAAAGACACACAGAGACAGGGACAGCCTGTAGGGAAGGACCATGTACTGATATGTATGTCCTTTGAAGGTGAACCGTAGAAAAGGTCTGAGCCTTGGGGGGATCGAGACATGAATGTGCGAGTCCTTCAGGTCTACAGCTAGGAACCAATCCTAGGGTCTTATGCATGCTAGAATATGCCTAAGAGTCGGCATTTTGAACAGGAACCTGTGAAAGGCCCTGTTCAGCCTCCTCAGAGAAAAATAGGCCTGCCCCCCCTTTTTTGAGTACGATAAAGTAGGGGCTGTAAAACACCTGTTTCATCTCGGTTCAGTAAGAGGCGTCCTTCTGAAAAAAGGAAGCATCCTCCACTTGCAGGACAGTAGCACTTGCGTCTCGGACAGAGTCTCGAGAATGCCCCTGAACCTGGGTGCATGCCTTGAAAGGCCCCTCTAAGCCTTGCGATACCTCACCAGCGATTCTTACAGACACACTCGTAGTATCCCGGGTGGGATCGCTGTGGCTGACTAGTGAAGATGCAGTGGTCAGAGATCGAACGTCCTTGCGAGTGCAGAACTTCCTGACAGGGCCTGCAGCTGGCGCCACTGATGGATGCGGAAGCCAGGTTGGCTGAACCTCATGCATCAAGTGGGGGCGAGCGACTGGGCTCCAGTAGGGAGTAGGGAGACCAGGGTAGGGAGACCAATACTCAGACCGGACCTGAGGCCAGGTTCCAGTGAGGTAACACCCAGACTGACCTGGTGCACCATGCTGGAGATTTGACTGAGTAGAGGAGGAAACATGATATTGCAACATATGCATGCGCAAACCTCTGCATACCCTTGATCACAAATACAGGATATGTCATCAGCAAGTTCATGTACTATGGAGAAAAATCTGGATTAAAACAGAGTGAAAACCTGAATTATTATCCGTGTTGTACTTCCACTCCGAAGTTGACTACAGGAGTATAAGGATTTAAATGATGATGCGATACTTGCAGTATTTCTTTTGGACAGGAATTTGGTACATGGTACTACAGCAGCAGCGTGTAATCAGGTACTATTTTTATGTTTGTTATTTTTTACTACATGTACTAGAAGTTATCTCTCCACTGTACGACCCATAAAGTATGATAGTATTGTTATCTCTGGTCGTATAGTCTGTGTGTGTTCATGCATTGGTTCATGAGGAAGGGATGTGGATTACAAGGGTGAGACGTTCAGGCTACAATTAGCATTTTCAGAGACTTCCTACTGTACCTTTAAGAACATGATGATGTAATCTGCTAAATTCTTAGTGCAGGAATGAACTAACCCCTGTTTCTGCAATTATACATCTGTGTTTGCAACCAGCAGTATTTAAATCAGTATTTTAATCATGCATGCATTTTAAAATCAGCAGGTCTTATCTGCACAGACCCACGGTTCAGCCCTATTAGAAAGAGCTGCACTGCCGGATTTACAGATTCACACTTTTCGAAGCAGAGCCGCCTGAAAGCTCACAGTTGCAGGTAGAGGGTAGTGCTCCTGCATTTTAATGCAGCTGCCCTCTGCAGTACCATCATAAGAAGTTTGTGTGTGATTGTGAGTCTATTTGTATGTGTGTGTATGTGTGTTTTGCTGCAGTCTGTGAGCAGTATAAGCATCAGAGCTGTCTGTGTGGGCGAGAGGTGGCAATTACTGCAGATCCTCACGCCTCCCAGTCAGGAGTCAAACTGCAGAAAAGAATTCGAATTCCAACCCCACTCTCACATAAGCACACAGAAACAGGCGCATGTGAATTTACATAAGAAAGAACACTTGCATAGCTAATTTTCGAATGAAAGCAAAACACTGACACGGCCGAAAACAGTGATCTGACCAGACGGATCAGCTAAAAGGCTTAGAGACACTTTTCGTGCAGAACATTGGTTGACTGTGTCTGTGTGTGTGTGTGTGCATTTTTCAAATTAGCCCATCTACTCCTGAGAAGATTTACACATCAACATTAACATGTTGCATAAATCAACTACTGCTGCATTCATCATCACTTGGATCTAAAAACTAAAACTACCCACCATCCCAAAGGAAAGTGTGTTTCATCTTTAATGTGTCTGTGTGTGTGACATAATAGCCATTAAAGCTTTCACGGCCGTTAGAGCAAAACATGTTCTGCCCCCACACCTGCAGGAAAGGAGACAAATGACTTGCTGATAGTGCAGAGGCAAATGAGACAAATGCCCCTCTAAATTTGGAGCACTTATTTGTGCCTCTGAATACTCCAGAGGACTGCTGTTGATGACATGCTCTTTAGCATGCAGTAATTAAAAGGACTCTGTGAACACGTGCATGTGTGTTAAAACAAGAGAGCGAAAAAGAGGACAAAAGAAAATAGAGATAATTATACAAATTAAAAGATTCATTATAGGCTGTTTTTATTCAATCACTTATTTCGCATGAAATTATTTTAAAGAGATTATATTACGTATATTTATAATACATACACACAATATCAAATATATTTAATTAATTTATTTGTTCATTAATTCATTCATTCTGTCATTTATCTTTACCCCATCTTTTTCAGGTTCTCTTAGAGTCTGTGATGTATCGGGAGACCATTGTCTGTGAGGTGGGAACACACCCCTAGGGAGTATGCCATCACAGGGCACCATTTAAACACAGTGGCATCTTAAAATAAATCCAACAACCAGCAAGCAGCAGAAACTACAGCATAAGGTTTGTTAGTTAGGTGATGAGCACAAAAGTGTTCATGTTGATAGTTCGATCATGTCCTGCACTAGCAGTCAACTGAAGAGCATTCCAATTCCAATTTCCAAACCTATTAACTGAGGCATTAGTAACTGCAATGGTTCTGAATGAATCATAGCCAGTTAAGCAGTGTCTGCAACCAAAGATCCCGGCACCATTCAAATAAACTTAGATCTCTTCCTGATTATTGGTCTGCCCATATATTTTCAAAAGGTTGAAATCTTAGGTACGTCTGACGTCTGAGTTTTTCAATCACTTTGTCACTTTGCTTTGAATCACCCCAGTGAATATCTGGCAGTAAGCTTGGACCTGCTGTCCTATTGTAGGCTACACTCTTATTCAAAGCGGCATACAATAGAAAAGTTATTTGAGTCTCTAGATTATTAAAAGGTTATTAAAAAATAGTAAGAAAAGTCATAAGGAAGGCATGCTGTGCATCCTAGAGGATAGTGGTACCAATCAAGAAGTGTTTGTAGATCTGATGGAGGGTGGTGTAGTGCGCGGAGTAATAAGGGCTTAATTACAAATGTAATTCAGTGTGCATTGCTTTGTATTTAGTTTAGCTAACTTGCTTATTAATAATACCAGTTTCTCAATCCTTGCTTATTACAGCTAACATGCTGTTAATGATAAATGGTTTTATCAGCTTTGGGTTTTTGTAAAACCTCACCATCATTGATGTCAAACATCAACAAATATGCTTTTTCACCAGGGCCGGGGCCGAGCTGGGGCTGGAGCTGAACATTTTGACCCGGCTCGGTTGACACTGGCAGGAAGCAAAACCTGCTTCGCTGATTGTTGTTTTTTTTTTTGTTTATCGCGAATCATGTAAACTCGGCAGTTGCCTTTCCCCCCACTATCTCCTTGCATACAAGGTTTTTTTGCATTTTTTTTGCGGTTGACCAATGTATTTACATATTCAGTGTTAAATTTTGTACAAATGTATAACGTTTATTTAATATTATTTTTGCTTGTTTCAGTACAAAAAGTAAAAAAAAGTTTAAAAACACTGTAACCTTTCGGTTGTGGATTATACTGCATTATAATTTGTTTTATTATCTAGGCAAATGTTATTACCTTTCTATTTTAAAGTACACCTCACTTTACACCTTACTGATTAGTTTAGTGTGAATGAGTTTAGTGTGGGCTGTCACACGCCCAGATGAAATACTTTAATCATTAACAGCAAATGGTGTGTGCTGTTTAGTGTGATGTCAAGAAGAAAAACCTGGTATTTAACACTTTATCATTCTGTGCAGAGTAAGTGCATCATACCCTTATTAACAGCAAAAGAAATAAAAAGAAAATTCAGAATCTGGCAGAATATTTCTGGCTGCAGTACAGCAGATTTCCTACTGTAAACCCTACAAGCTGGCGATCTTCTGCATTTTGCACTAAACAGAAAAATGGCAAGCATTTGATATATTTTTTGGATATATTATTATATACTGTCCCAAGGATTAACTGTAACTGTAACTGATTAACGTTAAGGTTATTAAAGTTGATTAAAGAAGCAGCAACACTGCAGCAAAGCTCTCATTAATCAAGCAAAAAAGGACATATCCTTCTGGTGCAGAAAAAAAAGAAACATAAGGAATTGAAAAAACAGCAAGATAAAGCCAAATTTATGTAAACTAAACCAGGCAGTACTGTCTGCTGGTTTATTTATCAAATTTTCAGTATATCACATTAAGTATACCACAAAGTACTGCAAGATTTTGAATGTTAAAATGCAAATGAACATCTGACCACTTTTGTAGGTTTGCTACTGTTACAGTTAAACATTGTAAAAGGGGTAAAAGATTGGTATAACAGCTACAACAAATAGAATTAATAATGGGTGTGCGTTAGATTTAAAGTATGCGAACAGTCAATAATTAGTCATATTGGTGGTACTGAGTGGGCCCAAAATAAAAATTCAGCCAAAACCCTATGTAAGGTTTTGGTTCATGTTCTTGTTTCATATTTATGTATCATGTTATGTTTATATTATGTTAATGTTTATGTTTATCTCGTTTCATGTTTTATGTTTGATCATGTTTATATTTTGTTTGTTTTATGTTTATGTTTCTTGTTTCATGTTTGTTAAGATTTGAGTTCTTGTTCATGTCTGTATTTACTTCCTGTTTTGTCCTTGTCATGTGATCCCCTTGTTTAGGTGTAATGTTCTTATTGGTTGGTTTTCTGTATTTTTTCCTTTGTGTTTTCCTTTGTTTTGGTCAAGGATTTCGGTTTGATCCTGTACCACTGTCGTGAGTCTGTCAAGATAAGTGTTTTCAGGTCAAGTTAATGTTTGTTGTTTTGTTAAGTGTTTAAGTCAGGTCAAGTCAAGCTAAGCTAAGCTATGCTAAGTCAGGTCTAGTTTAGTTTATGTTTGTTGTTTTGCCAAGTGTTTCTGTGTGTAAATAAACTGCACCTTTTGGTTCTAAAATTAATACTCGCCTCAGTGGATTTGTTAAACACGAAAAGGCTTGAGTCGGCCCTGCTAAGATGGGTAGTAGTGCTCACTCCAGCATTGAGGGTGTAAAGTGTGTAACAAACGAGTGAGTGTGTCCGTAGTAGTGTAATCAGTGTGTAGTACTTTAATTGACACCATGGTAAGATGAGTGGTAGTACGTACCTCTGCACTCTCAGTGATGTCAGCTACAGGCTCTTCTGCATGGCTTTTCTCTATCACCTGCACATTCAGAAATATACACATTCACATAAACATCTTTCCTTTGCCAAATTCTTCATGTCTACCTCCTTCTTTGCTTTATAAATCTATTTATATAGCAGCAGGTCTCTACTTTCACATAGATCACTCTATAAAACTCTGAAGCGTTTGGACCTTAGTGCATTTTTTTATGTAAAGACAAAGTACAAAATAGAAAAAAAACCTTTATCTGCAAGCTTTCTGGAACTTTGCGTGCTCTCTGTATGTTTACTTTAAGCACTAAGTAAATTAGTTTCTGTAGCAACAAAAATAACTGAGACAGGCTGTTGGTGTAATATCATGGAGGAGGTTTGTAGCTGATGAATAATATGTGTATATTAGAAACAGGATGTAACTAAATTGGCATGTGGTAAAGTATCTAGTGCCAAAAAGCACCATGTAAGCAAATGCAGGTAAAAAACACAAACATAAACCAGCTAAAATCATAAAATTATTTAACAGTTAGAGTGGCATATAGAGTGGCATGGATCTTGAACAAATACAGGGAAACTTTGTGTGATACTAAGTGCAGAGTGTGATGAACAGCTCTGAGATGAATCAATAATATTACATAGTGATACTGATAAAATCAGATAAGGTTGTAGAGAAAATAAGTTCACATTTTTGTATGCCATGTTTTGTACTTTGTGTAATGTAAGGAATTTTGCATATTTATCCTTAATCTTGTGTATGAGACTGACATCAGTAGCGGAAATTTGTAGGCCTGTTGTACTGTACAGCAACCAATCATACTTCATTTTGTTTATCCAAATAAATGGGAACATGAAAATGTATCTTCTTCACATCTTCTGAAAATCTGGTAGAATCTAATAAAAAAATCTCTTTGGAAAAAAAATGCTTTTTTTTTAATGCTGAAAGGTTTTTAATTATTGTACCATCTACATTCGAAGTACAGCCAACATTTTATGTGCCAATTCTATTTGACTCCAATTAAAGTTTGACAAACGGGTTTCAGTTGTAAAGTCATGTTTATATCAATTTTGCTTCTTAATAATGTTAGGCTCTCTTTATTTAGGAAAAACCTTTAAAACAGCTTTCCATGCCTTTGTAACATTGGCTTGCTTATTATTAATCAGCGACTTTTAATCTTCCTTAGTCTTCCATTTGTTATCTTGATTTGAAGACTGCTTGAATGAGAGCAAAATTAATACCACATACTGTAACTTCTATCTTAATATTTCCACACTGGCTCCCTGTCGAGTATAGACTTGATTTGGGACTTAAGCATGGCTTGAAATGACTTTTAGAATGATTTGCTTTCATCAAAATTCCCAGTTGCTATTAATACATCTCATTTTTTTATTTCACCTACTAAAGACACAGGACATCTGTATGCAGTTATTCCTTAAATCAATAAACACACATATGCCCGTTGTACCCAGTTTAAAATATCTTTGATAAACAGCGCAGTTTGCCTGTTCAACCACAATGCGTGTTCATCATTTTTGAGCCATTTCTTATTAAACTTAACCCTTGCAGCTACCTGCAGTTCCTTGCTAAGATTACCCATGTAACCTTGGTTCCCCCAGGAAATTCCGTGTTGTGTTAAACCCAAATGGAAAGTACACATGTCACAGGTCAGGGAATACAAAGGCAGTAAGTCAAGCGTAGATCTGAAGCACGTAGACAGGGATGCCACGTGACACAGCGTATTGTTACCTCTGAGAACCGAGGTTACATGCATAACCTTGGGGACGTTCACTTTCGGGAACTTAAGCTGCATCGAATGCTATAGGAATGAGACGCCCATGCTGCCATACTGCAAAGTCTCAGACTTGGTGGCCAACAATGGCTCCAAAGTGGAGGTGCCATACCTGACCACTACCAGCCCGGTAGGCCACAATATTTACCTTACTACTTGGTTTCCAGCCCAAGATCTTAACTGGTATAATGGGGCTTCATCCCAGTGATGCAAACCGCATTATGTGGGTCCTATGCCTTATGTACAAGATATCAATGGGACCCGCTTGCCATGCCCCGCTACCACAATACCGCTACCGCACGCTTCACACCTGGCCAACCCTAGGCCCCCCAGACCTTTGAAATTGTGAACTTTGGGGGATTTGCTGCTTTAGTGCCTTTAGATGCTCATCTGCTCAACCTCTTCCTCAGAAAAAGCCCGAAATGAGAGCATGTCCTTGAGAAGGGAAAAAACCGTATCGTTTGCCCCCGACTACTCGATTAGCATCAGGCTACCCAGAAGCAGCTTACATAGGGCTAGGCTTGTCTTAGACCTCTCTTCAAGTTCAACCTGTTATATGACCAAAATATTTAAGAGCTATTAAATCTGTTTTAAAAGACTTTTTAAGACTTTTTACGGCTTTTATAAGTAAAATTTTAGGACTTTTTAAAGACTGGCGGTCACCCTGTAAACATACACGCACACACACTCAGACATTTTTATATATATAATTTCATGTCATTTCATTTTCTTAAATTGTATTCCCTTTCACATATTCTAATGTTTATAATTTTTTATTTTTTATTTGATCTTTTATTTGTCTTTTTGAACAATTTATTAATTTTTGTAATTGTTCTCTCAGTTGTTTTTTACGCCTGTACCCATGCTTTGGCAACTTAAATATAAATATTTGTCATACTATTTAAGCAACCTTTAAAAAAAAGGCTTTCCATGACTGCTCTTAACGCATGACTGCTCCTCTGCTGAGACACAGTTACTTAACTCATTTGTTTGCTGTATTTTAACCCAGCGTGCATATTACTGAGCACACAGGGTGGCTGACTACTAAGGCAATGCTACTTTTTTTGCAAACATAGAGCAAAATTCAGATTAAATGCTTTTCTTTATTGAGCAGCACAAATATTACATTTTACAATATTAAAAAAACACAACTGTGTTTAGATTTTCATGTTGTGAGGACTCTACCTCCCAACCGCCAGAGGGCGCCATCACCGGAATACTAGCCTTCGCCTAGTACTTCCGTTATCACTTCTGGACATTTGTGTATTTAAGATAAAACGTGGGTAAAAACGTGATGGTCAACAGTCATTGGATCTGTTTTTTGCAGGACTAAGAAATTAAGTTACTTCTGTGGAATAAAATATAATACCATTATTACAGACAGAGGTAGTTCCAAATGTGGCTGCTTATCCAGGGCCCTCTAGTGGACCAATCAATTTCAGGCAGCAATGCCCCTCACAGGGTACATCAAAACAGTACTGCTGATTCTATGCTCAACTACATTAGAATTTAACTAAAAATGAAAACTATTGTTAAGGCAGGCTAATAAAAATGATAATGGATACCAATTTGTATACAGTTTACGGTATCTAAACTGAAGATCGTTTTGGAGACATTCTCCTTTAAATAACATATGTTTGTTGTTTTTGATATTTAGCTAGTCCTTTAATATGCTGTCAATTCAGGGGGGGTGGCGTATCTTAAATATTACTGGGTGTTGTGTACATCAAGCAGTTTAACTCGTCATTATTCTAAGTTTCTGTTTAGAGACTATAATTCAATTCAATTAATTTTACTGTCATTCCATCATAGATGTGAGGAGCGAAATGTTCCACTTAGGTCTAGGTAGGACTAAAGCCTAATATAAATATTATGCAAAAAAATTAACAATAAAAATATAAATACAAATGCCCCCCTGATCCTATTAAAATGTAAACAGATAAGTTATAAAAGTATTTCAAACATTAAAACATACATCAGTGTATAATATCAGCATTAAAGATCAAGATTAATGTCATTAAGTGCAACAGTGCAGTCAGCATTTCATAGACAGTAGCTCCTGTGGGACAGTTTTTACAATGCATCCGGGTAGAAACTGTCTTTTAGTCTCTTAGTCCTTGCCCAGGTGTTACACAGCCTCCTGCCTGAGGAAAGGGAGACAAACAGTTTATGTGCAGGGCGGGTCATGTCTCCCATGATGTAAAGAACCTTATCTCTGCGTCTATTCTCGTAAACTTCCGAAAGTGATTGTAAGCTGCAGCCAATGATTTTTTGGGCTGACTTCACCATCCGCTGCAATGCATGCTTTTTCTCCACTGTGCAACTGGCATACCACACAGTCACAGAGTAAGTAAGTGTGCTCTCCACAAAACACCTATAGAAGAAGGTGAGGATAGAGATGTTTAGTCCCATTCTCCTTAACTTCCTCAAAAAGTGCTGGTGTGCCTTTTTGATAATGGATATGGTGTTATTTCTCCAGATCAGGTTGTTGGTGATATGAAGCCCCAGATATTTAAAACAAGGAACCAACTCCACAGCAGCACCATCGATAAAAAGGGGTGAAAGCGTGGGACCAGTCTTACGGAAATCCGTTGATACTGATTAAGTTGTTTTATTTACACCATTCTATCAGTTCTCCCACCTCAAGTCTATAGGCAGTCTCATTGTTGTATGAGGCCCACCACTGCTGTATCATTTGCAAACTTTACTATTAGGTTGCTAGCATAGTGTGCTAAACTATGCTAGCAACACTCAGCAGAGTGTAGAGGAGAGAGCTGAGAACACAGGCTTGGGGAGATCCAGTGTTTCAGATGGTGCAAAAGGATACGATTTTGTTAATTTTCAGTCTATGGTCTGTTTGTTAAAAAATCCAGAATCCAGTTGCACAGGGATGGGGACAGCCCAAGGACTGACAGTCTGGTTACCATCATCTCTGGGATAATCGTATTAAAAGCAGCGCTAAAATCCAGGAAAAGCATTCTTACATAGGAGTACTTGTTCTCCATATGTATCAAGGCCTGGTGTATAACAGCTGAGATGGCATCTGCAGTAGACCGGTTCTCCAGCGGGCATAGAAGTCATTTAGGGCATCAGGCAGATGAATCCAAGGAGCCCTTAAAAGTGAGCAGACCTGTGCATTCATTCAAGATTTCTGGTTTGGGTGAATTTTGATCATTTTTGTGATGGTGCCGTCCTCCTCGCACTTCCTTAAATATCCCAAAACAGAAGACGTATATTCCTCCAAGGCTGCTTCCTCAAAGATCTCCCAATTTGTGGTCTTAAAGCAGTCTTGAAGCATAAAAGATGCTTCAGGAGGCCACACAGTGAATTTTTGTGGGTTTCCTGCTTTTTGACTATAGGCAGAAATAAACATGATAGAAATATGATCTGAAGCACCTAGATGTGGGCGGGGGAAGCTTCTGTAAGTCCCAGATCTATTTGTGTACACCTTGTCCAATGTGTTTTCATCGCAAGTAGCAAAGGTGATATGTTGGTAAAACGCTGTGAGCTTATTCTGCAGATCAACATGGTTAAAGTCTCCCACGACCACATACAATGTCTCCGGATGCTAACTCATACAGATCATTATTAGCATTAGCATGTGGGGGGAAGACAGCAACAATAAGGTGAAAATTTAACTGAAATGCTGTTATTCAGCTTCAGTAGCTAATCTGAGCTTTACAAGCAAGCAACAATTAGTATTAGTAACATTATTTGCGATAGCAAGAGCTAGAGAAGCCGCTGCACTACTGCGCACCACCATGTTAATATATCTATAATGCATATATAAAACAAATTTAGTAAATCGTTTGACGCTTTTTCTGAGTTTATACTAATTCCTATTTTTATTTGTTTATTAATTTTTTACATTTGTTATTTATGTAATATAGTTTACATTTCATAAAACAAAGAAAGAGCAGATCTTAATATAATCTGCATTTCAAAGACTATAGAGTGAATGAATTACTTTTAGCAGTGGTTTAAGGTTTATTAATGACACTGTTTTCCTATCAAAATCAGTGGTATTATTGTTTGCTGTAGTTAGAATAGTGCCTGTCTGCCTGCCTGCCTTCCATACAAGAGCGAAGGACAAGCTTTGATGGCACAGGAACCTGCAGCTGTTTTTTCTATCTTCTGGTGATAGAAAACAGTTTTTCAACTGAATAATTCACTAAGCAGCAGTGTACTTACTCATCAGCTCTTCAAAGTCGGCCTGTTATTACAGAGCCCCAAAGCACTATGTTTTGTAGCAGAAATCTTTTACAAAGTTACAAAGTGCTGACAAAGTTACAAAAAGACTTTTTACATAAAAAATTGTAAATATGCTTTAAAATTTACCACATCAACATGAGCACACTTTATATAAATCACAGTTACCATGCGATCATAGCTGTGATGTTGTACAAATTATTTTACACTTTTAAATTAAACAGATTTGAAAATTTATCTGTGCTAAATTTATCCTCTAATCACATTCATTTAAAGGTTATTGATTAACTCATTTAAATTATTTTGGAATAGTTATAACTGCATGAAATATAAACACAATACCTGAAAAATAGCATTTGGGTAGTATATTAAATGTGTATCTATATATATATATATATATATATATATATATATATATATATATATATATATATATATATATATATATGACACACATTTAATATACTACCCAAATATTTTTGTGTCGAAACGCCCCACAGAATGTCTTAGGTTAGGTATCTAACCAAGGTTTCCGAGAGGGAGCAGCGTCCGTCGGGACACTTTGGGAACAACCCTTTTAAATCCTTTAAGTTCTGAAGCATAAGCGGGTGAAGTTATCGACCAGGAAGTATTGCTATATAAACATGTGTCACACAGTGCTGCGATAAGCTCAAATTCAGCGTGGGCAGGGACAATGGATGTATAGTAAGAGTGATGCAGTGTCTTGTTCCCTCGAAGAACCATGGTTACATATGTAACCTTGGACATTCCGCTCACAAATAGACTGTCGTGTGTGTGGGACCCAATGTTATGCAATTACCCTGGATCCTGGGATTGTCACTAGGTGCAGATCAAAAGCTGGCATACGCAAAGTTTTGTGTGTATGCAGCGTTCATGGTCCCAGATGACCCGTAAATAGGTTATGGTCTGGGCAAAAAGAGCATGGTTTCTTGGCATTAACTCTTAAAAGCAACTTGATGTGAAACTGCCTGCTGTTGCAAACTAGCTAATATTAGCTAGTTGTTTATGCAGATCAGAATGCAGATGCCTTTGAGTCGCAGAGGTACCCACTGCAGCATCTATGCATTCAGTGAACGTGCAAGGTACAAGAAAGAGGGCAAAAGATTCAACATTGGCATGCTTTGCTTTTTTTGTTGAAGAAGGATGTATATGTGGAAGTACACATCCTTGAGATCTATATCTATTATGAAAAACCCTCAGACATGATTTGTGACACAATCGGCCTGATGGTCAGCATCTTGAACTGGAGCCACCTGATGACCCGGTTTAACAAACCTAGGTTCAAGATCGGAGGCAAACGCCATCCTCCTATGGAACTACAGGCAGGAATGCACTTGGTGAGGGACCTTTTCTATCGCTGCTTTGCCAAGAGTGTGTTTACTTCTTATTTCATAACCGGAACCCTGATGAACCTTGGTGGGATAAAACCAATAAGGATTCTTTAAGCTGCTTTGTATGGTGTGCAGGACAGCTTTCATGCTTCCCAGAAGTCTACTGGGGAACCTGTGTCCTCAAGGCTGACATTTAGTATATCCTAAGTGAGCAGCCCGGTGGTCCTGTATGAATTCAACACGGCAGAAGATACAAATGACTGACGCTAATGGCATCTGGTGGTGCTGAGGTCTATGACCTATGGTGGGACCGACCAGCAGGTAGCAGGGATAGTAAAAATATCTTCCAGAGGACACTGGGGAGGTTCAGATGCAGTATATTGCAGTGTGATCTTTTCCTCTCCAGCAAGGTGTGTCTCCAGAGGCTCAGCTCTCATGGCAATCAGGGCCTTAAGGACCTCAGCCTTTTTCCACCAGTGCCAATGTTAAATCAAACACCTTGGTGGGTAGCTCTGGGGCCCCTTTAACAGCAATGTCGCACCTGGGGAATGATACTGACTGCTTACTATACAAAATGTTTCAAAAAAGAGTTAGTAATACAGTTAGTAAGAAAAAAACATTTCTACAATTGTTTTTGAAATTTATAACATGTAAATTGAAATCTTGCCCATTATTTTTTTTCTATTTTAAATTTTATTTTGAAATGTTTTATACATGTTACAGTAAATCACATACTAAACAAAAAATACCAAATAAAATTGCATCTATAAAAAACAAGTGTGTTAATACCAGGACAATAGTATACACTCACTTAAACAGTTCCGTTCAGTTTAACTAGTATCTCAAAATGAAAACAAAATGAACTAAGAAATAAAAAAAACATTATTTTTGGTGGATATCCCCTCGCCCCTGTTTGGTCTTGTCAAAGTTTTTATCAACCTCGCATCTGTTGTTTAAAATCCCTTACAAGTTACCAGGGAAAAAATCTCTGTGAGTGGTAAGCCCATCCACTGCAATAATCAACTTTGATGTCCTGGCAGGCAGCATTCATGGCATTTAACAGAGACATCTGATTGTGTGGTTGAATGGTCTCATTACTGTGCAAATGTTTACAAATGTACAACTAATAAAACAGTGGACCTGTTAACATTGCTCTTTGTCAGCCCCTGTTCATGTAAGACCATGGTTGATGTTGTGGTCCACAAAATGTGGATCTGATTTCATCTGCTGGATTCTAGTATTCTAATTCTACTTAGCCCTCCCTCTTCTACTAACAGCACCCACCTCACATTCTTACACACCCTGGTGCTACTGTTCTCGTCCATTAGTTTGTTTCTGCTAGTCGAGGCTTTGACAGCCCTAATTTTTAAAAATTGTTAGTGATTATGCTGTGGGCCTTTGTAAATGCCTCCGAATTTGTTGCGAAAGCAGGCTACAGATCAATTAAGCAGGTAATACATTTTATAGATATTCATCGAATATACTTGCATGCTCAACAGATTTGTTTTTAATAAATAAATCTTTTTGCATGTGATGGCATGTGTATATAAGTTTTGAAAAGATTTACAGTTTCACCAAGAATCAACTAATCAGTTTTGATCAACCACCCATATACTTTTAAATGTTGTGTAAATTGTTAGAAATTGTACTTACTCTTTTGCACACGCGTGCCAACACACATGCCATTTGCTTAAATCAATAAGAAATTCAAGTGCAATGTAAAATAAGGGTAATATTTGTTGAGGGATCTAAACTATCTTTATATTTTAAAAAAGGGTAGTTCGAGAAATGAACATAGGTTACATGTAAAAACATTATTATTCAGGGTCACAACATCTTAAAAACATGCTAATTATATAATTCTAACGTTCTGTAGCTTTAAATAATGACAGCTATGCTTTTTTTCTGATTTAGTGCTCAGTCGCTGATGCTGAGAACATTTAAAAAAAATGTCCAGAAGTCTTAATATATATATATATATATATATATATCTATATATATATATATATATATATATATATATATATATCTTTTTGTTTGTCTTGCAGGGATTACAAGAGATGCAGCACTTGTTCGAAACAAGTTCAACAAGAGCATCTTTTTAATGCACATTTTTGCTATTTGCTGCTAACGATCAATGTAGGTGCATGTTATTTTCGACTGTGTGTGTGTCTAAGTGTCCTTACCTCTGGCTGTACGCAATCATGCCATAGGTGTGTGTCTAAGAAGCCGGGGCTGGTGGATGGGTTTTCGCACTGCTCTGCCATGTGCTTAACTTCCTTCAGTTTCTGCTCGCAACTCTTCTGAGAGTTTAACAGGGTAACTTCATAAAACTCCTGAATATCTAGTGCAAAAATGAGGAGATAAAAAGACATGTTGTAACTTCTCACTGCAGATTTCACACTGCACATTCAAATATATGTACACTTAACTCTTAACCAGTAACACCTCAAATATGGCCAGTTCACAAGATTAGAATTGAATGGTTTGGAGGGGATTAAAAGAGAGAGAAAGTGAGTGAGAGAGAGGGAGAAAGAGAGAGAGAGATTAAGTAAAAAAAAAAGCTTTGATGCCAGTTTTTTACCACTGCACTTTGCCAGGATTACAGGATTAAACCCCAGAATAATTCCACTGCTGAAAAGCTGAAATAAGATGTAGGCAGTTTGTAGTTTGATGTGTTGCTCTATGAAAAATGCTTAGGTGAGAGAACCAGAGAGACTGGTGATATAAGAGCAATAAGATGATTGTTGTAAAGTTTCAGACAGATGTGCAGCTAGAAATGCATTTGAAACAAGATAAAGCCGGCATTTTTAATAGATTACAATAACAGTTATAAAAACCAATGTGTTAAACATACATTTACAGCTCTGAGACATATTTTACATTCATTGTACAAGCGCCATTATTAAGGTTTAGTTCACAGACTGGGCACAATTCTATACATATGGCAAAGTAATTTTAGTTTATTTTACTTCATTATTTTATATTTCTTATATTCATACGTCTGTATAAAAAGTTATATAATTTTTTAATTATTACAGTATTATACTGATGTATAAAATTTTAAATGTTTATAGTCATCTTGGATGTGTCAAATGTCAAGAGCAATAACAGCTAAACATCCTACAACGAAACATCCCTGACTCTTGTCTTGAGCCTTTAAAAAATTGCACAAAAAGGTTATAGGTTAAATCATTTCAGAGTAATCATGCCACATAAAAAGCAAATCCACACCTGCTATTACAGACAGGACTTGTTTATTCTGATTCAGGTAAAAGCTTTTCGAGGTCGAAACCGTTTTACAGCTGGAGCAGTACAAAGTGTTTATTCTCCTTTTAACTATATAGGCATCTTTCTGGGGGTGAGGGGCGGTAGAATTGAGAATTGTTCATTTGCATCCAAATACAGCCTAATGGCATCTAACGGCTATCAGACACAATCGGCCAGCTGGTCCGAAAAGCCCAGCACACAGAATGTCTTTCACATATTGACAAGACGGAACACTTTGAAACACTACTAAAAAAAAGGGTTGTAAAGTTAGTAAAACTATTAGAAGGAGTAATGCAGTTCTATCAAATAGCACAATTTATGCAAGTCCCCACTTTCAACAGAGTAGAAGTACCTTCAAAAAACACAATATTTCTATAAAACAGTGAAAGAGTTGCGAGTACATGAACATTCATGACTAAACTTACAATATTCCTCTAGCAAAGGGTACAGAACATATAAAAAACATTTTACCGAACTTACAAGTACTGAGAAACTCCTCTGGTCACCATGGAGATGTAGAGAGGAACAGGCTCTCACTGAAGCACTATGATGCTATGTGTGTAAGTGTGTGTGTGTGTGTGAGACTAAGCTAGCAGCCTGCTTAATCCTCCCTTCGACAAATCAGACAATGACCTGATGCCCCACATAGTGTACACATACACACACTCACACAATGACACTGATCTGTTCAGAGGTTTTTATCTTCTATATCTTCCTTCTGCAGTGCTTTTCTCTAAGCCAATGGACACATGTGAGACAGACAAGTAGGAATTAGTTAATCATAGCCAAGGATACATTTTGGTAGCCTCATCTGTGGTGGGACCACTATTGGAGTTAGCCCCATGGCCCCTGTTAATTATGGTCGGGCACCAGCTCTGGTATATGTTATACTGTTAAATTTGAAGTCTTCGTTCTTACTCACTTAAACTTTTGCCACTGCATACATAAAGCACTGCTTAAATTAAAGGGGTGCTTTAACTTGAAACATAAACATAAACCAAGATGCCTTTGATGTAGGCAAGTCATCTTTGGAGTATCCGTCATGGTTATGCCTGTAATTATGTTCTCTGATTAAAGTTATGGTTAAAAGCCTATATTAAATCTGTTTAACATATAAAGTAATTGAGTCTGTAAGATTGTAAATGTATTTTCTGACCATAAAATGGTTTTCATTGAATTTTTTTTTACCAAAAATAGCTATAGATAACCTTTAGGGTTGTGCTGTGTGATAGGATGCAACCATCCTAAATGCACTTATCTCAGGCTCGCTTACTGCTCGCCATTCCAGTATGCTATTTATGACTTTAACCCAGGCAAATAATAGAAAGAACTGTACATCTCATACATCCATTCAGAACTAACAAAATGGTTAATCTGCAGCTTTGTTCAATGTTGTAATGCATAGTGGAATGAAAAAACTATAAAAAAAAAAAATGATCAGGGTCTATAAACAGACTATTTGAAATTATTATCATTGAGTTTAAGCTTCAGAGAAAATTAATCTGCATGAAATCATGAGAGCTTTTGTGCCCTGCTTACCTGAACCATGACAGCTGAGCAATTCTTTTAATTAAAAAAAAAAGCTTTTATTGAAATCAGAATGAACAGATGCATCTAGTCTTTCATAATCACAACTCACAAGTTTTCTAGTGGTCATAGTGCCGTAGCTTGCTTATTATTAACACAGCTATGATAACAATAAGCAAGAAAAAGTAAGATCACAAAAAAAATTAAGTGGAGGAACTTGTGAGTTGAGAACCATATTTTATGAACTAATTAAATTAACAGATCATTAAATAGATATATACATATATATGAAGAGATTATGAATACTGTCTTTCTTGAATAAATTAGGATCATCTTACATACCACAAAATAGCTACCTTTCAAAGAGGGCAAGGACTAGTATGCTCTTTGTTAAAGACACCTGTATATGGGGTTTTCCCATATACAATTGTTTAGGACAATTTTGAGCACTGTATGGTTTGGGTCATCCATCCATCCATGAATATCCATCAATTAACCCCCACAGTTTGCCAAGGGTGAAGTGAAAGAACTCAAGTGTCCTGTACAGAGCCCTGATCTCAACACTTTTAAACACATTTGAGATGAACATTCACAGTGACTGCACAACTGGTATCCTCAACTGATTTAAGTGCATAACCTCACTACATGCTGCTGAAGTGAATTGTACAAATACCCAAAGCTATTATTCTAAATCTACTTAAAAACCTGGAAGAG
Organism: Bagarius yarrelli; assembly: GCA_005784505.1. Classification (NCBI taxonomy): domain Eukaryota; kingdom Metazoa; phylum Chordata; class Actinopteri; order Siluriformes; family Sisoridae; genus Bagarius; species Bagarius yarrelli. Next base: position 8,033,694 of record VCAZ01000003.1, on the reverse strand, counting down.
TAGAAGTACAGTAAGAGGGAAGTAAATCTGAAATAAGATCTTCAACAACAACATATAAGTGTGATGGTCAGTTGTCCAGAAATGTTTGGACAAATATTGTGTGTCACAGTTTAAACTTAAGATGTTAAAAACAGCCAAAGCAAGTCCCAAACTAGTGAAGTACTGTTAAGCGGTATTGAACCCACAGATTTAAAGCATCACTAAAATACACAGAAGTGTGTATGCATGTAAACGGTAACTCGCCATTCTTAATTTCAATTCTGTTTATATTTATAGTGGATTTCTATAGTTCACTGTTACTGTATTGTGGTTTTTGAATCAGTATTTACTGACTTAAGAACATTATAACATCTATTTAAGTAACCAAAGAATGCATTGATTACTAAAAAGAAAGTTTATCTGCTTTGTTTCCAAGGCAACCACAACTTGGACATTTTTTTTACAGATGAACAGCTTTAGCATGATATTTTTTACTCACTATCTCTCTCTTTCAAGCGCCGAAGTTCAGTTTCTCTAACGTTATGTAACAGGAGGGTGGGTGGGATTGTGACATTAATCTCAGCTTCTTTTAAACAAGAGATTATTCAAGTGTGGGCAGGAGCCCAGCAAAATACACACATATACACACTATTACGTCTACAAGCGTTGACACTATGACCATTATAAATCATTTGTTTATATGCGTTATAACCTCTGCAGGGCATGCAAAATCGATACCCTGACGTCGCAGGGCTATTGCGTCTTCCAGTCAGAAATGTATCCCTACCCTGCCTGTCGGCTATCCCCTAGGGAGGAAAAACACATTTCAATGATTTTGCATTTTCTCACAAACATAGTGGCTTCCTGATGCCCAAAAAGTACAGACAACATAATTACTCATCTATCAATATATGGCATATTGAAATCGCGTTTGAATGCGTTTAAAGAGAGTAGCTACACGGATTTTACACGATATTTGTCAGTAACGCTATGGATCTGTTTTATTTTGTTTACACGTGACATCATTGCTGTATTGTCTTTACGGATGTTCAAACCAAAAACAAATGATGAGCTATCGTTTTAGCATCGTTCAAGAAATTGATTAAAAAACGTAGGAAAAAGTGGCTTAGAAACCTGGATCTGCGGTCAGGAGGAGCAGAGTCAGGTAATGTTCATGTGTGCAGTGACCACTTTGTCAAAGTAAAGTTAATGTAATTTACATATGCTATGATTATGAAAGTTTGGGAGAGCCTACAGGGAAAGTGAAAACCCTCTGAACACTGCTGGGCGGTGTCACATATATTTCTGGCGCATATATTTGGTTCATCGCTACTTTATTATAATGTTTAGGTATTATTATATTCAAAGCAACTATACTTAAATTTCACAAAATACTGGCGGATGTTACACTACAATGCAATTACAATGAGCTGCACGTTTCAGTGGATCTACAAAAGAGGTTAACCTAATAAAGTAAACAACTATAATGCTAAAATCGAGAGGTGCAGCCTAGTTCAATGTTTGTTGCTAGGTTAATTGACAGGACAAAATAGAAATGCTACTCGCGATAAACAACGGTCAGCTTTTTGACCCTTCAACTGACAATTCAAACTCACAATTTGTAAGCCTTAAATTTTTTTTGCATAAAACTATGTTAAAAGAACAAGAAAGTTGTTCATATCTACCATTGTATCGACTCCCACTGAAGCGATTAGTTTGAGAAACCAAAGGTGCAGTTTATTTACAAAAGTGAACACTTGGCAAAACAACAAACATAAACTTGACTTGACCTGTCTTAGCTTAGCGCAACAGCACAAACATAAACACTAAACAAACAACAAAAATTACTGGCTAGAATACACCAACCTGACTCAGCTTGATATACACAGACTCACAACAGCTGTACAGGGACAAACCGAAATTCATGACAAAAGACAAAAGGAAACACAAGGGCTATAAATACAATAAACTAACCAATGAGAACAAGACACATAGACAAGGGGATCACGTGACAGGAACACATGGGGAACAAAGATCACATGACAAGGAAGTAAACAGAAGACATGAACAAAAACACAAACACAGTATAAACACAAAACAAGAAACAAACATGAAATACAATATAAACATGAAACAAGATAAAACATAAACCTTACATAACCTCCCCCTAAATGGGTGGCTCCCGACGGCCTAACCCCAACCCAATTAACATTTTAAGGAGAGTGGTGGAGCGGAGGTGATCCCCAGAATCAGGACGGCCTAAAAGATGAAGAGAATCATGAAGTCATCGTGGGGAATCAGTAGTGCCGGCCAATGTATCTTAAACTATATTAACAAAAGGACTGTTTTTCTAACCAATCAGATTTCAAATTCGCCTTACAGGGCCAGCTAACTGGCTTACAATAACATCAGCATTTTTCCGTCCTCTGATTGGTTGATCAACGCAAAACAGCCCAGTTCAATCTGCGCACATTAATACATTTGAGTTTACATTTAAATTTTTACGCCCACAATGGCTGACAAAGTAGGAGAAATTGACTTGGTTTTAGACATATATAAATCCATTTTTAAGGTGGACTTTTTCAGAAAAGCTAAACATTCTGTGAAGAGCTCGGCTAACCATGATTCTAACTAGCTTGTCTCAGCCCGGGAAAGGGTTTGTTCGCCACTTCCAGACCAGTGCCTATGAGCAACACCACTGGCTTATCGCCTTTGAATGTATGATGTTTTATATTTAATTATTTATGTTTTTGTCATGTTATTTGATAAATATTGATTCTGCTCAAGATGTATGTGGCACAGTTGCGGTTGTAGTGTAGAGGTTTAGAGTTGTCTTAACTGGGTTTCTTGCTTTAATAAAAATGGTGTTCACCCTTAATACACGAAATGTCTCTCTATCTCTGTAATGCCACAATGTGTTATACTGTGTTTTTGGTTTCTATTATTGCGACATGATAGTGGTGGTATTAAGATGTTTATTAGTCAGGTAAGTCCCTACTGAAGGCCCAGGTGCCAAATGCATGGCCCACCACTGTAACCACATATCCAAGGCTGGAGCCTATCAGAGTGTAACAGTGTTTAATTCTTGCTGTTAGGGCTGGTATAGCATTTATGAAAAAAAAATAAATAAATAAATATATATATATATATATATATATGTAGATCATAAATATCTTACATCAGTTAACTGACGACTCATTTAGTAATTTCATTCAAACTTAAAACCTTGTTAAGTCTTAGATATACAAGCCCATATGGTTTTACTACAGTTAAGACAGTGGTATAGATTTGTTTAACTATATTAAGACTCTATATGTGTATTTGTCTATGTCTATATTGTACAATTGCAATGTCACATACACTTTTACAAATGTTACCCTGCGCATGCAAATCTTTTTTTTGGCGTCATTTAACCTTCATAAAATGTCCTACTGTGAGAGATGCTAAAAAAATAAGTCTCTGTATTATAAGAATGATAGATTCGGCTCGGCTCTTTTTCAGTGGCACTGATCAATAAACTCTACATACAAATAAGCTTAATACAACCAAAAAGTAAACATTAATTTATTTGTTTTGTTTTTATTTCTAAAATTTTATATAGTTTTATAAGAGGTTTTTTTGTTGTACTTGGCAAATTAATAATTCAGCTGTTTATAGGTACCGACCTCCACCGACCTCCATTACCAGTTTTTCTAAGACTTTTCTAATAATCATATCGATATCGGAAATATATCGTATCGACCAAAATTTAATAACTATATTGTGATATAAAATTTGGTCATCTATTCATCTATATCGTCTATCTCTACTTGCTGTTAAGATTAAAATCTAAAAATAAAATAAAGCATCTAATTTATTTTATTACAATACCAGAATGTACCTTGTTTTTTTCCACCTTAAAAGCAATTTTGATTTTGCATGTTTTGTTTTGTGGGTTGTGGGTCGTAGATTGTGGGTCGTAGAAAGTAGATTGTCGGTTCGATTCCCAGCTCCACCAAGCCACCACAGCTGGGCCCCTGAGCAAGGTTGTTAACCCTTAACTGCTCAGTTGTATAAATGAGATAAATGTAAGTCACTCTGGATAAGGGCGTCTGTCAAATACTGTAAATGTAAACAGGCCACAGAGAAATTTTACTTAAGGAGAATGAAAAAATATTAAGATGTTGATGTTGAAAATAATTATTATTAACATTTTACATATTACTAACATAAATTTAAATCCATGAAAACTAGAAAGAGCTATGGAAAGTACACATGTTGGGTTCTGCTGTAGGAACCGATTTTCATCAAGGCCAAAACACTGAGTCACAAAACAGAAGGATGGCAGACTGTCTACATAATATTTCCGATGATGAGACAAAAAGCCAAGTAAAAATACACTTGTGTGGTGGCACTACACCAGCTCAGTTCATCATAATAAGGACATATTTAGGACTCTGGGAAAAAAAGCGTTGGAAAGTAAAATTAATTTTGTAACTATGCATACGCAAGGGCTAGATAAGGCTCTGTGGTGCCCTCTAGTGGTGCAGGTTGTGTTGCAAAAAAATGCCATCTTTAAAAACATTTGGTCTGGGACCACTAAATTTATTAGTTAAAATATTACTAGGTGCTAAACATATATCTCGTTTTTCGTGTATTTGTCTCGTGTTTGTGTTTTTTGTTTATGCTTTATGTTCTTGTTTCTTGTTTCATGTTTGTTCTGTTGACAACAGATACTGACCTTTACCAAAACTAAAAATAAACAAAAACTTTTGATTTGTCTCGATATCAGCAACCTCATGACACAAATCACGAGACAACCTCATGACACTGAAACCTCATGACACTAAAAAAGTATTTTAAAAATTATGATTTAGCAAAAACATATGTAGGTTGTAAACACTCACTGTTCACTGTGTGGGACACAAGTTTTTACAAAAAACAGTCATTATTGCTTTATAAACACAGGATTAAGGCACTAAAGACGATAAAAAATTCAGTTTAATTCTTATAAATGTCTAACATGTAAGACACAGTAATGTTTGCTTAATTCTTTGCCAGGAAACTTTAAGAGAGCAATTGCATTCTTTATACAACTTGTATTTTTTTCAATTTCCACAAGGTGGCAGCATGTTTCTGTATAAAAACAGTCGACACAAAGTAGTTCATGACTGAGTTAATTAATTGTAGCCCCAAAGGGGTCAGCAGTTTGTATGTGTTGATGCGCTGGTGCAAAGGGAAATCACTGCGGCATATTTGTATATAGAGGTCAGCATGTACCTTCTACAGCAGAACAGCTACAGATGTCTTAGAAACACTGTTTCACTGGGCACTGTGTCTAAAAATAGTCGAAGTAAATCCCTTGTATCTGTGCCCTCTTACTGTAAGCCTGGACTACACTGTAAGATTGTTGCCTGTCAGACTGTAGGAACATGATACCTATTTTACACTGTAGGATCTCAGTTCGACAGTCAAGATGTGTCAAATACAGTGTTTTACATCGTCAATCCCTAACACGGTTAGTAACCTGCCTTCCAAACAAACAGCAGCGACAACACGTCATACAAACACCCCTTTTCCTTCCATTACTCTCTTTATTACTTACTGTTCTGTCTGGTTTCGATATTTTTCCAAAATCGTTTAAAGTTGTCGCACTAATTGCGTCATCGAGGTCGGCGCTTTAATAGGTTGTTGGTTTGACAGTCATTGTAAGAGAAGTCATACTGCAGATATGTGTCTGAAATCACTGACAGAATTTCATAAGAGAAAAAAGCTAATTGCAAGGCAGCAGATTTTGAGTATAGGAATCTTTTAGCATTTTAAAATTTGTCTTAGATGATTAAGTAATAGCCATAAACATACAGTGTATGATTTTTAGGATACTAACCTGTAATTTTAGACTATTTAGTTGAGCTATACAACCACTTCCCACTGATCAGATGTGTTAGAGAGCAGATGTGAGATTCAAAACACTAACTCGGGATTTGAGGTCTTCGATCACAGAACACTTAATTTTACAGTTTTTTTATCTAAGACCACTGACCACTGGATAAATTATAGGATTTTATTTTAATAATTTTTAAACAATGCCATTAAATTTATTGCATGAAAGAGTTGGGGTTCTGCAGGATTACTTTATAATAAAGCTGCTGGGGTGACATGGTGGTAAGGTTTAACAATAAACTGTGGTTACAAATGAATATATTAAGACTTTTGGGATGAGCTTTTTGTGGTCTTAAAATATTATCTCATAACCACATGAAGTCTAATTGAAAAAGTAAGACCAGATAAGAGGGATTTTAGGCATTTTAGGGCCATCACATCACAGACACATACTGTACACCCTCACACTTGGGAACCTTGTAGCATAGCCAAAATGTTATTATTTTTTTTAATTGCCAGACAGACAGTATTCCAAGCACTGTCTTAAACTGTTAAGCTGTGACCCAATAACATTATCACAAGATTCAATTCTCGACATTTACAATAATGCCATTTAGCAGACACCCTTTCTCATAATAACTTACATATATAAGACAGTATCAAAAAGTTTTGAGACATGCCAACAGATGGCAGCACAAGGTTGCCCACAAGGCTGTGCTCCCTGTGCTTGTGCATGCGGTCTTTGATACTCCTTCGTATCTTATTCTATACAACTGAGCGGAAGAGGGTTTAAGGCCTTGTGTAAGGGGACAGCAATTGTAGCTTGGTGGCCAGGGATCTAAACTCATGATGCTCCGATCAATAGTCCAGCACCTTAACCACTGAGCTACCACTACCAAATAAATATAAATTCTTCCCTATTTTTGCAATTTATAAAGGCCACATAACAAGAATGATGTTCCCAGAACATATTAAATCAGGACTTAATTTACGTAGTTTGTGGCGATAACCCACATAGTACATAGTTATGTAGTTAAATAAACTGTAATTTAAAGAAAAATAAACTTGTTAGTTGCTATATCTGTGTCTATTTTAAATCATGCTACAATGTTTTAAATCACGTACCAGAAAATGACATTCTCCTAAAGCAAAGCACTTTGGGGTTTCCTGGAATACTAGAAAGCCTTATTTTATCGTCCAGATTTCTGGTGATTGCTTTAGATTCAGTTTAGATTGCTGGTGAATTTAAAATCTCCCTTCTCTCTTTCTCTTTCTCTCTCTTCCTGTCAGGGAAAGCCATCCCAGGAGAGAAGTTATTTAATTATGACTTAGCAGCAGAGAACAAAAAAGCCTCCTTGTGGGATGGTAGCTCTGTTGAAACATGAGCACAGAGTCATAACCGCACTATTACAGACAGCAGCATCCAACCTTGTTCATCTGACAGTGACAAATGGAGTCCATTAAAGAGCTCTGTGAAACAAATTGGCAGACTGTATCCAGGTTCCCGAACAGGCAGAGCTTTAAACAGATCCAAGATAAATAGGCATGATAATAGCTGCTTAGCAAATGAGTTTGTTTTTTTTAAAGAAAATCCATATGATTATAAACAAAAGGGCCTGATCTCTTTCTGATAAGAACATGATGCTAATTTTACTTTCATAGCAAATATTCTACATTTTATTCAGTAGAGTGTACATCAATCAGTAATAACATTAAAACCACTGACAGGTAAAGTCTTTAACATTGATTATCTGTCTACAATGTTACTTGTGAAGGAATGGGATATATTAAACACTAATTAAACAGTCATTTCTTAAATTTGAGTTGTGTAAAACAGGAGAAATTGGTTACATCATCTCTATACCAGCAGGTCTTTCCAGTATGTAAAGGTAGGTACACAACAAATGTTTTAAGAACCAATGAACAGTGTTATGGGTACCCTAAGTTCACAGGTCTAGTGCAATCCAAAAGAAACGCTAAATGCTGGATATGCTACCTATGATAGAAAGGTGTTACTACACAGTTCGTTGCAGCTTGCTATGTATGGGTCTGCAGAGCCACAGACCAGACAGATTGCTCATGCTGCTCATGCTGACCCTTTTCCACTGCTGGCAAGCTTCTGAGTAGCAAAATGGGCCATGGGCAACAGGAGAAGGTAGTCTAAAGAATTGTTTTATGTCAAGTAGACTACCAGGTCTTTGTGCATAATTCAGCCGGAGATGGAAGAAGCCAAGTAGCGGTGTTCTGTTCTGGGTAGGGTTGCAGTATAACTAAAATTCTATTTCATGGTACGAGTAATTTTATTTCACAATAAAGCTATTTAAATTGATAGTTATTATAAAAAAATTACAAAAAGGGGCTTTTTATAATAAATAAACTGCTTATTTTTCAATTAACAAAATGTTTTGGTAGCCCGACTGGAAGACACTATAGTCTTGAGATGTTGGCATAGTGATTCTGCGAGCCCGGGTCTTGCTCAGGCTCACGCCTGCTGCATGTGAGTTATCTTCACCAACTTATTTACATGTCTTGGTAAGCACAGAATGAAAAAATTTATTTATATTTATTCTGTGGTAGCGATATATATATATACCCTATGTCATATCGCCCAGTTCTGGGCAATGTTTTTCTGTAAATCAAGCGTAATACCCTTCACATTACCTACATTCTACTGATATTGGATCAGTAAGTAATGCCACTGCCACTCAAGAAGTTCTTTTGCAACCAGCTTTTTTGTGCATTACTGCCACCTTTTGCTCTGGATGGTGATGTCATAAACCTTTGCTTTAATGTAGTAAAACTTTATTTAACGTAGAGAAACTGTTAGCTAACTAAATTGTCCAAGTAGCTTGTCCAACAATGCTTACCACCTACCTAAACATTACTGCAGACCAATTACCCCTTAAAGCAACAGTATTTTTATATGACCAGGAGTTCAAGCTGTTGACTTGACCTCCAAAACCCCAAATCTAAATCTGATCCAGCATCTGTGGGATATGCTAAAGTCTGATTTATAGAGCATTTTCATTGCAACTTTCACAACTTAAACAGTTTACTGCTAAAGTCTTTTTCTCCTTTAAACAGCTACACATTCAGGGGTTAAGGGCCTTGCTCAGGGGCCCAGCAGTGGGGATTTGTCAAATGTATTTTAGTTTTTAGATTATACAAACAAAATAGAGCTTTTGTAACTCTCTCAACAGTATCTTTGAATTCCGAAACATTTTTCCATTTTAAATCTAGTCTGCTGGAATAGAGCTGCTTCACTAGTCATTATGGCCCTTCAGTCTGCACATGCTGACCAGATTACACACACTCTAATGCCTCGTAAAATGATTATTGCTATTTCAGGAAGCAATACTCACTTCTGATGGTTTAATGGCACTTTATGGATTATCAATAAGTAAGGGCTTGCAGACAGACAGGTCTCGAGTGTTCTGAACAAATTTCATAATGCAATCCGCTTAGGACATGAAGCAGTCATGCTTAAGGAGTCACAATAACCTGAATTTAAAAAAAGGTTGTATATAAACATGTATAAAATGACAATCATTAAAAATCCTGAGTCAAAATGAAAATGACGTAATTGTGCAGATTTTAAACAGCTATTCACCTACTACACTATATGGTCAAAGTTATTAAGACACCTGACCCTCACATCTGTCTGTGTTTTTGGAACATCCTATTTCAGATTTAATTTTGCTATGACTACTATAATAACCTTAACATTTCAGCCACAAAATTACGAGTGATCATGAACTAATGTTGTAAAAAAGGATTGGAGTGCAGTCGGGTATGCAGTGTATACAAAGTCAGGGCCATTTGCAGTACACCAGAGTTCTTTCACACCAGTCAAGATAAACCACATCTAAATGGACTTACTCACACAGGGAAAAAACAGGGGCAGAGGTAATGCTGTAACTGTTTGGGCCTCTTAATCCGCATTTACACTGCATGTGTCACGGTACACTAAATCCTTCCAGGACTCTATTTTGATTAGTGTCACCTGCACCTTCACTTTCCTACTTAAGTTTCCTTACTTCACTCTGTCCGGGTCTGGTTTTGCAAAAAGACATGTTAAAGTTATCTTTCGTTCCCGTTTAAGCGGGAAAAAAGCCTACGGATTCTGATATTTTCAGATGTGTTTCAGGCCTCATATACGCTTTAACTTTTTCTCTAGTCAGTACGTCCACCTTGGGTTGTTTTGCCGCATATAGAGTAAACGCAGATATTGCATACGGGTCAGTTATAAAAGACAGTTCATCAACAGAATTGGATAAGGTAGCAAAATCAGAATTGGGCATCAAGACCCGCAGTGTATTCGGGCCTTAGAGACAGTAAATAGAAAAGTTGTTTGGGAAAACATTTATGATTTTACTGGTAAGGCATCCACATTATAACCAACCTTTGGTTATAAAATAAGGATGAAAAAAAAAAATCAGTGTATTGTAGGTTGTTGAAACTGAAATAACCACTTCACTACTGTTTTCAGCAGAGAAGCATCTCAGAATCAGAAAATCAGCCTCAACAAAATAAACCTGCATCAAGTCTTTGACCTCTAGCCTTTGACCTGTGTTTCACAGAATTTGTACAGGATTTTTTGTTTTCATAACTTAATAAACTCATTGTAATGAATCTCCACCGAGGCAAGTATATTTTAAAACCCAAAGTGCAGTTTATTTACAAAAGTGAGGATATACATAACTAAATTGACTAGACTTAACTGGCTTACCGCAGTGGTACAGAGACAAATCATAAAACAAGAAACAAGAACTATATAAAACATAAAGAATAAAGAAAACATGAATGAAAGTGATAAATAATACATTTTTCCGTTTGTTAAGATTGTTTGATTGTATTAAGTTTAGTAGCCTTTACTACTACTACTAATTCATGTCTTTCTAAAGAAATGAAAATATAATTTAGTGGTCACAATAAAACTTTATTCTAGACAGTTTATACAGTTATTAGATTGCTCACTTTTATTAGTTTAAAATGACAGGGCTGCCATTGTGCCTTTAAATGTTCTGCACACGGTGCGGTCAGCACAATTACAAGAACAATGTCAGCAAAACTCTGATATTAATACTGCAGGGTCAGAGGATCTCAGTATGAACTTTACTAAATCACACTATGTTCAGCTCTGTGAAGTGTGTGGAATAAAATAAAATAAATAATATACTATGAAGGAATGCGAACCTGAAAAATCTTTTGTTATTATGTTGAATACAATTTACAGATTTAAACATACAGGTCAGAAGATCTAAATTATTTTTTTAAGCTCGATTTAATAATTACTGATTTAACAACTGGACATTTACAACTTGCAGAAAATAACTTTTTAGTTATACTTTAAGCAGACTCAAATTAAACCAAATTAATTCAAAATATACAGAAAAAAATAGAGTAAGAAACAGAATAAAATATAATAAAAATATACAGATATACTGTGCGTAGTACATAATGTGTATCTATGAAGTGACTGCAGTGAAATATGAAATTTAAAGTGCAATTTAGATTTGGTTTAGCATATAATTAAAAGTTAACAGTTACTTTTACTCAGACGCTGTATAATTACCGAATATTATCATTAATGTTTTATGTGTGTTGCCTTTTGTTTGCAGCTTCACTGTTGTTCATTTTATAATGTTATTTTGTAAAAAAAGTCATTTTATCTTTATCTCGCCTTACTTAGAATTGACTACTAACAATGCAAGGTAATATATTAATGAAATAAAACCACACAAAAAATAGTTTTTAGTAATTTTTTTATATTTTAATCTGAAATGTAATCCATATTTTATTGTGATTTTTCACAAATCAACCGGATTCTAAAAGACGAACAAACGAATCGACGACTTAAATAAAAAAAGGAGCAAATATATAAAGTGCTTAGATATAATTGCTGGATGTCTAATAACTTATTTTTAAGGTTTTTAACACAAGGTGAAAAAGGATCCTGCACATGAGAAAGAGAAAAAAGGCTCTGCAATACATTTACCTTGTCAGCAAAACTAAAAATAACTTCATTTTGGAGGAAATGTGCAAATAGGATGAACGAGCTTTGCCTGAAGCAAACATGACATCAGCAATTATAAACACTGTGCAAAAGATGTTCTTTGTTACAGGAAGCGTCTAGTAGGAACTGCATGAGAAACTTCACAACATAATACAGCAAATTACATACAGCCCAACCTGGCACCAGTCTCCTGTTTCAGTGTGTCTCAGTGTGTGTGTGTTCTTTTACTGAAGAAGTCTAAATACTCACCTACGAGCGCCTGGAAGAGGCTGCTTCTGAAGATGCCCATCACTCGCAGAATAGCAGCTTTTAGCTGCTGCTCCTCTGGTCTCTTCAGTTTGGAACAGTAATCCTCCAGCAGACTTAACGCTCGGGTCGTATCTGCAAAAGCACATGCAAAGCATTGATGTCACAAAGATCGGTGGAATTATTGCTGTTACATTTAATATTATAACGTCTTTATATCGTAGTCCAGTTTAATTTATCAAGCTGATTGAGCAGAAGTAGTTCTAAAACCTTATTTCTTACTGTATGTAATAATAATAATAATAATAATATGATAACAGATGAATCACTTGCAATTACTGTAGTATTTTATAGCAGAATAACCATGTAATCTTATCTTTATTGCAAACAATTTTAAAAGCCGCACTGATATTTTACAAAGTGTGTAATTGGTGATGATGTCTGTGTCATACATACAGTATCACACCACCTATTTCCTAAAACATCTAGAAAAAGGAATGTATACAATGACGGAATGAGTGTGTATAGTTGCTGTAATGGACGTAACCGCTGGATGTTCCTTAACACTAATTTAACTCTAAAACATGTATTATTATGATGTGTGTGGAGGAGGGCAAGATCAAGAGTCTGCTGGGAACAGGGGAGGCAGGTCGAACCAGCAGTTGCCCAGGCACAGGTAACTCACTTGTGTTTAAATTTTACTTGTTTATGAGCTTATGAGAGAGAGAGAGAGAGAGAGAGAGAGAGAGAGAGAGAGAGAGGGAGAGACTGGCTACAGCGACCAGCCGCTATAAGACATTGTGTCTGTGTATACACTCCAATACCAATAGAGAAAGAAAGAGGGAAAGAGAGAGAGAGAGAGAGAGAGAGAGAGAGAGAGAGGAACTTCAGCTTGAAAATTTTAGAAATATTTTGTGAAAAAAAGTTTAATTATAAACTGACGTGCAACCAAACTAATGCACATATTAAACATTTGACATTTTGAAAATGCGAGGAAATCCTCCTTTAAGTGACTAGGAGGGATTGGTTATAGAGAAAGGTCTTTTTTAGATATCCTACGCTGATGTCTCACCTAAATGTTTGCTCAGTCAGTGTATTGATTTTTACAATAGTTTACTTTTGCTGTACAATAGTTTACATACCGCATAATAAAGTTTGAACATAAATGTGAGATATAAATGTCATTTACTGTCCAAGATAGAGATTATTTTGTGTGCAGAATTTAAGAACTGATAAGCGTGTAATATTGTGGAGGAATGTACAGTGCATGCGGAGGTGTGGCCTTTATAGCTCTGCAGTGCCGTGTGTATGGGACTGAGGAATATGAAAAGTAGAAAATTAACTGGAATTGCACAAAATCCGGTTGTTTTAACTATGATTAGGCTGCTGTTTTAATTTCATTTACATTTAAGTTCCCTTCCTTTTTTTAATTCCTAGTTTATTCCCTTTAATTCTTTTTTAATTCGTACAGTTTTGCAACTTAATACACACAATATACTTGTGTTATAAACTTTAGCGTAAAATTGAACATACTGAAAGAGGTAAGTGCTGAAGTTCCTGAGTTCTTGCATTACTACAGCACTTACCTCTTACAGTATGTTCAATTTTACGCTAAAGTTTATAACACATTTACATTTACAGCATTTGGAATACGCCCTAATCCAGAGCGACTTACATTTATCTCTTTTATACAACTGAGCAATTGGGAGTTAAGGGTCCTGCTGCAACAATGGCAACTTGGTGGTGCCGGAAATTAAACTCAGATCGTCCAATTAGCAGTCAGACACCTTAACCACTGCACTACCACTTCTTTTCTCTCTCTCTCTCCCTCTTACACATAAAGTGTGTTGAATGCTGTTGTACACTAATACATGAAAACTTGTAACAGTGATTTAAGAGGAATACCCACACTTTGGAACATACTGAAAAGAATTTGAATTGTGTCAGCAAACATCCCAACACCGTATCAAAGATTATTTTCCTACTACAGCATGTTACAAGGTGTTTTATTTCACACCAGATTCTAAGTAATCATGCTTTTTACTGAGTTATACAAATTATGTACATTTATTTCTAGGCAACTGACATCACAGCGTAGTCATGTGACAATTTTTCTTCACTTGCTACTTTACTCCTGTAAATCCCCCAGAAAAACTACCAGAAACTGTAGCACAGTGCAGCTGTCAATTCTCACAGATGACTACAAACCATTCCGATTTATTATAGCTACTGAATAATTACTGGGAGCCACTGCAAATGCCAGATGAATTTCAATTCTCAAAGCTGAGTGATAACAGAAAATCGTATTTTGAGTGTGTGTGTGTGTGTGTGTATCCGGACATGCAGAGAAGCTGAGTTTGGTAAAAAGCACAGTCAATATCCATGTCAGACAGCACTGTCATTAACTGCTATAAAGTCTCGACTCTCAGAGTAAAAGTTATCTGACATTGTAGCAGAACTCATTATTATCCTGCAAATCCGATTCCCTACGCTGGATTAATAGACACGACTTGCGGGTTCTAATTTCTTTTAGTCGGCAGAAGAGCTTTGTAAAAAGTTTATTTCCCTTCAGCATAGACTATTAAACAGTCGCGATATATGAGACATGAAGCTCATGACACTTAAAGTCCATTCTGGAGTCTATTTATAGTCTCTCGACTGGATAGTGCATGTAAACTATAGTCTATTTATTACACTTTGAGATTCAATGTGTACATTATTACATCTTAATAGAAGTGTAATAATCATAACTAATTACAAAAAAACGTCGATCGATACAGACATCATAATAGATCATCCTAATTATCAAGATAATCTTAATAATTTTGTTTTAATGTTTTTTTCAGTACAAGACATCAGTAGGAGATTGTTTTATCTCACCTCTTTTTTTTAAAGGCATGCTTTCTTCTTTATATCCAGCTGAGATGGCCACACAGAAGTTTCCCCTTCATCAGTTTGATGGCTTTGGAAATCTTGAACCAGCTGGAAAATCTTAAAGCACTGAGTTAGTGGCCAGTTTCGCAGCTGTAGCTGTGCGGCTACGGTAGATGGCATTTAGCTCAGCTTGCACTTTTGAAATCCAATAGACTGAGACGGTCGTCATCACATCACATCACATCAAAGAGAACTGCTACCGGTCCATCAGCGCAGAAGGACTCTGTGTGTGTCTGCTTCGACTGTGAGGAACATGTACAACGACAAACAGGAGTATCCATCTACTAGGAGAGGTTTGGAGTAAAACATTTTAAAGACAGCGGTCCATCTTTTCTTCACCATGTGCTGAGAAACAGGTTTATAAAAGTGTGTTTGAGGCAGGACATTTATTCTTGTCCAGATAAGTAGGAATGCTCTGGATCAATGCATCCATAAGGCGGTTCCTTTCAGCTGTAAATGCCCAGACAGGAAAGCCTCCTGGGTCAAGTTGATAAGAGGAGATTTAAAGTAAGATCCAATCACAGCTGGAGGACATCTTAAAGGCGCAGTGGTGCTGGTTAGTGCTGGGCGGACGGGTCAACTCGTGTCTAGTAATGGCAGAACCTTAGTGCAGTCCCGTATAGGTCATTTGAACAAGTGGATGGAGAACTTTTAAAAAGTCGTAAACTCGGACACTCATCTCACGATCAGCAGTTATGTAAACTCAGTTAAATGGCTTGTTCCATTCGAATCAGCTTTATGCCAAGTTTGAGCAACTTGACGTCCTGAGACAAACACCAGAATTGTCAATGGCTATGGCTTACAGTATGGTTAATAAACATTTCGCAACAAAAAAATAAAATAGAATAAAAACAATAATAAGCTGAAAACAGAACCCATTACACTGTGCAGAAGTGAAGTGTCAGTGGGAGAGTGGACTTTCCTCGCAGCCTCTGCAGATACTTCAACCTGACGTTCACTCATAATGATGTTCAGACAGAGGAAGCTGATGTCAATCATCTAAAGTAACAACACGCCAAAGAACATACATGGCTGCATACATTATTGCGTGAATGCAAATAAACAACATCCGGATGCTTGGATTAGTAAAACATCCTGCTAGTCAATGGCATCGGCTAATTTCGGCGAGCAAACAGCAGCATGTCGGTGCGACGCCTGTCGGGAGACACCTGCAAGTTTAAAGCTAGCACATTCAAATCGTAGACCATGCAAATCTCCCAACAATCTTTTATCGTCATTTATGTTATAAAGAGTTACTTTACATTTGTCCCGTCTTTCTTTGGCTTCGTCTCTGTCAGTCTGGGATTTGTAGACTCTCTACGGCGAGTGCAGCAATTTCAGCAGCAGCAGCATCACCGATTTCGCATAGCAACCGGGGGCTGGATTACTATTTGCCAGCTGTGATTGACACATTACACAGCCAATAAAGTGCCACGTTTTTCCCCGCTTGCGTAACACTCATCCAATCGGAAGATATGTTTATTCCTGATTTTCAATGTGAAAGTTCACGGTAACATGTGGTTAGTTATGGCGGCGTCCTGCGCGGTTTGAAGAAGAGGAATGTTATTATTACAATCGACTATTATAACTAACTGCAAGGTAAATTATAATAGAATAACACGTGCGACATGCGTTAAAAACATTAATTCACTTGTTTGTTTGTTTTTATCATTTATGAGCTAGATATAACTGACGTGAAAATATGTAACGTAAATAAACGTCCACTGTTTGTCATTATTTTTTACAGTCACTAAAAGTTAGTTGTTTATTAGCATAAGATGGTGGTTTTTGCATACTGCTATCAAGCATTGTGTTTATTTTGCGCTAATGTTGTGTAGAAACTGGAAAAATGTCGCTTAAAGACACCAGTCAAGGGCAGCCAATGTCCAGAGTCATGATCATGGAAATGCTGTCCAGAAGATTTGAGAGACTACCAGATTTTGACAGGTAGGAAACCTGACCTAGTCCTCCAGCTGCCTTGAACATTTTGGATCGTTGTTGTGTCTAATGTGGTTTAGCTGTCTGTTACAGGAAGCTGTTCGCCTATGGTCCGGTTTATTTGGGTGGTAATGCTGGACTGGCGGGTCTGATCGCAAACAGTCTGTATCGGCGTGCACTCAATGTCAGTCAAGGGCGATTCACATCCGGGTTACCTATGGCTGTTCTTCCTTTTCTCACAACTGTAGCATTATATAACGCAGCAGTCAGTAACCCTTTATTAACAGGTAAGAGTTAATGTCAAGGTTAGAGGTAAAATTTTTAAAAAATACCCTCTAACGATAACAACCGTTTCTTTTCTGTTGTTTTAGGTGATCTTAACTGCCCGACCTGTGCCCTGCTGAGGGGTGCTTTAGTAGGTGTAGTTGGTGGTGGCATATACCCCATACTCTTGGCACTGCCAGTCAACGCTGGGCTTGCAGCAAGGTGTGTTTCTGTTATTCGTGTGTTAGGCACGTCTGTCTGGACTGTCCTACATGTTAAGTGGTTGAAGATGTTTAAGGTCATCTATCAGACTTCTTAAATAGCAACATTTTAGTGATTTAAACTGAGCCTTCCTTACCATTATCACACATCCAACAACATTTAAGTGTATGGATTTTTTTCAGTAGTGATCTGTAAATTCCAATTATTCACCTTTAATATTTCCAAGTAATATATCACAACGGTCACACCCAGCAACATGTTTTGTACTGATTTGGACGCGAATAGCACATTGGTTCACGTTTGATTCGTATTCGTATGTTTTACTGTCCGAGTGGTTTTGTCACCTCCTTAAATAAGGGTCTTAATTTCAATAGTGAGCTGGTGTTTCACTTTTATTTTCAACAGATGGATATTAAAGTAAATTGTGCCGTGTGTACGTTTATGACACCTTAAAAATTCATATTTAAAACATCTATACTTCCTGTGCAGGTACAGCAGTGCTCCAATGCCAGAGAAGGGGAACATGCTTCGGTTCTGGATGACCCTGAGCAAGACGATTGTGAGAAGAATGTATGCTGTACTGTTTCTGCAGACACTATTTGGTACATATTTAAGCTCCAAGCACTATGAGATTTATACCAAGATTCTTAAATTGTCAGAACTAGATGAGGACTTGCATGACTAAGCAAATATATTTACAAGAAAATGTAATGTACACAATTTATGTGCTGCTTTTGCCTTTTTTGGTAAATGTGTAAATTGTGGAATTATAGTGGATCTACAAACAAACTTGATTATTAAAGCCTAATATACTGGGTTTAAAGTCTGATCAACATTTTCTCCAAGGATGTACGCCTAACAGCAGCTTCAAGAATAGCTGCAATTGCAGACCTTCCGTTATTAACAACACAAATGGTGCCTAGTGAGAACTAGATTTATAAATGCAAGACAAAACCTAAAAACTGCATTTCCTCAATTTGTCACCTCATGCTATTTTTAAAAGTACATCAAATTTGGAATAGATCTTCAGTATTGAAAAAATATTTTAAATTCTTTAGACATGTTCCCAAGTTGTACAAAAGCTAGATTAAAGAAACATTTTGATTACAATAAATCTGCATATTTTAACCCAAAATCAACTTTATTAATCTATAGTCTGTATTACTAAGTATACAAGTTCAGTTAACCTGCTCTGTTAGTGCATCAGTCTTTTCACAGTATTTCTAATTTTGTACACTACAGATGTTTATTAATTTGTCAAAAGCTTTATTAAACTTAGATCTAACTAAAAAGTTCAAGAATAACCTTTCCATTTTCATCATAGCAAAGGCAGTTTCATTTGTGTGAGTACTATGTATGATTAACTAAAGAATTACTTAAAATATATAAATATAATATATAACCTGGGCTGTTGTTTATTAACAGCTGGTTACTTCCAACCACAAATGACTGCTGCAGTGGCTGTGTATTGGCACAATAAGTTTAGGCTTGCACAGAATTAGCGAGACTAATGATGAGTAAAGACGTCAGCATGCATATGAGCTGAGGAAAAGAGTACACACACACACTGCGTCTCCAGATTGTATGAATTATACAATAAAAAGACTAGTTTCATCACACATCCACACGGGTATTACTAGAGCCACCAGTAGCAGATAAATCATAGTTCAACAACTAGTAAAAAGTGCGGTAAATGTAGTCCAAAATAGGGGACACAGCAATGTCCCCTATTCTAAATGGTTTAAAGCCAAGACAAAGACACTGCCAACAGTGCAGCTGTGGTTTAATAATGCCTTCATGTACAGCACTTTTGTATGTGTGTAATCGGATATCTAGCTCGAGTTCAGTGTTTCGCTTAAGAAGGCAAATCACATTTGGATGCGGACCAAAATATCTGGTTTGAGAGCATCTAAACAAAGCAGTTAAGCTTCAAGCAAATTTTGGTAATACAGAGAGAGATTAAACTCTAAATAGATCACACTGAGGGAAGTGTAACAACACTGAGGGAAGTGTAACAACCCATCACGTTTTTTTTTTGGTTACATGCAACACTTTCTTCCAAACTGTATCATCAGAAGTAAAAGGATTCAAGGCACAGAGCTGTAACAATAGACATGTTCTAAATATGATCCAATAAACCAAGATGCTTGTTGTATATCCTACACATTTTAACTAGTTATATGTAGTAGTTTCATTGATTTGTTTTATATACCACCAGTTTTATAGCTAATAACTTAGCTTTCAGGCATCATACAATTGCTTATTTGATGTAGGACTTTAGATTGTCAATTTAAACACCATCCAATAAGTTAAAATCTCTCAGATCTGTGTTTTGCAGCCTCTTACATTCCAAGATTACCACTCTTTATCCACTTAGGAAAGTAAGGATAACCCTTTGTGGAATTGGGGTAAATGAAGAAACTGCTGTTTAAAAGAGAAAAGAGGAGAATGGTTAATTATAGCTCAAATAAAGCAATGTACATTACACAAGTGTTGACAAAAATACAATTTATTTGCAGATACTGATTGACTACTAAACAGTCTTTCGATTTTAGACACATGGACTTATATACACACACAAAACACAGTTTAAGAAAATATATTCACACTTTCCCAGAACATCATCAATTTTGTTTGTGAAAATGAAGAAGGAAAAAAAAAAAAAAAAAAAGATTTTTTTCAAACACGTACTTTCTTCGCTGTAATGGTTTGCTGGCAGGCACAAATGGTCAAAAGCATTAAACTCCTGCTGCACTGATACCAGAATAATGCATTTTCTAATTTATCAAACTGCAACTTTTGGAGTACCAGTAAAAATGTTAACTTACACTGCTTTTGTACTACCTTTTTTTATTTACCAGGCCATGCTGCAAGCTGCTGGTCCCGTTTCTTCAGCTTTTTCCCCCACAGCAAATCCACTTTAGCATAAAGAAAAATAAGGGGCTCCATGAAAAATGTTCTTTAGGAAAAGAGTGACATTTCACAAAGGGCTCCATTTAGGCAAACTAAATTGTTGGAACTGTTTGAGCAGCTCTTCAGCCACACCAATTACACTGTCTATATAACCAACACCCTTTGTGAAACATCACTTATTTACATTACTTAAACAATTTTTACAAGTACTGTACAAATTAACCCTTTAAAAGAGCTACCTACTGCATGCATCATAAGCATGAGCCAAAGTGTTGAATTAAATCTTTTAATTACAGCAAAGCTTATTTACAAGTTTATACTGTGCCTTGACCTGTCAGAACACTGCTGCACATTTCAGGAGAAACTCATTTCTGTCAAGTCTTCAACATCTTGATCCTTACCATAGGTTCTGGCAGTCATGGATGCTCTGATCCCCAGTCACCCCACTTGGCAGACCAAGCACCTAGGAGAAAACTGTCAACAAGTTTAGCAGTAACTTGTATTCAAACCAGTTTCTATAAACATGCCATGTCTCTATTTGTACAGTTAAGCTGTCATTTGTCAATTAGTGTCAAGACGTCCGACACGCAGCTCATTACATTAGTTCAGTCTCAGGTGACAAAACGCTGAAAAGGCAAAAATACTTGACCCTACATTTTAAGTGATGTGCTTGCACTCTCTGCACATTTGGTGCAGAACTCCACAGAGACGTGGTCTTTGTCCACATGCAGACAGATCCCGCCTGTTGTGTCTTTCTCCTCGACCTTCACCTTCTTCCTCGGCATGGCGTAATCATGGTCGTTTTCGCGAGGCGCCTGGAAAAGTGAGGTAGAGAATTTCATGCCATTCACACCGCTCAATCTGGACAACAGCTGTGCCAGCATGCTCTCATTGGCCAACACGGCTCTCAAGTACCTAGTCTCATTTTCAAGTTCTTCCACTCTTTTGTTCAGGCTGCTGTTTTCCTGCTTGAGAAGCCGGTTTTCCGACGTCAGTGAGCCAACGCGCTGTTCTAAGCCGTTCAAATACTCTTTCTTCTTCAGCCGGTTTAATCTGGCTGCTAGGGCATTTTTATTGATGGCACTCCCACAAAGATCTGGTTGTCTTTGCCTCCTGGTGGAACCAGTACTTTGGGATACGCTCACATCGGTTCCCTTATCCATCTCGTCATCTGCACTTAAGCCTAAATTTTGCAGGCCAATGTCTCGGAAAGGGGAGAGCAGGTCTTCGTCTTCTAACGCCCAGCTAAAATCAGACGCCAGGAGTTCGTCCAGCTCCCAGTCGTTTGAATCACTTTCTGGTGACGATTGCTGAACTGTGATTTCGGATTGGAGGTTTAAGGCACGGTCGCATTCCTCAGACGGACTGGAGAACATGGCGTCTACGTCTTTACGCGCAGACCTTCCTCTTTTCCTGTTTACCATCGGGGATTTCGGACTGTCTGGGGAAATCCAGTGATTGTCTAAAAAGGCAAAAAAAATTTTGTTAAGATTAGTGGTAGCTCAGTATTGAGACAGAATGCGAGTTCAGTTTCCAGCACCACAAAGCTGACACTGCTGGATAAGCAAGGCCCCAAGAACATTATCTTATAAACTAGCTACGTATTTAAGCTGCCCCGAACAATTATTCGGCTTTGTCCAATAACGTTAAAAACTTTACATTTACATATTAACTAAATGACAAAAACTATATTAAAATCGGAACAAAACAGTCAGCGGTTACGGTTTAGTTTAGTGTCTGTTCACAGTAGCATTGTTTCACGTTAGCATAGGCCGCGTGCTGAAGCCATAAATGGAGTGATGCAGCAGTTTTAACCGAAACCGATAAGAGGGCGTCAAATTATGTCTAATTCGCTCACATACTTACTTTCAAAACTCGGTTTCTCGTCTCCAAATCGTCGTTAAGAAAAAAAACAGAATGCCTTCTGAAGCAAAATTCCAAAACTAACAACAACGTAACAAGGACGACTACACCTAAAATGGCGCGCCGGAGAACTGCTTCTTCTTCCTCTGAAGTTTAAAATGGCGGTTGGCAGACCAACTAAAATGTGCATTTCCGCCACCTACTGGGTTGGAGTGTGGCGCGCATGGTGATAGGAAAATGAATAGCAATTCATGGGGGAAAATATATTATAGATATTTAAATAACTCCGTATAAATTAAGGTTTGTTTTGGGCCATCTCCTATGAAAACCTGAAGTGACAGATTATTAATTTCCAAATAATTTATTGCATAAGTCTTATTCTTTCATATATGACATTTGGCAGACACCCTTATCCAGAGCGACTTACATTTATCCCTTTTATACAACTGAGGTTTAAAGGCCTTGCTCAGGGACCCAGCAGCGGTGGCTTGGTGGAGCTGGGAATCAAACCCACAATCGTCAGGTTGGTAGGCCAACACCTTAACAATGAGCCACCATTTCTCCACAATGCATATATAAAATATCATATGAAACACATTTAATAAGTATATGCTCTACTGTTTCAGCTTGACCACATTTATCACATTTTCCGGACTCATGTTTTCCTATTCTATACAGAGATTGATTTAATAGACAGTGTCCAATGCGCATTCTGGAAATCAATACATACAGCAAACATTTTTCCTATTTCCGATATTCCTTCTTACTGGACCAACATTTTGCTTACAATTTACTCTACTGCTCCACTCCGTGTGTATTTCAATCTGTGTGTATATTAAAACCTGTTTTGCCAGATGGTCTGCCTACTCATTTCCTTTAACCCCATTATGTGATGGTACCCACAAGAAATTCACTGTGATTCCAGATTGTCTTCTAAATAAGCTATGCATCACCTCATATATATTAAGTCTTGTCTTGCCACTGATGTTTTACTTGACAAACTACTTAGGGAAAAGAGAATCAGTAGATCTAATTGGTTGTACCTCTTCTACCCATTGAAGAGCTAGAATGATCGCTGTTATTTCTGCAGTTAACACTGAACTACAGTCTGTTATTCTTTTTGATATTCTAAAATTGAAGTGGGGTATATTTACTGCTGTAGCTGCCAGGAGAAATATTTATACCACTTATTCTCCTTTCCTTAGCCTCCTCGGTAGCCTTCTATCCAAAGCGTTCTAATTGTTTATATTCAAATTGCCAACGATCCTTAAAGACTTTCTAAGCAGGATGTCCATCCCTCTGTCCTTTTATACTTATCCAGTATCTCATCTTTAGCAGGAATAGAAGATGAATGAATAAATATAATTATAAATTGAATTGATTTAATAGAGAAATCGATTAAATTGGCAAAGATTAAATTGATTAAATTAGATTTAAAAATGGAATTAATTTCTTTCATCCTTTATTCATTTATTTATCCATTCTCAGTTCTTTAACTCACTAACTCGTCTACTGCAATTACTAATTGAGAAACATGGCATTGACTTCCAGGCTTTGTTAATAAACCCTGTATGACAAAAACTGTGTTGTTGATTTTGTTAATCTTTATTGTTCATCTGCAGAAAAAGTCTTAATTGCAGCCATTTACCACAAATTCTCACAGGCTTTCTACTTTAACTTTAACTTTGTACCAGCTTTCTGTTTGTTTCAACAGAGTTCTCCTAGTAATAAAAAAAAAAAATATTAACTAAAAAAAGTTTTAATTGAAATGTTAATTATATGTTTAGCTGTAGCCTGCTCTTGTAGCTTTAAACATGAAAAGTGGACGTTATCATAAACTAATTAAATTTGTCTCGATGTTTTGCCTGTAATCTCGGATTCCAGTAGTTTGTCCTTGTTTACGTTGAAATTTGTCAGAAATTAATGCTTCAAACAATTATATGACATTTTAATGTTGTCCGATCTCCATCAGATGTCGCTGTTTTCTCCTGTATTCTTTTTTTAATAAGCAAGCAGCCATGTCCAAACAACGTGGCAATACACTGCCCTCCATAATTATTGGCACCCCTGGTTAAGATGTGTTCTTTAGCTTCTAATAAATTCAGTTTTGTTCTAAATAATATAGGATCACAATGAAAAAAAGAGGAAAATCCAACCTTTAATTCAAGTGCATTTATTCAGTGGGGGAAAAAATCCCACATTAAGAAATAATTCTTTTACATCAAATCATGTGTGCCACAATTATTAGCACCCCTGATGTTAATACTTTGTACAACCCCCTTTTGCCAACAAAACAGCACCTAATCTTCTCCTATAATGTTTCACAAGATAGGAGAATACAGAAAGAGGGATCTTCGACCATTCCTCTTTTCACAATCTCTGTAAATCATCCAGCGACCTGAGTCCTCTCCTTTGCACTCTCCTCTTCCGCTCACTCCACAGGTTTTCAATGAGGTTGAGGTCTGGGGACTGAGATGGCCATGGGAGGAGCTTGATTCTGTGTCTGGTGAACCATTTCTGTGTAGATTTGGCCACATGTTTAGGGTCATTATCTTGCTGAAAGACCCAGTGACGACCCATCTTCAGCTTTCAGGCAGAGGCCACCAGATTTTGCTTTAAAATGTCCTGGTATTTCAAAGCATTCATGATGCCATGCACCCTAACAAGGTTCCCAGGGCCTCTGGAAGAGAAACAGGCCCACAGCATCACCGATCCTCCCCCATACTTCACAGTGGGCATGAGGTGCTTTTCTGCATATTCATCTTTTGTGTTCCGCCAGACCCACTTAGAGTGTTTGTTGCCAAAAAAGCTCTATCTTGGTCTCATCTCCTGACCAAAGCACACGGTCCCAGTTGAAGCCCCAGTAACCGCTTAGTACCACTCCAGACATTTGCGTTTATGATTGTGAGTGAGAAAAGGTTTTTTTCCGTGCATGCCTCCCAAACAGCTTGTTGGCATGTAGATAGCGCCTGATGGTTGTTTTGGAGACTTTGTGACCCCAAGATGCTATCATTTGTTGCAATTCTTTAACAGTGAGCTTTGGAGAACTTTTTATTTCTCTTACCATCCCCTCACTGTGCGTGGAGGCAAAATAAACTTGCATCCTCGTCCAGGCTTGTTTACCACTGTTCCAGTTGTTTTAAACTTCTTAATGATTCCTCTGACAGTAGATATGGGCAGGTGCAGGAGAGTGGCTATTTTCTTGTAGCTATTGCCTGACTTGTGAAGGTCTACCTCTCAATGCCAGGATCTTGCAATCACCCTGGACAATTCACAGATCTTCCCTTTAACCAGTGCTCACAACCTGTGGGTAACTATGGACAATCAATTATCCTTTTCCTTACATGTTGCCAACATAACACGTTCCTGCAGGTTTATCCTGCATAACATCCGGAGGAATCGACCGTTCTTAACCGCTCAGGCCACCCAGTTGCTTGTGCAGTCTCTTGTAATTTCTAAACTTGACTACTGCAACTCGCTCCTGGCTGGCCTACCTCTGAGTGCAATTTGCCCTCTGCAGATGATTCAGAATGCAGCTGCACGTGTTGTTTTTAACCTACCAAAGTTTTCACACACCACTCCACTGCTGCGCTCCCTCCATTGGCTCCCAGTAGCTGCACGCATCAGATTCAAAACACTGACGCTTCCCTACAAAGCCAGAAACGGAGCTGCACCCTCCTACCTACAAACAATTATCACTCCACGCATTGCACCACGCTCTCTCAGATCCACAAGCACTGCTCGGCTTGTTCCACCATCCCCTAGGACACGAGGTAGGTCTGCCTCAAGACTTTTCTCTGTTCTGGCACCAAGATGGTGAAACGAACTTCCCATCAATGTCAGAACAGCAGAGTCACTAGCTGTCTTCAAGAGGCGTTTGAAAACTCATCTTTTTCTTAAATACAATTTTTTGTTGTTGTTGCACCTTTTTGTGAACTATTATCAGTATTGAGCTGTTTTTGATGTGACTCTAAGCACTTCTTGTATGTCGCTCTGGACAAGAGCGTCTGCTAAATGCTGTAAATGTAATGTAAATGTAAGGTCGACACACATCTGCCTTACTTGAATTGTGTGTTCCTTTGTCTTTCGCATGTTGAAGAGTGGATAAGAGAAATGGCCTCTGTGTCATGTCCTATTTATACCCCAGGGAAACAGGAAGTGATGAATTACTAATTAAATGTTCCTAGATACTCTGACCAACTTTGTAAACTACTGTAGAAGTGACAGAAATACTTCAATTACATTTATTTCCTAGGAATTGTTAGGGGTGCCAATAATTGTGGAACAGGTGATTGTATGAAAAATAAGTATTTCTTAGTCAGGGATTTTTTTCCCCCTTAAAATTGAGTTGAAGGTTACATTTTTCTACAATTTTCAGTGTGAGAGTATGCTTCTGCAATAAAAATTAAATTTATTTTAAGGCTTTTAACACATCTTAATCAGGGGTGCCAATAATTATGGAGGGCAGTGTATCAGTACAGTTTTACTTTAGAATATACAGCACAAGTGCATGAAAGAAATACAAATGTATAAATAAATAAATAAATAGAATGTTTACTCAATTTCTTTGTTAAACATATTACTTGAATATTTAATTTTTAAATCGGCTTTAACTTCACTCCAACTTTAAACAGATTTTAACATTACCTGAATTACCTGATTAGTCCAGTCATTAGTCTGTCTGAACTTTGAAAATAACCTTTCCCAACCCAAATAAACCAAACCCAAGCAAGAATTTTAGTGCAACAATATTTTTTGCTATTCCATCATTTAATTAATTTAATTTTACAAAGTATCTTGCTCCTCATCCCCACCCCCAAAAATTGCCCATCTGGGATATCTGTCTGCCCACCATCCTATGGTTGGCAAAAACCGGGCCTGCCATTAATGATAAAATTATCTATTTATTTTTTTTTAACACAAAAGTGTAATTATTCCCACACGTCATTGAAATACTGTCATTTTGGCTGTTTATTTATTATCCATACTGTTCGGAAATGAAAGTTTCAGGTTTACAGATGTTCACAGATGTTTTTATCACAGTCACACTAGGCTCTTCACCTGTTCATTACACTCAATCACAAGAATACTAACTGGTCACACCTACAGACCGTTCCCCATTCACTCACACACCCCTATTTAAAAACACTTACCTCACTTAGTCTTTGTCTGGTCTTTAATGCAGTATACAGACTCTCTCCTGCATATATCACCCGGCTTCCAGTACTGTCTCCGGTACTCCCAACAACTCCTTCCAGTGCTCCAGCATCCATTTCCCTGATTCCACCAGCTCTTGGCTAATTTCATTCTCTCTTCTTCTAGTGTGCACTCTTGTCTCCAGCATGGTATACATTTTTTCCTCAAACATTTAATTTTGATATCAGACATGATGCTTTTTCTGCCTGGATACAACTTGAGCTAGCAGTACATTTTTTATCACATTTCATTAAAGCATATATGCCATATATAATAAATGAAAAATCTCAGTTCATAACACAAAACCTAATAGACACCAAATACTTAGTAATGTACTTCCATCTGTCTGTATCTCAACTATTTACTTTCATCATTTTCTTTTAATAATTCTCTCTATCTCTTGTAGGATAAACAGGGCAGACGATGCCATCAGTTAAAGGGCGCCTTTAATCTTGCAATTCAGTATGTAATGTATACATGGTCAAGGACTGATAGATGAAAGTTGAGCCTAAAAATTGTAGATTTTATTTTAACCAATTAGATTTGTTAAAATTACCAAATACATTGTTAAAAAAATATTTCATTTTAAATTCTTTTGTGGCATTTAGTGCACATTTATTAATGTAAATGTAAAAGTAAAAGTATGGTATTTGGGTTTATAATTAGTGTGAAAACTCTGTCATTGAAGTGATACTAAATATGACACACTTTTGTATTCAACAACATACTTCTGCTTGATTAATTATTTCCATTTTGTGAATGAAATGTATTACCTTTTTTCTTAAATACAATCTAGTTGTCAGTGTGGGAGTCTTATGGATTGCAAGCCAGCACACTAGGTCACATTTTACCCTATATATCACAATGTAAAAATTGGATTTTGGTATCATTAATTATTTATTGTAAATTGTAAAAGTTTTTTTTCTGTAATAATTGTAAGGTTATCCAAAATCTAAAGAATATGAAACAATAAGCAAATTATTTTCTCTTTTTATTAAAAACATTAACTAATGAAAAAACATTTTGTCCTAAATTTTTTTTAAATTGCTTTCTTAGAGAATACAAGATGTTGGGAACACTGTTTTAGAAACAAACTGTTTTATAGATTTCAGTGGCTAACTTAACTTTCAAAAGTGGCTTACTCTCTGTTGCATTTTCTGAAACACTAAATTGATATAGCCCGATTGATAAAGCTTTTAAAAAATAAAATATAAAACATTTATTTGTATTTTTAAAATGAACAGTTAAAACATACACATTTTTGTCTGTTTCATTGACATGATCTAAAAATAAAGCTATGTATATATTTATCTGTGTGTACCACAGCTAATCTTTTGTTGGCTTAAACACATTTGACTTTTATTATCTTGCCATTATGAGCATCCTTAACAGTACAGTTTCTTCTACCCATTCATTCGTTGATTCAATCATTCTTGTCCACAATCCAGATTCAGCAAAATTAGAATCCATCCATTTTACCTCAGTTCCATAACTTTTACCTGGATAGAGATAGAAATGACAAGATCCATCACAAGCATCCCCAATATTCTACTTATAATATACTACTGTAGTTGATGCTAAGATTCAAATCAACATGTTCATTTAAATGTTTAACATTTTCTAAATTATAAAATACTCAAATTGAATTCATTATATACATTCTGTTTTCTATTTTAAAATATTTTATAAAGGAGTAGTAGAAAAAAACTAGACAAGATTTAACTTCATGGCAAAAATTAATTAAGAGTAAGAAAATAATTTCCTGTTAAGGAATTAACTGTTTATGGCTGCTATAATAATAACATAATAGGAACCAATCTGCCATGTGACTGTGCCATCTGTTGGTGTGCCTTAGAACTTTTGATACCCCATTTGGAATGTGGTGTTACTGGAAAAATAAACTCCCGCTGGTAATAAAAAAACACCATCCCATTGGACGTGCTCTCGTATTTATAAATAAAGCACACCTAGCTGTAAATAAATGGTGGTGAGTTTAGGCACAGATGCCTCATACCTGTACCAAGGTTAAGTCTTGTGCCTCCTATAAAGTGATTACTAAGTCGATCATGATCCCACACAGTAATTTCAACACAAGTGTCTCTCAAGTCTTCTGGTTTGAGGCCATCAAAGACCATGCTGTGGTTGAACACAGGGTTTGCGGTCCGCTTTACGACCCGAGATTTTTGGCGTTTTTTCTGCTGGCTGTCTGGAAGTATTGAGCTAAAAGCCACAATATACAGTAGTTAATTTTTTACACATGTATAACAAACACATATTGGCTATAGAGTATATACACACACCATTTTACAAAGGGGTCTATAGTCCCTCTTCTGCACTGTAGATTCATACATTCCTTCACCCAGACCTGAAGTTCACCAGACTGTGCAGTTGTGTTAGCTACAATCACAAAAGGCACAAATGTAATAATTTCACATTGCAATTTCCTACAAAGCCAGCTAAGCTTAAACACTTACTTTGAGATTGAAGAAGAAAACGTAAAGATATTCTGATAGCTCCACACACATCCATCTTGTGGTTTACATGCTTTGGACTGCATGGAGTTGCAATCTAAGACAAATTAAAAAAGAAATGAATGGAATTTTTGGCATAATATTGTAAAACATAGTTAGAAATAAAATTTAAAAAAAACAATTGTAATAGCCCTACCCTTTCTTCAAGAGGGTACTCCACCATGTGTGTATTATTGTCCCACTTAGACAAATCCACATTGACCTCCCCAAGAAAACTATTTCTCCAAAACATGTCATTATGCCACACAGAGATATTCAAAGTGTGTAGCTTTAGGCTCTCCAGTGGTATTTTATACTGTTTGGAATGGAAGATATGTTGGTTTGGGTTTGAACATATTTAAAAAAAATAATAAAATACCCCAGGCAATTTTTAGCACAGTTCATACCCGTAAGATTTCATTATAAGTAGGGGTAAAAGTCTTTCTCTTCACAGAGGTTTTTCTCTTCCCCAGCTTGTCAGGTAAAAGATAACATTTAACATACCTGAAGCATATAAAAAAACGGCAATGTATTAGTGTAGTTCAGACACTGATAAGCAAACAGCAAATCTGTCTACATTACATTAGCAATCTTGACCAAATTAATCTTTGTTTAGTGTCTAGTTTTTATTTATGTTTTTAAAAAAATATTTTTTGCTTTATGATGTCAATATGCCAAACATTCACTTTTGCTTTTTACAATGCTTACAATCAGCACATTACAATTTGCCAATAGGCCAAAAAGAAGCTTAGAAATAATACAATATGATTAAAGATACAAATAAGAAAAATCTTATATTTGGTTTATCATAATCTTGTAATAAATAGGATCATTAGAAAAGTAGATCATGTTGAATATATATTAAAGATTTTATTTATTTTTTTAAATCTTCCTGGTAATGAATTATTAATATACATGTTATACCTAATATTTACATTTTATAATAAGGTTTCAGGCTGTGTTAAGGTAAATAAGCACACATACGGGTCGGAGCGGTTCCTCTTAGGGTCTGCCACTGCTAAATTTCTGCACTGGACTATAAAGATGTGCAGCTCTCCCAGTTTATTCACATAGTTAATGGCAAACCGGATGCTTCCCCTAACCTCCACGTGCCCATAGTCTGTGCCGTGAAGATTTGTGACACTGCCGCTGACCTTTAATATCAACACAAGTCGCACAGTGTTTTTCACAAAGGCAGCGACAATACAAATAACACAGACAGTAACATTATTAAAACATTAATCTATGTGTCAACATACAATTGAACCATTTGTTACATAGTTTAAAATGGAGGCACATACAGAAGACATGGAGGCGAGGTCAGAGGAGGCACTTGTGTTGGTATTTGTGCTGTGTTTCCTCTGTCTTTCCGAATAGAAACTGTTTACTGAAAGACAGTCACTTTCTTTGCTGTTACTCTGATAAACACATAAGAACAAAACGTTACTGGACAAAATAAACATAACTGTATTTACATGGTGCCAGTAATACTGACCAGGTTTATGCAATTCAGTTCTATTTACGATGTTGATACTAACTTATATTTACAGCATATTAACCAAGGCGACTTACATTTATCTCATTTAAACAACTAAACAATGAGGGCTAGGGGCCTTGCTCAGGGGCCCAACAATGGCAACTTCAGATGGAATCAAACCCAGATCTTCAATTAGCAGTCCAACACCTTAACTGCACTACCACTTCCAAATAAAACAAATCTCTGCTGTATGTTACACTTGTTTAAAATAGCGCAATTCATATTTTACCATAATTCCTAAAAAAGAAATAAAATGCAACACCAAAAGTGATGCTAGGTCAGGCGACTGGATTACCTTCTCATGCATAAATGCAGGTACTGAGGCGCTCAGCCTCTTACTCTGCTCTGGATAGATGATGGCAATGCTTAGTGATTCTGGAGCTGCAGACAGGCGACAAGTCGCAAACAGCAGATGTGGTAAAAAAATGTATTATTATTATGCTAGTTATCATAATGTAATAAAACAGGATAATGCTGATTTTTACTTAGAGTGTGTTTATAAATATAAATATTTCTTTTCCATCTTGAATCAATGGAACACATGGAATTTTTTGTTTTGTTATTTGTGTGTATGTGGTAATCGTGAATTGCACTGTAAGGACTGCTCAAATTTTGCTGTACTCTGTACAGTCACAATAAAGAATCTTGAATATATGACTGTTTTATTTTGCAAGATTAGTCCTTATCCCTATCCAGGGACCTACTGTACGTTTTAAAAGTTAGCGCTTCTAAGGTTTAAATAATATTTACCTTCCTCCACTGTCTGTATCGTGCTAGTCCTTTGTTCATTTTTCCTTTTTTCATTATCTTGGTGTTGAATGAAAAAGCCAACAAGTTATGCAATACAAAATAAAGTGTGAACACATACTATTGCGAAAGCACATCTACACCATTGCCTATTGATTGTTGACCTAATGGAGCCATATAAAATGTGCAGATTCAAAAATACTTACTTGAGGAAAGGGTTGCCAGGTCCTCTAAACTCTTGGAAATAGAAACAGGTCTGACCTTAGCTTGTTTCTGTGCTGTTCGTACTGGGTTTGGATCCTCACTTTTACCTTTAAGAAAATTGTAAAAGATTAATGAATAACAAATAGACAAAAAGAGTGACGGATCACTTTCTATACAAAATGAACCCAAAACTGCATTAAAAGGTTTACCAAAATTGTATCTTTACTAAAATGTCAAGTGAAACTACTGAAACATTTACTTTAATGTGTAAAATTTAAAAACGTTTAGAAGTAAGTTTAGCAAAGATAACCGGTTATTTGACTATAACAAATATGTGATTTTAAACAGATCACTCCTGATTTACTCCCCATTTTGCTGATTTATTAAACTCCACTCTTCTAGTAAAACTTTCCACAACAATTTGCAGCTTGAATGTAAAGTGTTCATTCAGCTAAAATAGTATTAGTGAGATTAGACACTAACGTCAAGTAAGGAGGTTTATTTCAAACATAACACAGCATAAGTTTATGAAACTTAGGGGTTTTGTGCACAGCA
Organism: Bagarius yarrelli; assembly: GCA_005784505.1. Classification (NCBI taxonomy): domain Eukaryota; kingdom Metazoa; phylum Chordata; class Actinopteri; order Siluriformes; family Sisoridae; genus Bagarius; species Bagarius yarrelli. The sequence goes on along the minus strand of VCAZ01000003.1, from coordinate 8,000,708 downwards.
TCATTGTCATGCTGAAAAAACTGGTTGGGTCTTTTAGCTCCAGTCTTGGGGGTTAAGGGCCTTTCTCAAGGGTCCAGCAGTGGTAACGTGGGTTGGCAGTCAAACACTTTTACCACTGCGCTTACACATCCCTCATTTGTAGCAACCACATCTGATGGTGAGTTGTGCACAAACCTTTGCCAATGTATTGCATCTTATGGTGGTATGAAATTTACTGCTACATATATTATTAACGTATAATTTATTACAAATATATAAAAAAAAATTATTTTGTCATTATGGAAACATAGCGAAAGGTATACAAAAATATGGAACAAAGGTGTTATGTGTCACCCATCTTTCCTGAGTCTTAACTCGTTTGCACTTGTGGATGTTTGGTCTATTTGTTCGGTGCGTACTTTAAACTTTTTAAATCTGTTTAGTTTGATTGATATGTATAGTTAAGATTGTTAGTGGGCACTCAACCATTCTAGAGTTGCGCGGATGTTTAGATCACCATTTATTACAGTTTATCTTTGATAAAGAAATGTTGACTTTTTTTGCAGCAGTTTAAAAACAATTAAGAAGATTCTCACCATCAGCAAGAATCTGTGGTGCCCGGCTTGGTTTTTGCGACACCAACAGCATCTCCTGCGCTGGCTGCTGATTTGAAGGAACCTGGTGAGAGGTCCCTGGTATCGACTGCACCTTAGTTTGCAGATGTCCCTCAGTCTTTCCAGGGGATTTTAACCCTACGGATCTACTGTTAAAAGGATTCTGTCTAAGCTACAAAAACAGTAATATTAGTTATTTTTTAGCTTTAAAACATTACAAAAGAACTGAATTTAATTTATGTACCTTTGATTGAGGATGTGCGGATGATCTGCATTCTGCCACTAGGTAGGGGTCGTCCCTGTTAAAGAAAAGTATAATTAATAAACATTCTGCAAACATCTATATCTCTCTATAGAAACCCGCTATGACTCCAGGACACTATAATAATTTTTTTTAATTACTATTTATTATTTAAACAGCACTGTCTATTAAAATAAGGATAGCATATTATACATAGTTTTAAAAAGAGGAGGAAAATAAAAAAGTGTAGGACTTTGATCTACAAGAGAATTGGAGAATTGGATTTCATTTCCAGCACAACCAAGTTGCCACTGCTGGAGCAAGGCCCTTAACCGTCAACTGTCGGTCGGATAAAAATGGGATAAATGTAATTCGTTCTAGATAAGGATGTCTGCCAAATGTCAAAAAATCTCAACTTAAAAGTAACTTAAATACAACAATAAAAACTACTTAATCAATAATAACTACTACTCAGGGTGAATGCATACCTTGATTCTAGAGGTCTGTAAGGACTCTAACTCCCAACCGCCAGAGGACACCGTCACCGGAGTGCCCCCCTCGTAGCTGTATTTACCCTCTTTCACAGCCAGAGACTTAAGCCACGGAAACCTACATTGATTGATAAGGCACTTGGTGTTATTTCCTGGGTCCACTTGTCTCTAAGCGCTTCCCACCCACGAACCATTTCATCTGCAAGTTAGTTGCACCACAGAACTACTAAGCAATGCTTTTTGGTGGCCGGCTTTACGTGAGGTTGTGGCCACATTTGTAAAAGCTTGCGGTACCTGCGTTCAGTCTAAGACCCCCCGACAATTACCTAAGGGGCTGTTGGAGCCCCTACCCATTCCCCAGCAACCGTGGTCCCATATCGCAGTAGATTTCGTCACAGATTTGCCCTCCTCATAAGGGTTCACTGCTAAACTTACCATTATCGACCGCTTCTCTAAAGCCTGCCGCCTGGTACCGCTCAAGGTTCCCTTGACTGCCATGGAGACCGTCACTCAACTATTTTATCATGTATTTAGAAATTATGGCATACCGGAAGACATTGTATCCGATTGAGGCTCCCAATTCATCTCAAGAGTTTGGACTGAGTTTCGCAAACATTTGAACAAAAACGTCACTCCAACACCTGGTTATCATCCACAGTTGAACGGGCAAACTGAGAGGTCGAACCAGGAGCTGGGAAGGTACTTAAGGTCTTACTGTGCATGGGAACAAGCTAGTCGGAGCGAGTTCCTCCCCTGGGCAGAATATGCACAGAACTCTTTAACACACTCCTCTATCGGTTTAACCCCTTTCCAATGTGTTTAAGGTTACCAACCACCCATGTTTTCCTTCCATCCAGTGTGCCAGCGGTAGAAGACTGGTTCCAGCGCAGTGCCAACGTCTGGGAGACAGCTCACGTCAGGCTGCAGCAGTTCGTACTCAGCGCATTCAGGCCAACCGCTGTCGACGACCACATCCCAACTATCAGCCGGGGCAACTGGTATGGCTCTTCACCAAGGCTTTAAGACTCAGGTTACCAAGTAAGAAGCTGGGCCCTAAATATGTGGGACCCTTCAAGATCTTACGGCAGATAAACCCGGTCGCATATCGACTAGAACTTTCACCATCTTATCGTATATCACCTTCATTCCATGTCTCACTCCTGAAACCACATTTTGCCAATACAGGTTCTGAACCTCCTGCTGCTGAACCCCCAGCACCCATCGGGATCGAGGGAGGCCCGGCTTACCAAGTCAATGAAGTCCTGGATTCTAGGAAAAGGAGAGGTCACCTGAAGTACTTGGTGGATTGGACGGGTTACGGTCCGGAGGAAAGATCATGGGTGAAGGCCGGAGATATTCTTCACCCCAGTCTCACCCAGGACTTCTACACAGCTCACCCTGAACGCCCTGCTCCTCGCCCTCGGGGTCGACTCTGTAAAACGCCTGGAGGCGTTTCCAGGATGGGGGGTACTGTAAGGACTCTAACTCCCAACCGCCAGATGGCCCTGTTTTCTGTCTAGTACTTCTGTGGCACTTCTGGGTTTTTAGCATATATAAACTAGCAGTTTGGCTAAGCACATTGTGAAGTATTGTTTGCGCTTGCGACTTACTAAGTGTTTTAGTTTATCTTGGTTATGCTCATGGTTGACTTTGCTTTCTGCTCTATGATTTGGATTTGTTTGCATTCTTTTCGATTATTGTGTATCGACCTTTGCCTGCCTCTTTGATTACTCTTTTGGATTACCCCTTCTTTTCTAAATAAAGCCATATACTGCGTTATGGATCCCACCCGTCTTCTTCATTACAAGGTCAAACAACCAAAAATTAAGTAACGAATCTTTGTGTGATTCTGGAGTCAGACCTTAGTTCCAGTAGTTATGCCAAGGCAAAAACTAAATCAGCACATACTATCACCTGAAAAATACTGTTAGAATTTGGGGTTTTTGTTTCCAGTCAGGATCTGTTTTAAAACCTATCCCCTTTCCCTCTGCCTCGGACCTTTTCTCGTTTCGTTTTAAACTGGGATGCCGTGTTCGGTTTGACAATGTCACTTAACTGTTTTCCTTCTTTTTTGTCTTCCTTCCTCTCTCTCTTTCTCACTGTTGAGCTACATATGCCACAACGGAGCTGCCAGTGATCCAGACCCCATCTCCACCCCGGACCTGTCGGACCCTTCCCTGTGACCTGCTCCAGTTAATAATACATCAACAGGGTGACCAAGGACGTCCCACTCTGCCATAAAGACATTCCAGCTGTTCTTTAAGGACTTATGATTTAAGTAAGGATGGGTTCTCTGTTGAGTCTGGTTCCTCCTAAGGTTTTTTTCCTATTTCTCTCTCAGGGAGTTTTTCCTTGCCCTGCACTTCTGACTGTCCTTCCCAAAAGACAATTAGACAACTGCAGCTCATACAGAACGCTGCTGCTGCCAGAATTCTGACTAGATCTGATCACATCACACCGGTTCCCATGTCCTAACACTAGCTGCCACTTACATTTAGGAATGATTTAAAAGTACTGTTACTTGTTTATGAATCACTCAATGGCTCACTAGGACCCAAATACATTTTAGATATGCTCACTGAATATAAACTAATTAGATCACTAAGATTATTAGGATCAAATAATTTAGACATACCAATGTTTTAGTCTAAACAGGGGGGGAAACTGCCTTGGAAATGGCCTTTATCCAAAGCGACTTCCCTTACTAAATTGTTCATCCAACTGACCATTTAGGGCTCAGGGGCCCAGCAGTGGCAAATTGGTGGAGCTAAAAATTAACCCCCACAGGCTTCGAATCAGCAGTCAATACTACTGTGCAAGCAGTGTGTATTGTACACCAGGGATTCAGCAGAAAAATGCAACACAAAATTAGTATTGTTGTAATAGAATGTTAAACTTTACAGAAGCAGTAAATCTAAAGCGTACACACAAACCTATTTCCATTTCCATTCCTGACACACAATATCAAATATGAACAAGGTTGAAATTCTTTTTATGTCACATGCTAAGAATGACCCATGGGAAAAGCTTTGGTGATCTTTGAAGCTTTGTGGTTTTTACATTATTTAATGTTATATAAGGGGAAAAATTAAAAGCAATAGTTTGTATTTTCAGCACAATAGAATTGTTGAAATACTGCATCATTTGTACTTGATGTACCAAGACCCTTTTCTAATAGGATGTTGGCTCTGTGTGAGGTGTTGAGTGAAATTCTTATCAAATAAAGTGGACTCCGTGAGTTATACTGATCAAACCTAATAACTTAATGGTGTGGTAAAAAAATTGCATGCTTATTAATAAAAGGTCACCTGTTATCAAGTGCATATGATGAAGGTTCCCCTATTAATCCAGTTAGTTCAGGAGGAATAAAGATGTCCTTGCTTTCGCTCTTCAAATAGCTAGAGTTTCCTGGCCAGATCTGAGTGAGCTCCACTGAAACACACACATAAAACATGTAAAACACAAATGCCCTACATGGACAAAAGTATTTGGACACCTGACTATCGCATCCACATGTGTTTTATAAACATTCTATTCCAGATATTGTCTTACTCTTACTCCTGTAATAACCACCACACTAACAATCTTAATGATCAAGCATATAGAGACATTCTACACAAATATAAATTTTCAGCATTACTTATAGTCTTTATCTTTAATTATTTCACCACAACAAGCTAAATTACACTTCTATGACAACTACCTACACAGATACTGTACGATCCTTGGGTTACATTTATGTGTAAATGCTGGTGTAGGGCTAGACAATAATTCAATAGCAATATATATCGGTGATATGATTTTTTTAAACACATATTTTGATATACATCACAGTATTCGCCACTGAATGATGTTCAGGCACAGCCGTCAGAAAAAACAGAACACAATTGTGTAGTGTAACCCAGCCTTCCCGTTTGCCTCTCCCACTCTCCCAAGCTTTATTTAACATGGCCGCCAAGTAAACGCTGCTGAGCGCAGACCAGTTTCCTGTGAGCAGCAGATAAAGGCACGAGATCGTATCGCTTCGGATTATAGCCCGTCGACTTGCTGTCCGACGGACATAAAGGAGGGTAAGGGATAAAGAGGGAGGCAGAGACACAGAAAGGGGAGAGAAAGAAATGTTCTAGCGCTGTTGCTACACAATAGCCATGGGAATCCATAAACCGCTTTTCATCAAAATCTGTCTAAAGTACAAACAATTAGATTGTCAGCGTATTAGTAGCTTATTAGTAATTAGGGGAATTAGGGTTGCAGAGTATTGTAGAAGGACTCAATGTTAAATAATACAATATTCGATATGCGATACAATACTTTTAAAAATTCGAATCAGCAGTCAATACTACTGTGCAAGCAGTGTGCATTTTAAACCAGGGAGATATAACAGAAAAATGCAAAAGAAATGTTTTCACAAATGTTCACAGAAGCAGTAAATCTAAGCAGCACACACACACACCTATGTCCATTTTTATTTCTCACACACAACATCAAATATGAAGAAAGCTGAAAGAGGTTAAAATCTTTCTATGTCACATGCTAAGAATGACCCATAGGAAAAGCTTTTGTGGCAGTTTTGGGTTGTTACATTATTCAATGTTATATATGGGGAAAAAATAAGGGGAAGTGGTGGCTCATGGTTAAGGTGTTGGATTACCAACCCGAAGGTTGTGGGTTCGATTTCCAGCTCCGGCAAGCCACCACTGTTGGACCCCTGAGCAAGGCCCTTAACCCCCAATTGCTCAGTTGTATAACAAGGAATATTGTAAGTCGCTCTGGATAAGGGCGTCTGCCAAATACTGCAAATGTAAATGTAAATAAAAGCAATAGTTTGTATTTCCAGCACAACAGAATTGCTGAAATACTGCATCATTTGTGTTTAATGTTTGCTAGCTTACTTATAGTCACAGGTTTTCTGCGTGACATGGAGGCTTGAACGATGTCAGAACCGTTCATTTTGTCTCTGTGTCTGTGTAACTTGGTCTCGTAAAACCATTCTCCTGTCAGGTACTTCAGTTTGCACTTATCTCGCTCTGTCCTCTGCAGCATTCTGCGTGGAGGAAGAAGAAAGACATGTTAGAACTGAAGCAGACATGTTTCAGCAGAGACACTTGATTATTGTTTTTGCCACTTTTCTGTGGAACAGCTGCAGTACGGTCATTTTTAAACAGAATAAGGCTCAGGTTACTCAGATATCAGTATTCCAGTGTATCAGAATGATCACAAAATAAAATGATCCCATCATAAGGCACTAACTCTGTCAGAATAAAGTTAATTAACACACTGTCTGCATGCATTAAAGCCAACAAAAATGGAATAAAACGTTTCTTAAATTAGCCCAAATATGTATTTTATAGTTTTTCAGTTTCCGGCTCTAACTAGCTCTACCTGCAGCTGCTCTAGAAATGTGCAACACCTTACAACGTGTACTGTGTTTATTGAATTTAGTTGGACAATGTCCTCCTAAAGGACAGAATGTACAAGATTTAGACTCTCAGTATGTGACTCTGAAAGGTTAGTCGTCTTTTTAACCTAACAAGCCAGATTTACACTGGAATCTGTATAAACTAATTCCAAAATAATTTTTTCGTTCTGTGCTGAAAACAAAAAAACCCCCCAAAGTTATTGAGTTATTTCTGTAAATAGTCTACCTTGACCCTGACTATGACAAAGCAGTAACCCAAAAATAATTAATGAATGGATATTACTTTTCACACACAAACTGTTAGTCAGTTTAGTCAGCAATTATATGTGCTTCTTAAACGCTTATACACAGAATGACAAAATCAGCAGGAGTATTCATTGAAATTAAACACATAATTTTCAGACCAGGGCTCTAAAAGTTCCTTAACTCTATTTCATGGTTATGGCGCTAACGATTCATTCTAAAACTCCAAACACAAGTTTAAATAATTGCACTTACTGTAATGTGGTATTGTTTTTGTGGTAACAGTTTCTTCACGAGGATTTTTAAATGAATTTTATTGCTGTCATATGTTCATAAAACCAATGCATGCTAATTTCCACTGAGAACTATGAAAAAGTTTCCATACACTCCAACAGAGGGAAAAGTGTGCTGCCATTTACGGTATTTGGCTGATGCCCTTATCCAGAGCGACTTACATTTATATGTTTTATACAACTAAACTGTTATGGGGTTAAGTGTCTTGGTCAGGGGCCCAACATTGGCAACTTGGTGTTGCTGAAAATCAAACCCTGATCCTCCAAAACAGCAGTCCAACACCTTAACCACTATGCTACCACTTCCCTTCCTGCCATCTGGTGGCATGACTAGAAACTTTATGATACTGCCCTTGTATACCAGTATGCATCATAAAATCACTCTGTATAATTATTTATTCTCTAGTACATATAAAGACCCTGTGTCTCACTTACCTTATCCGCTGCTCTTCTTTATCTTTAAGGTCAGCATCTCTTTTCAGAACAGACAGGATCAACTCCTGCTCCTCCTCTGTCAGGTAGCTCACGTCAATCATGATGACTGAAAAGCTTTTTGATCAAAGATTGTTCTGGGATCAGCTTTTCAACACTGTTGATAATCATATATCTTCAGTTTGAGTTCACAACAGGCAAAGCAGCATCAGTAAAATTTAAAAAAGGAATGAGTAGTAAAAAAAATTTGACTCTGAATATCAGACTGTTGCCATGCCAGTCTGGTTAATATGAAAAATCAGAGGCTCCAAAATACACATCAAGGGCCGTTCACTGTATCAGGGGAATAAATCTGGGTTACTGGGTTTCAGACAGAGTTAATCAATGCATTTTTAATCAAAAAAGTTATTACACATCATCGTATTCGGACAACAAAACATAAAAGATTTTACACAGTGGTGTGTGATGTGGCATTCTCAGCTGACCTTTAAAAACGAAAATGTAAGCCATTGTGGCATGCTCCAAAGATTCTTCGCTTATTTTCCAAGTTTAAACCTTAAAAGGTCAGCGTGAAAAGTGTATAAATTAAAAGCTGAGCCAAAATTCCATCCTGAAGAATGTTTATTTGAGCTCCACCTAAACAAGCACTCACAATCAGATTGGCGTATGGGGCTCAGAGTCTTGTTTAAAAGATAAATTTGATTTGAGAAAGAGAGGATGGACAATTGAGCAAAATGCAGCAAGCGTTTTTTCTTAAAGTTTAAATGGACATTAGCTGCAGTGCTGTTCTGTTTAGAAGGAAGTGCCAGGACTAATTACCGATTCCTGTGATAAGATCCTAACTGAGTCATTTCCACAAATCACAAAAAATGACTTGAACCGGATTTTGCAAAGTTAGAACAGAAATATATGTGCTCTTTTTTTTTTAATTTTAACATATGGCAATTCGATAGTCTTATAGTTTGCAGATATGCATTGTATCACTGCAGTCTAACAAATAGGTTAAATCAGTAATAAACTTTTTCCAGTACTATGACACAAAGGAACATAAATAGCACTGTTATAGTTTCATTACCACTAGATCATATGACAACAGTAAAGTGAAGTTGAGCCTGTGGAACCGTAACACTTAAGTTGAATAAACTTTATTATAAATTTATTTGTACTTCATATGTTAAAGTACATTCAACTTCACATAATTCAAGAATACATGATGTAATTGTTGCATGCTTTCTCTACTTTATATATATATATATATATATATATATATATATATATATATATATATATATGAGAGAGAGCATGGATATTATATCCATCTCTTTATAAAAACACTATAACACACTAACATTATATATAGATATATATATATATATATATATATATATATATATATATATATATATATATAGTGGATGAGTGTTTTCATAATGATTTGTAAATACTACTAAGTAACTGGAGGAATTCAGGTTATTTAGTGGAACATGTCATGACAGAAAACTCAAAACAGCAAAAAACGTTTCTCCTTCAATCTGTCTGACTTTTACTGTCTTTCTATCTCCTTTCTTTTGCGTTTTCTTAGACATTCAGTAACATATTTGTAGACCATCTTTAATGATTCATTGAAGTCTCGAAGTCAGTTAAAATGATCTCATGCCTATTCCTGTTTGTTAAAATAAAAGTTGACATTTTTAGAACTACATACAACACTGGCCTAAGATGGAATGGTATCGAACCGTTCTTTCTGTTTGGCAATACGAGCGCAGTTGTAGAAGTTTAATTAGACAATGTAACAGCATCGATAATAACTGAAGGTTGAATCTGGTTCATGCCTGTTAAAACACGAGCATCTGTGCTTGTTACAGCACGCTACATATTATACTACCCATGAACAGCATAAGCAGTTTTAAGCCCTTTATTGCCCACCACTTTGTTGATCTATTAAAGTATTTATAGTAAACAGAATAAAAATAAGAAAAGGTTCACCTCAAGGTCCCACTTGGCTCCAATATGGCAAACTTAGTAAAAGTAAGAAAAAAGAAAAGAAAAAAACAGCCTTCTAATAGAGCAGATTTGCGGTAATCCGTTAGTCAAGGAAATATTTTTTTTTTCTTAGAATAAACTCGCCCTACAACTTAACTCATTAAACCGAATGAAGTTAAAACAGCTCAGACAGCGATACTGATCAAAATCTGATCTCAGATCAGAGGAAATCTAGCAGCCAATCAGAACCAGGGGGCGGGCCTGCGTCGTACTCCGTCTACGAAAACATTCGAACCCGGAAATGCACATTTTCAAAATTAAAAACGAGACTAACAATTACCACACAATTGGCCAACCGTGTCTTCATGTCACTGTGAAATGTTTGTAACCCCCTGATTCATAAAGTTGAACCATTACTTGGTCTGTAATGCTAGATCATTCAGAGACATTCAGTACAATTGGTTCCTACTTTGTTGCAGCAGGTTTGCATGTGCTATTGCAGTTTTGCGACAGTACATGCACTGGTATATATATATATATATACACCGTGTAAACTGTACAACATATATAAAATATCGTTTTCAGCTATATACATGAATTTGATACCACTGACTGACTATATTATTATGAAATAATCAGAGCGTTTTTGCTGAACATTACGGTACTTCCGGTCGGACCACTTGCTTGTTGTCGCTGCTCTTCCTGCTGTGATGTAGTGCAGCTCAAATAATCATAACCTTCTATGTGATTATTAAACAAAATAACACTTAACATTGATTAATTCGTCAGATTATAAAGCTTCACAGTTCTCCCTGGATTATGGGGGACAAGGCCGGCACTCGGTGAGGATTTTACCCGCTTTAATTTTAAATCTCTGACAGGATTAGTTTAGCCTCGGTAACATGGACACTATCGTTAGCTGTGTAGATAGCTAAGCGGATAAACACTCAAAATTACAGCTACCGACTGTAATAGTTTCATATAACCAACGACTTCTCATGTCCTTCTGGTGTGAAATTGATGTGCTGGGGTTATGGAGTAAATGAGAAGAGTGAAAGTTTCACAGTGATGCTTAGCTGTGGCGCTTGTTTGCTAAATAACAAACGTAGCTATAATTTAGCATCGCATTTCTGTCCGATCAGCATCCTGATCGCATCCTGTTGAGCACAGCTTTAACGTGTCTTTATATAAATTCAACAAAATGTCTGTGGTGAACACTGTTAAACAGGATCTGACACTTTATTTGCTACACGGTGAGGATGTACAGTAGGATACTCTGTAGCATTGGCTCGCTGTTTGCTAGTTTTTGGTATCATTCCTCACAGCGAGCACCAGAGAGGTGTGTGTGTGTGTGTGTGTGTGTGTGTTCTTTAGTTAAACTTTAAATTAAGATGGTTAACAGTTTCTTTTCTTTATTTAGGGTATTTAAGAAATCCAGTCCGAATTGCAAGGTAAGTGTAACCTACTTAATGCGTTCTCTGATTTGTTCTATGCTGTCTAATGATTTGAGTTAAATTATAAAAAAAATAGAAATGTGAAGACAGTAGAAAATTAATGTAATTATGTAAAGTTTAATAATGTAAACCCTAATATTAGGAGCCGGATCTCCTAACTGATTCATAGTAGGTTATTTTCCATTAGTAGCCCATCTCAAAAGCCTTCTTATTGGAATTAATTAATGAATGACGCTGTGATGTGTAATCATTTGTAGTTATGTAACAAAAGGATGGTCTGTGTTTTATTAACCTGCGTCACAGCCACTATGCAGTCACTCCTGTGTCAATTATTTCCTTTTTCTTTTAATGTAACGTTTATGTAAAGAAACCAAAAGGCTGTCTTGTGTTAAAAAACCAAAACAGATCAGTGGTACTGCCTACTCTGCCTACTCTTTCATAGTGTTAAATAAACATCTACTAACTAGACTAATCTATACATTATCAACAGTTATCTTTATTTATTTATTTATTTATTATACAGATCACAATCATGATTGACTTCTTGTTAAAGCAGTTGCTGCTGTTTGAGAAAATGAATCAATATTTACAATTCTGGCATTTGGCAGAGGCCCATATCCAACTGAGGACTTAAGGGGTTAAGGGTCCAGGAGTGAAAGCTTGGTGGTGCTGAAAATTGAACTATGAGCTTCTGATCAGCAAGCGGTCCAACACCTTAACCAACCCCTTAAACCAATCAGATTCGAGACTAGGTTTTAGTGTTCCTGGTCATCTCACTTGGATTTACTCGCTTATCCCTTTCACAAACCTTCTCTTACGCGTACAGTCTTTGTGTCTCATTAATTGTTCATCTGCTGTGCATTTTCCTGTCTGTCTGCTGAGGCAGTTTCAGACTGTGACTTATCTATTTAAAAAAGGGTTTTTATTTATTTGTTACCTTTATTTATATCTTTGTTTCATTTCAGACTCGTTCTCATTTACAGATTTTCGCCCGCATATGTTTCTCAGTCCTATCTCATTTCTCTGGTCACTTTGCAGTTGTTCACTGTATTAGTCGCTGTTTACAAAGATTGAACTAGGCCTCCTGTTGGTTCTGTGCCATGTTGTACTTTGCCGCAAATGTGTATTTAGGAATTTCAGCTGTAACTTGTGTTCTCATGTTCCTAATTAATTAATTAATTTAGATTTTTTAATTTTTATGGAAAAGGGTATGTATAAAACATAATGGGCAGTTCTAAACTTATCAGCACAATTATTCACATAATAATTCATTAAAAAAAATTGTATAATGCAACACAGCCATTCAGCATTTTTTTTGTTTGTTTTTGTACCTCTCGTTACCTGCTGTTGCCCTTTTTTTTTTTCAATAATTTGATTTACCCTCTGTTACAGATTACAGTATACTTGGGAAAAAGGGATTTTGTGGATCATTTAGATCATGTGGATCCTGTAGGTGAGTGGATTCCACATCTGAAATTACCTCTCACTACAGTTTGCATTTTCAAAGCAAAAGTCCACTCAAATTACATTGTATTTTATTTTGTTTACAGATGGCGTCATCCTGGTGGACCCTGAATATCTCAAAGACAGAAAAGGTAAAAGAACAGCATCAAATTATGATCCCAGTGATTAGGCGAGCCCTAAAAGACATGCACCACTGCATTCACATGTGGTTTTTTTCTCATGTAGTATTTGTGACGTTAACCTGCGCCTTCCGTTATGGCCGGGAAGACCTGGACGTCCTTGGACTCTCCTTCCGGAAAGATCTCTACATATCCACTTTCCAGGCTTTCCCACCAATCCCAGAGGAGCGCAAGCCTAATAGTCGACTTCAGGAGAGACTGCTGAAGAAACTGGGCCAGCAGGCTCATCCTTTCCACTTTACTGTAAGCAATGAGACTTTACTTTTCCGAATATCTCACTGTGTCTTGTGTACTTTGGTTTTGCATTTTTAAAGATTTATGACAACAGGTGTTAATTCCTCATTATGTTTTTGACAACTGATTGAGTGAATTACATAAATACTAGTTTCTGGAAATCTGTTTTTTTTGCTTTAGTAACTGTGTGTACTCGCTGGTAATGACTGCACAAACTTTGTGATTTATTTTACCACAAAGCGAACAGAGTGGTCTAAACACATGCAGAGAAGAAGAGATCTGACATATTTGCTTACATTGAAAGCATAAACTTAAAATTTTTTAGCTAGAAAAAATTTGGCAGATTCTTAGGCCGGTCTCAGACTGTACATGTGTCATATGCTTAGTATATTGTGCGTACCTTCATTGCTTAATCTTCAAGCTCCTCCATACAGAAGCAAAACTAGTGTCTAAACGATGCTGCATGTGAACTGTTGACCTGTTTCAGATCCCCCAGAATCTGCCATGTTCAGTTACTCTGCAGCCTGGACCTGAAGACACTGGAAAGGTAAACTTTCTTTTCTTATTATTTTCCAAAACATTCCATTGGTTTTTGACTTACTTGAAGTTTTTGACTTACTTTGGTTTGGTTCCTTTTTTTGCCCACCATCTCATTAACGACTCTCTCTGTGCTGCACAGGCCTGTGGGGTAGATTACGAGATCCGAGCTTTCTGTGCCAGGTCTGTGGAGGAAAAGATTCATAAACGGTATGTTAGTTGAACTTTGTCCTTCAGGATTATAGTCCAAAATGATTTTGAGTAGATCTACTGTATATTAACAATTACTTTCAGTTTAGTCTCGGCTTGTATATGGTAATTAGCGTTTTATTAGATTTTGATTTTTGCATTTGTTTTTCATGTGCAAATGTTCCAGAAATTCTGTCCGATTGGTAATCCGTAAAGTGCAGTATGCTCCTGAAAAACCAGGTCCTCAGCCGATGGTGGAGACAACGCGGAGCTTCCTGATGTCTGACCGATCTTTGCATTTAGAGGCTTCTTTAGATAAAGAGGTGATTCATAATACGCATTATTTTGCCTTGGGTAAACAAAGGCCATACTTCTATTTATCGACACGCTATTGTAATGATATTAAAATCTCTCTGGTAAAAAATAATTACATTTGGAAACAATTACTTTTAGTTACATTTACATTACATTTATGCCATTTGACAGACGCCCCCATCTCTTATCTCTCTTTTTATACAACTGAGAATTTAGAGGTTTGGGACCTTGCCTTCTCAACCGTGGCAACTTGGTGGTGCTGACAGTCGAACCCTAATCTTCCAATTAGTAGTCATACACCTTAACCACTGCACAAAATAATTAAATAGTGTTTATAAATGTTCAACCTGACTATTAGTGGTTTTTTAGAAGCTGTTTGAAAAGAAATAAAAAAATCATTAAATTATCGGAAGCCAAATTATAATTGTAGAATCATATCTAGCAGATACATTTCTAAAATACACATTCTGGGCCTTTTTACCTTTTTTTGTAGCTATTAGGTGCATATATCAGGCTAAATCTTATACTAAAGTAGTGCAGGTCTAGTGTTCTTTTTCATGTTATGGTAGTTTTCAAAAGTATATCGCTGGAGGATCTTATATAGACTCGAGGAGGACAAATCAAAATGCTTGCGTCCATAATGGATTTCATAACTTTATAATAAACAAAGTTGGGAAGGTTGCTAAAGGTTACAGATTACAAATTTCCCAATTAAAAATGTAATAATTAGTGTAACATTTTTTATTTACGTTACAAAAGTAAAGTAATGATTTTATTTGATAACTTTTAAGTTTCTAACAGATATGTTAAACTAAATCATTTTCAAACCTACATTAAGCAGGGTTCATCTTACAGTAACTTTTCCAATTTCAAAAATCTGTCATCACTTGAATTAATTATAATAATTAAATTTTTAGGACACAGCCACCACAAAACCAGGCTTAATTTAAATTAAAAATGGTCAAAGCATCAACAAATTAATATTATTAAACATACCCTAGGTTTTTAACAAAATTATTCATATGTAACACTAACTCTTTCTTTTAAGTAACTTTAATTTAATTACTTGTATTTTCTAAGTAACTGTAACAAATTACCGTTGCATTAATTTTTTAAATTAAATTATGTTACATGTAACTAGTTTCTCCCCAACACTAACTATGCGCCATATAGAATCTGGAGAAACACAATACGTCTGGTTAGTGACTCACACTCCAAAATTCAGGAAGCTGGAGAATGGAATATGTGTGTGTGTGTGTATGTAAATACCTGTTTCAAAATTTTTTTAATAGTTTTATATTACACATTTTTACTCTCGGGCATCTGTTTCTTCTGTTTCTACACTCTGATGCATTCTCATTTTCTCTCTCCCGATTAGTCAGGATGGGACCAATCTTTCATAGGCTTCTCTTATGTTGTTTCTTTAAATTAAAACTCATCCGACCTCTGTTGTAGTAGTAGGAATGCATTGAATCCATTTAATGTATTGTTGTTTTATGTATTTGGTTGTTTTTTTAAATTTATCTATTAAATATACTCTAAGATGTTTGTACTCTTTTGTACAGTTGTATTATCACGGGGAGCCCATCAGTGTAAATGTTCATGTCACCAACAACTCAACCAAGACTGTCAAGCGAGTCAAAATATCAGGCAAGAAGTCCTTCATGTCTGTTTATATGTTTACTTTATGGCCAGAAGTTTGTGGACACCTTACTAGCACACAATATATAGTATTGTAATGGTCAGATGTGCCAATACTTTTTCTATATTTTGCTGTTGTTCTGATTGTGCACTAGTTTAATATGAGCAGAAAAGGATTTTTTTTTCTTGCTTTCTTCAGTGCGGCAGTATGCTGACATCTGTCTGTTCAGCACAGCTCAGTACAAATGTCCAGTGGCTCAGCTGGAGGCAGAGTAAGCAGCATCGTTTGTATTTGTCTCATTAGAATACTTAAGCATGACCGCATCACTCTCTAAACTGACACAACTGTCTGACCTTTTTTGCAGTGACCAGGTATCATCCAGCTCCACATTCTGTAAGGTCTACACTCTCACTCCCACCTTGAATAACAACCGAGAGAAACGTGGGTTGGCTCTGGACGGCAAGCTTAAACACGAAGACACCAACCTGGCCTCCAGCACGATGTGAGTAGGAAATGTGTGTCAGTATATTGCCTGTGGAACTAGTGAGCTGGTAGAAACTAACAAACTTTTTTTTTCTACGCAGTGTGAAAGAGGGATGTAATAAGGAGGTTCTTGGAGTTCTGGTGTCGTATCGTGTCAAAGTTAAGCTGGTGGTCTCCCGTGGAGGGTGAGTCACAGGTTTCTCGGAAACCAACCCTTTGTTCTATACAAAGCTATAAACTGTAGCGGGTATTTGTAGTCTGACACTTATACTGTCTGCAGTTACGCTATTATAAATCATGTGTTGAAGGGTTATGTTTTATAGAAATCTGTATTTAAGATAAACGGCTCACTGATTTGTACTATTGTAGTTCACATACAAAGGCATACATTGAGCACCGATCTGCCCGTATTGGACCGCCATCATGTTCTTCCTGTACTGCTGTTAGATGTAATTTAAATTACTGTAGATGAGACTGTAGGATTTTAAGAGCCACATTTCCGCTGTTGGAACATTTAGACATGCTCACAGGCAAACCTCGGGTATTTCCAAATATCATATGCTGTTACCGTTTACTCACTGTTCTCTTTTTAAGATGTTTTTTCCCCACAATCATGAGACCTTTATGTTCCAGCAGCGGGATGGCTGCTAATGCTAATCGTTTGCTTTCATGAAGTCATTTGTGCTTTCACATCATTTAGTTTTCTGCCGGTGTTTCATCTTATTCTCTGTGTATCTGTTTCCCTCCAACTGTCTGTTAACCCTCCTGCGTTGCCTCAGACTTTTAAGCAGCTTATTGGAGAGGTAAATATACACTGTGCATTACTGTGGCTTCTTGATTTGCCTGTCTAGGTTTGCAGTGAAGCTTGCTCTTTCTGCTGCTCATCTGTTTTCTGTTGTGAAATAACCCAGTGTGCAGAATGACTGATTTATTGCATCAGATTGTAACTTACAACTGTGTATTTTTTTTCCCCCTGCAGAGACGTCTCAGTCGAGCTGCCGTTTGTTCTAATGCATCCTAAACCCATGGATGTTCCTATTTCGCGACCAGCCTCAGGTACGTGCTGTACTTTGACACTGATTGTTTATTCCTAAAAATTAATAGTATAATATTTTCCCAGTATGCAATTATAATTATACATAAACTGTTAACATTGGAACTGTTAATATTGTACAACATGGATCCAAGTGGCTTGAATTATTTATACAAGATCTTTCTGTTAAAGTATGAGCATGAGCCTCTGACATGCATGTGATAGTCATGTGGCACACACTAGAGGAGCTTTATTTTATCTAAGTGCATGCTATTTACAATCCGTTTTAAAGCCCAGATCAATTGCTAGTCATATTGTGGCCTATTAATTTTCAGTATGTACAAACAAACATACTGTAGAAAATAAGCTGAATGTCAAGTGTAAAGTGACCGGTTGCATGATAATTCTTATATGATTTGACTTGAGGGTATCCCGGGGGCGGGGGGGGGGATCCCTAAGGCATGTGATTTCTTAAAGAGCGTTGCAACAAAATTCTTAAAGAATGACCCCTGAAAGTGGTTTACAGTAGTTTCTGGCAGCAAATGTCAATAGGTACCAGGTTTTCTATAGTAACTACATGTTAAAGTAAACAGATTATTAAAAACCACAACATTACAGAAAACAAAACGTTTAACTCTGCAAGGTTTGATGCTCGATTTAAGAATACTCTTTTAATAATGTTGTATTATTTATTGTTCCAAAGGCATTCAATCATTAAAAAAAATGCACCTTGATACTAAAATCGCATTTCAGTTCAAGTTGACTTAAGGGGGCTGTTTTTGTCCATTGAATTTATTGAGGTGAAATTGTTAATGGCAATGGTAAAAACATAGCCAGGAACAAGCACTTCAGAGGGATAGCTCTTGTTAGGGACAAATCAGAAAGGCCAGATTAAGATAGTTTGGACATGTGCAGAAAAAGGATATGTTTAATATCGGAAGAAGGTTGTTGGAAATGCTGCCAGAGAGAAGGCAGAGAGGAAGGCCAAAGATTATTTGCATTTTAATGAGTGAATTAAGTATTTGACCTCTTCACAAAACAAGACTTTTAGCCCATTCCTGCCTTGTGTAGGTCTATGATCTTGGCCCTGACATCTTTGGACAGCTCTGGACAAGTCTTGAGCATGGTGGAGAGTTTGGAATCTGATTGATTAATGGATTCCGTGGACAGGTCTTTTTCATCTGAAGAAATCTGTTCTTTGACAAAGACTTTGTGAACCTATGCAAACTGTTTATAACTATAATGATCCTTTGATTGACTTCTGTTCATCAAAACTTTGTTGGCTAAGCGTTGGTTGGATATTTCTAGCTCGAAAAGAGGGTGCAAATATTGACATCTCCCTTAGCCACTAATACGCCACCTGGATATTTCTACTGATAAAAACCCCTGTGATTGGAGGAATGAGGCAGAAGAGGGCACATTTTGTTCAGGGGAGTCTCTTTTTTAAAAAAAAACATGATTTGTCCAAAAACGCTCTGCCCTCTGGTGTAGTTTTCATAATGTGCGGTAGTGAAAGACAGTCTGCATCCTTTGACTGAAGTAGGCGTTGCGAAACATAGGACACTAGCAGTTCACTTAGGTACTGCGGCGTGAGACCATTTAGTGCTTTAAAGGTCAAAAGTAGTATTTTAAAATCGATGCGTTATTTCACTGAGAGCCACTGCAGTGTGGGTAAGATAGGGGTGAGGTGTTCTGAACCAACTGAAACTTTATTTATGCACCTAGTTGAACATCCAGACAATAAAGCGTTACAGTAATCCAACCTAGACCTAGAACTATTTTTTCTGCATCATTAAGTAACAAAATGTTTCATTATTTTAGCGATATTTCTGAGATGAAAGAATACTATCCTGGTAATATTATCTACATGGGCTTCAAATGAGAGATTGGAATCTATAATCACACCCAGGTCTTTTACTGTTTACTTAATGAAACAGAAAGACCATCTAGAGTTACAGTTTAATCAAAAAGCTTACTTCTAGCTGGTTCTGTGGCCCTAGTATACAGTTTGTGTATGTTATTCCCTTGTAAATATAAACATACTTGCTGCGCTACTGTCTTTTCTAGAGTTTTTTAAAATAAAGGGGAGGTTTGATATTGGCCAGTAGTTTGACAGCTAAATGGGGCTAACATCAGGTTTCTTATTTAGTGGTTTAATAACTGCTAATTTAAAAGATTATGGAAAGTACCCACTGTTGAGTAAAGAGTTAACTATTTTCAACAGGAGTTCTGTTACTTCTTGAGAAAGTGTCTTGGTTTCTATTCCGAAGGAGTCAAATTTGATAAACTCTGATCTGATGTGGTCAGTTTATCCTCAGAATCAATTGAATAGTCTGATCTCAAGGCCTGAAGTGTCTGACAAATGTTTGCAAATTTGTTATTTAAATTTGATTAAGTCCGCGCTACTGCATGCTGTTACTGTGGAGATTTAATTAGTGGTTGTATTCCTGGTTAAATTTGCTACGGTGTTAAATTAAAATCTAGGATTATTTTTATTATTTTCCATAATTGTGGAGATACGTTAATATAGCTACACTAAGAGTCTTTCATACATAAAGATGTTTTCCTTCCATGTTGTTTAAAATACTAACAATTCAGTTTGGCGCCATTTACGTTCTAGTTTTCAAACGCTGCGTTTTAAAGAGCGCGTGTGATCATTATACCAGGGAGCGAGTTTATCTTTAATCTTTTTTGTTTTAACCTTAGCTACGTTATCTAAAGTATATTGGAATGTTAACTCTAAATAATCAATTGCCTAATCAAGTTCTGTGGGATCAAACAGTGATTCATTCATAGTAGATAATTCTGGAAGATAGCTGATAAAGCTGTGGCTGGTAGTAGATGTGAATGTATGTTTAGTGCGGTAGCGCGACGCTGTGTGTACATTATTGCTCTGACACACTTTAAATGGAATAAGATTGTGATCTTGGATAACGTTGCACTGTGGAATTGTGACTATATTACTTATCCTTACCCCAAACGATAATATTAAAACTAAAGTGTGACTTGCTTTATGAGTGAGTCCTACAACACTCCCACTGAGTCAGGTTTGGACATAAATGCTGCTCTTAGTGGGTCGTCTGTATTCTCTAAATGAATATTAAAGTCTCCAGCAATTACCCTCTATCAACAGAAATGACCAGGTTTGATAGGAAATCTGCAAATTTTCTAAGAACTTTAGAGTATGGTCCTGGGGGTCTGTAAATAATAATCAATGGAATCATATGCAACTACACTTATGTTTCAAATGCATTAAAATTGTGTCCATGTTTTTGTATGATGGTCTAATTATCATTATAAATAACTGCGACGCCTTATCCTCTACCTGTTAGACAAGGCTGATGTATGTAGTTGTATGCCGTAGGACTAGCGTCATTTAATGCTACATACTCATTCCGTTTAATCCAGGTTTCTGTTAAACACAGTATGTCAAACCCCTGATACGTAAGAATTTCATTAACCCCGAGTGCTTTAGATGTAAGAGATCTAATATTGAACAATAAGATGGCATTCCATGTTCCATATGCCGACGCATGTCGTATAAAGTGGGGCAGGGGTGGTGAGACGCATATTTTGAGCGACAACTGAGTAAACACATTATATTTTAATGATAAAAGACTAAAAAAAGTCTTTAAATTCAGAATTATTTTAAAATAAAATATAAATTAAATACGTGTTATTTTTTCCCCCAACCCACAGGGAGATGCAGCTGTAGGATAAAAGCCGGATGAGAGCCGCAGGTTGCCGAACCCTGTCCTAGAGGTTTATCACATACAAAATCATAGATAGTACAACGTAAGTGCAGTAAGATCAGGGGGCGGCAACCCGTGGCTCCGTAGCCGCATGTGGCTCTTTCATCCTACAGCTGCAGCTCCCTGTGGCTTTGGAAAAACAATAATGAAAATAATTAAGGAGTATTTATTTTAAATGTTTTTTATTTTAGATATTTTAGATTATTTTAGTTTTTTTAATAATATTAAATTTAAAGACTGGTAATCTTGTTACAATAAAATGAAATGTGTTCATTTTTTGTCAATCAAAATATGCGTCACAACCCCAGATATGCAATACTCGCTGATAGGCGAAACATGGAACCCCGACACTTATATGATCATGAAAATGTATCCTGTCAACCTTTGGCTTCACATACGTATGTGAGCAGGTCTTTCCTAATATGAACTGTATAAAAAACAAACATCATTATGTTCCACAGACGACAGCTTACAATCCTGTGTGAAAATTAAGTTGACGTCTTATAGCCGCGGTGTGGAAACGCTGTGCGATGAGGTTCAAGAGCAAAAATCACTAAAACCAAGTTTTGATAAATACTTTATTAAGTGAAACCCTACATTGGGAAAAGGTTGCCGTAAAGGTTAAATGTCCGGACAAGTCCAGGTTGTTCTATTTTTTTAAGCTTTTCATAGTGTCTTGACTAATAACCATAATTATTTACAGCTGTACCAGAGGCCGACCCTCCTCTTGACACCAACCTTATAGAGTTTGACACGCAGTAAGTTGTGGTTATTAATCTTTTTTTTTTTTTTTTCTTTCTCTCATATACTGTATATATTGTGGGTGGATGGGTGTTTGTGTCCTTTCAAGTAAAAAAGTGAATTGTATTTATCTAGAGTATCCTTTCCTTTTTTTTTCTAACAGTAGCTTCACCCAGGATGATGACTTGGTGTTTGAAGATTTTGCCCGTCTGCGGTTAAAAGGAACCACTGATGATAAAGATGAGGACTGCTGAACCTTCTTTCCTTTCTCTTGTTTTTTTTACCACTCAGCCCAGAAACCTACAGCATGATGTAGATGGGAAAAAAATCCTCATTCACTCAGAAAGAACAGTCTGTCATAACTCACTTTCCTAGTCGTCTTACTATTTTCTTTGATAAAAACGGTGTTCAGCCAACAATTTACAAATGTGGAAAGGTGCGGTAACTTAAAGAGCATTGAACAAAATGGAAAAAACAGGCGTTATAGTGGAATAAGAGTTATAAGGCAATGAATTGTCTTCTCTTGGACGAAAATGTCACTTTTGTGCCAGGCAGCCGTGTACGAAATCTAGATGCCGTGTTAGCTACTGTTCCTGTCTCCTTTTATTTTTTTCCCCCTGACGATTGCACAAGTCAGTTCAGGTCTGCGCTTGTTACAGACATCTTATTGTAATGAATACAACATAATCTGCTCTGTTGGGAAACTTAGGCAAAAGCCAAGGGACGATTGCTTATAGAGAATGTACATTATGTCCCTTTGCATGCTAGGGCACTGCCACCGTTCTGAAAGAATCACGCTTGCCTAGTGTTAATTTCAACACTACATAATCAGGGTCTTGTATTTTGTTGGAGAAGTAGGACATAAGTGCCATAAATTACGAAACAGTATCTTGGTGCGGCATGTTGACAAAAATGAATCATGGTTTTACTACGATAAACATAGTTTTACTGTAGTATTTGTGTACTTATATAAATAGTAATCAATCTGGGGAAAAAAACCAACCCAACAGTCGTTCCACTATAATGAATCCATTGTTTCCAAATTTCCATGAAATTAACATAATGAAATCAGCACATTGTGGTTCTACATTTGTCTGTTATTCCACAGCGCCCCCCACCCCCCGCCCCCATTTGAGGGTGGATCAGACTTGCATGTTTGAGCTGTTTTAGCTGTCAGATCCTAAAATATGTTAGTGACATTGTTTTGTCTAAAGATGCACATCAGTAATGTGGTGTTAGAAAACGAAAAAAAAAAAAAGTACCACAATCCTACCGTAAAAGAAAGGCATCCTCCCAGTATGGCCTCTACCAACCAGTTTACCCAGAATTCTTTCTAAAGCTTCACATTCCCTATATGCCTTTATACAGATATGCTCATAATGTGTGTTTTACTAGTATAAATGCATTTCAGTATAAATGCATTAAATCTGAGTGGATATCTAAAAAAATATATTTGAAAATATATAAAATAGAACAAAAAAGGAAGAATAGGGTGGCCTTTAAAGTACAAGCTTCATGTAGACATGCTTTTACAGCTGACTTTTACTCTTCTGCTGATAGTTCTCTGCACTCTCTAAAATCCCTGCCCTGAAAAGTACCAGAAATTTTTCTGGTGTCCAGCTGCCCTTTGCAAGCAGAGCTGCTTCCTGTGCAACATTAGGATTAACATTATACAAATCATTATATATGCAGCATAACATGTATTTTCTGATTTTTAAATTGGGACAGGACAGTGTTGCAGCTGGGAAGATTACTACTTCAGAGCACTAGGTCTAATCCAGTGCCTGTGTGAGTTTCTCTCACCAGTTAACACTATAGAGGTGTTTAAATCTGTGTCCCTGGTGTCCTGTGGTGGACTGGCATTAAAGTGTTCAGGGTGTAGAGCAGGGTTCGACCCTGAGAGGATACATCGATTACAGATGATTTATCATAAGTTACACAAGCAATGTGTAGGCAGTGGCATAAGACAAGCAGCCTAGTTAAGTAAATACTTATTTACTTAGAAATTCCAACAACAAATTGTATTCTCTTTAGGTAATGGAAATTGGGTGGTTAAAGAAACCAAGAGCCTTTAAAGACTAACAAACAGAAAATCCAGGACAGGAGCTGCATTAATCTTATAAAATTCTACCAAAAAAAAGAACACTCCTCACATATTCTTCTAAAGTAAAAAATTACTCTTCTGCTTTGTTTGATTATTGTTGCCGACTCCATCGTGACCCCCACGACTGTTTGAGACTAATATGGCATCTAGGCATCCTACATCAAGCCAACTATAGTAAGAGGTTAAATACCAGATGAAAAATGGATTCAGTTTGTGTGAATTTCTGTTTTGTTTTGTGATTTTAAATGCTTATTCTCCACACCGTGTTTTAACATTAGTAAGAGAGTATTAATCGTATGAATTATGATGACTGATAACAAACATAATGAAATGAGTGTATTGGAATGCCAGGTAAAGCACTGTTTTCCACAACCTCTTTGCCTGGCATCATGCTTTTCAAAGAGTTTACAAACAAGTTAGTCCGTTCTACATGATTAATACTAATAGGAGATCTGTTTGTGCTGTCCATGACTTATTGTATCCAGCCCTCAGGTACACTGACTCATTCCTCCTTCTTTCAAAAATACATGACAGAAACTGTGCCGAGACCGTGTGCATTTCAGGCCAGCTTTAAGGGTCGTGTGCACACGGAAAGGGTGTTTACATTTACCGCACAGCACCGTCACGTGTAAATAAACATACTTTTTGTGAAGAAAAAAGACGGGGAAAAAGTATAATTTTCATGTTAATACAAGTTCAATAATTGTGATGTCATTTTCTTTCGTTTTTTTTTATTTCAGAATTTATTTAATTTTTTTAATAAAATATAAAATGCCTAAGTGTTTCATGTATTAAATTTTATATAAGTCAGTTTTTACTTTAAAAAATATATTTTACGCATGTGTAAATCTAATAAGTAAGTCAGTAGTTAGTCATTCTTGGGGGATGGTTGATCACCTAAGTCTTTTTGGATAATTTGGCTTTTAGTAGTTGGCCATGTTTGTTGACGAAGCCTGGAATAAAGACGTTTGTTCAGTCGACCAGCGTAACTGTTCCACCTACACGAAGAGGGAAAAAAATCAAGATGTTTAGTATCTGCAACCAATTTAATAAACCAGGTGCATTTTATTTATTTATTCATTCAGTCTACAGTTATTCCATTATGCTGTTTTGTTTTCTAGTGAATTAGAAGGTAAAGGTTAATTTTCTATAGCAAATAAGCTTATATCAATACACTTATTCCAGTATGTCATCATTTACATACATTGTAATGGCTCCACATAACCAGAGTCTACTAATAATTATTAGATTACAAATGAAGTTAAATTTAATGACACACATTTAATATTCATGGAAGAAGTCTCCAGGGTTAGTGTTTTATAAGGGCTGATTTGCTTTCCACCACATATAATAACATTCAAGTTTCTCAGTAACATCAACTGTATTTCATCTTGTTAGTATGTAAATATGAACTGAAAATAACTAATTTCTTTGATTTACCAGAACATTAAGTGTAACTTAACAAAATCAGAATTATAAATAAAAATGGAATTTATTGTGATATATAAAAAAATTTAACGAACCTGTACAATTTTTGGAAAAAAATCTTTGGGGAGGAAATTATATCATCCATAAATAATTATTTACCTATAACATGCATTGGAGTCAACGTGCATAAAGCCTTTTAAAATTCTGATTTAGCATTATGTTAAATTTCTTATTTGGTATTTTAAAGCACAGGATTATATAACTTGCACTATAAATCAAACCCAATACCTTTTAGAATTTGTGGTGTTTTGGATATTTCTAGACTGTGTATAACCTTGTGTTGTTCCCAAACTTTGGTCTAAAAAATGTCAATTTAACACCACCCCCTTAATAAATGACGGGGATATTTTTGAAACATCCTCCTGCCTATTACAACATTTATGATTAGCCCATTCACCTTTCTAGAGCAGCATTGTGCTTATTAATTCGCTCTGCCTCCTCTCTTTTCTCCTCCATCCAGCGTTCCAGAAGCTCCTCTTTCTCCTGACAGGTGACTTCCAGCTCCTCCCTCAGTGTTTTCTTCTCCAATCCTAACGCTGCTAACTCCTTTGACTGACACTCGAACTGATATTCATACTCAGCAAGATGGTTTTTGAGACTGCCTGCTTCTCTGGCCAAGAGCAGAGCTTCACTACGGTAGCGGCTTATTCTACAATACAAAGATACACAAGATCATTTACAGTACAAAGAACTATTATAATACATTTGTGAAAGCTCCATCAAGCAGCTCGCTTACTGTGAGTGACAGTACAGCAGCTCCGCTTCCTTCAGGTAAAGATCACTGGTCAGCTCGGAGACTTTCTGGGCAAGCTGAAGAAGACATACCTTTATTTATCCAACTGAAAATGTTTAAAATTGCCGACCTTTCATTCCTTTACCTTTATTGTCTTCCTGTTTAATGTCTATGAAATGTCAATTTTCACATCACTTTAAAGTGCTATATTATCACATTTACAGTATAATAAAATGATCCACTTCAATCTTAACAGGAAAAATCTTTTGCTTTGCAATCATTGGTGTTGTATAACATTTATCATTGTTATATAAAAATGCTAAGTAAATATCTTTTCTGTTTAAAATAGGTATAAAATATACCAGATATATATAACCATATATTAATAAACTATGGACATTTTATCAGGTACGATCAATAGATTTATTGTTAAATACAATTTTAAGCAAAACAGGTCACTGAATACAAACCATGTAAAGTTGGTAAAAATGCCTAGTGTAAATAGCATAGAAATGACAATTATTACTGGGTTCTTCATTTTTTACTACTAGACAAATTCACATTGATCACAACAGCATTTTGTACAATGCAAAAATATATCTAGACGCATTTTGATATTTTAATGCATATTCCAATCTGATCATCACTTATACTTTTACATGACTTTTAGGAAAAAAAGCTTTACACAGCCAGCAAATGTGACCTAATGATTGTAGAGGAAACTTTATTTAATTTTGGACAGGTTGACAAGTTAGAATGTTGGAAAGAAAATATTACAAAAATAAATGAAAAGTATAAATAGATATAAATAGTATACCTTTTGTCTAACGTGCTCTTCCTCTTTTAGCTGCAGGTGGAGTTTTGATGGGGTCTTTTTGTTAAATTGGGATTGCAGCAACACTCCGTTTTTATTTGGACTACAGAAAGAAGATAAAATTATTAGACTAGACATGGTTTTACTCTGGTTTTGCTACTGTGACTGAATGAGAAATTTTTACACAGCAACATTTCGATGTCTAGTAAAAAGTATCATAGTTATAAAAGTGAGATTTCTTTGGTTGATTGTAAAGAATCAGCTTTAAAGGAATTGAACACATTTCTCTCTTACCTCTGTGTTCTGCCTCTCTCCACATCATTCCACACCTCCAGGTGCAAATTTAACATTTCTTCTAATCTAGACACTGGGGATTAAATAAAAATGTATTATTATTCAAAAAACTATTTTACTAAAATAATAAAAACAGAAGATTATAAGAGTTACATATAAGACCTTTAGTGAAGAGTCCAGAAAAAGGCTCTTTTTGTCGACAGTCCCTGTGGATCAGTGCTGCTCGCACGTGACTTTTCCATGCCTCCATAATCCGACTTCACACTTAGTATTTAAAACAATCCTAATCTAAATCTTTCTTTTCTTTTCCTGCACTACGACTGGCCTGTAGGCCGAGTATTTTCTTGTTTATTTTTCTTGTAAAACACCAGCCAAATCTTCGGTTTAAATAGTACGACTCAGTTCATCCGTTCTGCCGCCTGAGGTTGAATAAAAGTGACGTTTCGCGTTTTCTATTAGTTTGTCCTGCTCGGCGCGCCGTAACTCACGAGCCGCTTTGTGTTTGTTACCTTGGTTAGCAGCATTTAATTGCTTTTTTTTTACCCATAAAACTGGGTTCACTTTGTTGTAAAGTAGTTAAAGTACGTAACTTTTAATGTATTAAGTCATTTAAATGTCCATTGAGGTCTGTTGTCTACTGGAATATGAGTCGTTGAAACTGAAAAGCAGGTTTTGCTAATGTTGGTGGTTATTCTGTAGATGCTGCGCTAGTGAGCTAAAACATGGCCAATGACAGGCTACGGGCTTTAGAGGATGTGGAGAAGGAAATCGCTGTGGTTCTTCAGTGTGCAGGTTTGTGGCTCAACTTAAATCCTTTGTCTGATGTTTCACTGAACTTGAATTTCGGAGGTAACTTTTTTTCATCTAGACGTTCTTTAACGACAAACTTAAAATCGCAGTGCTGTTAAATTCTTGAATCTGATTGGTCAGAAATTGATTAATTTACTCTGATATCAAGTCTACCTGTAGTACCAGGTTGATACTATTACGCATGCGCAGTACACAGAGCCTGCTACGCTCGATATAAAAACTCAAATTTAACAAACAATAATTTAACAAAAAGAGGGAACACTTACTTAACATTTTATATGTGTCAGTGCTTCAAAAGGCTTTAAGACCAAAAACCTTTCATTTTGTACCTAACAGAAAATATTTAGTCATCTTTTATCTGTAAGTGAAGAAAACATTCCAAATGTTTAGTGAGTTCCGAGTATTTCACTTTTTCCAGGCGTTCCACATTACATATTACTATACGGTTACTGTACTATACATTACTGTGTGTTCCTCAAACTCTTTCCACGAGGGCAGAAGCACACAACTACAAAGTCTCTGCATTTTATATAATTCAGGTTTTTCTTTATTGGCACAAACACGGTTCCAGCATGACAATGCCCCTGTGAACAAATCCCTCAGTTTGGGATTATTAGGGAATAGTGATCTTTAACATTTTAGCATTTTTCTCTTTACTCTCCGGTCCTGTGTAAAGTTCTAGTCAGAAAGTCGTACACATTTACTTTCATGTAAAACATCAGTATGTGGCTGTGTTTTAGCTTTTGAGGGGCATTAAATCAGGATTAATTAAGTCCTTGGTCATTTCCTAATTGTTCCAAACTGCTAAATGATCACTCTTTTTTTATAGGAAACATATTGCTGGAGCTGTCCAAGGAGAAGCATAATGCAAGTTTGCTAGACCGGCAGCTCAACCAGTTTCAAACCTCCATCAACAGGATTGAGAATGAGCTCAGCTCGCAGATTCGCTATCTTACACAGGTCAGCTTCTCTATTTGCATGTCTCTATGAATTGACTTATCAACAAATATACAAAACCTTGGAATAGTATAGAATATTGTATTGGATAAATCTTTTGATTGATATTGTGAATTTAATTTAGCTGTGAAGAATGCAGTTTTTTATAGTTATATAAAGTTTATAGACACTTTACCAGCACACTCACATCATCGGGTCTTCCCCCAAATGTTTCACAACATTGACAGCACACAGTTCTCTAGGTTGTCTGTAGATGTTAAGATTTCCCTTCACTGGAACTACGCAGCCCAAACCGTGTTCCAATAGGACCGTGCCTCTGTGCACAAAAGCCCTAAGCTCCATGGAGACATGCTGTATTGTGGGTGCCCTCAACACCACTGAACAAATTTAAGACAAACTGGAATGCCAAGTGCAACCTAGACCTTCTTACCCAATACAAAAAAATATTATTGTTGGATAAGAAACATTCCAGACATGTGGATATCACTTAAAATAAAGCTGACTCTAGAATAGAACACACATGGATGTTAGGTTGGTCAGGTGCCCTTTGTCCTTATAGTGTAATAAGTATTTCTTTTATAGAAGTTCATGGTGAAGAACTTGCATGCTCTAAAGGAATTTAACACATCTGTGTGACATTAGACAGTAATTTTTGTTGTCTGAGACACACACACACACGTGTGCTTTCTCCTTTCCCATTTGAGTAAAGGTGGCGACTGGGCAGCCTCACGAGGGCTCGACGTACTCAGCGAGAAAGGACTGCCAGATGGCACTGAACCGTGCAGAATACGCCCGTGTCAAACTGGGAGAACTGAGACGCACTTGTGAAATGATGCTGGACCCCCAGACATGATGTATATTGTCTTCATTATTGTTTTTTCAAAATGTACTAGCATAACAGCTAGCTTTATCTCCAGTAACTTTTGTTGAAGAGTTTGTGAGAAATCTCAGTTGAAATATGAACTCTTTAATATCTGTCTAAAGACTGTCAAAATAAATATTTGAATTTGTACTGCTTTTTATAAGATTATATAACACGTTTAGGTTTACAAAAAAAATTCTTTTAAAGAAATCTCACTGTTTTTTTTTTTATAAGCAAAAAACATCCCACATTCAAATAAGTCTTTTATTTCCACTTGACATGTTGTTTAGGGTAATGTCACACTTTTATTACATTCATATGCTCAAGCAATTTGAGTTAAACAGCAAGAGATGAACACAGAACGCACTGAAAAAAGTAACATTTCTATAACTATAAAAAGCCACATTTATAGACAGGAGTGTTTTTATACTCATGTCACCCCTTATAATGACGAAGAACTGTTTTTATTATATATAATAAACATATTTTGGTGTTTGGTGGAAAATTATTCATAATAGTTTACTCTCATCAGTCTGCTGTGGGAATGTGGGATTCACAAAACATCCATCTTTACATACTGTACATGCATAAGTAAATTTTAAGTGTGTCTTTTTTCTCTGTTTGTAATGACAGAAACCTTAAACAGCTACAACTAAATTCACTATAATAAATAAAGTCATCTACAAATAAATAACACAAAGATTTCACAGGCTGTTCGCGGTCCTCCACTTATGTCACCATGTACTCCTGGCGCTTGTTCAGGCGAACCTGGCACAGGGAGATGGCGCCCACTCCAACATAAACCGCAGCAGCAATGAAGCAGTTGATGGCCACTTGGTTGTACAGGCTGTAGATGGCCTGGGGTGGGTTTTTGCTGAGAGTATGAAACAAAAATTAGTGTTCCCCTTAACTATATGGCACTCTATAAGATCCAGATAACATTACGTTAAAAAAAAACTATTACATTGGTGGCCCATCATTAGATTAAATTTAGCGTTTTGTTGGTGGGTGAATCTAAAATAATTAGGCTACCATGATATCAACCTTTACTATCGAATACATATAGGTTATGGGAAAAACATATTTAAAATTATATTTTTAAAATCTCAGGTATTGTTTAGAGGGCCGGTCCAAAAACAGCGGCAGGCCCTATCTGCCCCCGGGGACATAGTTTGGGCATCCCTAAAATTGGGGGGGGGGGGGGGGGGGGTTAGGACGATTTTAGGGCCCATGCACCATGGGGCACCTCAGAAGTCTGTTTTTTTTAGTAGAAATATTACTAGCAGTAATGGAATAGAATAGTTTAATTTCATAAATATTTTATAAGCTTCTTCTCATGTGTCTCAACACTATATAATAACAATATATATATGTCTATATAATAACAATAATAATAATAATAATAATAATAATATTTATAGGCCGCTTTTCTCACACCCAAAGCACTACAACAGATGATACAAAATAAACAACCAAAACCAAACCCAATTAACAGCTCAATCATAATAAGCCATTTAAATAAGCCTTTCTACAGACTTGGAGCCCTCGAATGGACGCGCATTCTGGAGTGAAGCTGATGTCGGAGAGGAGAATCCGCAGATCGGCGAGGGCGGATTGGGGTATAAAGGGTAAGAAAATCTAGTGTATCAATATCACTGTAAACGAAAGCACACCATAGACTGTTCTAGCTCTATAGCTCACTCACTCATTTCTGATGTCCTCCTCAGTAAAGGGCACATCCTCGATCAGCACCGCGGATTTTGCACTGAAGAAGATCCCCAGCATCGCCTGGATAATAACACAGTCTTAATGTCAAACGATCGAAATGCGAAAAGTTCTCCACTGATTAGACCATAACGTTTGTTCATCATTTTATTTAGCGATCAATGACACGGAGATGAAGGCCGAAGCTTACCAACATGATGACTCCCCAAATGCTTAATACAATCCCACAGGCGGCTAATTTCGGCCCACAAAATAACAATGACGGCATTGTCCCTGATATTTAAACAAACGAGAAGACGGGAAAATAAACTGATATTGGTTAAAGACTTGAAGGATGGCAGACACAATCGCCAAAATGGTCGCTAGACAACTCGTTTCCACTCGGCTTTTCTCGTTCACCTTCGACTTTTATGCTCTAACCAATCCGACGCGAACGTCTCGTGTTGCATTGTGGGAATGCGACTCTAGCAACTGTGCTAGCCGAATAGGAAAACAAAGTCTATTGCTATGTCGGAAATAATTGATTCATTTTAAAGCAAAAATATTGGATATTTTAATAATTACGTTTTTATAATCTTGCTATTACGGAATTTATACATAATTTGTTAGTCAGTTAGATAAATCCTGCAGCAGAGGTTAACGTTACGTGATTAGCTAACGACTAGCGTCTCAGTAAACTCTGCTAAAATGACTTCATCTTCAGCAAAGGTGAAAATGTGCGCCTTAAGGTTGAAATAAGTATTTAATGTTGTTGTTGTTGTTTTTATTAACATGTCTTTATGTGTTGTGAATAGGTGGGTGAAATCTTCTCGGCAGCAGGCGCTGCTTTCAGTAAATTAGGAGAGCTCACCATGCAGCTGCATCCTGTAGCTGATTCATCACCTGCAGGGTAAGAGTCGACTCCCTGATTCAACACTTGATTCAGTCTGTTTTTCCCCTTTCCAGTCTGTTTTTGTTTTAAGTTTCACTATTAAATTTGTTAATCCTATTAAACAACGTTGTAACAGCTAGCAGTTACCTCTATTAAACCGGTAAAGAACATATGATATTTCACATAAATAATGAAGCAGGTACAGTAAAGGGCACTTTACAGCATTAGGAAACAATATAAACAGTACAAAAGTATTGGTACACCTGAGCATGACATTTATAGGTGTTTTTCAAACCTATATTTTAGATTTAGTCTCACTCTTACTATTATAATAACCTTTAAACTTTTGGGATATTTTCAGGCATATTATCCATTGAGACACAATATTGTATAGACGATAATGTTGATACGAGGAGGTCTGGGGTTCTAGTTCATCCTAAAGGTGTTCAGTTAGGTTGAGGTCAGGGCTCTGTGCAGGTCACTGGAGTTCTTCCACACCAATCACAAAACAGCGTTTTGTTATGGAGCGCAGAAATAGTGTTCAGTGAGAGAAAAATATAAAGCTGCAACATACAAAGACATTCTAGACAATTGTGTGGCAACATTTCAAGCAAGTCACACTTCAATAGGTGTGATGAAAAGGTGTCCACAAACGTTTGGCCATATAGTGCACATCACCTACCAGCATTTCACAGTATTTTAATAATGATTGTTTTAGAGTGGATGTTTTAGCAGGTCTGCCTGCTCGGTGCTTGGATTACTGCTTATCCCCTGTTTCCACACTTTTCTAGAGCCAAATGGACAGAGACTGAAATCGAGATGCTGCGTTCAGCCGTGAGTCGATTCGGGGATGATTTGAACAATATCAGTTCTGTCATTAAAGAACGCACGGTGTAAGTTGAAACCCAATGATTATCTTCTTTGTATAGATATTGTGTTATTTACACCATGTATGTATTTAATTCTTTTAATTTTACTATAAGTCAATTCTTGATTGTGATTCAAAGTCTATCGATTATTTCTCTAGAGTAGAGTAGAGTAACAATCAACCTTCCCTGATGTATGTATAGAAACAACTTCTGCTTTTACATTACAGTTTTAAATTGTTTCCCTGTTCATGTATTAATAAGCTTTTTATAAAAAATATAGTTTGTTTAACTTTTATGCTTCCAATATCACCCTAACTTTAGATAAGTCAAAGCTTTGCTAAAAGTCAGGAGCAAAGCGGGCTGCCTTTCTTTTGTCTCCTTTAGATCAAGAAAGAAAAATAAGCAGCTGGAAAAAGCCATATTTTGCAGATAAAATGTCAGTGTCTGCAAAGTGGCGTAACATTAAAAGGAATACTAAAATGCTAAATATACTTAACATTGGCCCGGAGACAGTAACTCGCACATCTTGTTGTGTTTTGCTCCTTTACATATGGCCTGAATAGATGGCATCAACACTCCTCATTATTACATGACATTATAACATTTATTGGTGTCTCTCAGTGCCCAGATTAAGACTACAGTAAAAAGGAAGCTCTATGAGGACAACAGAGTCCCACTCTCATCAGAACCTCAGCAGAAGATTGTGAAGAAACCCACAGTTGCCATGGCAGTGACTCCAGCATCCATGGCTCCAACCTCACAAGCAGGATTGCAGCGTGCTGCTTCTTTGCCAAGCACAATAAAAAAGCCCAAACCTGCAGGTGACTAGTGTTAAACTGACTTTAGCTCATTGTTTTGAAATGAAGTGCTTATTAATTCCTTACCAACAAACCACTGAGTTAACGGAATAATCCTGTGTATCAGATGTGACGCTTAGTGCACTGAATGACTCAGACGTCAACAGTGATTTGGTGGATATGGAAGGATTAGGAGAAAGTTCTACGAAGAAACCCAATTTTGACCAAGGTATGAGTAAGCTTTCTGTCTGTTTTATAGCAGGGCTAAAACATTCCAATGATTTGGTGTAAAATTGATTTCAATGACGAGTATGTTGTATGTGATTTATACATTAACCCTATGATTTCAAATGTTCTGATCTTACAAAATAATCTAAAAAAAAAATAGAAAATATTTATTCGTATCCAAATAGTATAGAAAGAAATTGCGATACTAAGAAATTAGGAATATATAGCACATGGTATGAATCTAATATTGCATAATATATAAAAGTACATTCTTTAATTATTGTGAAATTGAAATAAAAACTATATCTATTATTGCACATGGTATTATATTACCATACATGTTGTAAGAAGGGGGTAGTGCAGAGCTGACACTATAAACACAGTGTTATTGTGGTTTATGCTTTGATTTTATATACTCATACACACAAACTCGTGACAAAACGTGTTTCGAGATTTGCACAAATTGACCTGATTTTTAAATTAAATTTATATGATTTCTGTAAAATTGATATTATTTCAGTTAAAGAATAAAACCAAAGGAAACATTTTAACTTTTTTTCCCCTTCCCCCTTACAGAGTGTTTGAGTTTGGACTCCAGTCTTATAATGAACTCCAGCGACCTGCCACTACTTTCCCGGTAAAACATTTCCTGAACGTTTTAAAATGTACTAGAAGACCAACATAAACTCATCAAGGAATTTTACACCACCAGAGGAGAATATTTCTGAATTTGCTTTAAGTCGAGACTCTTGGCTTTGAACATGTTAAACATTTCCACTGTGTAAAACTCTTCCCAGTGCTTAGCTTTTTGTTTGTATTATATTTTAAAGTACTCTTTATTGTCAAAGAGGGATGTGACTGTGCTCACATAGTAGTTTATCTGTTAGGTGTTGACACAATGGATACTCGAATAAACATGTTAAATACAGTATCTTTTATTTTTCTGATCGATATATATATATATATACAATGGAAAATACAAATCCCAAAGTGAACAGCATTTTGTATCGACTAGAAATGAAACACTACTGGGTACAGAATTATGCTCAAAGGGAATGAATATACATATATACCTCCTTGCTTCAGAAAAATACATCTTCCTCTTCTGTTTGTTTTGGCTACAACATATTTACATCTCAAACACGAGGAAAGAATTGTGGGGTTTTTTTTATAGATTGCTCAATGTGCTTACAAAAATCTCAAACTCCCAGCCTCATATTCCAGACACTGTATTGTAACAGGCACTGATGACCACTCGGCCTTCATCCTTCTTTGAAGTACACAAAAACAAAATGCAAGACGCAGATAGAGGCGCTTATTTAAGGAGAACAAATGACAAAAATTGAAATTAAAGTAAAGAAAAAAAGGCATTTCAAGTGACGTCTGAACTTCTAACTTAATACGGTTCTGTCCATGTTACTGAACCACTGCTTTCTAAACAAAACAGAATTTTTTTAGACTTTACATAAATAATACATTTACATTTAAATCATCAACATTTTTACTAAAGGAAGAAAAGAAAGAAGCCACAGGCAGGAAAACAAACGACCGGGTCTTCTTTCCTATTCCGTGCTGTACTTATATTGATATTGCACAATTTTTTTCAAGACTCAATTTAGTTTCATTGGTATTCAGTTAAACATGTACAACTGGAGACTTTGACGATATGTGCAAACGTCTTTGGAATCACTTAACAAGGCATTTCATTGTTCCAGCAATAAGGCTAAAAAAGAAAAGCAATTTCACTCCTCTTTTCGAATTAAATGCTGAGTATAAGGTTTGAATTTATCTGCTAGACTGAGTAACATGTAACATGGCTGAATGTTGTTTTTTTAGTCAGTTTGTTAGGTGCACAATTCACAACGATCCTCGTCCTACTCGAAGAGCTGCTCTGAAAGTATTCATGCATTTGTCAGCAAAAAAGGTCTGTCATCAGCAATACTGTCCATCTGTTAGTCAGCATTTTTTACAGGAACCCAACCAAAAAATGTATCTACTAATTTTATTAGACTCATAATAATTATGTCCAACAGTGTGCAAAGAAAAAAAAAAAGAATATCTAGCAAACCATGCCTTTTAATTTTGACACGAAATACTATTTTTTAGAGCTTCAGGTCATATTTAAAAGAAAGGCTCTAATGCTTGCTGGAAGTTTTTTATATAAAATAAATCAAATAAATAAAAAGCATAAAAAACAATCCTATAAAACAAAGCTTTAAAACATACATAAAGTTTATCTAAACACACCTGTAGCCTGAAAAGTTATGATCTGAAGATGTTTTGTCTTTATCTAAAGACATAAAAATACTTTTTTTTCGAAGAACTCGAAGGTTGTGGATGCAATTAGAAAAGCTGGATCGAAGCCTGCGGAAAACTAGACTGATAAAAACACTATAAGGAACCCGATTGCTGTGTGTAAATCCTGCAAGAAAACCCAGTAGGCTGTGGGCTGATACTGGGCATCAGTGTGGCGTTCCTGGCACTGACACATTTTCCATCCTTCAGTCACACGACAGGAAACCTTCCTGAAATGTTCCCTTTGAAAAGTTTTTCAGCAAATGATATGAAACTGAATACATTCTTTAAAGCACCGAGTTATGAGATGGAGAGACAATCTCAGGACGCGATTCAGGAAGTAACGAGAGGACAGACGGAAGCGTTCTTCCTCTGCTGGTTAAACTGGTGTTTTAGATGCCAGGGTGTTGGGATGTAAATGGCGAAGGTGGGGAAAGTGAGAGCGTGATGTTCTGAGGGCTTGAGCATACAGGTACAGCACTCGAGGGAGAGTCCACAGACTGGGAAACACTGCACAAAGAGAGAGAGAGAGAAAAACTCACTGAAACACTGCAGAGAAAGAAGAGAAGCAGAATATCATTTCCAAAGTTGGTCAATAGCACATCGGGTGCTTCCTATTTATTTTTTTAAGGGCTCACCTGAGAGTGCAACTAGTTATGTGGGCAGGATCAGTTACTCCAGCAACAAAGAGTTTTTTAGGTGGACCATCAGATTCTACTCCACCTGATTGGGCAAAAATACAAGAATGAAATTGAAAGGGACATTTCTATTGGAATATTTTACATCTGGGGAAAAATGATTTGCATGAACACAAGTTTAGATGGGTTTCTTACCTTTTCTTTTTAAAGGTGCAACCACTGGCCATCTCACTGATGAGCTCACTGATCCCCTGTTGAAAATCAGTGAAATGCTAGTACAGTAGCTAGATAGATACAACTTTATTGTCATTGCAAGGTACAAGTACATAGCAACGAAATGCTGTTTAGCATCTACCAGAGGTGCAAATAGTAGTAGAACTGTGCAAATGCAGATAAACATGTACAAGTATTTACAGCATGTAAAGTCTAGTTATGCATAGTGCAAAAAGTGTACATTTTGTACATTTTATGCATAGTGCAATAAGTGTACAATGTCCAGAATGTATATAGTTTATAGACAAATTAGTGTGATAAACATTATAATGTACATTTTAAATAAACAATTTAATACAGAGACAAAATGTAACAGAGCGTACAGGGTGAGGCAGAACTGTGAGATGGTGAGGTGTAGTGAGACATGAGTGTCCTAGCGGTGTAATGTAGAGTTCAGAAGATTTATGGTTATGGGGAAAAAATGGCCCTGAAACGGACGAAGGAGGCTAAACAATTTGACTTGGGTGGGAGAAGTTCTTGAAAATTTATGTTCATTTAATCACACTTACAAATAAGGGATTGTTTCTGCTTCATGGCAGTTTTTAATATTTCGGTGTATTTTTAGTGGTTTCTGAATTTTATATACAATTAGTCTCAACTATGTGCTTTAACGAATAAATCTATCCTATGTCTATCCTATGTCTTACACATTGTATGACATACTACATACACACTCTTGTTTTGCTATCGGGCACAAAACTCATAAATGCTACAGTTAAGCTGTGGACGTTGGCCCCAGTGCATAGACTTTTCTGCATTTCCTAAAATTTACAGTATTTTAAGAATGAAAAAAAATCTGCTAACATAATGGCTGGAGCAAAAGTAAAATTTAAGCGATTTTTATTTTATATTTATTAGAAACCAAACTTTTAAATATTTATTTCTAATTTTTCTAAAATTTGTTTAACATAAAATATGCAATTTTACATTTAAGCGATTTATATTAAGTGATATATATTTTTCTGTTTGTATTTTTAGCAAAAGGTTTGGTGCATTCCTATAAAATACAGTATTTAAGGGTAAAACCTACCCCCTGAATCTCCTTGTTGGACTTGGGGAAGAATTAGGAGTGACTCCAGAGTCTTGGGATTGGAAATCCTAACGACAATGAGGGAGAAAAATAAAGTTCAAGTTATAAGTTATAAGTGCAGAAAAAGATCAACGCGTGCTTCGACATCACTGTCTGTTTAGCCCACCGATTCACATGTATGTGATGGGTAAATAACAAGTCACTAATGGCATTGGAGAGAAGACGCTACACAGTTCCAAATCTGGCACAAGCAGTCTCCGAACAACCTTTTATTGGATCCCAACATTAGGAATGAGTGGAATAGCTTTATTTATAAAGAAAGTTCTAGACCGCATCAGTAAAAGCTGTGATGAGTGATATTGGATCTGACTGTTATGTTGCATTACCCAAGTGTGAGTAAACGCTTTTTAGTAATGTTACATGATCACTATGTGTACCTTTATAAGTGCAAAAAAACCCAAACAAA
The DNA here is from genome assembly GCA_005784505.1 of Bagarius yarrelli. Taxonomy (NCBI): domain Eukaryota; kingdom Metazoa; phylum Chordata; class Actinopteri; order Siluriformes; family Sisoridae; genus Bagarius; species Bagarius yarrelli. The sequence goes on along the minus strand of VCAZ01000003.1, from coordinate 7,961,736 downwards.
TAAAAACTGCAAAACTGTTAGCCAATCATAGCAGTGGGCGTTTACTTCTGAGACAACAATCCACCACGCTTATTCAGAGCATTCCGATGAGGCGGTCAAAAATAGCCTATTGTTTCTAACGTATTTTTCCTGATTTAAAAATCTTAACATTAACAATAACATTATAATCAGGGCTGTGTATTGGCAGAGGCCTCATAATACGATACATATCACAATCCATCAGCAATAGTGGGAGTGGATTTGGTCTGGGTGACATCACAAAAACAGCTTGATTTGAGAAAGAGGAAATTATTTAACAAGATTAAAAAAAAGACCAAAACTGAGTGGATATTTATCATTATAGGTTTGTTGTGTACACACACTGCCAAACACACAGTTCAGTTTATACACCTTGTAAAGGTGCATTTTGTATCCGATGACCTCTAAAAAAGGGACATTTTTCCCCCTTTTTGTGAGGGCTTTTTAAAATTCATAATAAACAAGTGAAAATAAATGAATAAAAACCCTGACAAATAAAAACTAGGGCCGTTCATGACCCCTTTAAAGATTCTCAAAGACTAATTAGACCAAAGTGGTGTGTTATACTCACAGGTGAGAGATGCCCATGCCAGTGCGGTCCAGGAGGTGATGGGACTGTAGCTGAGGCACTAAAAAAAAGATTATCCACATAAAACATTAAGTACCATTGTTTTATTATATAATTATAATAAAGAAATATATGATCATTATATAAAGAAATATATGATCATTATATAAAGAAATATATGATCACCTTAGTCTTTGTAAACTCCCCGTGAGAGTGTGTTCTATATTCTCTATCTGCAGCCAAAAAAAACCTGTCAGTACACAAACTATGCCAATTTCTTAAAATTGGCAATGCAATTAAAGATGAATATCAAATACTTCAGTTCTGTGCTGCAGAATCTCACCTGTCGCCTGTGATCTGGTATGTCGCTGCACAAGGAGAACGGAGAAAAAGGCAGGGTCTACAACAAAAATGGCAATGCATTGATTTTTTGTAGCCAATATGACAGCTACACTACATAAACAAACACTTACTCTAGATGGGCAGCTTGGGTTGACGGACACACTGCTCCGGCGATACCGACTTGAAGTGCTTGAGCTGAACACCGTCATTCCATCACTGTTGAACATTCCACTGTTTAACTTCTGAGCAAGTGACTAAAAGACTGAAACTTTAGACCTCAGCATTGGCAGCAGGCCAACTGACAGCCCCTTACCACTATAAATGCATCAGTTTCATCATTATTTTTTTTTTTACATTTACATTTGTCAGGTGCAAGTCTCAAGTATTTAAAAAACAGTAGCTCTTTAATCGTCTCTTGAGCCGCATTTACACCTTATGTATCAAGTGACTCAATTCTGATTTTTCCTCTAATATGGCACAGATAGGATATGACCCACGATCGTGTAAGCAGGAAAAAAAGCACATGGATTCTGATATTTTCAGATCGGCTCCAGGCGATTTTCTCAGTACGCCTGACATAGACAACAGACAGACAGAATTTCAATCATCTCAACACTTGCTAAAGATATTATTAGTAATTAGGAGGTTGTATTAAATATTTTAATTTAATTTTTTATAGCAATAAAATTTCTGAATATCTGTTGACTACTAATCATAAAATAATGGGTTTTTTTCTAACATGCTGCCACTACTTACTTAATCCTTTACTGCTCAGTTGTAAAAATAATATATAAATGTAAAAGCAACTTTGGATACAGACGTCAATCAAACGTCATAAATCTTAATAAATAAAAATCTGCAAACGCTTTGCACCAGTTCATTTAGATGCAGATGTATAAGTTAGCTTGTTCTTCTTACCTGACATTAGTAATCATAGGGGCGCTGTTGGACCTCCGCAAAGCCCCGCCCCCGTTCCCTCCAGCTGCGCCTGCGCACTGGTCTACTTCCATTCTTTCCATGGCTGGTTGGCAGGCCGAAGTATGATGAAGCAAGCAGCCGAACTGAGTGCGCTCCACAGCGGCGTGAGATTCTAATTTAACGCGGCGAAAGCCTGACCAGCAGGCCGCACGCGAAAAGTGCTTGGTCCAATTTAAAGCCGCCTGATAACTGAGCGGGGATTATTTTAAGTGGTCCCTTATCAGTCGCATTTTGTTAGAAGTTCTAAGGTTTGAACACTAGACACGGTGTACAAAACTCCCCTAACTAGTTCTTCGGGTTATTGCTAAAGTAAGTTTAGGACTAGCTCCGACAGGTTTAACAACCGCTCGCGGGCACCAGGCAGAAGTAGTTTTAGCACTTAGCGAAACTTGCATTAAACTCTCTACATTACGTTATAACCTTAGAAATATTTTCCTATTCGAGATACCCAAGTATAAAAAGACAAGAAAGCGATCTGTCTAGTAAGCTAGCCACGCAGCTCTTTCCCAAGTTTAAAGTAGGGAAAGGAAAATCGCATAAACTGCGTAAAAACAAGTTTGACACCCTGACGCGGATAAAAGTGCGCGATTTTTCTCCTTAAAGCGGACGCGCAAGATAAGTAAGTCTGGATATTACTCTGGCTTTCATTCATTTAGAACATGGAAAATATATCTATATTACCCCGCAACCAAATAGTGATGATCATCATCTTCTTCAACAACACCACCTCATACTGGCTATGAAGAAAACTACAAGCTCTATAGACACGTCGGATTTGTCTCCTGCTCCGTTCACACGATTACTTTTAGGAATTATTTAACGCGAGAGAGAGAAAATGGACTAACAAACACAACACAATTCATTATCCAATAAGAATAACATTGTGTATTTTATATAGCAACACACAACAGAAGGCTTTTTCATATATTTCTGTTAAAGCCCTCGACAGTGGAATTCCTGAGCAAAAAATAAATAAATAAATGCAGACATAAGCAGACCCCCAAACTGGAAATATAACGTGTGTTTAGTGGATGTATAAGATTAACAAGTGACTAAAATGCTTAAATATCTTTGTACAAAAATTGCAAAAGAATGAAAAAAACAGTTTGATCCTCTCTTCATCTGTTATATTTTACAGCATTAAACTATAATCATCATGCACCATGCAGGCATTAGGGTCAAAGTGATATTAATGGATTATGCTTCATTTATATTTTGTGCCAAGGTCAGAACAGGAAAGAGTTTAATTTTTAATACAACACATACCCACAGGCTATAAATTAGTAACCTTGTTTCCTGTTTCCTTTTTATTTATCGACTTGTTTTATATATATTTATCGATCGCATTAGCTAAAAGCCATTGCGGGGCTTGTATTAATTAAGGAAGGAAGATGTAAAACTCAGTTGCAAACAATCGTTTAATAAATAATTATTAAGGTCAATTATTAAACCGTTTTTAAGGTAAAGCAGTCTTAGCGTTACTACCATTATAGAAAATCTTACAAGATTAAAATGGCTTTATGATGCAAATTATTACATGATTATAATTGATCAGACACAGACAGCTCATAGGAAAGCCACCACGCACAGGGTTTGGTGATATTCACAGTCCTTTGTGTGATTCCCAAAGGTTTGGTGTTTCTTTGTTGATTATTTGTTTGTTTTGCACCCTGTTTTCTTTTTTCAGCCACCACCTCCTCCTTCATTTCTCCATTGGCCCTTGTTGGCCAGACATGGTGCATGTGATGACTGGTTTCTGTCAGTCCACAGCAAGAGATGCTATTGTCCCCAGTTAGAAAGTAGAGCAGAGCATTGAGCCATGAATTGAATGACGCCAGGGGTCGAGTGACTTTGTAGCAGACAGATATAGCGTGGATGGTGTGGCACTCTGCGTTTCTCTGTTTAAGGATGAGGTACAGCGTCCGGGTGATATGGAATGGCAGGAAGCACAGTGCAAACAAAAAGGTGATCGTAATGATTGTTTTGATAGACTTGCGCCGCCTGCTGATATATGGTGCATTCTGAGAGCCGGAGATAGAGAGCGAGGTCTGAGTGGCAGGGCCTTTTTTGTTATCACCAGCTTCCTGCGTGTATGGTTGGGTGTGCAAAGTCTGAAAGATGGTCCAAACCACCTGCGAGTAACACCACGCGATGACAATGAATGGAACAAAAAAGCCTAAAAGATGAAGAACAATTCCATATGGAATGTACTCTGAAAACTCTGTGTCAGTTGCAACATCAAAACAGTTTGTATACATCTCCCTGCCCACTTGATTTAGCCCATTTTCCATAGTTGCATTTTTTCCATTTCCATCTACTCTGGGCAGGTTGCCAGTTTGAGCGAAACGAAAGATCGGGCAGGTGAGCAGGAACACCACAACCCAGACCATAGCGCAGGTGCTCTTTGCGGCACGCTTGCTCTCCAGCTTGATGGTTCTGATGGGGTGACAGATGCCCATGTAGCGGTGCACAGAGATGCAGGTGAGGAAAAAGATGCTGCAGTAGAGGTTGAAATAAAAGAGAAAGCGTACCATCCTGCACATAAAATCCCCAAACACAGTGGTCATGCATGACATAGCTAGCCACCAGGAGCGGCAAAGACAAGCTGTACATTAAGTCTGTGGAGGCCAGATTGACCATATAAATTAGTGAGGTATTCCATCTGTGGCCACTGCGGTATGAGCGCAAGAGGACAGTTGAGTTTAAAATGACACTGAGTAAGAAGGTTATAGAATAGCACAGCGGTAAAATTATGTACTTGTATGACTCATCGTTGCTGCAGCTTAGAAATGCTGTGAGGATTAAATCTGTGTGGTTACTTGAGGAATTAGAGGTTGTGTCCCGCTCCAGTAAAACAGCTGCCATGGTGCCTGAGAAAGCAGTAGTAATCAGCCGTTTATGGCAAAGATACAGCGCTTCATCCTACACCTCTTCCTCTTCCTTCCAAGGATTAGTCCTGATCACATTCCCGCAGATGAGTAGCTTAATAGTAAGTCTCCAAATATTTCCAAGTAAAATTCTCTAAAGGAGTCTTTAAATTAAACAAGCATTACATTAAAATGAATTAAAAATATGAATAAGATAAATATTGAAAATTTCTTCTGTAGCACTCAAGTATCCTCATCACATGGTTAAGCATTTGTCCTGACTGTCACAGACATCTAAAGGAAATTCATGTTGACCAAATGATTTTGCTGATTAAGCTTTACTTGGTCTATTAACCTTTTAATCAGTAACAAGCTTTTTGCCTCTCCATTCACCCTTCTAGTTTCTAATTACCTGCAGAAAAAAAAGATTTTCTATCGTTGACCCGATCGAAACAGGAAATACTTACAGATTGGGAAAATGAACAATTCATTCAATCTATTTTTGAAGCCACAATTAAATGCCACAGTTCCGCTGTAGACAGACGTCAACAACTAAATATAAAGTGTTCGGTACATGGAGGCTGTTCTTACAGTGCGACGGCATGTGGTCTTATGGGTTTACTTCTGTAAATAATTAATATCCATTCATTCAGACCGAAATGCTGAAAGGAAACTCAATACGGTACACAGTGTTGTGCGGCCATGTAGAAACAGCTAGAGAAGCAAGAAATACTTTGGTTTGTTTACATATTGATGTTAAACACAAATGTCTGTATCAGCTAATTAAAAAAAAATCAGTCTATCAATCTACCAAAATACAACATATATTAGCAGTAGACAGGTGTGTTGCTTGTTATTTGGATCTCTCTGTTGCTCCTGCTCTCTCAGACCATGTCATATTTTGCTTGGCTGAGCAGCTGAGCTGTGCAAGGCTGAGAGATTGGGTTTATTAGACACTGACATTCACTCCACTAGACATGCTACGAGGTAGAAAGTGAGACTTCAGGTGGTTGTAACTTAGAGCATATTTCTATCCTTGTTGACTTTTCAAGTGTGAAGCTTCAGTTAAAACATCTGCCAAGAATACACAGCTAATGCTCTGTCTGGTTTACAGGTGGATACAAATGTCTGGTTTACAGGTGGATACAAAATTCTCAGAACCATGTTTGAAGTGTCGGAGTATCATTGCATATGACTGAATGTGTAACAAAACTTGCATTGCATGAACAACATACAAAATATGAAGCATTCGTTAAATATTAATCCTAAACAAGTTTGCTTGTAATATCTAACCTTCACTCTTCTCATTTATCCTTTGTTTTTTTTTCCAGGGCACAAACTGATCACAAGAAATGTTTTACCAAAAAAGAAGTTTTATTAACATAACAAATTTATTCAGTTATATTACGTCAATAAAAAAATACATAAAATTTGTGTTAGTGTATTATATATCTACTATCCCATATTCAGCCTATAATATGGTTATATTACTGTACATGTATTCATATTTTAATAAAAGTTATTAACACACTTAAAAGCCATTTTCACAGTTTGTATGGATTATAAAATGTAAAATAAAAAGTTCACAATAAAACTTGTGACTAGAATAATTCTATTTACAATTATAAGTATTATTTGTGTGAGCACAAAAAAACCAAATCAAGACAAACAGGATCTTATGGCTTTGTTAGTGTACAAAAAACATATAGGTCAATAAATTGTGGCTTTAATATATATTGGGCCATTATTACAAAAAAAGGCCTTTTATACAGTCATTTATATTATTATACAAGCTAATTATAGTTTAATGTGAGTCACAGCGATGTCATATCCTGTACGTCCAGGAGCATGGCATCTTGCTTTGTCCGTAAATTGTCCCTCACCACCAGATGCTTTACTAATTCTGAGCTCAGGTCTGTAAATATATAAATAATTACACACACAGAAAGGTATATGTAGATTGTCTCAAATGTTTGCCAAGTTATTGTATATTACATAGTTGTAATTATATGCACATTTAAAAAAAAAAAGAAAAATGTACAAACCCTGAATGTCTTTATTGAGGGACGTCTTGAGGGCATTTAGCTGAAGCACAGAGCAGGTTTGCAGATCACTACGGCTGAGCTTTCTTCTTCTGAAGCTTACATCCTTGTGTTTCAGCTGCTGCGTCAACAAAACACAGCAGAACAATGTATGAACAAACACAATCTAGTACAAAAGAGTGAATGAGTCACCGATATGACATCCCAACGTATTATATTGTGCAAAGCCTGAATGCATTAAAGACACCTGTTGCTGCCTCTGTTCAGCCCAAAGCTTATCTCGGAGCTCACTCAGAGCTGCTCTCACTTCCTGTTTCAGGCCAGCAGATTGTCGCCTCTGTCCTGTGGACTCGTGTGTTTTCTGGCAGTAAAAAGGAAGCACAGTCTTATAAATTACAATCCTATTTGTCTTTAAATGCAAATTCAGATGAGTTTTTGAAAAATTGTTTACCTCTTTAAAAGATGCCCCTTCATCACTCTCTTGATCACTTTCAGTATCGTTGATAAAACACAGTTGGAGTTTTTTCGAACTGTTAAACCTATAAACAGATGATGTCTGTCAAAACTGTTTTCCCAAATATTACAATATATAAAAAGACATGAACACAACTCTTTTGCCATTCCTTGGTGATTCTTACATTTTCCTAAAGCAGGATTGTTTTTTTTTTTGCTTAAGGATATTTATTTGAAACAAATTCAAAACCAACATGCTTTTGTCACAAAGGATATATTACCAAATAATCGAATTGTAACCCACTTTAAGCTGTGGTATTCACCTATCAACCGCTAAAACAAGCTGGTTCCATTTTTGTTATTTATAGCTAAAAAGTAAGCATGACATACCGAGATGTAATGCATGGAAAACGATGTCCTCCCAGATTATCTCCATCTTCCCATGGTGTTTTGCTAAATGACTGGTGCTTTACATGATGCCAGTGTCCTGGCACAATTTCTTGGTCTGGTAAAACCATGAACTAAAATAAGATCACAACAAACATGTACTTTAGGATCATATTTTTTCTCTACAGCAGTTTTTTTGTCTGTGATAATGAATCACCCCAATGCCCAGGCAGGGGCGCCACTGGGGACGGCTGGGGTTTTAGTAGTTAGGACGATTCTAAAGACATTTTGGGGGCCCCCCCGGACATCTGTTTTATTAGTAGGAACAGTACTAGCAGTAATGAAATAGTATGTTTGGTTTAGAATAGATGTGGGGCCCAACTTTATATTTTTTCATCGGGCCTAAAATTGCTAGCAGCGTCCCTGATGCCAGGACAGACAAAATAATAGAAGATGACAATTCCTAAGAGCAGATGCTTTACAAAAAGTGTGACAGTTTTCAAACCTCTGCATTTTTCCTTCTCTCTTCCTCTTGTTTTTCAAGCTCGGCTATTCGTAAACTCAAGTCCTCCCAGTGCATGATGGGAAGGTCCTGGTCTTGTGTGTAGGGCTTCTGGAGGTGCTGAGGCTGGTTTTGTGCCACAAAGCTGGCACCAGAAAGGGCAGGGTCATCAGCATTCTGTTCCTCCTGCCCACTGCTGTCCACCTCCTCCTCCATGGGCTGATTAGTGACAAAAACTCTTTTGAGACTAAAGCCATTTTCAATAGATCTGAATTTTAATGCCAGGCTTTAGGTATAATTAAAACATACACAAAACCTTCAGGAGATATAGTTAAGTAACAGGGTGTTATTGTTGCACTAGAGATCTTACATAAAGATTTACAGTGAGATATAATTTTACGGTTTAACATACTAGTTCTGAGGGTAACAAACGTAAATTTGTGTCGAAGTTGAAAGACATTTATTCTATAACTCTATAAAGTTATTAGGACCATACCACACATGCCAAAGACTGTTTTTCTTAGGGGGCGGATAGCATGAAGTCAGTTTCTTACCTCTCCTTATCGCAACGCTGATTTTGACACATTAATCGCCATTAGGGTCCAAAAGTCACGCTACATCGAAGCGAACAAATTCACAGAGTTTAATTAATAGCGTGTTATTAGTTAATCAATCCTACTCTGAGAGGAAACCCCCTCCCTATCTTACATTTCCCGCCGCCCCGCCCGCTCGCCAGATCCTTCCATGGCTGTTTGTTTTAAGCGAAACTTTTTAAGCTTACAGAATGATATTGATTTACTGCCCCATAAACGAGTAAACTAGTTTAAATTTGCATTCTTAAACCGCATATGTGCTAGAGCTACTTTTGTAACTAAAGTGGAAGAGGGGCGGCCGGATTGGGAAGGTTGGGAAGAAACTTGAGTGTCCTATTTCACAATGTTAGGAGCAGATGGAAAACCTCCGAAATGACTCGAGTATTTCACATAGCTGATAAAGGCGGAGAGACAACAGTGTTTATTATCTCTGGCAACCCAAATGCTCAGTCTCTGTTAATATACCGTGTTTATGGTCTAAATATGCGTAACTATATAATGCTCAGTTTAAAGATTAAAACAATCCCAATGCACAAAAATCCAGTCTATAATAAAAATCATTTATAGAAATACAGACTGAATTCGGACCGTTTCTGCCATAAATACAACAAAACATTCTGAAACCTTTTAGAAATCCTTAATGTGTTAACTGTAGGCATTTTACAGCTCATATAGCTCATCTTCAACCTGTTGTTTGGGGATGAAAATTTGTCAAATAATTTATAGTGTTCTAGTTGTTCTGGTTAGAACCAGATGTTGTAATGTAGCTGTATATTCATAAAATCCTACCATTATGTGGATCTGGAAAATTTTTATTTTTGGTACATTTTAGAGTTATAGGATATCCACAGAGACATTTAAAGATTTCCATCTTTAGAATTAATTTACAGTACTACAAACAGGATTAGGTTTACAAAATCACAAAGGCAGCTTTACAAATTAATTAAGGATAAATAAATGTACAGTGGTTAAAAGGTTTGGTATTTTGTAAACATTTAAAGACCCCAAACATGTTTTTTTTTTTGTTTGTTTCAGTGAAAATGAATTAATTTGACAAGTTATAATAACTAAAATAACATATTGTGCACAGGGCAATATACAGTTCTGTTAAATTAGTTCAGATCAATCAGATAAAGAATTAAAGTGATGGTATGACTGGTCAGAAGTATATTTGCCTTAATTTACTGCTACTGAACCGACTAAATATTTTCTGTTAGAACAGATGGAATATTGAATACCCATTTGTATTTTTCTTTCGCTCTCTTTTTGCATCCTTTCCTATCAACTCACGCGAGGACAACTGCACAGTGCCATCAAGTGCAAGTGCATACTGGACCTGAAGAAAAAAGCCAATTCCACAAAAAGCACAAAAACTAGCTACTTATATCATTTAAAACACAGCCTGTTTTTGAGTTTCCGTTTTTTTAAATAACCTGATAATAGAAGTGAAGAAAAGGGCAAACATTTTTGCACACACCTATAAATAACAGTGTGGAAAAACTTGGACGAACACGGTACTTGTAAAGAGAAGCCATTAGGTGGCGCTGCACCTCCAGGCCGAGAATGAAAAGTGGTAATTGTATCCAGTGCAAAGCAGAGGAACTTGAGAGTGGGCCACTGAACCATCCTGGAAAAGCAGAAAGCCATCATCCAGCACCTTCACAACAAGAGAAGCCTGCTTGATTTCCAGGGACAAAGCAAACGACAAGGAAGGTTTATTGAGGCTCAAAATGACCTAGAGATGAAAATAATAAAACAGTGAGTTTGATAACATGACACGTGTAAATCATAAGAAAGTATTAAATGATGATTACCTGCAGATAATTACAGACCCTAACTACAAATAGGTGATTAAGGGAAAACCAACATAAGGTATCCTGAGAGCCACAACCAGCTACTGGAAAAGCTGCAATGTACTTTGATATTGATTTTACAATTCTGTCTATTGTACAGGATAGATGAATAACATTCTTTTGAAATGTATTCCACCAATAATTGTGTTGGAAAGTGCTATCAAACACTTAAGATGGCCAACATTTTTTTGTTTATTATTATCTACTTTTTGGAGATTAGAAAGCTCTACAAAATGTGGGCAAACAACAATTTTACTTAAATACATCAAAAACAAGGGCACAAACCAGTATATCATATATATTTCTTGGTAGCAACATTGTCACTGCATATTAGATGCTTGTTTTACCTGGGCTTTATCTCGAACCAGCTGAAACGAGATATCAACCCCAGATGCTCCAGCACCCAAGACCACAACAGACAGATAGGCAAAAGGCTCTGGGCAGCGATAAGAGTGACTGTGTATCACCTTTTCCTGTAAAAGGACAAACAGGGGAAAAAGAGAGCAATCAGAGAACAGAGAGCAAAAGCGAGAATTTGAGAAATCAGCGGGGAGCAACATGTTGAGTGCGAGCGTAATGGTTTGCACTTTCGAGGTCATGTTTATTTTGAACTGAACCTTTAAAATGCTCTATTCCCAGAATGGAGGGCAAATGGGGCACAGAGTGATGACTGTAAAAAAGGAAGGAACACATGAGTCATGCATAGAGGTTGCTTGCTCTTTTCTCTTCGCAGCTTCTTTCACACCTATTCCTTATGAATGGTTTAAACAGTGCTTATTTATATTTTAGGAGCTAATGTGGAGTTTAACAACAAAAACAATTGACCTCTACTAGGAAAAAAATGCAAAATGGCACCAAGGAATTAACTTTGATTTTGTGTGTCTTAAGTGCAGAAATGGCATTCCTCACCCACTGCAGATGAACACAGAGTCGAATGTCTGTGTGCTATGTCCTCCATGCACGAGCCGCAAAATTACCTCCCACTTCACAGACCCCCCTCTATCTGTCTCCATGGAGATAGGTTTCACCTCTTCCACCGTACTGTTGAACTGTCGGGGAGCGGGAGACAGGGCCATCACAAGCATTACCTTAGCCTCCAACACAAAAACGTTATTCGCTAATAACAAAGGACATTTACAGACCACTCCTCATTGGCCTACGAGCACATCTGATTGGCTGTGATTTCTTCTACTGTCTCTATGGCAGTGTTAGCCGGTGGTCAAGTTGATAGTGAAATTAATACTGTTTAAAAACCAAATGAAACGCTATGTTTGAACAGGCTTTCTATGTATAGTGTTTTAACACATGTAACATATGCTTGGAAAGAATAATGACATCATGATTTTAGTTTTAAAACCGTAATGTGTGGCAGAATATCATGGCACTTGCAGTATGCCTCTAAAAACTGCTAAACATCCCAGTGGGTTAGAAAAGAGGGCCAGTGGGGGTTAAAGACAAAATCAAAAAACATCATAACCTCTTTAGTAAGGTTGGTTCTGAAAACAGAGAACACAAAGTAAACACACATAGGTACACGCTGTAGATATTATAAATAACAGCTGTTGATGAAACACAATCACCCAACCTCTCTTCTGCTAGATCAATGAAGGGTCACACTCGCAGGACACGGCTGTTATTATTTGTGCACTAATTCAGATGTGGTAATATGGCTTTTATACTTTTAATTGTCAGTATCACTAAAACTCTTAATAAAATAAATATTTAATTAGTGCTTCTGTGTTCCTGATTCATTCATATAACTGTTAAATAATGCAATAAATGAACCATTAATCAGTAAATTTTAGATTCAATGTGGGTTTATTATCAGTAATGAAGTTATAAAGATAATCATCTGAATAATTTGTCTATTTATATCAATCAGAGGTGAAGGCTATAATAATTATGCTGTCAGGTAAAAAAAGATTTACAAACAATGTTCTTTAATGGCCTTTAAATTACTGCTACTAACTTTAAATATTAAAGTTCAATTCTTTACTGTTTGCCCAAATGTCAGTTGATCAAACCAACATTGAAATGTGACCAGGTGTAGCTTACCTGATCTAATGTTCAGTGAAATATGATTTATCAACTAATTTTACATGCTACACCACCTGAGGTCTTTGTACATGCTGCTGTGAATGGTCCGGTCATTGTCAGAAGTACCCACGCGCTCCTCGTAGTACTACGCTCCTCCAAAGCGCTCGAGCCAGGATGTGATGAACTGCACACAATCCTGCTGCTCCTGCTCCAACTACAGCAACACTGTTTCCCTGTACGATTTATTAAGTATTAAAAGGATGGAGAGAAGAGCAGGAAAAATAAGCACACACGCAGCCCCCACACACAGGAGGGAAACTGCAGGGGTTACAGCTAATATCACTGTGGTTCAGAGATACAAAAATACCACTCAGTACTATGAAAGTGCAAAAAACTCACTCTGTCGTCACAGCATAATAAATCACTAATTAAGAACTTTGAGCCCTGAACTCCATGTTCTATTTTTTTCAGTCCTTTTGTAGATATGCACTGAGGTAAAAAAAATCATTAAATACTATGACTTTACGTCATTAGTACTAACTATATGAACAGTAAATAGTCGTAAATGAAACAGTAAATTTCTGTAAAGTGAGAAATTTGTCAGTAATACAGAAGTTTACTTTACCTACATTTATCAATTCTGCTCTTCATCACACAACTTAAAACTTTATTGTTCATGTGTTATGTTGTCATTAGTTAATTTTGTCATGCGCTTTCCAGTTTTGCCTTGTCATTGGTTACTTTTTTCATGTGCCCCCTGTTATTTATATAGTCCACTTGTTTCCTTTGTCTTCGGTCTTGTATGTTACCTGTACCCAGAGATGTGAAGTAACGAAGTATAAATACTTGTTGGTGTGTGGATTTTTATCATTGCTGTTTTCCTGCCTATAACGCACCCTATGCATAATTTAGGCTAGTTTAGGAAGCTGACAATGAGCTAGGCCATCAGGCAGAAGGCAACAAGAACGGCTAACCTGGACGATAAGACAGAGGGAGTCAGCTATGTAAACATGACAGCAGAGACATATATGAGGGAGCTGTTTGAAATTGTCAGCATCAAGAAGGATTCCGGGCTAATGCGCTGAGAATTGTGTCAACCTAAAAAACATCAGGTGCCGGAGTTTAAGAATTCACGGTCGAATTTCTGAAAGCACATACAGGTAAATTAACATTACATGTTTTATTGTTATCTCTTCCTTGTCATTAGACAATTCAGTTCTTAAAGTAATAATAGTCTATTTTCTCTGTTTGTCAGTAATGTTATCTTAAATTCAAACGAGTGCACATTTTGCTATCACATTAACTGTAGTGTAGCATGTGTTTGCTAATGTTACCTAGTTAATTAGTAAACATTAGTTAACTTTACCAGGTAACAGCTCTCATTGTCGGTGAAAAATTAACTTATTTTACCATCGGTTCAGCATCACAAGACCGTAATCTTTAGGTGCAAAATGTTTATTCTTTTAAACTCATTTTAAACATGAGTATTTGTACTGACCTTACAGGGATATGTGTACTTCTGCCATCTCTGCCTGTACCTCTGTTGGTAAGTCATGTTTATTAAGTTAAGTTTGTTAAAGTCAAGTTTGTGTTTGAGTTTGCATCAATACTTTGTCAACCCACTTTTGCTGCAATTACAGCTGCAAGCCTGTACCAGCTTTGCACATTTAGAGACTGAAATTTTTGCCCATTCTTCTTTGCAAAATAGCTCAAGCTCAGCCAGATTGTATAGTAGGCGTCTGATTTGGGTTTGGATGTTGACTGTGCTATTCTAACATCTAAATATTCTTTGACCCAAACCATTTTATATTTCATAGGCTTATGGTCTTGCTGAAAGGTAAATCTCCTTCCCAGTCTCAAGTCTTTTGCAGCCTTCAACAGGAGTTCTTCCAGGACTGCCCTGTATTTAGTCCTATCAATCTTCCCATCACCTCTAAGCAGCTTTCCTGTCCCTGCTGAAGTGGGGATGGTGTGTTCAGTGTGATGAGCAGTGCAACTTTTCTGTCACACATGGCGCTTTGAATTTAGGCCAAAATGTATAACTTTGGTCTCATCTGACAGAGCACCTTCTTCCACATGTTTGCTGTGTCCTCTACATGGTTTGTGGCAAACTGCAAATGTGACATCTTGTCTTTCTTACTCCTTCATAAATACCAGATTTGTGGAGTACACAACTTACAGTTGTCCGGTCTACAGATTGTCCCACCTGAGCTGCGGATTTCTGCGGCTTCTTCATAGTGACCATGGGCCCCTTGGCTGCTTCTCTGACCAGTGCTCTCCTTGCTCGGTCTGTCAGTTTAGGTGGCGGCCAAGTCGGTTTGCAGTTGTGGCATACGTTTTCCATTTTTGGATTGATAAATTGAACAGTGATCCTTGTGATGTTCAAAGCTTGGGATGTTTTTATATAACCTAACCCTGCTTTAAACATCTCCACAGTGTTAGTTAACACAGAACATGTGTATTTACACTATATATACTATATACTATATATTTACACTATATATACTATATACTGATATATATAGACAGTATATAGCCGTCTTGTTTTCTTTGTCCTTGCTCTTGTATTGTGGATGTTACATGTACCTCTGTTGGTTGTGCAGGAAAGTCAATGCAAGAAAGCTAAGAGGATTTGGCAAAAGACTAAACTTGAAATACACTATATCATATATAAAGACACCCTTCATGCTTTAATGTGGAACTAGGCAAAACTAGACAGACCTTCTTCTCAAACCTTATAAACAGTAACATAAACAACACTCACACTCTTTTCTCTACTCTTGAGAGACAAACTCCAAGTGAGATTTCCAGTGAAATGCTCTCCGATAGCAAATGCAAAAAATTTCCTTTCTTTCTTTTCCAAGAAGATCAATTATATTAGAAATGCAATTAACACATCCTTAAACTATCCAGGGGATAGACAGATAGACCACAATTTTAAAAAGAGGTTTCTATGTCTGTCTTTGAAGAAATTGATAGTAAAATTTTGAAAGAAATATTACAGAAATCGTCAACCTACTACCTTTACACACTTTTTCTCAAAATATTGTTTACCTGTCTGGAAGCAGATGTTTTGAAAGTGGTAAACACCTAACTTCTTTCTGGAACTTTTTTGAACTCTTTAAAAACAGCAGTATTTAAACCCCTGAAAAAGAGAAATCTGTATAAAACCATATTGAGCAACTATAGACCAATATCAAATCTTTCTTTTATAGGCAAGATAATTAAAAAGGTTGTTCTTAATTAGCTGAACAAATACATAATTTCAAATAGACAGCTGGACAATTTTAATCTGGTTCCCTTATAAAGATAATAAATGATATTCGTTAAATTAAATTCTAATTCTGGCAAAATAACAGTGCTGGTACTTCAAGATGTCAGTGCTGCGTTTGACACTTTCAATCATGACAGAGACTAGAAAACTAGGTCAGCCTTTCTGGGATGGTCCTCAAATGCTTTAGGTCATACCTAAAAGGGAGAGGTTTTTATAGAGTATAGGAGGCCATAAGTCCAAGTGGATGTCTGTGACATGCGAGTCCCACAAGGCTCAATTCTTGCACCACTCTTGTTTAACATGTTTAACACGTCAAGTCAAATAATGAGAAAGAACAAAATTGCCTATCATAAATGATTTGTCTTTCCTTATCACCAAATGACTACAGCCTCATTGACTCTATCTGCAAATGCATTGATGAAACAGTTGGATGTGCCAAAACTTTCTTCAGTTAAACAAGAAGAAAACTAAAGTCATTGCTTTTAGAAACAAAGAAGTTTTCAGGGTGGATGCATATTTTAAATCTAGGGGTTAAACAATCAAAAATCAAGTCAGGAATCTTGGTGTGCTTCTGTAGTCAGATGTTCAGTTTCAGTAGTCATGGCAAGACAATAACTTAATCAGTGTACTATCACCTTAAAAACATTGTCAGAATTCAAAGTTTTGTTTCCAGTCGGGATCTGGAGACTCTTGTTTATGTTTGAAAGACAATTAGACAGCTGCAGCTAATACATATGCTGCTATCAGGATTCTGACTAGAACCTGGTCCTCCTCAGGTCCTTACACTCCTTAGGTCCTTACACTGTTACACAGTACTACACATTAGTACTGTTACTCATTTATAAATTGTGCCTCCATTCTTTAAGTGCTGCTTTCATGGCGAGGAGCTCTTTATTACCTACATCATAGTTTAGAGGGGTTTCCATGTCTTTATGGTAACACTGCACCGACGTCACAGTCTGAAGCAATGGTAGTGTTGGGTCAGGGTGGTAAAGAAAGCTGCAGTCAGACTGTAGTTTCTGATAAATCGATGGTAAATGTTCATAAATCCCAAAAACCTCTGCAACTTTTTAATCGTATTTGGGAGAGGCCATTTTGTGACTGCTTGTACTTTAGTTCTGTCCATAACGACACCCTGCTGGGTGATGCAATAACCTAGAAAGTTAAATTGATCACAGTGAAATTCGCTTTTTTCTGCCTTAACAAACAAGCGGTTGTCTTTAAAAAACACAGTGAAGACATGTTGTACGTGTTGGGAAAGAGTTTGTGAGAAGATAAGGTCATCAATATTCGCTATGCATAGTGGTTCAAAAGGTTTTCGGAATATTTATGTTATGAATATTAATTTATGAAAGATCACAGGATGATCACAGGAAAACTTGTGCTACTACTTTGGAGGTTTCAACTATAAAACCCCTTTACTGCCCCAAGAAGCCTCTTACTCACTACTGAAGTAAGTCAACTCTCATTGCCACTCATGTCTTCTATGTGTTTCACCCTCCATGTGTCTCTAGTCATTGATTCTGTCACTCATTTATTTCCAGCACTAGTGGACTCGGGAGCAATCTTGAACCTCATTGATCAATGGTTAGTGGACTAATTAAAACTCAATTACTACCCTATGTGTTCCCACTTTTTAAAATTTTAGCTGTAGATGGTCAATCCATTGGACAAGGTATCACCCTGTGAACTATCCCTGTTCTCATACGTATCATAAAGAAAAATTCTTACTCTTTGTTATTCTATCACCCCAGAATTCTATAAAATTCAAATTCAATAAAGAAATTATCCAATGGTACCCTTATTGTCAATTGCCTTTGTCTTATTCTGCCATGTTTTACTACCCATGTCCAGGTGGTGCTCTGAAAACAATGTGGGCTTTATAGATAATTGCAGAACTTTTGAGGGTAATGCTGGCCTGTTAGGACATCCCACTCGGGAAGGGGTTTCTTGTAACATAGCTCATAGTCGCAGTAAAGGTCTAGTTAATTGTTGGCTACTCAGAGCCCTGGACAAGGAGCAGACAAATAGTAATGATAATTTGAACCTTGTACAAAAACATAGACACAATTTTAATGCATTTGAAGCTCTCTATAATAACATAACAAGAGTATCCAAAAATAATAAACTCGGTCAGTCAATTGCATTAATTATTATTTACAGACCCTCAGGGCTGTACTCTAAACTTCTTAGTGAATTTGCAGATTTCCTATCAAAACTGGTCTTTTCTGTTGATGGAGGGTTAATTGCTGGAGACTTTAATATTCATTTTAAGAATACAGATGACCCGCTGAGAACAGCATTTATGTCCATACTCGACTCAGTGAGTGTAAATCAGTGTGTATTCACTCATAAATCAGGTCACGGGGTAAGTATAAGTAATATAATATATACAATTCCACAGTGCGACGTTATTTTAGATCACAATCTTATTTTATCTGTATCTTATTTCATTTTAAGTGTGTCATAGTAAAAATGTACACACAGCGCCATGCTACTGCACTAAACGTACATTCACATCTACTACTGCCCAGAGCTTTATCAGCTATCTTCCAGAATTATCTACTGAGATTGGATCAGCGTTTGGCCCCACATAACTCGATTAAGTAACTGAATATTTAGTGTCAAGATTCCTTTATACCTAATTAAAGATAAGTAACTCGCTACCTGGTAAAATGATCACACACACTCTTTTCTTAGCTTTCGAAAACTAGAACGTAAATGGTGTCAAACTAAATTGGAAGAAAGTGTAGCTATATCAACGTATCTCTTCACCCTTATAAAAAAAATAATAAAAATAATCCTAGATTTTTATTTAACACCATAGCAAATTAACCAGAAATAAGGTTAATATGATGTAATAATCTGAATATGATGACTACAGAAATCTCCACAATAACAGCATGTAGTAGTGAGGACTTTATAAACTTTTTTGATAACAAAAATGCAAAAATAAAGCAGAAAATTCAGGCTTTGAAACCAGATTATTCAATTTATTCTGAGGATAAACTAACCACATCAGATTAAAAAATTTTACTCCTCTGGAAATCATCAACTTGTTTGTTAGATTGTATACCAACACATTTTCTTAAGAAGATAGTACCAACAGAACCAATGTTAAAAATAGTTACCTCAGCAGTGAGTAGGTTACAAAATCTTTTAAGTTAGCAGTTATTGAACTACTAATTATGAAACCTGACCTTGACCCCAGTAAGATGTCAGGCCGATATTAAACCTCCCCTTTACCTCAAAAATCCTAGAGAAGATAGTAGCATAGCAGCTATATGCATATTTACACAGGAATAACAATAATTGCTTTTATTACTTAACCTTAGTGCAGCTTTTTTGACCTCATTGATCATAATTTTCTTCCTCACAGATTAGAAGAGTTTGTAGGAATTAAGGGAACAGCCCTCATCTGGCTTAGGTCGTATTTGACCGATCGCTATCAGTTCATACATTTGTACACCATTTAAAATGGTGACTATTCTGCGTGTTCTCAAGTCAAGTATGGTGTTCCACAGGGTTTGGTTTTAGAGCCACTGCTTTTTTCTCTTTACATGCTTCTTCTAGGCAACATAATTCCTAAGCATGATATTAGTTTTCACAGTTACGCTGATGACATTACGCTGATGTCTCAGCTAGACCAGATGCGAAAGGACATCAGAGACAGAGAGAGGTTAAGTAACTTACTTTTGCTTAATCCTAATAAGACAGAGGTTCTAGTACTAGGACCACATGTAGCTAGAAATAAGCTTTCTGATCACAGTGTAACTCAGACAGTCTTTCTGTTTTATTAAGTAAAAGAGTGAAAGACCTGAGTGTGACTTTAGACTATCCATTTTCTCATTTGAAACCTATAATATTACCAGGATACCATTCTTTCATCTCAGAAGTATTGCTAAGATAAAAAAATATTTTGTTACTAAATAATGCAAGAAAATTAAGACATGATATCATTACATGCTTTACTGTCTGGATCTTCAACTAGGTGCATAAGTAAGCTTCACTTAGTTCTGCAATAATTTTAAAATACTACTCCTGACCTATAAAGCACTAAATGGTCTCGCACTGCTGTACCTGAATGAATTGCTAGTGCCTTATGTTCCGCCATGCATACTTTGATCAAAAGATGCAGGCTGTCTGTTAGTAACGCGAATTATAAAAACTACAGCTGGGGGCAGAGCTTGTTTGTACAAAGCCCCAATGTTATGGAATAGCCTACCAATTAATCTCGGAGAATCAGACACAGTCTCAGTGTTAGTCTAGGCTGAAAACCTAATTATTTAACCAAGCATTTTGTGAATAGATTTGCATTAGATAAAGGAGCAGATTTGGGGGACTCATGGATGTTGAGTATCATAGTGATCTGGTATGTTCAGACGCTGTCCTCCCAATTCTCATTGATCACTTACATACCAGGGAGCTCTCATGTCTATGTTGGGTCTGGTTCCTCTTAAGGTTTCTTCCTGTTCCCATCTCAGTTTTTCCTTGCCTCTTTCGCCCCCTGCTTGCTCATCATGGACAAGCAGAGACAAACTGATTTCTATTTTATTTACATTTTATAATTATCTTTGATTGTGTAAAGCTGCTTTGCGAAAGTCTTCTGCAAAACCAAGGCCTCCCAGCTTCTCATAAAGCTACTAGCTAACTTGGCTCCTCCCAAAAGCTGGATATATCCTCTAGATTCAAAATGCCCTCGTCTCTGGTTTTATCTGGCCCTTCGCCTCCTCAGCAGCATGTGTTTTTTTCTTTGTGGAGAAAAAGATGGACGTATCAGACCTTGTATTGACTATTGTGGGCTTAATGCAGTCGCAGTTAAGTACCGCTATCCTCTACCACTAGTCCTAGCGGCCCTTGAAGAATTGCCCATCTTCACTAAACTTAATCAGTGACTACAACTTGATCAGAATCAGAGAGGGAGACTAGTGGAAAACTGCTTTCATCACCACCAGGGGCCACTATGATTATCGAGTGATGTCAAGTGAAACACTCAGTTTTTTAATGTATTATAAACAAGATTTTTTGAAACCCCTTGAACCATTTTGTTATTGTATGTAGATAGCATCCTCATCTACTAATGCACTCTGTCTTAGCACATAAAACATGTTTGCACTGTGTTAACTCATCTTTGAGACAACCACCTCTTCGTCAAGGCTGAAAAGTGTAGGTTTCATCAGGATTATGTTACATTGTTATGGGTATTGCATCACCCAGCAGGGGTGGCCAAAGACCATACCAAAATGAAAGTTTGGTGTTGAGAGGTTTGTTGAGGTAAAGTGCTGTACAAAGCTGTAGTTGCTGATGGAGCCATGAGGTGAGGTCTGATAAGGGAGGCGATAGAGAATGATATATGTATTAACTAAGTAATACCAACATATTTACTTAACTGTCTGCACCTGCAGTTTAATTTATGATGTTTCGAGTAGTGTCACATTTTCAGCATGAGTCATTTCATAAGATTTTTTTCTCTGAAATCATCTCTTTATTTGCAAGTGGCTATTAATATGTATGTTTGTATGTATATACAACTATGTACATTTATTTAGTTATTTAGTTAATACAGTCCCCTTTATTATTTTGCTGTTTATTGGTTTTAATTTATTTTTTGTTCTAAAATTCCAGGTGTGTTTCCAGAGTGCTTCATAGTAAGTTCTATCCGTGTCTTCTCTACTTATGCTCTATGTACTGTTCTGTATACAACAGTAAATATGGAACAAGTGAGTAATTACATGATTTTATTTACAGATCTAGTGGCCTTCTTTTGCCCTAAATCAAATGGTCTGCTACTGTTGCTTTGGGAGTTAAAATCCTAAGGTTACCTCACTTAAACACACACACACACACACACACACACACACACACACACACACACACATACATACCCACAGATATAAACAGACTTTATTCTTCATGGCATGAGTTCCACACAATGTTGGAAGCCTCCTTTTGGGTCCGTGCTGACATGATTGCATCCTACAAATCCTAGTGATTTTTACATTTTTTTTCCTAACTGCATGTCCTCCACTGTACCACATACCAAAGCTGTTCTATTGGATATATTGGATTATCCTGGCCATAAAAGCAGTTTGAGATGACCTGGTTGACATGTGCTATCATGCTGGACATAGCCATTAGATGATAAAATATTTGCGGTCATTAAAGGATGCACATAGTCAACAATTATACTCGTTTCAAGTGATTATTGAATGGTATTAACAAGCCCAAAATTTTGCAAATAAAAAAATTCTATGCAATTGCATCATTACAACATTTATGTTTTTATTTTACGTTCCACACTGCTAAGCACAAATCTCCCAGAAGATTTACAACTTTCTAAGTGCTCTAACCAGTTTTTAGCCTGTAAAAGTATTTTAGAGCAGGTTTAAATACATTCTGATGTTTGATTTTAACATTGAATAAAGCTTGTACACATTAACTGTCCCATAAGTAAATTGGAAAAGTTAAATTGCTTTCTACTGCAGCAGGACGAAAGGTTTTCGTTTAATCAAATGATTACCAGCCTTCTTTCAATTGATATAAATTACATTTAGATCGGCATCAATTACTATACAATTGTGTACAGGCAGTATTATGGTTGAATTTTCAGTTAATAACAGTTTATAAATCAAGCTGTTTCTGTTTCCAGTGTTCCTGGTTTAACTGTCTTAAGTGTAAAAAATAATAATAATATAATTAGTGATCTTCTGTTTATCTTTTGGTATTTTGGCATTCCTAAGAATTATTATGAGCTACTTTAGCCAAGCATAGCAATAGTTTGTAGCAATAGTTTGTATCTCAGCTTAAGAGACAGACATACTGTATTAAGTGGCATGGTTGGTTCCACATCTGCTATGTAGAGTCTCTTCATAGTTTTCCCACATAGCTCACTGAAAAATTTATTTTTCTCTTTTTATGCACACACTTGCCAAAGTCATATCCTTACATACAAGTCCTTACAAATCGTTCTATCCTTTCCTTCCACATATGAATTTCAAATGCAAAACTAAGGTACAGTACATCCCTCAAGCTGTGTCACCAGCTTGTGTTCCTCCTGCATGTCATTCTCAACTTACTGTCTGTCACTGCATTAGACTTTTTTTTCTTAAAGTCCATTCCTGAATGATTGCACCATACAGAATTTTGAATCCCAAGGAAAGTTTAGAGTTAAGCAGGATGTGTTTCCATTTATTCTATGCCTTGAGTGAATCTCTATTGTTTTTTCTTTCTGTGTCTATACCTCCTTACAGCACCCTGTGACCTCCAATGGAGCTAATAATTCATACATAAAATAAATTTAAAGTATATAATTTATATTGTGACGTGCAGTGGTGGATAGAAACCGGATCCTACAGGCCTTTTTAAAAATGAAAGAAATACTTAACTGGAGTTCATACAACCAAAATACAAAGACAAAAAAGGAAACTTAGGAATCTTTATCTAAAGCCATAGTGATCACCATAACAAATTTAGATTTAGCGATTAGCATAACAAACCTCGGAAGATGAGGAAGCAAAGGAAGGAGAGAAAGACCAACCTGGTGGTGGCTCATGGTTAAGGTGTTGGATTACCAACCCGAAGGTTGTGGGTTCGATTCCCAGCTCCACCAAGCCACCGCTGTTAACCCCCTGAGCAAGGCCCTTAACCCCCAATTGCTCAGTTGTATAACAAGGGATATTGTAAGTTGCTCTGGATAAGGGCGTCTGCCAAATGCTGCAAATGTAAATGTAACCTAATACAAAACAAGAAAGACTAAAAACACAGGGGATTTTTTACACTTACAGGAAAACCAAGACACATATAAACACAATTAAACAAATAACAACATGAAACAGAGGTTAACAAAACCAAAAGCATACAGTAACATAAATAGAATACAAACAGTCGATCT
Source organism: Bagarius yarrelli (assembly GCA_005784505.1). Lineage (NCBI taxonomy): Eukaryota > Metazoa > Chordata > Actinopteri > Siluriformes > Sisoridae > Bagarius > Bagarius yarrelli. The sequence goes on along the minus strand of VCAZ01000003.1, from coordinate 7,937,931 downwards.
CTGCCATCTGGTGGGAAACCCCAGCACCCCCATTCCTCAGCCCAACTCTTGAAGTCCGGGGCTTTGGCTTAGACCCCATCTGGGGTGGGAGGTGGGAAGAGTCCATGGGGGGTGACCGATCTGCATGGTAGGCACAACCTGGCCGGAGACGGAGACCCTAGCGACATCCTGGATGGAAACGGATAACCCAGGGACGTCTGGATGGATTCCAGTGTCAAAGTCGTGGTCTTTGCAGAATCGGAAGTCAAAGTCAGGGTCTGAACTGGAAAGAGAGTCAAAATCAGGGTCAGAGCTGAGTCAGGAGTCAGAGCCGGGGTCTGGACTGGATTTAGAATCATAGCCAGTGTTGAAATCTGGGCCAGGAAAGGAGCAAGAATTGGGGCAGGTCTGGATGGAACTAGGAGTCAGGGTCGGGACCAGGAGTTTGGATTGGGGTCTAGAAGGAGACAAAAACAGGAGTTAGGATTGGGATCTGGACGGAACTAGGATTCAGAGACAGGTCCAGGAAAGAACCAGGAGTCAGGATTGGGACCTGGATGGAACTAGGAGTCAGGGTCGTGACGGAACTGGAAGTCAGGATCGGGACCGGATCGGAACCAGGAGTCAGGGTTGGGAAGGAGACATGAGTCACAAATCGAGGTCATAATAAACTTAAAAAAAAGAAATTATGTCCACTTAGTCCAGCATAACAGGAAGAAAAAAAAAGGGAAAAAAGAAAAACCTTTGTAGTTTCCATAGATTTATGGAAAATGTGCGGTCTTGCAAAGAAGAGAGAGAGAGCCAACCAACTTAACACAAACCTAACCTCACGCGAGACAAGGAAGACTAAAACACAGGGGAATATATACACTTACTGATTACAGGAAAAACAAGGCACACATGAACACAATGAAACAAATGACAATTAACATGACACAGAGATTAACAAAACCAATAGCTCACATACACAAAATATAAACAGTCCTTCTTTGGGAAAAAACACCCTGTGACTGTGACATATATATTATCCCACGATGAATTATTTGGGCTTTTAACTCATGTGTTGTAGTATTATGAGCATAACTATATCTTTCATTATGAAAAGGCACTCAGTTAATCTTTGTTTTCTTCTTATTCTTGAATTTAAGAGTGTACAACAAACTTACATTTTAATGTAAGATAGGTGTCTAATTTAAAAAAAATGTATAATTTGTACAGATATTTACACATGTACAGTCTTCATCACTATGTCTACACCATGGTAATTGGCTTGTATGTATTATAGTGTATGGTGTTTTTAATACCTTTGGACACTGTAATAAATCAGTTGAATGAAGACCTTATTAGAGGCATCACTCCTATTTATAGGTTGATACGAATCAGTAATCAGTAAAATAATCTTTTCGGATAATATTCTGAGATTAGTTCTGATTAAAGACTAAAAACATGATTAACTAGAATTCATCTGGAGGAAATATGACAAAATTTAGTTTAACCTGATTAACCTCGGGGGGAAAAGCCTTTTTCTAACATCTCATATCAATCATGTTTCCTTAAGTGCTCAGTATTGTAACACTATAATAAAATTCTACAAAGCTAGGAGTGAAAAACAAAAGCCTACATATGTGGAGTAACACATAAGATATGGTTAGTCATATGAAAAAATTATGCAGTTCATAGATGTATAGAAATGTAAACACAGATTTCATTAATGACTCATTTTAATAAAAGTGTTTTTTGCCACAGTACATTACCTTGTGTATAAACTGATAACTACAAGAGACAATGTAAATTTATTTAAAGCTCATTATTCCCAAATAAATGACAATGTAAAGACTTGTAGTATTAATATGTGGAGTTACTCGAGCAGGAGGTTGCAAAAGCTACTTGATGGCATCCAGTTGCCTCTGCTATCTGACAGGTTAATGCACTGTGACAGTCTTTGTGCTGAGCTGCAGGCAGTGGGAGGGGGGGCATAATAACAAGACAAATAAGAGGAAAATTGTTTTTAGCTTCACCGTATTTGCCATGGAGAGATAAGAGGAGATGTCAGCTTCTGGAAAACGTGGATAAACTCTTTGTGGGGGTTCAGATTTTGCATATTGGGGGAGGAATGGTAAGGAGGCGTTTCTGAGAGAAGGAAAGGTGCCATTTCTTTGTCTCTCAAAATAGAAAGACATGCATCCCACAGCTAGTGGAAAAAGTGATACGTAGTGATGTTGCAGTCTGGTAGCAGTGCGGTGATGTTGTCTGACGTAGGGACTTTGCGAACGGGGCGTGTGTGAGCAAGCGCATGTCCAAAAGATGTTGTGTGAATGAGAAAGGAATTGTAAATACATCAAAAGAAAAAACTAAACAGATGAAAGTGACCAAGATCAAGGCTGGTGGGGTAGAAATAGAAACAAAAAACATTGGAATAGGGCAAGCAAGGAAACATTTTTTGGTGACTAAAAAGAAAATTGAGTAGAAGGGCGAAAGAAATGGTGAGAAGGAGGGGTAAAGAGGGGAGAAAAAATTGAAAGCGTGCCAGAGTGATTCAAGCCCCCCACCCCTCTCCTCCCTCCACATTCCCCTAAACCCTTTTTGTATTTTACATTCAGTGCAGGTCGCTTCCTGGCACTTCACGTTTTCGACCCAGGCGTATGACGCATCACTCCCAGATGAAGGGTACCTGCTGCTGCTGAGGCTGATAATGATAATAGTTATGATGATAACAATAATAAATTACTTCCTGTGTTGCTTCTTACATGGCAGGAATATCAGCCGCATTCACACGCTGGATGGAGGTGCATTGGTAGCCTAAGGAGGCATGTAAACCAAAAAGACACCGCTTTTTACATCTGCGTGTTAATATATCTTTGTGTTTAGCTATGTCGCATTAAAATAATTTTATAGTCTCTTAGGGTACAGATTTGTCATTTTTGACGACTTTACTAATAGTAAGACACTCATAATCCTTTGTATGATTCAGATAAACACGTCTCCAGTGACAACAGTAATTTAGCTGGCATGGGTACTTCCTCTTGTCCCTATGTACAGAGAAGCATAGTGAAAAATTAATTTTAACAATAAAAAAAATGTAAGTTATTCTGACTACCTTTACCCTATGATGAAACACTGAGCTATTGGCTTCACATTTCTGACATCCCAACCCAACTGAACACCTGTTGGAGATTTTGTACTCATCACATTATGTTTATAAAATCCAACTCAAGGAATATGTTTGGAAGAATAGTGTTCATCTCCCCAGTACAACACCATAACTAATGCCAAGGTACATGTTCTGGCATACCTAATGCTGCCGTTTTCTTTCTTCTGCAATTTGTCCTTATCTACATCTTCCAGAACTAAACAGATAAATACATTATTGTTCTATTCAAGTTTTTTAAATCTCGCTTCTGTTACGCTAAAATTTAAGCCAGGTTTTATTAGCAAGCTTCTGTGACTCATGCACTACCTTACCTAACACTATTCCGGAGTCAGATACACTCTGTCAGTGTAAAACTAGATTAAAGACCCATCTTTTTAACCTGATTTAAACATAACAAACTTATACATTTTCATTATCCAAATCCGTCAAAGGATTGTTAGGCTGCAATAATCGGGTAAACCGGAACCACCAACAGTTCCAATAACACACAATGTACATGCCTTGAAAAAGTACTCATACCTCTTGACAAAGTTAAATGTTTTTTATTGAGATTTTATGTAATAGACCAACACAAAGCAGAACATAATTGTGAAATAGAAGAAAAATGATATACAGTTTTTTAAATTTTAAGCAAATAAAGAGCTGAAAAGTGTGGCGTGCAATTGTATTTTATCTAAATAAACTCCGGTGCAACCAATTGCCTTTAGAAATTCTAATTAGTTTATAGAGTCCACCTGTGTGTACTTTAGTCTCAGTATAAATACACTGGTTCTGTAAAGGTCTGATAGAGAACACTAGTGAACATGAAGACCAAGGAACTCACCAGACAGGTCCAGGATTAAGTTGTGGAGATTTTTAATGCAGGATTAGGTTATAAAAATTATCCCCAGGTTTTTTTTCATTCCAAGGAGCACTGTTCAATCCATTGTTTAAAAATGGAAAAAATATGTCACGACTGCAAACCTATAAAGATATGGCCGCTCACCTAAACTGACAGACTGAGAAAGGAGAGCAGAGAGGCGGAGAGGCAGCCAACAGGCCTATGTGTCACTCTGCAGAAGCTGCAGAGATCCACAGCTCAGGTGGGAGAATCTGGCCACAGGACAACTATAAATCATGTACTCCACAAATCTGGCCTTTATGGAGAGCATAGTAAAACATGCTGATTTGTCTGGTCAGAGGAGAACTCTGGCGCCTCTGGGTTGCTTAGTCGGAAACTCTTAACTTATAGATAAGAATTAAACTGAACTGAGTGTTCTATGTATTGTCTTATTTGATTTAATTCTGTAAAGCTGCTTTGCAAAATCTCTATGGTTAAAAAGCGCTATAGAAATAAGGGTGACTTGACTTGTCCATGCACGTTAATGCTTGTGCTCTGTACAATTGTTTTTCCTTGTATGAATTAAAATTTCTCACAATGTCTTTTAGGCACAAATTGTTTAAATTTCAGAGACAAAAGTAGGAATTAAAAAAATCTGTAAATTGAAAATTAAACCTGGCTGTAAAATTACAGCTGAAAAGCTCTGTAAAGGAAATGAAGTGTGAGCATGACAATGTAATAATACCATTTTTAAAAAATCTTAACTAATTTCTTTTTTTTTTCGAATCATTTGTCTCCACCTAACCCTATTCTCTACATCCTCTTCATTTACACCCACTAACTTCATGTCCTCGTTTATTACATCCATATACCTCCTCTTTGGACTTCCTCTTTGCCTACTGCCTGGTAGCTTCATTTTCCTACCAATATATTCACCATCCCTCCTCTGTACATGTCCAAACCACCTGAATCTGGCTTCCCTGATTTTCTCCCCAAAACACCTAACATGAGCCGTTCCCCTAATGAACTTGTTTCTAATCCTGTCCAACATTGTCACTCCTAAAGAAACCTCAACATCTTCAGCTCTACTACTTCCGGCTCTGCCACCTGCTTTTTTCTTAGTGCCACTGTCTCTAAACCATACATCATAGCTGGTCTTACCACTGTCTTGTACACCTTCCCCTTGATTCTAGCTGATATTCTCCTGTCACACAGAACTCCTAACATGTTTCTCCACCCATTTCAACCTGTCTGTACTCGCTTCTTTACCTCTACCACACACTCTCCATTGCTTTGGACTGTTGACTCCAAGTACTCTCCAGGTACTCCTGTACCTTTTTTACCTTGTGGGAAAACATATTTTTTTGGGTAAGCATTTGACAAGCAAATTGTGTTAACATGGTCTTGGTCAGCACACATCAAAGTAACTATGTTATCAAAGGGAAGTCAAGAAGTCTGGATTGGGTGATGGAGTCGACAAGTCTACAGTCTTAACAAAAGATCTAAAGCTTTACATTAGCATAGCTTGATAGGACAACCTCAAAAGTGTGTATAAGAACCAGAGGTTTGTCTTTTGTCAAGTGAGACATTCATGACCCCAGAAATGCTGCAGTGTGTTCTAAATCTTCAATAAAAAGATTCTTTCAACATACTTCCAAGTCTCCTCGCCTTCTACTGGTTTTCGTCGGGTAATTTACAACAGATGCTGCTGTGACTCGAATAGAAGTTGACACAACAAATCTGAAAAGAGCAACCTGGATGAATCAGCAACAGAATTCACACCAGTTGATGCAGTGAGTCGAAGCTCTGACTCCAGAGCTAAACTTACACCAGTGGCGCTGTATGTCCAGACTGATCACCTGAAATAAGTACAGACTATACTTCTGCAACTTAGCTAAGATTTGGTGAGTGATCCTCTGTGCCACCAGAGAAGTGTTAAACATTGCTGGTTAAAGTGTTAAACAACAGTGGTGTTTTTTATTTTATTTATTTTGTTTTGGTTATCCTCTGTACATCTTGTGTGTCAGGGAACACACAATGGTAGTTAACCTTCCCTGACACACTGCATAAACAGAGGTTAACCAAAATAAAATAAAACTTGTTAACACACAACGGTAGTTAACCTTCCCTGGCACACAAGATGTACAGAGGATAACCAAAACAAAATAAAACTTGTTAAGACCCAACAATAGTTAACCTTCCCTGACACACAGCATACTCCGAAGTATCAACAGCTTTTTCAAAGCTACGAAATTTCGTCTCGGTTAGTATCTGTGACAAAAGTTGCATGATCTCGACCAGAGTTGTCATTTAACTGCATATTTCTTGACAGTGCTCTTTTAAAATCGTAAAAGTTAACCCGTGCTAAAGGTAGACTCTGGGCTAATCTCTCTATTACCCCAGGTCCTACTGTTTTAAGAACTGGTTGGACCTGGACTACAGAAGGAGTAGGACGGACGCTTTCGGCTTCATCAAGACCACTTTGAGCCATTTTATGTGCTCCACGTACTTCAGTTTCACAAACAGTTCTATCTTCCCATGCATTAGTGTTATTACAATCAACATCCTCTCCACTTTCGAATAGGGGTGGCAGATTAGGAGAGAGAGACTGTCTGCTGATGGAGGATTCACATCGTTGTCTGCTATCTTTTTATGTCCCAATTTCTTGGAACTCTTTAATTTGCAACTCTAATTTTGAAATCTTCTGAATGTGGCCTTGGGCGGTAGCTGCACAGAACTCACGATGACAACAAATGATACCTTTTATATTATTCTTCCTTATACATGTACCAAGTACCTTTTTACACTCTTCCATTGACCAAGCTTTATCAGGATGTATGCCATATTTATTTGCCAACTTTTGTCTAACTTTCTCTGTAACAATGGTGTCCATATAGTACCCTAAAAGAGATTTAAATTCGCTATCCTCCCATAAAGGAGTTGCAAGACCACCTTTTCAGTGGTGGGGATCAATCTAGCATTCTTTCTAAAAAAAAAAATTTAAGTTTCTTTGTTTACCACACACTCAAAAACACTCTGATCAACAGAGGGTACACTTGTTAACACAGATCAACAATGGTTGTCCAACCGTTGTGTGTTAACAAGTTTTGTTTTATAAATAAAATAAAATCTGTAATCATCTGTAATCTCACTGTTCCACTTTCCTCCTTTTCATTCAAACACATGTACTATGTCTTGCCACTACTGACTTTCATTCCTCTTCTCTCCAGGGCAAACATCCACCTCCTCCTTGCTCTCACTACAGATCACAATATCATCTGCAAACATCATCACCTCACCACTGCCCTGCTCCTCTCATACATATCCTGTACCACCCTGACATACTTCATTGCTATTCCTGACTTCCTCATACAATACCACAGCTTTTCTCTTGGTACCCTGTCATATGCTCTCTCCCTGTCATATGCGCTCTCACAATGCAGCTCCCTACGACCATCTCTGTACTTATCTATCAACATTCTCAAAGCAAGGATTGCATCTGTATTGCTCTTTCTGGAAATAAAGCCATACTGCTGCTTACAAATACCTACTACCCTCCTTAACCTAGCTTCCACTACTCTTTCCCATACCTTCATTGTATGACTTATCAACTTTATGCCTCTGTAGTTGTTTCAACTCTGCACATCACCCTTGTTCTTAAAGATACACACCATTACACTCCTCCTTCATTCCGCAGGCATCTTCTCACTCACTAAAATCCTGTTAAGCAATCTAATAAGAAATTTTACTGCTGCCTCTCCTAGACATTTCCACACCTCCACCGGTATTTCATCAGGACCAACCGCCCTTCATCTTTTTATCCTCTTCAAAGCCATCCTAACTTGGCATGTACTAATCTTTTGAACTTTCTGCTCCACATTATTTACCTCTTCAACCCTTTTTTCTGTCTCATTTTCCTCATTCATCAACCCTGCAAAATATTCCTTCCATCTTTCTCTGTACACTCTCCTCACTGGTAAGTACCTTTCCATCTCGATCCTTAAAAAAACCCTAACCCGCTGCACATCCTTTCCATCTCGATCCCTCCGCCTTGCTAACCTGTACACGTCTCTCTCTTCTTCTCTAGTGTCTAACCTAGTGTACAACTCATATACCTTCTGTATGGCCTTAGCCACTTCCCTCTTCATTCTGTGCCGCAAATTCTTGTATTCCTGTCTACTTTGCTCAGTTCTTTCCATGTCCCACTTTTTCTTGGCTAACCTCTTCCTCTGTATACTATCCTAAACTTCCTCATTCCACCACCAAGTCTCCTTATCTTCTTTCCTCCTTCCATATGACACACCCAGTACCTTTCTTCCTGTCTCCCTGATCACTTCTACCATAGTTTGCCATTCATCTAGAAACACTAACTGACTGCCAAAACCTGTTTCAGCTCCTATCTAAATTTCACAGTATTCTTCCCTTTTTAGCTTCTACCACTTGGGTTTATTCTTTACCTTTGATCTCTTTCTCTTCCAGACCAACATCTTTATCCCACACACCACCATTTTATGCTGTCTGGCTACATTCTCTCCCACCACAACTTTACAGTCACTAATCTCTTTCAGATCGCTTTGTCTACATAAGATGTAATCTACCTGTGTGCTTCTTCCTTTGCTCTTATAAGGCACTATATGTTTCTCTCTCATTTGGCAAAAAAAGTATTTACCACAGCCATCTTCATCCTCTTAGCAAAGTTTACTTTGCTAAGTACCGAGCAGAGCTCCGCCAACAGGGGCTACTTCTGCTCTTCAGGACTGTTTTGAGTGCACTGACTGGCAGATGTTTAGGGAGGCTGCAACCAACGGTGACTTTGTTAACCTGGAGGAGTACACCACATCAGTGATCGGCTATATTGGCAAGTGCATTGATGACGTGACTGTTTCCAAAAGCAAAACAACACACTCCAATCACAAACCGTGGATGACCACAGAGGTGCGTGCGCTGCTTAAGTCCAGTGACTTCGCTTTCAGGGCAAAGGACAAGATGGCCCTAAAAACAGCAAGGGCCAAACTGTCTAGAGTCATCAGAGAGGCAAAGTGTGCATACGCCAGTAAAATTTACGTTCACTTCCAGGACAATGGAGACACTCGGCACATGTGGTAGGGCATTCAGACAATCACAAAATACAAGACAACATCACCTGCTTGTAATGGTGACGCCTCCCTCCGAAATGCACTGAACGACTTTTACGTCCGGTTTGTGGTGCAAAACAACGTGGCAGCGGGAAAGACCACCTCTCCGCCCAGCGACCAGTTGCTCTGTCTAACCACGGCTGATATGGGGAAAACTTCAAGCAGAGTTAGCTCACGGACTGTTCAGAACAACTAGCAGATGTTTTCACTGACAGTATGGAGTACCCCAAGGCTCAGTTCTAGAACCGTTACTTTTTACACTTTACATGTTCCCTTGGGAGATATTATTAGGAAACATGGTGTTAGCTTTCACTGCTATGCTGATGACACTCGGCTATATATTTTTTCGCAACCCGGCGAAACTTACCAATTCGAGAAACTAACTGAATGCATAGTTGATATAAAAACTGGATGACAAATAATTTCTTATTGCTGAATCCTAAAAAAACAGAGGTGGTAATTATCTGCAATAAAGCCCCTGCCTGTAATAATCTAAATCACTGTCTAACACTTGATGGCTGCTCTGTCAACCCTTCACCGTTAGTTAGGAACTTAAGTGTGCTTTTTGACAGTAATCTTTCCTTTGAGAGCCACATTTCCAGCATTTGTAAATATGCACTTATTGTCTTAAAAATATATATAAACTACGACCTATGCTCTCGAGGTCAAATGCAGAAATTTTAGTTCAAGCTCCAGCTGGTCCAAAATGCAGCAGTTTTTACTAGAACCAAAAAGTATGATTATATTAGCCCGGTTCTGTCAACACTCCACTGGCTCCCTATTAAGTATCAAATAGATTTTAAAATCTTGTTAATCACTTATAAAGCCCTAAATGGTTTAGCACCTCAGTACCTGAGTGAGGTCCTGTCCTATTATAGTCCTCCACGTCCACTGCGCCCACTTAGGACTCATAGGATTAGCAATTTGATTATACCTAGAATAACAAAATCAACTGCACATGCCATAGCCTTGTGTTATCTAGCGCCTAAAGTTTGAAATAACTTACCCTGCACTGTTTGGGAGGCAGACACAGTTAGACAACTAGATTAAAGACATCTTTTTAACCAGGCCTACACATAATTACAGAAATTTTTACTATTCAAATCTGTTAAAGGATTGTCAGGCTGCAATAGTCAGGTCAACCAGAATCAGGAAATGCCACCAATAACACAAAATATATTTGTTTATCACAAGTCAAATTGCATCTACGCTAACATATGTCTGTTCTTTGTTATTCTGAGCTCACCGCGGCCACCATCAATTGGAGACAATAAGGCAGTTTCTCAGTAATTTCTTGTCTTTTAAACGACCATCCGGACAAGATCACAGAAACTTCGCTGCAGATTGGGTAACCTACTTCTTTATCTGGTCAGAGGAGAACTGACCCCCTGTCGCCTCTGGCTTGCTTAGTTGGGGACTCTAAATATCAATCAAATTGACTGTTTTAATGAATGTTTAATATTGTCATTTCTGATGTATTTCTGTAAAGCTGCTTTAAAACAATCCCGATTGTTAAAAGCGCTATATAAATAAAGGTGACCTGACTTGACTTGTCTTGACTTAACATCTTTCATGTGCACCACTGTCGTTCCCACGTGCCTTAAAACCACTACCATCGTCCCTTTGAGTCTCCTGCCTCAATGACTACCGACCGGTTGCACTCACACCCATCGTGATGAAATGCCTCGAAAGGCTTGTCATGAGGCACATTAAGACACTGCTGCCTCCCACACTAAACCTATTATGGTTTGCGTACTGTCCAAACCATTCCACGGACGATGCCATTACCACAACCCTCTATCTGGCCCTCAAACACCTGGACAATAAAGACACATACATACAAATGCTGTCCTTACTTTAAATGCTGATTGCACAAAATCTTGCTGTTCTGTTTACTTGCACATTCCCCTCTTGCCTGCACATTTTTATAATCTGGTTGGCGCTATTTGAATGTTCTGTACAGCGTTCTGTTCTGTATTGTCTTTTTTGCACTGTCTTTTGTAATGTTTGTATTGTTAATTGCACTGTCTGTTCTGCACTGTTTAAATCTAGCCACAGGGTCACAAGCCAGTGACTTCGATGCCAGTCCCAAGAATGGATAAATAGAGAGGGTTGTGGCAGGAAGGGCACCCGACGTAAAACATTGCCAAATCTGAATATGCAAATCATCCATCGAAATTTCATACCGTATAGATCAAAGCTAAAGATAAAGAGGCTCTGGTGTAAGTAAAAAAATTTAAAAAGTAGTTGAAACAGGCTCTGGGCGGTCAGCTAGTGTTTTTAGATGAATGGCAAACTACAGCAGAAGTGATCAGGGAGACAGGAAGAAAGGTGCTAGGTGTGTCATATTGAAGGAGGAAAAAGATAAGAAGACTTCGTGGTGGAATGAGGACGTTCAGGATAGTATACAGAGGAAGGTTAGCCAAGAAGAAGTGGGGCATTTAAAAGACTGAGGAAGGTAGACAGGAATACAAGGATTTGTGGCACAGAGTGAAGAGGGAAGTGGCTAAGTCCAAGCAGAAGGCATATGATGAGAAAGAAGAGAGAAGGACTTGTACAGGTTAGCAAGGCAGAGGGATCGTGATGGCAATGATGTGCAGCAGGGTTATTAACAAGTGAGGAGAAGATGAAAGGAGTACTTTTTGAGGAAAATAAAGGGGGAAAAAAGTTTGGAAGAGGTAAACACTGTGGAGCAGGAAGTTCAAAAGATTAGTACAAACGAAGTTAGGATGTTTTTGAAGAGGATGAAAAGAGGCAGCAGTGGAATTTCCTACTAGATTGTTTAATGGGATTTTAGTGAGTGAGAAGATGCTTGAGGAATGGAGGAGGATTGTAATGGTGCCTTTAAAAGATCTTTAAGAACAAGGGTGATGTGCAAAGTTGCAACAACTACAGGGGAATTAAGTTGATGAGTCATACAATGAAGATATGGGAAAGAGTAGTGGAAGCTAGGTTAAAGAGAGTAGTATGGCTTTATGCTCAGAAAAAAGGAGCTACAGATGCAATCTTTGCTCAGAGAATGCTGATGGAGAAGTACAGAGATGGTCGTAGGAAGCTGCACTGTATTTTTATAGACCTGGAGAAAGCATATGACAGGGTACCAAGAAAAAAGCTGTGGTATTGTATGAGGAATTTAGGAATAGTAGAGAAGTATGTTAGGGTGGTGCAGGATATATATGGTGAGATCTTTAGTGATCTGTAGTGAGAGCAGGGAGCAGGTGGAGGAAAACCTGGAGAGGTGGAGGTTTGCTCTAAAGAGAAGAGGAATACAAATCAGTCGTAGCAAGACAGAGTACATGTGTTTGAATGAAAGGGAGAAAAGTGGAACAGTGAGATTACATGGTGAAGCGGTAAAGAAGGTACAGGAGTTTAAGTACTTGGGGTTGACAATCCAGAGCAATATAAATTGTGTAAAAAAGGTAATAAAGCGAGTACATGCAGGTTGAAATGGGTCACGAGTGTTGTGTGACAGGAGAATATCAGCTAGAATGTATGGTTTAGTGACAGTGGCGCTAAGGAAGAGACAGGTGGCAGAGCTGGAAGTGGCAGAGCTGAAGATGTTGAGGTTTTCTTTGGGAGTGACAAGGTTGGACAAGATTACGAATGAGTTCATCAGGGGGACGGCTTATGTTAGATGTTTTGGGGAAAAAGTCAGGGAAGCCAGGTTTGGAAATGTACAGAGAAGGTATAGCAAATATATTCGTAGGAGGATATTAGAAATAAAGCTACCAGGCAGAAGGCAAAAAGAAAGACCAAAGAGAAGGTATACGGATGCGATAAATGAGGACATAAAGTTAGTGGGTTTGAGTGAAGAGGATGTAGAGAATAGGGTTCGTTTGAGACAGATCGTTGCTTTGGCGACCCCTAAAAGGGAACAGCCGAAGGGAGAAGAAGAAGTTCTGCACTGTTTACACCAGGTTGCACACATTCAATTCAATTCAATTCAGTTTTATTTGTATAGCGCTTTTTACAATGGTGATTGTCACAAAGCAGCTTTACAATTGAAGAAATTATAAGACAGAATGAAACAGAAATCAGTTTGTCCCTGATGAGCAAGCCGGGGGCGACGGTGGCAAGGAAAAACTCCCTGAGATGAGATAGGAAGAAACCTTGAGAGGAACCAGACTCAACAGAGAACCCATCCTCATTTGGGTGAGAACAGGTAGCAGGGATTATGTGGTTACATTGTGTGTGTGTAAACAACTTAAATTATTAGTCCTTAGAGAGCAGCCGGAACGTCTTAATGGCAAAGTGGGTCGTCCTAGATCGCCCTGGTGATGCATCATCCGCAGGGCAGGTCACAGGGAAGGGTCCCACAGGACCGGGTCGGAGGTGGGGTCTGGATCACCGGCAGCTCCGTTGTGGCGTATGTAACTCAACAGTGAGAGAGAGAGAGAGAGAGAGAAAGAGAGAGAGAGAGAGAGAGAGAGAGAGAGAGAGAGAGAGAGAGAGAGAGGGAAAGGAAGGCAAAAAGAAGGAAAACAGTTAAGTGACAATGTAATCACACGGTTTGGATTGATTAAGTGAATAATGTAGAGTGCAAGGATGGACTCCGGCAAGACTAACTAGGTCAGCATAACTAAAAGGAGAACCAGAGGGAAACACAGACATGAGGGCTCCCTGATATGTTAAGCAACCAGCCGCTCTCATCATCAACACCGTGATCAATAAGAGAGGGAAAGACAGCATCTAAACATACCAGATAACCATAATGCTCAACACCCATGAGTCCCCCAGATCTGCTCCTTTATCTAAGGGGAATCAAATACAAAAGGCTTGATTAAATAAGTACGTTTTTAACCTGGACTTAAACACTGAGACTGTGTCTGATTCCCGGACATACATAGGGAGGCTATTCCGTAGCATTGGGGCTCTGTAAGAAAAGGCTCTGCCCCCTGCTGTAGTTTTTATAATGCGCGGTACTGACAGGCAGCCTGCATCCTTTGATCGAAGTAGGCGTGACGGAACGTAAGACACTAGAAGTACTGCGGTGCGAGACCATTTAGAGCTTTATAAGTTAAAAGTAGTAGTATTTTAAAATCGATGCGGTGTCTCACTGGGAGCCAATGCAGTGTGGATAGGACTGGCGTGATGTGCTCGTATCTTTTAGTTTTAGTGAGGACTCTCGCTGCTGCGTTCTGGACTAACTGAAGTTTATTAATGCACCTAGTTGAACATCCAGACAGTAAAGCGTTACAGTAATCCAGCCTGGATGTGATAAACGCATGAACTAATTTTTCAGCATCAGTAAGCGACAAGATATTTCTTATTTTAGCGATATTTCTAAGATGATAGAATGCTATCCTGATAATATTGTCGACATGGGCTTCAAATGAGAGATTGGAGTCTAAAATCACACCCAAATCTTTCACTGTTGCACTTGGTGAAACAGAAAGACTGTCTAGGGTTAAGGTGTGATCAGGAAGCTTACTTTTAGCTACCTGTGGTCCTAGAACCAGAACCTCCGTCTTGTTAGCGTTAAGCAAGAGGAAATTGCATAACATCCAATCTCTTACTTCCTTCACACATTGCTCAATTTTATTAAACTGGCCTTTCGCGTCAGGCCTTGATGAGACGTATAACTGTGTGTCATCAGTGTAAGAGTGGAAACTGATATCATGCTAACGAATTATGTTTCCCAGAGGCAGCATGTAAAGAGAGAAAAGAAGTGGGCCTAAAACCGAGCCCTGTGGAACACCATGCTTTACAAGGGAGCACGCAGAATAATCACCATTTAAATCTACAAACTGGTAACGATCGGTTAAAAAGGACCTGAGCCACGCAAGAGCTTTTCCTTTAATTCCTACAAATTTTTCTAATCTGTGAAGAAGAATATCGTGATCTATTGTGTCGAAGGCCGCACTAAGGTCAAGTAATATAAGCAACGAGACACAGCCTTTATCGGATGCCAGTAAGAGGTCATTAGCTACTTTGACCAGTGCTGTCTCTGTGCTGTGGTGAGGCCTGAATCCTGATTGATAAAGTTCGTGTATGTTATTTCTTTGTAAATATGAACATAGTTCTCTAGGATTTTAGAGATAAACGGAAGGTTAGATATCGGCCTGTAGTTTGACAGCTCATTTTGGTCAAGGTCAGGTTTCTTAATTAAAGGTTTAATCACTGCTAATTTAAAAGATTTCAGAACATACCCGTTGCTGAGAGAAGAGTTAACTATTTTCAACAGGGGTTCTGATACTGCCGGTACAATTTGCTTAAGAAAGTGTGTTGGTATAGGATCTAACACACAACGTTGACGGTTTTGTGGAAGAGATGAGTGTGATTAGGTTGTTCTCTTCCAGAGGAGTAAAATTTTCTAAGTTCTGATCTGATGCGGTTAGTTGTTCATCAGAATCATTTGAAAGGTCTGGTTTTAAAGCGTGAATTTTCTGCCTAATGTTTGCAATTTTATTATCAAAAAATTTCATGAAATCCTCACTGCTGCACGCAGTTATGGTGCAGGTTTCTGAGGTCGTCTTATTCCTAGTTAATTTTGCAATGGTGTCAAATAGAAATCTAGGATTATTTTTATTATTTTCAATAAGGTTAGAAAGATAGCTTTTTTATGTTTATGTTTGTTCTGTTTAGTAGTTCTTTGTTGTTTGTTGTTTTGTGTAATTCTGTGTTTTTGTGTAGCACCATGGGGTCCTGGAGAAACGTTGTTTCATTTCACTGTTTCACAGTTTATTTAGGCTAGCTAGTGTGGCAGTGTGTAATGGGCTTACTCTGATTTGCTGGATAGAGTTCCGATGGGCTGCTTCGAGCGCTTGTTGGAAGTGCCAGGTATGAAGGCTATCGTGTTAGCATGTTTGTTTTGTTTTGAACGGGTAGTTTAAGTGCTCTTTCTCCTTTTGTTTTCAGTGTAATCATTTAGGAAGGCATCCTAACACCCTACGCTTGTACGTCGGCAGAGTTGCTTATGTATGTTACGATGATTTGTTTGATGACGGGGTGCTGGGATGTTCGTGAATATTGTTTTTGTTTTACAGCCCAGCAAGTCGTGCTGCAGTTGATCCTGAACTGCAGAAAAAACAAACATACCCCAACATTTAAATCCTCTGATATTAAATCTCCGAACTGGTCACTCCCCTAAGAGAAAAAAACAGCAAATCAGAGTAAGCCTATCACACATTGCCACACTAGCATAGCTTAGCCTAGACAGAAAACAATAAACATTAAACAAGAACAACAATAGACAAGAACATAAACCTAACATACACACTCCAGTGCTATTCAAGTTTCCTTACATCATCACCAGCTGCTGTGTTGACTCCGTTATCAGCCTGCCGGTGTATAATAATTAAAAGCTGCATTGTATGAACAAAATGCTTTTAATAGTTACAAAGTAGAGGTTTTGGTGTGCAAATTTGCCCTGCCCAATGGACACTTTATTACTGCCTTCAAGTAAAGAAATAGATTGAGTGCTATTAGACGTATGCCAGAGGCACAGCAACCATTCGCAATGAGCTAAATTGGGCTTATTTCCATTAAGGAGCATGGGACAGGTGGAGAAAGAAAGAAGGCGAAGACAGAAAAGGAAATAAGCAATGAATAACGCTAATGCAGGCAGATTAGGCATATAAAGTAAACTACAAGAGTAAAAGATTTAGTTAACAAAGGATTGCCATCATTATTACTATGTTTGACGTTTAGCATATCTACTAAACCACATGCACTCTGAAGATAAAAATCACAGTCGGCCTTTTCAGTTTATCTACTATGGTTTTAAAAAAGGATTAGTTCAGTCAGGCTCTCAAATATTTGCACAACTCCCCATACATAAACAGTTACAAGGTTACAAATGCAATATTTAGGCAAATGACTAAATAAAACATATTGGTTCATGAGACAGGAGTTTTTACAGACAATAAATTCAACAAGGATAAAAGGATCAATGAAGCAGTGTTTTCATTGTTCAGATAAACACTAGAGTTTGCTCTAATGTGGACACAGATTAAGCTGAAGCTCAAATTAAAAAGGGATTTGTAGCAGGAAAATCCCCTTCTGATGGTTTAATGTAGTCAGAAACTGGGCTTTATCTGTATTCTAATTGTGGTCTCTGGCATTGTGTTGCTCAAAGACTGCAAATGTAGATTGGACAGGAGTAATCCATGCTGAGGCAATGGGCAGAGATGACAGTCTACCAGCCTGCAGCTGCTTCACGAATCGAATTAGCCATTCATTGTAAAGAAAAAGGGCAAAAAAAGACAATGTGAGCTTATTACAATAATAGAGGCAAATTTTAGGTGAAGTCAGCGATTTGTTAGATGTGTGAGTGTGTGTAGGTGCTTGCTTGATTTGTGTCAAGCTAATTTTATATGTGGTAATTCATGTTCTTTTGTTTTTAATGGTGTTTGATCTCTCTTTGTGAGTTCCAGAAGAAAACGGTATTACTGTATAGAAGCGCTGGTATAACAGAGTTCTTTATTGTGACACTTTTCTTGTAATCCTCCTGTTTTTTTTTTGCCATTTTTCTATGATGTATTTTGCCTTCATTATGGGATTGTTTGTGTATCTGTTTGGAGTGGAAGCATGTTTTCATACGATAATGTAGGACTAATGTTTTGACCTTGAGGGGACATCTGGTTGATCCCCATGACAAAAACAATAATTTAATGTTGTTGGGGTTTTTTTAGTAAAAAAACCCCACACATTTACAAAAACAAACAAACAAAAGCCTAGAATTCAGTTTTAGGTGTACAAATGGCATTGATTAGCTGTGTTAACATAATGTCTATACAAGGTCCCGATAAATATGGTAAGACCTGTGTGTGTCATGTGAAAAAATTAGGACACCCCATTGTGTGTGTGTGTGTGTGTGTGTGTGTAGAAGTGCGATAATGTGATGAATTCTTCATCAAAAGGGTTTTCTGACACTCATCCCGTTTCATCCTTTGAACACTGAAATTTCAACATTTTTCCACCATGTATCAAAGCGCTTTGGGCACATAAAAAGGGATGGACCCTGTCTGTGTGTGTGTGTGTGTGTGTGTGTGTGTGTGTGCATGTGTATAGGTGTGTGTACAAGAAAGGAGAGAAAATGCAGTGTCGCCAGATTTTTAACTCCAGCTTTTCTGCTGCAAAGAATTTCAGTAGTTTTTTGTATCTAATTATCAGTGTTATCTACTACACAGACTACATAGGACATGTGTTTTTTTGGTAAGTGGGCATATAGTGACAGAGCAGCAGCACAAATCTTATTAATTGCAATTGACACCTTTTTTCTTCTGCCCTTTCTTTCATTCAACATCACTTTCCTATCATTGCTTTTAAGATCCCTTTCCGTTTTTTCTCTCCTGTTCTTCATTTGTCAGCTTCATATATCCATCCATCCATCTCGTAGTCTGCACCTCCATTCCTTCATTGCCACTTCTCTTTTTTTATCAGTCTGTTGTTGGGTTTGACCATTCATCATATCATCTCATGGCTTATTATTATTGCTGTTATGAGCAGCCGGCAACACAGACGCTATTTCCAGTGACAGCCTGTTTTGCAATGTGTTGGGACCCTTAAAAAAAAACCATGGCCGCTCATGAATTCTGAAATGAGCACTTTCTATAAAAAATACAGTCTGCAAGCATATTTCATTATCTGACAAGCTGGACAGTAAAGCTCTACAGTGCAGCAGGAGGAGTATTATGTGTAATAGGCTTTCTTATTCAGTCACTTGACTTAAGGTGGTCGATCTAAAATAATTCCAAAAGGCGAGAAAATGCAGTCTCTACTGCAGCTGAGGCTGATCACTGAAGCGTTTCAAAGCCATTTGATTGAAAATGAGTGCAGCTCGAGCGTGAAAATAGCAAGCTGTTTGTGATGTCACATAAGGCCTGAGTCATACAGTAGGGCTGTGTTTCTGCCTTATTCAAAAGCGCATCGCCACTGCAGATGTTTGTAGGACAGATCAATTTAATGTTTTAAAATTTTGTATACCCGCTGACTACAGCTAGGTGAAAGCCTGACAATTGCCGTCTAATATAATAGTACGATTGACGATGACTGTGACGATGATTGCTGTGATGTAAGCAGTCTAAAACATAGATGAGCTTCGTTCAGTCTTGTCTAATTTGACAGATATGGCAGAAGCAGCCATGTTGGAGTTGACGCAAGATGACGGCGTTCTCTGTTTTACTCTTGTGATTTTTTTTAAGAGCTCACAACTGCACTGGCCAATCACTGGCGCTGCATGCAGCCCCAGAATGATTTCCTTGGAATGCTGTTGTTTGCCTAAATTGCTCACGTCTTTGTGTGAAGGAAGCCGGATCAGAGCCTGCGGCTCACGAAAGGGCGGCTGATTGCAGCTATTGTCTGCTGAGTATTGCTTGCAGCACTCACAGGCAAACTGCTGTTCAAGGGGACTGGTGCAGTGTGAACAACAGGCACGGAAATATTAATGATTTGAGTGAAGAAAGGGTTAAATGTATATCCCGTTCTCTAAAATGCAAGTGTTTTCACCCTCGACAGAATCTCCCGGTGCCAGACACATTCACTGTTTAATGAATGACATGTAACTTTCTGTCAATGGCACAGCACGCTGTGAATAGTGTGGTTTACCCAGGAGCATGCTGCATTTACACCACTATGCCTCAATTACGCTCTGATCCATAATCACATCTATACAAAGATCTAGCCTTTGTGCTATGGTATGTGAATTGTAGAAATTCTTCTCGCATATTTATAAACAAAATCTGATTTTATATTTACAATAAATGCTTTGGGAATGTCCATGTTTACAGACAAGGAATTGTTTAGACTTTAAATATTCATGATCATATGTTAGCATTAGAAAACGAAAGAAGGAGATCGAGCGAGCAAGCAAAAAAAGAAAGAGATTTGCGCGTGTGTGTACACTGTATATAAATTGGCAGGTTGTAATTAAATGTGCAGACCTCTCCACTATCTCCTCCTCCAGCCGTGCGCCAGTGACGCACACGCCGGCTGCAGAGAAGTGAGTCATCCAGCCCCGAGGATCACCGCCCCTCCCTCTGTCTCTTCATCCTCCCCATTCGTCTCCCGTTTACCTTACTCCCTCCATTCACTCCGAAACATGCGCTACATGTCTCCAGCCTACTTGCTTGCTCTCTTTTTTTTCTTCAAACACATTATGTGGCATGGCCAATCTCCTTCTTTTATGCATACCAACAAATCCCTCTCTCTCTATCACACTCCTACAACTTAATCTTCCAATATATCACTCTAGTATATGAAGTTTTTTCTGTCCCTTTCGTCAATTTAAAGATATGCCACTGCCTTCTTGACCTTTTTAGCTCAAAGAATTTTCCAATCCAGAGCAAAAAATCGGATGCAGCATTGATAATGCGGCGGCTCAACTTTTCTGAACTACAATCTAACTATACAAAAGTGACGAAAAAAAATGACTTTACGTGCTTCGACTCTCGTCCTGCTGTAACCGTGAGTAGTGATCGATGGCTCTAAGTTCTAGAAACAGCAAAACAAAGGAAAGACAAGAAGTGATGTGTTATGTGGCAACGAAACATAGTTTTGGAAGACAACCACAGCTGGCCACGAGTGCCAAACAGAGGACTGAGTCATTATATGACTCATAATTAATTATTACCTTGGGCTTTGGACAAAGGCTCAACCTGCCAAAGGATGACAGTGACAAGAAAAAACAAATGAAGCATGGCGTAAAGACAGCACAAAAAGGTGTAGTGTTGCTTTAGTGAGTAGACCTGACCAATCTTATCAGTGTGCTGCAGTTGTAAAGGCAGCACTGTGAAGTGGCCCCTCTTCACTCCAGCGTTTAATCATGCTGGTCCACTCTCACTGAGGTCACACATAGTTTTGTGATCATTTGGAGAGAAAGTGGGAAGAAAACATTAAATTCATGACTCATGTAATTGTGTGCACTTGCTGGATCCACTTTTTTTCTAGGAAAAATAGGTTCATCCCCTTCAAAAAAAAGTAATTTAACGCCTAAGTTTGCATGCTTATCCAATTAGCTTCCTCCAGCATGTGATGGGTGCAAGGGAAACACTGACATTTATAAGCATTTTCACAGCCAAAGAAGGTGCTTTGAAGAACAGCATCTCTATTGCGAAATGAAATTAGTTTACGTATTTTCTTGAATTAAGGGTGGGAATTGACTCTGTAAGTGGATGAGAAACATGCATGTGGTAAAATCTGGAGACTTATAGGGTTGGGGTGAGATGGTAAAGTCATTGTAAGTGCACTTTAGTAACAAAACTGCTCCTCAGCAATCCTCAGAAACCCTTCTCTCCCAGCAATCCTCATGTTTACCTTACCAAATTGTTAAAGATCAAGAACAAAATGGTTCTCAAGGTGCTTCAGTTTTGGAACTTTAGTAAGTGTGATAAAAGGTTGCAGTCACTTAGGATTGTTCTTTGAGCATTATATAACCTTATACAAGACAAGCCATAGTTATTAGGCTTTAATATCATGCGCCATAAGAATTGAAGCAGCACAATAAAGAATTTAAATCTTCATAGTAAAGCATTTAGATGCCCACTGACAAAGAAATTATCAGTCTATAATTGTAATGGTAGGTTTATTTTAACAGTAAGAGACAGAATAACAACAAAAAACATCAAGAAAAACACATTTCATTAAATTTCATTTCATTCATTTCATTTTATTGAGTTACATTTTAACGAGTAAAATAAATATTTGATCCCCCTATCAATCAGCAAGATTTCTGGCTTCCAGGTGACCTTTTATACGGGTAACAAGCTGAAATGAGGAGCACTTTCTTAAAGGGACTCTTTTAAAGGCAGTGCTCCTAATCTCAGCTCGTTACCTGTATAAAATTCACCTGTCCACAGAAGCAATTATCCAATCAGATTCTAAACTCTCCACCATGGCCAAGACCAAAAAGCTGTCAAAGATTTTTAGGGACAAGATTGTAAATGTACACAAAGCTAAAATAGGCTAAGCAGCTGGGTGGAAAGGTAACAACAGTTGGTGCGATTATTTACAAATTTAAAAAATGCGTGGGCAGTTGTGGGAAGGCCCCACTTTATTTAATGTAGAGAAACTGATTGCTTGCTCACTATGTTTTTCAAGTAGCATGCCCAACACTGCATACCGAATACAGAAGCAGTCTATTATTTATTGTCATTTTTCTTATCACAGTCAGATGTAATGTCAAGCGTGAAATATAGGTCCCCAGAATCACACTGTTGTGCTTAACATGAAGCAGTAACAGTCAGGAGGGTAAATATACACAGTGAAAATAAGATGTCAACAAGTTTAATAAACACAGACATCGCTTCATTAAAAACTAAACTCTACACAACAGACTTTAATGCACAGAAACATTTTAATTATGTAAATTTAAAACTGTGATAATTATAGTCCTGATTGCCATTGTAGACATGTGTCTCTTTTGTTAAGTAACTAGAGCAAAGGAAAGTGGGGTAAAGTAGCACAGATAAATAAAATTTAGTGCCATCAGGCAGATACAGTATGTTTAGAGAGTAACAGATTTATAAAACCTGGTCCAGATACTTCATGAGTTTTCTCCAATCAAAAGAAGTGGTCTTTAATGTTTCTCAGGGTATAATAAACGTGTCACAACTTTCGGTACAGTACCAGCTCACATTCAGTCGTATTTACTGTAATACTGATTAGACCTGCATGGAATTTAGCTTATAACACACAACTACATTTGAGTTAGTATGTACTTTTTGTATAGTACAGTCTATATAGTATAAATAAAAAAGGTGATTAATGTTTTCTTTTTCTGAAGAACTTGAATGGGCACATGGGATAATACAGTTTCTATTACTTACATACTTTAAAATCCATGCATATGTATACACACAAAACATTTGTTACTGGTTTTCTCAAATGTCTTTAATGGCAGAAAAATGTTGTGACTGCACATTCTTCTCGTGTGTTTTTCCCTTTGATTTTCTGCCTAAAAAGTAACACTGAAGTTATAGCCATTATTCCATACATTGAAGTTATAGCCATTTTGCACTTACAGAATCTGAGCTTATGACCTTTCTTACCTACTAAGCTACTACTGGACAATCTGTAATTGGCAGCAATGTGATGGATCAGGATGTTTTCTCTAGAAATGTTTGACATATTTAGCCCAGCTTTTTTCAGTCTTTTTTAGAAGTTGAGGCGTTCTTCACTAATAACGAGGTATTAAGGGACCATGAGTAGCTGTCAGTAATGTGCATGCCCCAGAATTTCAAGTTGCTCACTGTTTTTATTGTCACACTACCCATGTGTAGAGGGGTGTGAGCTACGCATGTCCTGTCTGTAGGCAGCCCCATTGTTGTTGGTGATAAACCCCACAATAGTGGTGTCGTCAGCAAACCTAATGATATGTTTGCGGTAATGTTTGGCTTGCTGAGTGGGTGAGTGTTGTGTACAGCTTAAGACTCAGTACACAGGCACAGGGGCCCCCGGTTCTTTGAATCCTGGCTACTTAATCAGGAAGTCCAGAATTCGGTGGGTTGATTCATAACTACAATTTTTATCTGTTGTCAAACGACTGATGTTTGTACTAAAAGTAAGACCAAATTAAATGAAATGGATAGAAAACATCCACAAATTGCTGATTCACCCAAGATAAATCATGTCAGAACTTTCTCCACCCACATGTAATTTCACGAAATAAGAAAACACAATCAAAAGATTCAGAGAATCTAAAGAAATCTCTGTCTATAAGAAACAAGCTTGAAAACCTTTGTTGGATGCCTGTGGTCTTCAAATCCTCAGATGAAACTGCATCACTCATCAACATGATTCTGTGATTTATATTACTAAATGGAATACTTCCAGAACCCACTGTTGGTAAACACAATCCGCCGTGCCATCTAGCGATGCCAACTTAAGCTCTATAATGCAAAAAGGAAGCTATATTTGAACATGGTCCAGAAGCGTCGTCGTGTCCTGTGGGTCGAGTTCCATTTAAAATGGACTGATTCAAAGTGAAAAAGTGTTCTATGGTCAAACGTGTCCAAATTGAACATTCTTGTTGAAAATCATAAACGCTGTGTCGTCTGGACGTGCAGAAAGGACATGCAAAACGACATACCGCAGCTATTACAACATCTTGGCAGTCCAAGTGCTGAATTGGCCTACCTGCAGTCCAGATCTTTTACCTATAGAAACCATTTGGTGCATCATTAAATGAAAAATATGTCAAAGACGAACACAAACTCTTCAGCAGATGGAAATCTGAATCAGGCAAGAATGGGACCAAATTCCAACATCAAAACTCCAGAATCTACAACTCATAACACTCTCCTCAGAGAAATAATCAATCACACCTGCACCTCATTACCTCATCACACTCAACTTATTTAAGCCTCACACTTCCATCAGTTCTGATTGCCTTTTGAAATAAAAGTGATTCTGTTGGATTCTAACCTCGTGTTCTGACGAGAGGGTTGTATGGTGTAACGACACCATCGTGAGAACAGAGGTCGCCCGAATATTGAGTTCACTACCAGTGTCACTTTGAGAAGCCGGCTATTTGAGTTAGTGCTAGCAGCTAGCATGTTGCGAAATATTGTTAGCATGTCTACTTACTGAGCATTTGAATGTTATATTGCTATTTTGGTTTTGATCTATGCTTTCTTTTGTTTACAATTAGGCCTTACCAATTTGTTTGCCACATTCATTGATGATTTCTGAGTACCGACCTTTGCGATACTGCTTTCGATTCTGCTACTGTGCTATCTTCAATAAAGTTTTAATCTGGATTATGGATCCCTCTGCGTCTGGGTTGTCACATATGGAAAGCCATATGGATTAGATCACACTCCGCTTTACCCGCTAACCAGAAAAAATTAATCCTCCAGTCATATTCCGAAGTGATGCAAGTGGATAGCACGAGACTCACCTCAACTGAACTTTGTCACCGGCTAACCCAGGGCTTGTGTTTATACTGTGGACATGTATAGAGAACATGTATAGAGAACATGTACATGTTCTCTGTCCACAGTATAGAGAACATGTACATGTTCTCTATACTGTGGACATGTATAGAGAACATGTACATCTCAACCGTTACATTCCATGTTTGAACCACTCTGTATTGTGTTTTTAAATTATGCCCTCATTGATTCTGGGTCAGCCGGCAATTTCATCTCCGCCAAGTTATGCAACCGACTGCATTTCAAAAGGAAGCTAAATGACATCTCTTACAAGGTCCAGTCAGTAACAGGCAGGCCACTTACCCGGGGAAAGGTTCAAGCTCACGTCGGTCCCATTTCACTCCAAGTCAGTTTATTTCACTGAGAATTACTGGTTCTAGAAAATAGTACTGCAGACATTGTCCTGAGAAGCCCGTGGTTGGTGTCCCATCACCCCTCAGTTTCATGGAGCACAGGTAAAATTTTAAGGTGGGGAGACTCCTGTTTTCCCGAATGTTTTCCAGAACTCCCCACACAGCCTTATTCTTTAAAGGTGACTTTGCGATGCTTTTGGTTTGAATTGTTGTTAAATTTCCTGCACTAGCATGCACCACATTTTCCAAACTGTGACTGTATGAGGCATAAGAAGGGCTCTATTAGAGGCCTTTCTGTACAGCTTTGGTTCTAAATCACTGATTTTAGCTGAGCTATTCTTGTGCTTATGTCTACACAGCACTTTAAATAGCTTTCTAGGATTCTATCTCTCCTTATTATTTATCAAATTGTTATTTGTTATTAGCAAGTTGTCTACAAGATAGTGAGTGAGTACAAAGAACGTCTGACTTAACAACTGCTTTCAAAGATGGTCAGGGCCAAAGTCAGCAACACATGAGCACATTTGGCTGACAGGAGGTTTGAAAACTGTGTCAGCTGAAGGAACTGAATTAGAACCTGAACTAAAACCAGTGTGTGTCAAGGTCAAGAAACCTTATGAACAGTTTGGCATATATTTCCCTTTGATTGTCAGGTCACTGATATGTAAGAAAGTGGGGAGGACAGGAGTCTCCTGTTAGACCTCAACAAAGTACATTTCTAAGGGAGAACTATACTCAGCAAAACCCAGAAAACACAGATTAACCCAGTCCAATAAACCATGAAGGGTTTTATGTTTTAATATGTTTAAAAACCCAATTATTAACCAGAATCCTCTTAGTGATCTATAGTCTTAAACATATCAAGCCCTTAAACTGCAAGCCACCAACATTTTTAAGTTAACACAAAAGCAAGGTGCAACTGTGTTGGTTTCTGTATTATGTACCACTCACAAACCAAACAACAGTATTATGTTCAAGGCTGTGCGTTTCTGAAGACACTTATGTGTATGAGGCACACCATGACATTATTTGATGGATTGAATAAGGCAGTGGTTATTAAATGATAGTACTTAAGTCAGTTCATCTCTTATATTGGCTACCATGGAACCTGCCATCATGGAAAAAAATACACGGATGTTGACTCAAACATTATCCAGATATAGTCAAGTCACCTTTATTTATATAGCGCTTTAAACAATCAAAATTGTGTCAAAGCAGATTTACAGAATCACATCGAAAAACTCAATACAGTAAATACTCACTAAAGCATTGAGTTCACTTTATTTAATATCTGTAAATTAAGAGTCCCCAACTAAGCAAGCCAGAGGTGACAGACAGCAGCGAGGAACCAAAACCTTGGAAGAAACCAGGCTCAGTTGGGGCGGTAAGTTCTCCTCTAACCAGACAAACCAGTAGGTTACCTTGCTGCAGCAAAGTTTCCGTGGTCTTGTCTGGATGGCCGTCTACAAGACAAGGTTATCACTAGGAAACTGCCTTATTGTCTCCAAGTGCTGATCCACCAACTGGGCTGGATAGAGACTGGATCTGGTGACGACTGTGACACAATCAGCGCATAGATATATAAGTACAGCACAGACACAGACAACATAACAGCAGTGTAAGTATATGGTGCCCTTCTTTCAGGACAGGTTAAGGGAAGTCATAGACTTTACGTGTCCTAACGGAATTCACTGACATGATGTTGGTTTTACTGTGATGACAAAAGTAATGAGAACAAAAAATGATTCTGTCCTTCTGGAGCTTACAACTGAAACTTTACTTTATAATCTCACGCCATCTCCATTCATCTTCTGTACTTTTCCCCATCTCCAACCTATTATATATGTGCATGTTTATCTGCACACATCTCTCTCTCCCTCTCTCTTTACACACATACACACATTTGTCTTAATAACTTTGTGAAGACCTTCCTTTATGATAATATCCATCCCATGTCCAGCCTGAATTGTAACAAGCCCCACAAGGCCAATATTGTCAGATATACCTGTATTAAGGGGTCCCCATTTTGTTCTAAAAACACTGCTTTTTCTATCTTTCTCTCTTTCTCACACACACAAAATTTGTTCCCCTCCCTTCCTTTAGTTGGAGCAAAGAGACTTGTAAGCCTTGTGGGTGCCTTGGATGAGTCACATCTGCAAATTACCCAGTTTAAGCATTTCTCAAATGACTTTCCGTCCAGTCACGCTGATCACCCATAACACTTTTCATTTCTGCAAGGAGTTTTGGAGGACATTGGTGAGCATCCATGTCTGATCACGCATGCACCCTTTGCGAAGTTGATGTAAGCGTGCTTGAAACGATTTAAGTAAAACACTTACACCGTAAACCTTATAAGAAAGGATTTCGATAAGATGCTCACAGTAATCTAGGTCCTATATTTTTTTAGATTTGCTTCTGTCAAAAGGTATAGTAAATATTCTTAATTCTCACTCTCATAGAATGAGTCAAACATAGAATGACGTCACTCATTCCAAAAATTGCATATTGTATTAAAAAAAAGATACCAGATTATCTATGTTTAATCATCAAAGCTTTAAACACCTACCTGCTAAATGATTTGTTTTTTCTAAAATAGTAAGCCTACAAAATGTATTTATATATAAAAATTCATTTACTCCTCCACCATGTCAGGTAATTTTAGACAAATGTCAGTTCAAAAGACATTTTTTCTAAAAACACCGACGTAGCCAACGAGACATTCTTTTAAAAAAATATATCCCAGGATTCCAGATTTAAACGAGACCCTGAAAACCTCACACGAGAGTGAATTCTAAAATACAGCTTGACCGCACGACGCAGTATCGCCCTCTACTGGAAATGATGTGATTATACTTTAGATCAGTGTACTTTTCCCTCCTGAAATAAAAAAAAGAAAACAAATGCATTGATTGATTGTAAATCTGGTATTTAAAATCATCTGCAATTCCAAATACGCATGTGATAAAATGTTAGCTTTTTGATAACAAGGAGTAAAATCAGTTTAGACGTTATAAGATATTATGATATTATTAGGCTATTTTAAAATACTTATAAAAATCCAATATCGTGAATTAAGGGTGATTGGGACATAAGAAACGGTATAAATATTTAGAGTTTATTTTTTTTTATCAGGTGAGAAAATAAATTTTGCAGTTATACTGTCCCATTTGACCTTATGTCCCAGTCACTCTTAATTTACCTTAAAACGGCTACTATAAAAGTCATATCCTAATAAATGGTATTTATTCATCCATGGAAAAATAGAAAACTTCTTTAAGATCTGAGGCCTCAACCCAGATATAGTCATGTGGTGATAAAATTTGGTCTTATTTGCCATACGTTTTCTTTTAGATAAGCTTACATTAAACTGAAGATGAACCTGGACAGTCTGACTAGTTGTAAAAATGGTAAGAAATATTAAGCCAAAAAAAACCCCCAAAATAATAATAAAATAATAATAATAGTTTTATATATATATATATATATATATATATAATATATATATATATATATAATATAATATAGAAATATAATAGATTATAGATTACATTATATATATATATAATAGATATATTTTATATATATATATATATATATATATATAGATATATATAATATATATATATATATATATATATATATATATATATATATATATATATATATATATATATATATATATATATATATAATAGAAAATAGAAAACCATAACTTAAGGTGTATTATTAAAATTTTCCACTCAAAATGTTCCAGGTGAAATAGATGGGATTGTGTAGTCTCGTCTAGTCTATTGTTGTCTGTTTATTTTAACCAGCTGTGATCGCACAGCGCTGTAAAGCATTAAGTGCACTCATTAACCCTGGGGTGCTCTGTTCATTTACTCCGTTATTTAGGCGTTAATCACTTTTTTCTTTTTTTTGCGACTCGTTGTTTTTTTAGACGTCGACAGATATTTAAATCGCGTGTTTTTTAAAATCTTGATGAAAATGCTCGTATCTATTTTTTTTCTTTGCGTGCAAGAAATGTGATTGATAAATAAACCGACTGCGCTTACTGATATGAAGCGGTTCATTAACCCTCAATACTAAGCGCGAGCTCCCGTGTAATCTGTCACCGGTGCTCTAAACATTTTCATTTCATATTATTTCTGTTTAAATGTGGATATGCTGGACCTGAACATTAAGGCGCGCGCAATAATAAATGTGCTTTCCTGTGGGCGAACTCAAAAAATAGATTACGACGAAAGAATTTGTTTTGCAACAAGCGTATTAATAAAGCTTCATAAATGTGTTTGCTTTCTGACGTCCTGAACATCTTATTTCAGCTGTTTTTTGTGCCAGTGCCCCCAAAAATAGCATGCAAAACAGGATCTCAGTACACAAGGGAGCACTCAGTCAAGCGCATTTTTACACACTAAACGTTAAAAATTATCGAAGGACCTTACTGACGGGTATTTATTAAGGAATGGTTTCAAGCTCGATTGGACGAGACGTTGGCACGGACGCGCAAAAGAGAGATGAATCGACAGGGTGCGAGACACCTATTGCCCGCCTCAAACCTGGAACCGGGACAAAAAATGCCCTCTGCCGCGTCCAGCGCTCTTAATGACACAGTCTGCTTTCGAGCTCGAACAGACACTGGGCACGTTTTTTGCAACGTATGGACTCGAGTACGCAGCGCATTTCCACTGCAAGTTCGACTCTTTATGAATTTATCAAAATCTATGTTAGCTGTTGTTCGCGTATCACTACTCATAATTAGCGCGCCGTTTTCGGCAACGACGCGGGTGTGCGCGCTCTCCTGGTTAATATGTGCCAGCCTGATCTAGTCGGGGCCACGTGGTGTACAAAGCCACCTTCCTGTCCGACATTTTTTTTCAACAGCTCAAAGCTCGCCTTAGGGATCTGGGTGCTTCTACCGGAACCGGCAATAAAAACACACTCTGGATGCGACCCCCACTCAGCGTGTGGGCGCGATATTCGGGTTCCACATCATTACGCCTGAGCCGCAGCGGAGGAGCATCTGAAACATACCAGAAACCTTTTTTTCATATTTTAAGCCATCTTTTTTCGTTTTGCTCGTGTGGGAGTATGAATTCTTTTATTCATAAGGGGCATGTTATGCCACTTCCATTATGCGCCTTTGTACTTTGATGCATTAACAACTGATAAGCATTTTCATCATTGCAACAGCAACGTGTGTGTGGTGCATTAGGCATAGAAAAAATCAAGAGAAAAGGTGAACGTGTCTATTCAAACAAGCATTTATAACATCTAGTACTGATAAAACTAATTTAATAGTACTGACTGTTATAATGAGTAGGAATTATGATGATGATGATTATGATGATGATGATGATGATGATAATTGACCCACAAAATCAGAGCAGGTGCACTTACAGGAGCAATGCTGGCTTAACGCTCCATGCATTTATCTCCTCTGTGACACCAAATAAAAATGATGCGTGATAATTTCGCTTCGTTTTAGGTATGTAATAACTCTCTCACACACTCTGTTCTGCTTTCAAGGGGTTTGAAAGGTGGTGAGTCAGCGCGGGGGATGGAGAGCGCCTGGCTGAAGGGCCGTCACTGGACTAATGCTGATTGGCAGTCAATAATACCAAGGCGGATCACACTCTGTCCTCTGGCCCCAAACCACTGACAATCCAATAGAAACACAAGCTTAACTCCCTTTAAACTAATGGTATATGGATTAAGAGACAAACACATAATAAAACAGGTCTTTGTTACAAACAAATGTTCAAAATAAAGCCGTGTAGATTTTTAAAATTGTTTTTAGACTGTTTATAATGTGTCAGTATTTACTCCTTGTAAAAGGTCCTGATTGTGACATGGTATTGATGTCGTGACGCATCTAGAATTTTCAGAAATTGCTGAAATGAGATCTTGAGAAATGAGCGTTGCCACTTGCACTGGGACCACAACATGCGCAGTGCGAATAATTCAATTACCCGGACCATAAACTGTGATTGGCCGGATTGGTGGGTATATTGAGCTATTAGGCCTCTATTTTTAAAGAACAGATGATGAATATTTAGTTATAACCACTTGAAAGGCAGCTGCATATCATCTCCATATAAGTTGCATCCCAGTGAGTACTATTTTAAGAGTGTTTGTATAGTATAGAAAATAATTGAACCACAAATACACGCAATTCCACACAAATGATAGGGACATAATGAGACGATGACGCGCGAGCCAGATGGATGAAAGTCGGCGACGAGTGCGAGAGACGAAGACTGGCAAATTGGAGTTGCTCGGGAAATGGAGCGGAAATGGAGCGGCGAAGCGGAGCCGCGTGCGTCACGGCGGCCTTAGTCGTTTGGCTTCGGTCCAGTTCTGATTAACGGGTAACTCAGTTCCCACAAATACTAGACAAACTAGTTGTTGTTGTATCTTTAAGGGAATGCCTAAATCGTTTCGACAGTCACACAACATTCTGCTCACGAACTCGGTTACAATAAATATAAGAATTTGGGAACTTGGTTAGAACGAGTAGACGGTTTTGATTTTCGATCACGGTGCTCTCCGGTCGTAATGGCGAGAGTTGCTTCATTCATGCCGTTTCCGTTCATTCATCAGAGCAGCGTAACGTACCCTCTGAGTTCAAACGAGACACGAAATTCTTATCAATGAAGGGGGTGACGTCAAAGGCGGCGCGCTCTGACTCGTCGATCACGTGGTGCCACACGCCTGTACATATCGGCACAGAGCTGTCCGCGGACCTGATAAAAAATCACGCGCCACACGTACAACAACCAATAACAGCTTTCACATTTGCAAATAACAGTGAATCGTAAACGAGATAACAGTCTGGGGCCGGAAAACACACTTTTCACCTGAACTTCGATTGACATACGGACTGACATTTTCGAGCTTCGTTCGTTAATCACGAAGAGACACAGAAGCGCTTCAGAGTTGCAGCTGATTTTTGTGCGGGATCGCAGGTGAGTGTGTTGTCTACGCTTTTATTATTATTATTATTATTATTATAATTTTATTATTTATTTATTTAATGCACGTTCAAAGACTAATCTAGATAAATTATTTCAAGTGGAAGTATAAAGTATATGTGACTATGGAGTAGGTGTGAAACAAACGCTTACTAATCTGTATAAATATTGCCGGCCAAACAGCTTCAATTTAAGACACAGACTTAAAAGATTTAGATTAAAAAATTTATA
Source organism: Bagarius yarrelli (assembly GCA_005784505.1). Lineage (NCBI taxonomy): Eukaryota > Metazoa > Chordata > Actinopteri > Siluriformes > Sisoridae > Bagarius > Bagarius yarrelli. The sequence continues at coordinate 7,905,416 of VCAZ01000003.1, read as the reverse complement.
TGTAGCATTTAGCGAACAAAATGTAATTTAAAATCAGCCTTTTAGCAAAATAATATGATTTTATCATTTCATTTTAATAAGTAATTCTGAGAAAAGTACATGAGCTGTAGCAGTAGACCGATCATTTTAACTATGTTTATAGAAGGCGAAATAACATGGACTCACCTGGAATATGACTCAGTATCTTTCTATACAATATAACGACAGTATACTTACAGTAAAAAAACCCCGCTGTTTTTTAAAACTGCATTTTAAAGTTACATTATGAGAAATACACGTTTATTTAAAGTGGAAAATCGCCTAATTATACGTTGTCATTCAGTCAATTTCACCCATTTGATGTCTGCAAATGAGCAAATAGACTACCATAGCCAGGTGAATGAGACGGGGGATTTATTTATTTAATTAGCATAGTACGTGACAAAATAAAAAAACCCCAAAAACATACAAAAGCATCAAAAGCATTTTTGATGATTATATATATATATATATATATATATATATATATATATATATATATATATATATATATATATATATATATATATATATTACAGTATATTGATAGTCAGATAGATAGATAGATAGATAGATAGATAGATAGATATTATCCAAAATTGGATTGACTTATTTTGTTTTGTGTTCTGTCTCCCAGCCCCATCTGGTCTGCTCTGCAAGGACATGACCTGCTGCCATCCTCCCTCCTCTACTCTCCTGTTATTCCTGCTTAGCCTTGCTCCACAGCTACCTGCTGCTGCCCTACTGAATACTGAGAGCCCTCTCACGGGCACCAGCAATGAGACACTCTGGCTGGTGCAACCAGAACCAGCCTCAGAGGTGGGAGAGGTCAAGACACACCGGAAAATGGAAGGCATTCTTCAAACTCCAGTTGTACAGGGCAGATTTACAGACATAGACTCTGCAAAGGCACTAGTGACTGTCTTGTTAGAGGCTCTTGATCATCCAGCTAGAGAAGAGAAGGAAAACCAGTTAGAGACAGAGAAGTACATTAAGAACAAACCATGGAAGGATCTGAACATATGGAGCGATCAGGAGGGCCATAAAAACTCAGAGCAAGGCATGGGTGAGGAGGAGACATTAGAGATACCACAGTCTGAAGTGACTGAGGCGATGCAAGGGGTTGAGAAGGGGGAGGAAGAAAGGGTAGAATTAACTGGCCCATGGGTTTCAGACGAAGTGGATGAGAATGCAAATGGAAAAAACAAGTTTAAGGAAAAGGATGGGCTTTTGCAGAGTTTGCTCGATATGAAAGCAGGGGCCCCACCTAAAATCATCACCTCACTAATGCGTAAAACTAGGGGCTATTTTCAAAACATTGACCTTGGTCTTCAGAACAACGAGATCCTCCCACCTTTGAAGGGCTACAAAGCTTATAACCAGCAGCTGGCCTTGGCTGGCAAGAAGCTCAAGTGGCAGGAAGAGAAAGAGAGAAACCCTTCCCAGCTCGAGAGAAACTTCATGGATGATTTTGACTTTATAGATGATGAGGAGGAGCTTCTTCCCCGTGAGGAAGAAGAGGCAAGAGCACGAGCTGAGCAGGAAGAGGTGCGGAGACAAGAGGCAGAGGCACAAGAGGCACGAGAGGAAGAGCAGAGACTTGCAGATATTGCCTCTGACATGCTTCTGGAATACATGGGAAGGAAACAAAAAACAGCCTCCTATATGAAAGACAGAAAGAGTGCTTTATTGATGAACAATGTAGCTGAGGACAAGAGATCTAACGAAATTGAGGATAGTGATGATGATGAAATGGACCCAGAGACAATTGACAAGCTAATTGAAATTTCAAGTAAACTGCATCTTCCTGCTGATGACGTAGTTGAGATCATTTCAGATGTGGAGGAAAAGAAGAAGAGGAAAGACCCACCAGCCAGCAATGCTCCCCGTTTCCGACCTTTAGTCCCACTCAAAGCAAAACCGAGAGCTCAGCCTTATCAATACCCTAAGTCCCCAAAAAAATCCTCTCACAAGATGAACCCATATAAAAAGTGGTACAAGGACAAAAGTAAACCCAAGTTTAACAAGCAGGACTACTGGTTCAAACCAGAGAAGCAGTTACTAGCATACCCATCCTTTCCCTACTATCAGAAGCCATATCGAGCCTATTACCCGGTCTATTTTCCATCTCCTAAACCACGCTTCTATACAAATCCTGCACTCTCATTCGATTACAACTTCGGTGACCCCATTGCTTATGGCTTCAAGCCTCCCAAACGTCTGTACAAGGACAGAGCCAAGGGGAGGGAGCGAAACCGGATGCAGGGAGCTCGTCGGCCCCAAAACATCTACCCTTTAGCTGACACAGTAATTTCTAACTACATCCTTCCTCATCCCCGAACTTACCAGACGCTCCCTGTGCCCAAAGCCCGCTCTCCCCCAAGTGCAGTGGCACCTGGCTATTATTACCACCCGGACTATGCGTACGATGAGCCAGAGCCTGTGCTGGACAGCGATGATGAGCTTGAAAACTTCATTGAGAAGATTTACTACAATCGCAGGTTGTTCTAGTTAAATCTGTGAGGACAGACCTGTAATAGACCATAGCGATGAAAAAAGAGTGAGGAGAACAAAGAGAAAAATGGAGTGAGTAAGGGATAAGGGCTGAGGAAAGACTAATTCTATGTTACTTCTCCACTCTTGTTTTTTAATACATTCCAGGTTAGGTCAGAAAAGCGATGTTTATGAGGTACTTGACCCTCTATGTGTGTTTGCATTCTGTTCCTCTCGCAGTTTACATTTTCATTTGGTGAGAGAACTTACGGGTGAATCTGACAGGCTTCATTCAGGTATGGTTTTACTCTTGCATGTTAAAACATTTTAGGTGCCAACTGCAAGAGACCCATGTTTACACAATGATTACTTTAAATGCTTGAGAAATTAAAATAGGGTCTCAGCTTGGGGCTGAAGTCTGGACTTACTAGTGAAATTATTACTGTCCCATTTTTTATAGGCCATGTTTAGTTATTATTCTAAGTAGTTTTTTTGTCTTAAAATGGCTCAATTTAATTCATGTGCATGCAGGTCTTGCACCCTTAAGAACAATAACTTTATGTAAAACAAAAACAAATATCTTCTACAAACTTGAATGCAAATCTTCCATACTATTTGAATAAATGCAAAATTTAAGGTGTCTTTAATGGCTCGATGTCCTGCAGCGATGGATTTTTTTCAGTATTTTTTCACCTTACCAACGATTTACACTATGCCTCATATAAACATGTTAAAATGCCTTTATTACAGTTTAATCTATTGTTTCATTTTGTTTATGGGTTTCTTCTAGCATTCTATTGACACACTGTATCTTTGTTTTGAGGGTCAGAAGAAAGCTGTACATATTAAAAAAATATGTTTTAAAACTCTTGAGAAATGAACCGAGGTTGAAACGTCTGCACGTCTATCTGTATTTGCATCTTTGAAAAAAAAGCAAAAAAAAATATATATATAAAGGGGAACTTGCCTCTTTAAAAAAACTGTGGTTATTTTAAAAATATACAAAAAACCCTAAGAAAGAACTATTTAATTGTTTCCACAAGTGAATCAGTCTTGTGAAAGGAATTTGTTGTTGATGTCACCTTCCAGATTGTAAGTTGTACAGTGTGAAATAAACAAGTGCGTGCAATGTGTAAATAACAGCATGTTGATTACTAGTTTTGCTATATGAAAAAAAAATAAAAGCCACTATTTTATTAAAAATCTTTTTAAAATGCCTTATTGGGGAGAGTTTGATTAGTCATCCAGAATAATGTGCCGTTTAAGCCTTTTAAGTGCACTTTTCATTTTACAGTCGAACAAAAAAAATGACTTTGACTAACAGATTGTACAGTGTAGCATTGTTCCTTTTCTCTTGCCTTTAACATTGACAATATATAAAAGTTTTAAATTGTTGCCCAAAGCCTGGTATCATGCATTTATTAGCAAATCAAAATCTGATTGCCAATCAGGTCTTAGTATATTTAAAAAATTAGATGCCTTAATCAAAGATATGAAATAAGAACAATAGATATTTTCTATCCAAAACTCTTATTGAAAAGATAAAGATATGCAAACTTGGATAATTCTGCTTGGTGAATGATTTGGACACATAAAGGTTTTTACACATTCTTTTATTTGCAGAGGCACCACTACATGTAAAATAAATGCATTATAACTCGCATGCCATTAAAATATAAGATGATTGACTATGATGGCATTCAGTAAAAGGAGTATATATATGAAAGAATCATTCACAATAGTAGAGAGAAAGACTGGAATGTAGAAAGGTTATTGATGTGACAGGAATAACTATGGAAACACAATGAAACCAAGAGGAGCGGGTGCAGAGAAAGAGAGAGGGGGAAAGAGAGAGAGAGAGAGAGAGAGAGAGAGAGGGCTGCAGTGATTAATGAGTCACATGAGTGATGGGTGAGTCATCTACTGCCATGCACCACTGCAGAACCTTAAGCATAAAGATTTATACCCATACACTGGACACCAAGACCTGCAGATGCACTCAACCTTCCCAGATAAAATAGCCATTGGACAAAATTTGGACCTCAAGTATTAATGCATGCACAAATTGAATTATACATAGATACATAAATTCATAAATCATGCAACTGCCCATGTGTTCACAGGCAGACAGGCCTTAAAAGCCCATTCCAATAACAATGATTGCTGTCCAATTAAATGTGGATGAAGTAACGAACAAGAATCATTTTGACCTATGACTAGACAAAATTTGCACAAATGGGACATCTGTTGTATTGTATTATAGTTTGTATAATATTCATAAATTATGCAACCACCCACTGGTCAAAAACTAGCTACGGGAGATTAACACTCTTGTTATTCATGATCAATGTCAATCATTGAAAAACGCAAAACATACTAATGTTCAAGTGCCCCTCAAAGCTGATTTTCAAGTAGAGCTAATAAAAATCCCAGTTTTAGAGATTATCATGTGTGGTGGTCCAGCAAGAAATAATCAGCATAATGACAAAAGCCTGAAGTACAAGAACAGTGAGTCAATCCGGTCCAGAAACACCAGTACTCCAGGACATGCTGTGTACTTACAATGGGAACCGATCGGTGCTGAACAGAGGAGGGTGTCCCTTTTCAGTCAAGGTAAAAGTATGCAGAAGTGTCTTTTAGGCCAGAAAGTTATAAAACAATCAAAGACTACATGAACACCCATGTTGTACATGTAACATTTGTTTTATACAAACTGCTTTCAATGTAAATGGTAAATCCATATGTCAGATTTATTAGGTTGACTTGGTAACATTCACCATACACACACCCCCACACACACAACAGAAAGGCTTGTCTGCCTGTACAAAATCAAGCCCTCAGAAATGTAGTCTATGGCAATGACGGCAGAGGCACAGATACTTCAGATATAAAAATGGATGGATAATTACACTGAGTCATACACAGTGCTGGAAGCAGCTCTGATGATGCACTCCTCCTAGCCGACCAACCAGGGCATGACAGAGGTTCAAAAAACGGCCAAAACACTTTCCACTTAAACTTTCAGAGTGACTAAAGCACGTCTCATGCACTCACTATATTCCCCTGATTAGTAATAATTGAGCCGATTTGTTTAGAGCTCCATGAGATCATATTGCTATTCACTTGATCCTCTTTTATATTCCAAACCTGCATGATGATAATTGCAGTATAATAATCATCCCCCCTGCCAGTGCAGGAGCTGCTACCTCTCAGATTGTCTTCATGATGCTCTCAGAGCTGCCTTACAGAGGTAAACAGGTTGTTTAGCAAATTCAGATCCGGACATCCTTTGTACTCAGAATAATACTGACGTTTGAGAATGTGTTTGTGCCATCAGGTCCTGATGTCAAGCAACATGTTATTTGTCATTTTTTCAAGACACTGCATACCTACACACAACAATATCCAGATATTTTTGTTAACACTTGTCAGATGTTGCAAGACAAAAGCTTGTAGAGAATGGCAGCACACTGCTGGAGGCCAGTCATGTTTCAATACTGCTGTAATTATACGTAGACATGGAACATTTAACTATAGCTGCAGTAAGTGTGAAGCCAAGATTGTTATATGATTAATTTGCTTGCTAAAAGGCTTATTTCTGATTGAGAGAAATGAAAATTGTTGTGAAGGTTATACAAACACACACACACACACACAGACTTTTGTTTGGTACTTTGTGTGCGTTCACAGCGAAATCATTATCATTACTGTTAAATACACCTGCAAAAAATGTTAATCGAGAAAACAGCGGTGCAAAGTAACAGCATTGCCACTTAATCCTACGTTCTGAAAGGCTGCTGTTTGTGCCAGAAGCAAGGCTAAAAACCCAAAGAGAGAAAGATGTAGAGGGTGGGAAATTGATAAAGTGAGAGACAAACAGGGAGGCAGTAAAATAGAGAATGGGGGTGAAGCTTTGAATGACTCACCCTGAAAGTGCGCATCTAACAGCTCCGTAAAGTGGTGGACCACCTCCACAATAATGAGCTCACTGCACAGTTATAAGCTCTCGGCCTCCACTGCAGCATTTTCACTATAAAAAATAATGAGCAAACATGACAGAAACATACTGTACACACAGCTTCGGGGCATATCCCCTCTGTCTTTAAATACAGGCTACACTTATAAGTCATTGTAAAGAAGTGCATTATTTATTCTGATGTTTATGTGGGTGCTTATCGAGTCAATAAACCTGTCGATAAAACCTAGACCATGTTTACTAGCAGTTACTACCCTAATCAAAGGGTGCTCCGGTCACAGCAGGATAGTCGAGATGGCCTTCGCTTACTCTTTACAGCAAATCTGCTTGTGAGCCATTCGGACTCATCCATTATTAAACTGTCAGAGTTTTAGTTTCATGGAAAGCGAGATGCCGTTGTACTGTGGGAGGATCAGCATTGGGTGATTGGGCAGAAAGCATGTACGAGGTGAGCAGCCCCATGTTTATGACAAACGTAAAGGCATGTTGGGTTTGTTTTAGGAGCACCCTTTCAGACACAATTTAGTTTGATTCACTGATAACCTCCGGGGTAGATCTGATGAGCGCTGCGGTAAACAGGAAGTAAGAATTTTAACGCTGACATCTAATTAACTCTGATTGACTAATGTAAAATCGCTCATCTTTTTTTATTTTAAATATAAACAACATTACTTTTAAAATATATAGTGATTCAGAAGGAGGATTAACATTTATCATTGAAGGATGAATCAGCTTAATCAGGTAAGAACCCCTTTATTTTTTGTTTAAATGAAATTATTTTAAAACTGTACTATTCAGTTTGTATTGCTCAACTTTCCTGTACTTGATTATATTTTGTATCTTGATTCCTCTTTCTCTTATTTTCTCACCAGGTTCTTTGAAGGTAAGAACTTAAAAGAATCTGGGCTTCAAATGCAGGAACATGTGCTAGAAACTGAAATATATTTTCTAAAATATCTCATCAAGATATATTAGAATATTCATCAAGAGAACATACTTCAGAAGAGTCAAACCGATAGACCACGTAATGTCTGCAGCAGGAAAACAGCTTCATGGACAGCCAATACATCTAAAACAGTCTACCTGCACAGGGAGTATGCATATTATTAATGTTATTGTTTTTTATTTTAGTTTTTCTTTTCTTCTAGTTCTTTTTCTTCTTTGTATTGATAACAGTTATGATAATTATAATAATAATAATAATAATAATAATAATATTGATAATAATAATAGCAGTAGTAGTTAATATTTAATCTCTATTCTGCTTTGTCTTATGTCTCATACTTTCATATTTTCCACCTAATTCTGTATTTTTCTAAAACAATAGTTTGCTGTTGTTTATTTATTATATTTTATTCAACTTTTTATTTATTTATTTTTTTATCTTGAATGTGTCCTTGTCTTGTATGAGCACAGATAGCCATAAAAAGCATTCTTTTATTTCAATGTATAATTTTAAGTGACAAATGCAATTTCTTATGCATTTAATGGAGTTGATATTACAAAATGTGTATATATTATATATATATATATATATATATATATATATATATATATATATATATATATAATATATACACACACATGCAATTTTTGTTACAATTTCTTAGGCATGGAGGTCTGCTGGTACTGCATGAAATCTCATTGTCTGGCGAAGTTCAACACCCAGCAGGTAATTTGCTTATCAGAGCTTATTTATTGTGGTTCCTTTTATTAAACAGGAAACTGATCTGTCCTTTTGTCTTTTTGTCGCTATTACTTAGGATTGTATTTCCTGTTTTTGCCCTGACATTCGTCTCTTGTTTCAACCATTTCGTTAGGCTGTAAATTATATCTAAGCAGTTTAGACTGTTGAGGCAGTGTTTTTCTGCTGCACATGACCTGCAGATGGTGCTATCTATTTGATATTTACTTGCAGATAGCTTTGGAGAACAAAGCTCCCCATGGTGGAGATCGCTTAAGCTATCAGCAAGACCCCAGGCCACATTTTGGAGTGTCTCACTCCTCACGCTCCACAGCTTTCCCATTATGGGACAGTGAAGGACAAAGAGAGGCGAGGAGGGAGGCTGTTGAGGAGGATATGTACTCTATTGGCAACTGCCCACACTGCCATCTGGGACTGCCTCTTGGTACACTACGCTGGCATGCGGTAAACACAAGCAGACATTTCGAAAGGTTTAAGAAAATAACAAACACTGCACTTAAAATTGAATAAACCATTAGCTCAATCACATATGTATGACAATGTTACTTAAACAATTTAATTATTGTAATTTTATAATAAGGAAATTTGTAACTTTTTTTTTTTTATTTCCAGGAAAAATGTCTGGTGTTTGAAGACACCAGAAATGGCAAATAAATGAAAATGTCAAGAGAAGTCAGATATATGCTGCAGTATGTAAAGCTTAATAAAATACATTAAAATCATGACATATAGAGTATAAAGTGGCATTTCATTCAGAATATACTTCTAGTTGGACGAGGACAGGTTTCGAATGCAGGGCTCCAAAACCATTGATCCCCTTGAACCCCTTGGTGAAAATAATGTGAGAGTTTTACAGTAAAAACATTTCACCTTTACAAACAATAACAATTCCCTTGGTTGTAATTTCTTTAATACCATTGTTACATTCACTTGCCTTTTACTAGTATCTTACCGTGTAAATTTGCGATTTATTAGATAACATTAGAATATATTTATATATATTGCCATTGCACATAGTTACAAAATGTAGTTACCACTCAATCAGAAGTAAAGAAATTAAAAAAATTTTACAGAAGTATATACATTTATTTGTACATCCACCCTCTGCCCACTAACCAATCAAAAGATGTTTAGTGTGCAGAGAGTGGATGTACAGAGTCTCAATTTACAGACAATATATGTGAATACATAAATACAGAAATAAAAATACAGAAATCTCATGTACAAAGTGAACAAATATACAGAAACTATATATAGATGAATATACAGTATAAAAAATAGCAAAAATATAAAATATTTTACAGCTGGATGAATATGTATACATATATTTTAACTATTAACATTTCTAATTCTTGGTATTTTCTGTAAGAAATTCTTAAAGTCAGAAAAAAAACCCTTTGGAACTGTCAAGCCTGTATTTTACTTAAATATTGTGTTATGAGTACAGTACCTGTGGATCAGTGTGTTCACATCTATGTGTTTGGTTTCTGCTTAATCAATTTATCCAAGCATCTTACCTGCGGTAAATTGTCCTGCCATGCACACAGGGCTTCTCCAAAACCATAATCATCATAAAGCAGAATATAAATATATTAATTTTAACAAAACATATCTTTAGATTTGCCTAAATTGTTTTTTATAGTTATTTTGTTTGCTGTACTGTGTCTGCTTCAATAAATCAGAATTCAAGGGTTCTTGTTTATTGTTATTAAGAGCAGCATTGTAGAGAGAGATCCTCACTGTGCCAAACACTGATATTTAAGCCTTGATTTTTTACAAAGCAACTTAAACATCAAAATGCTAAAAAGCATTTGCAGAGTTGTTTATCATTTCAACTAGCTGTTTATTTAGGATAGCAGTGCTGTGAGTCATTTTCATTCTTCATCGTTGTTAGACTAAAAATATTTGACTGAAAGTCTTGAAAACAGAAGTGTCAATAAAAAAACCTTTTTTTTTCTCTGAGGACAAAATGGTTTCTTTATATGTCCGCTTATGAAGAAGCTCAGGTCAGTCATGATTAGACTTAGTGGGTAGTAACGAATTAAAGTTACTTTGTTACATTTCCTTTGTACTTTTTGAGTCTTTTTAAAAGATATGTACTTTTACTGTTATTTAAGTACATTTTTAGTAAAAAAACTTTTTACTTTTGCTACATTTGGAGGCATTCAGATTCAGTTACTATCAAATGGTAATAAATATAAGATTTTTGAAACAATTCGTTTATATGAATTGTTTACAAGTCTTGCGAGAGGCTGCTTCGAAAGAGGCTGCTACAAATCTCCCGCTTAAATTTAGAGCGCGCTTAGCTAGAAGATGAAGCAGAGGAAGACGTGTGTGTGTGTTACAGGTGGCCGATTAGCCCTGACCTTAAGTTTAGTATATGTTGTTATTTCAAGAATTAAAAAAACAATAGTTTTATAATGTGATGCTTACTGTGTGCAACGAAACAAATTAACATCACTGAGTACAAGAATTCCAGCTCCAACCTGAAAAAACACATAGCAATAAGTGTCAAAATGGAGCTATTTGAACCCTATTCATAATAATTTGGTATCTTTGGGAACTTTAACCTTATTTTAAAATCACATTTCACACTGTCCGAATAGTTTTCCTCATATGCACTCACCTGCAAGAAATGACAAATATTCTGTGACGTCATGCATTTGTACAACAATCCGGACTCCTCACTAAAGTTTTTTTTGACACCTGACTAAAGTGTAGAACATCCATACAAAATCAAAACGGGATTAGAATTTATTTTATTGCTACCTAAATAATGCATGTACATAAAATGAATGAAAATAATGTATGAAGGAACTGCTCATAAATGGTAGAAAATAAAGACTTAAAATTAACTGTTAGAAAAACATTTGTGAGTGTGAGTCTTTATTTTAATTTAACCTGTTTAATATAAGCAGTTTTTTTCTCTCACTTGAGTAACTATTTAGATTTATTTTTACTCTTACTTAAGTAAATGTTTGCCATAAGTACTTTTACTTATACAGATTTTGGCTACTCTACCCACATCTGGTCATGATAATACAGTGGCAGATTCACTTTGGGATTTAAACTCATAACCAATTTAGCAAATATTTTAAAGAAACTACTTTTTGGTAAAAAAACAATTTTTCAAGATTTCAACAGTTATTCTAAAAAGATAGTTAAAGTAAAATAGTAAAAGAAATTCCTGTTAGTAAATCAGGATATTTCTTTACTAATCTATCCATCCTTTAGACTTCCTTTAGGATTCCAGCTTATTACAGCACATAGATATACACACAATACAGACCATTAAAAAAAAGCCAATGAGTCTACAACAAGCACGATGTACACAGGATGTACAATCTACATGTCTCTGGACTAACAGACCAGGAGAAATCCCAGGGACAGCATGCGATAGAGATAAGCTGGAGGTGGGAATTGACCATCAATCATTTACAGGTTTGAGACAGATGTGCTAACACAAACACACAAAAAACACAAAAACAATAAATAACAAACAATTTGGAGGAACAAAAAAAATCCATGACTTACAATAGCAGTATTAGAATCAAATGACTTTATTGCTCTCCTTGGTGTAATTGTTACAGAAGAACAAATGAAATGAAAAGAAAAGAGTCTAAAGAAGAATCACAGTTTTAGAAGTCGGACCATTCACATTTTGCCCATGAGTCATCCAGCGCTTGCTGAGAGAAACGGTTTGGTCTGACTCATCAGACTGCAAGTTTCTTACATTAAAAGGTGGACAGCTCACATTCATAGGCTGTTTAAACCCTGTGAAGGTTGTAAACACATTAGCAGAACTGTGCTGCTTTTTAAAATCTTCTTCCATTAGCTTATAGTAGCATATAGCACTGGTGTTGTCTCTTTGCACTGTTTCTTGTCCTGAACTGTCTGCATGCACTCTTTTTGTTTTGTCTTAGACTGTTTGCCCAAGGTTGCACACAATCTATCTATGTGTCTGGGTTAATTTACTAGATAGGTTAATTCTGTGTTAGTTCTGTGTTGTAAGGCTGTAAGGTTAAATCCCACAACCACCAAGCTTTTTTGTGGACAATCTGCTAAAACACTTTATGAAATGACAATCAAAGCTCGTCTACATGTCTAGGTTACATACGTAACCATAATTTCCTGAGGTATCAAAATGCTGCATCAATTACGCCTGTGTTCTTGGTCTGAAGCACATCTGTAATCAGTCCAATGGAACAGCAATACATGTCATAACGGGTGACGTAAGTGACTAGAAAGCATAGAGAGGCATCCAGCATACCAGGTAAGCTTCAGAAGCAGATGTAGTGCTGACAGGGATGCCAAGGTACTACTGGAGGTACGACTGGCGTCTCATAACCATGGTTACATGCATAACCTAGAGAATTTTCCCTTTCAGGAACTCAAGCTGCATCAAAAACTCCATGGAAACTCCATGGAATGCCCATTACTTCCTAGCAAAGGTGACTTTTTGTGAAATCACGATAAAAGAACCTGCGTACCTAGGAAAAAGCCAGGTCCAGGCTAAAAATTGACAAATATGTGTAGAGGACCAGCCTGCCACATCACAGATGTCTGCCATACTTCTAGTAACGAACACCCTGAGCCCCGAAGGTGATGCACTGGAGCAGATGAACAACTGATTTGACCTTCACCACAGAGCAGCTCTTAAACTGGGCACAGAAGGTTCAGCTTTTCTCAGCCTTGTCAGAAGGAGTGAAGGAAAGCCTTCACCACAAGCAATAGGTTTTTTGGGTCACAAATCTGACTGCTTCCTAGACTGGTTTGAAAGAGGATACATAAAGACGCCCTAGAACCACCGCCAGGTTACAAGTTAGTGTGGTAAGTGAGTCCCTGCCCACTGGTTGATCGCTCAGAGAGTGATCAACCACTCTCCTGGTAAGTAGCTAAGGCCTTCAAGGTAAAGGGAAATAGCCCTGAGAAAAAACATTACTGTAACATTACAGAACTGACTGGGCAGTTAACTGGGTTTTGCTGATTAATCTAACAATAATTAGAATGATTGATAGACTAATCTACGATTATTACAATGACTCATCAGTATGTTTCGAATAATTATTTACATGATACATTAAATTATTTATATACTAACTGATAAATAAAACAAGAAAATTAAGCTTTTAAAATAGTTGCTTTAATTAACTTTATACCAATAAAACATTACATCAATTAAATAATAGAAAAAAATCTATGTAAATGCAAACAAATCTTATTATGACAGCATAAAGAGCTTCATTTTTAAAACCAGGGTTCCTTCTAATGAAAAACAAACAGTAGGTAATCAGTTAAGTTCTGAAATGAAGATAGGTCAGCATGTCAATGTGTTCACCTGACAAGCTCTTTTTTTTTTGTCATTCACCATTTTATTACAATATGTATATATATATATATATATATATTATATATATATATATATATATATATATATATATATATAATATATATATAGATAGATAGATAGATAGATAGATAGATAGATAGATATAGATATCATTCATCCTAACATCTTCTTTTGAAAGTCATTCTCAGAGGTGGGTAGAGTAGTCAAATCTGGACTTAAGTAAAGGTACAAGTACTCATGGAAAAATTTATTCAAGTAAAGGTGAAAGTAACAATCTAAGGAGTTACTCAATTAAAAAAGTATCTAATGAAAAACTATTTAAGTAGTTTTTTACTAGTTACTTCTGAAAATCCTGAATTTAAAACTACTTGGTAAGTTTTTACACACCTCATCTCCAAAGTCTCTGTTCAAAACAGGTTAAAGTAAATTAGTCACTTTCAGTCCTGTGATGGACATTAACATCTCAAGACCTGTCATTTACAGTCAAATCTTAAACACACTCAAATGTATTTCTAACAGTAACTCTTTTTTACTTTTTAAGATCAGTTTCCTTACATTTTATATGCACATGCATTATTTATGTAGGAAGAAAATAAAATACAATCCCGTGTTAATTTTGGATGGATGTTCTACAGTTTATTGAGGTGTCTGGATTGTTGTATAAATGCAGGGAGTTCCAGTTTTGCTGTTCAGTTTAGTCGTTTTGTGCTAAAGTGATATGAAAATGTGCAGACTTTTAGAATGTAGTCTGATGTGTTTTTAGGTTCATGGAATATTTGTCATTTATTACCGGTGAGCGCATACGAGAAAACTATTCAGACAGTGTGTGAAATGTGGTTTTACAATAAGGTTAAAATTTCCATAGACAAAATGATGCAGAAAAATTAGTTTATGCTTTTATTACATCTAGGTTGTATCGCTTTACTGTCTGGATGTTTTCTGCACCAACTAGGTGCAGAAATTAGCTTCAGTTAGTTCAGAACACAGCAGCAAGAGTCCTCACTAGAACTAGAAGATATGAACACATCACCCCTATCTGATCCACACTGCATTGGCTCCTAGTGAAATTTCGCATTGATTTTAAAAAACTACTTCTGACCTACAAAGTACTAAATAGTCTTGCGCTGCAGTACCTGATTGAACTGCTAGTGTCTTGTGTTCCGCCACGCCTACTTCAATTAAAGGATGCAGGCTGCTTGTTAGTACCGCACATTATGAAAACAGCAGGTGGCAGAGCTTTTTCTTACAAAGTTATAGAATAACCTCCCACTTAATGTTTGAGAATCAGACACAGTCTTAGTGTTTAAGTCTAGGCTAAAAGCATTTTGCGAATAGATTCACCTCAGACAAAGGAGCAGATCTGGGGAACTCATGGATGTTGAGTTTTAGGGTGATCTGGTATGTTTAGTCTTCCCTACTCTTATTAATCACATTGTTGATGATGAGAGTGGCTGGTTGCTTTACATATCAGGGAGCCCTTATGTCTGTGTTTTCCTCTGGTTTTAAAGCGCCATAATAAGAGCGCTATAATAAATTGTGATATTGCAGGCCCTTACATTAGATCACATGAGATCAAATGAATACTCGACAACAAAAATATTTGGTAACAATTTTTATTATTATCGACAATGTCGATAAATCTTTTCAGCCTTAACTGCAACATGTAAATATATAGGCATGGCTAACTCGCATGCTTGAACCTGAGCAAGACCTGGACTTCGCTCAGCCAATGTCTCGGGGCTACAGTGTTCTCAAGTCGGGCTACCAATATATATATATATATATATATATATATATATATATATATATATATATTATATATATATATATATATATACAAAAAAACAAAAACACACAAAACACACAAAGCGTGGGTATCAACACAAGATGTTTATTTTAATATAACAAAACAAAAAAAAACAATAAAACAAAAATAAAAAACACAATTTTTCTACAATGACACCACACAACAGAACACGACCACACAATATACTTCTTGCACCGGTGCGGAAAAGGCAGGCCGGCTTTAGCTCAGGAGGCTGTCTAAATAATCTAATTCACACCAAATTATATACAAATACTGCAAAGAAATTGTGTTAACCCAGGGCAAACCAAGAAGAGGACAATCCAAAAACCATCAGACGTGTACCTTCGCATCAAAATAAGGGTCTTTAAATAATGTGGCTGCTCTCACCTTATTGGGTGTCAATTACTTTTCCCAGCCAAAAAATAAAAAAAGTAAAGTAAAATTGTCTATCCTGCCAAATGGTTAAGGTGCTGATCCGAACACAAGGAAGGCCTGGGTACAAACCCCAACATCGCCAGCTGTTGATCTGAAGACCAGAAACAACGGCATTAGAAGGATGACCCTGACTTGACCTCCGGCAGGCTTGCAGGCCCCAGTGGTGCCCTTGCCCTAAAATTAGGGACTTCAGGGCCTTAATGACCAGGGTTCTCTTATCCACATCTTCCAGCCCAGTGACCTAAAAGCCCCAGAAGACGCTGGCACCTAAGGGACTGCACCATGTTGTAGTGGTGGAGTCGCTGGCAACAACCAAAGTAGGTCAACTTCTTTGACTGAACCTTCTGCTGCTGCTCATTTTGAAATGAAGGGGACCACTGAAACCAGACTATTCTTTGGAAACCAGGCCTTCAGAGCTGTCTGCTGCACATGTCTAATGTTCCCTAAATTATTCACCGGTGCTATGGTATATACCCCCCCCCCACCACCTTTTAGGTGCATTTATCACCTGGTACACCACCGGACTCCACAATCCTGAATCTTATGGCAACTTCTTGTGCCATACCTACGCAAATAGACCAGCTGGCCATCCCCTAACGGTGCATCCCAAACGTGAGCATCATGCTGTCCCTTACACCGACCAGCAGCGGCTTGCAATTATTTCTGTGCCCCCTCAAAAGCCACCTGAAGTTTAGCCTGATCCCTCATCCATTCATGCACCCTACCAACCCCACCCTCCGGGACTCGACCTGAGAAGAAGTCCACATGGAGTCTGGGTTCTTGACCAATCATTAAAATATAAGGGGATTACCCAGTCGCTTGGTGAGGGGTGGAAGGACTTGTGGAAGACATGTAGCCCAATCTGCCCTTTCTAGACAACAGACTGTGCAGTGTCCAATTGTACCGCTTGAACTGCCGCACTGAGTAGTGCAGGACTTCTCCACCTTATACAGTGCCCAAAGCTGATGTATCAGCAAGGACTTGAAATTACAACCCTGATCAGAATGGATGCATCTGGGGACACCAAATTTATAAAACCATTCCACCACCAAAACCTGGGCTACCGTTTCTGCCTGTTGATCTCGTGTGGGCACATACAGCTTATACTTAAACGTCAGTTATAACCAGCACATTCTCTAGTCCTGAGCGAGTTGGCTCTGACACAGTGAAATCTATGGCAAAAATTTTATTTGACCTTGAGGCTAAAAGATGTCCCATATAGGGGTTGTGTATCTTTGGCATCCTGCCAGCTTTGTGCAACATCAGCAGTCATGCCTGCAAATGTGCTTGCACACCAACTCACTAGTGTGTTCTACACCCTGGTGCCTGTGCTCCTAAGGGGAAGTGGTGGCTTAGTGGTAAGGTGTTGGACTGATACCATTAGGACCGGGGTTCGATTCCCAGCACCACCGAGCCACCACTGTGGGCCCCTGAGCAAGGCCCTCAACCCTTAATTGCTCGGATGTGTAAAAGAGATAAATGTAAGTCTGCCAAATGCAAATGCAAATGTAAATGTAAATGTAATTATGGCGCCAACAATACTTGCCGTAGCACCCATCTAAGCAGAATACTTGGCGATTCAGTATCCCATCCTGACTCCATTGACGTAATAGATTTACTGCTGTGGGTAACTGCCAACAATCCTCTGCGCTGAAAGGAACACCACAAAACCTCCACTCCTTTCGTATAACAGGATCCTCCTTCTGCAATAACTGCATATTCACAGCTAAACCAGGCAGTACCATGACTGCGGCTTGTAAGCCAGGGTTGGGAGCGCTGTACCAGTTAATACCCCCTCCATACCTATACCATATTCCCCACTAAATTTCAGACACCGTCTGTCTCTAGGCACAAAAATAAACTAGTCACCTACTAGTGGAGAAATTTAGTTAGGCCAAGAATGAGAATGCTCTCTGCTGTTTTGCTAAAAAAAAAAAAAAAAAAAAAAAAAAACAAAAAAAACCACGCAATCACTTCAATAATAAAAAATAAAACACACCCAAAAAATACCCACGTCTCACTTAGCAAAAAGTCTTCACCCTTTGCCAAAATGTGGTGCTAGTAGGTGATATTATCCGACTACGCCTGGTGGAGAGCCAGGAAATACAGGTAAGGTTTACCCAGTAAGGGCCAAGAAAAAAAAGTCAATGAGGTGTGGGTATCAACACCTCAATGTTTATTTTATTATAACGAAAGAAAAAACAACAAAACCCACAAAAAACACTTTTTTCCTACAACGACACAACACAACAAAACACAACCACACACAATAAAGTGTTTTGGAGACTGTCCAAATAAGCTTTAGACCAAATTAGACTGCAAAGAAGTCGTGTTAATGCAACCTACACACTGTAAAACTCATGCCCCAGATGGACCACCTTCTGTCATTAACAGTAGGGTTTGGCCAACAAAGATCTAAGATCGCATGCAACCCCCCATCCTTCTAGAGAAGAAAATGTCCTCCTATCCTAAAAGTGTGTTTACTTATTGTTCTATTACCAGAGCCCTGCCCTGGTATTATCAGCATGTGGATGAACCCATTGAAATTACTGAGAAACCAACTGAATTCTGTAACCTACAACCCTTACAGTCCGCAGGAGCCATCAAGTGTTTGGAAGTATGCTTGCTGGTAGATAGTCTTCTCAAATAATAGTCATGCTTGCTTTGGTCCCAAGGAAACATTTCATATTATAAAGTATGTGAAACTGAGTATGCAAAATAAGTAGTATGTCCGAATTCTTAGTATGTGAATTACAGTACGTGAAAAGTTCCCGGATGACCTACTTACTACTCCTGCCTGAATTTTTGAATTATAAATACTTTGCACACTTTGCTATCCCATGAGGCCGTGGGAAAGCTGACTCATAATATGTGAAAGTGACAAAAGCCTAAGAGTAAAACTTTGTTACTTGAATATAAATTGCACATTTTACATACTAAAATATTTTTAACACGTTAACTAATATTTTGTAACACATTAACTATTAACTAATAAATCTTCCAAACACTTTTTGCACTTCACTACACGCCAGCAACCTGTCCTTTAGGCCTACCCACCGCACAGTCCATACTTTTATTATGGTCTTCTGGACCCATGGTTTTAAAGAAAAATGGGGAAAAGTACTGCCTCTGCACATGCATGCAAGATGATTTCAATGTTAAGTAAATAACTTTTTATGAAAAGTTGGAAATAAAATACAATTAACTTTTAGTTTCGGTTTACTTTGTTAAAACACTTAATTAATGTAATTTAAAGCTAACCTAATTGAGCCTATATGAGTATAAACATCACTGCACGCGGGATAACGAACAAACAGCATCTGCTGACTGTCTTAGATGTAATGGCTCAAGTGGTCTTTATCAACAACTGATGTTTAAATATTCCAATTTCGAGCATTTAGTCAACAAAAGTTAATTATTAAACAATTTGTAATGACATTTACACTGCATGTATCAAGTAACCTAATTCCAATTTTTTCTCCAATGTAGCACAGATCAAATCTGATCATGGATCAGACTGGTATCAGGCCTTATTTGTATGTGGAAATGAATCAGAATTAGGGAATCATATTTGCGTCTGCCATGTAAGTAGACAGATCGGATTTTAAGCTGTCAATGCTTTAACTTAGGGGGACAACGAGCAGAGATATACAGTAAATATAACTAAGTGCAATTGTTTTTTTTAATATTTAATGGTTTTGTTTATACAAAATCTGTTTTGTTTGTAAACACTTTGAAAAATAAAAGCACTTTTAAAAAAAATTATAGCGTACCAATCAATGCTACATACAGTCAAGCTCGAAATTATTTATACCCCTGGCAAATTCTGACTTAAAGTTACTTTTATTTAACCAGCTTTACTTATTATAAAGATAATAAGACGATGTACAAGAGGCATCATGGTGAAAAAAATATTTCTCAGCTTTTATTTACATTTGAACAAAACACGGCATATCCAAAATTATCCATACCCTTCTCAATAATCAACAGAAAAGCCTTTATTGGCTATAACAGCAATCAAACGCTTCCTATAATTGCTGACCAGCTTTTTGCATGTTTCCACTTGCATTTTTCCCCATTCATCTTTTGCCATCACCCTGATCTTTATCTCCCTCCACAGATTCCCAATTGGATTTAAGTCAGGACTTTGGCTGGGCCACTGCAAAACGTTAATGTTTTCGTCTGCTAAACATTTCTTCACCACTTTTGCTGTGTGTTTTGGGTCGTTGTCGTGCTGAAATGTCCACTAGTGCCCAAGGCCAAGTTTCTCTGCAGACTGCCTGATGTTGTTGTTGAGAATTTTGATGTATTGCTCCTTTTTCATGGTGCCGTTTACTGTGATTAGGTTCCCTGGTCCACCGGCTGGAAAACACCCCCAAAACATTAGGTTCCCACCACCATGTTTGACAGTGGGGATGGTGTTCTCCTTGTTAAAGGCTTCTCCTTTTTTACGCCAAATGAAGGCTACATCGTTGTGGCCAAACAATTCAATTTTTATTTCAACTGACCATAAAAAGGAAGACCAGAAGTCTTCTTCTTTGTCCAGATGAGCATTTGCAAAGGCCAAGCGGGTATTTGTGTGCCTTATCTGGAAGTGGTTGGATCAAACACTGGAGAAGTGGTGTCAAACACATGCAGGATCTGCCACAGCTCTGGGCTGGGATGCAAGATCATGCCTGCCACCTGAGACAGTTAGTCTCTCCTCCAGGGGGGAGCTAGCCCTCCCTCAGGTCCCAAACCCGGCTCATTTGGCCAGTTGGACAAGGATCACCAAGGCTCCCTCTCCCTGATCTTGGCCAGAACCAAGGTCAGGATTTTTTCAGGTAGGCAGGGGGGTAACACACATCCAGCCTGGCCGGCCAGAGTGATGTCAGAGCATCATCTCCCCCAGCGGGGGGGGAAAACTAAAGTGGGGACAGCGAAAAGTACAGCTGGGGGGGACAATGCACGTTCCTCCGCTTGTGGCAAAAAGGCCGACCTCCGCCTCCCCAAAATGGGCCAGATCATCCAGGATCTCCTGGACCTGGGATAAAGCCTCCACTCTCCCTGGGGAGTGCCCCCCTCTTGAGAGAGCAAATCCGCGCCCCGGTTTGAGTAACCAGGGATGTGCGCTGCTCTGATAGATAGCAGGTGATGATCTGCCCAAGTCAGGAGGTGAGCAGCCCTCACACAAAGAGACTGGGAGTGCATGCCACTCTGGCGATTTATGTACGAAACCACGGCGTACGTATGTCGGTACGAATCAGTACATGCCGCTGTTGAACCCGGGGGGGGGAAATGCTATTGCAGAGCTAAAAATACGGGGGGGAAGCTATCAAGCGGTAAAAAAATACTGCAGCTCAAGCGGTTTTTGTGTCAAGCCTGCAAACTTGACCACTGTCCCAAGACTGGCATACCCCCGGAGATGGCTCCCCAGATAGACCTGGCCCTGGGTCGATGCGTCCGTCGCGATAACCACATGTGACGTCACTGTCCCCAAGGGGACTCCCCAGCTGTACATTTCTGGGTCGTACCTTGGCCTCAGAGTACTGACACATTCGTGAGTGACCACAATGCGCATGCTGCTCCACTTCCAGGCTTTTGCCGGGACCTGAGCTTTCAACCAAAATTGCAGCAGTCTCATATGCAGGAGACCTTTGTGACAGACAACTGAGGCTGAAGCAATCAGACCCAGAAGCCTCTGAAAGGTCGCCAAGCGTGCATAGCTGCCCCGTCTGAAAAGGTGTAAGGTGGATAAGATGCTCGCTCGTAATGGGAAGAGTGCTGCATCCATGCATTTGGAAAATACCCGCGGAGCTAGAGCCAACCCGAAGGGGAGGGCTGTGCACTGGTATGCCACTCTCTCGAAGGCGAACCTGAGAAAATGCCTGTGATGCTGAGCGGTCTGAATATGAAAGTAAGCATCCTTTAAGTCCAGAGTCGTGAACCAGTCTCCGGGGCGTATGTGCAGCAGAATCTGCTTTAACGTTGACATCCTGCTTTAACGTTGATAACCAAAGCGGTTCACCGGTCCTAGATCCAATATCGGACAAAACCCTCCTGTTTGTTTGGAAACCAGAAAGTAACGACTGTAGAAGCCTGTTTCCAACTTGCTCAGGGGAACTCACTCTACGGCTCCTTTTTTGGGGAGATCGTGAACCTCATAACGGAGACATTCTAAGGTGAAATTAGTGACTGCATCACACTGTTCGAACGTGTGCCGAAACTGAAGTGCATAACCACGCTCTATGAGTTTTAAAACCCAACGCGACACCCCTAGAATAGCCCTCTAGGCTTCTGAAAACTGATTTAGTGGTCTTAGCTGCTCTAGCACTGAGAGACTGTGCCCATGCTGAGCACCTTGCATGCGCATCCCCAGCGTCTAGACGGAAGCGGCTGTTTAATGTGAGAGGAGAAATTTGCCTTTTTTTGACAGTGTGAGAATCTATTGCAATCTTTACTGAGCTGCAAAACACATATGCCCACTCTTGAGCTCATGCAGAGTGCTGAACTGGCATCAGGAAGAAGGCTAAACGGCAGCTGAAGGCAGGTGAGCGTCACGCCGTGGACTCTGTCTCTGGTCACGCCTTCTCTTCCCCGAGGCTGGCCACTTCCGCGTTCTTGCCTCGGGCTCACAATGGGATGTAACGGCCACGTTCGCTTCTTTCAGGTATGGGACACCTGCTGCAGACGGTGCTCGAGACCTCGCCGGCTGCTGCTGAGAAGCCAGTCTGGGCATCACTTGACTCATTAGCCCTGGCTTGCTTTAGTGCCTACGTGAAACGCTCCAACATCATACCCACGACATCGCCAAAGAGGCCGGCGGGGGAAATGGGTGCGTTGAGGAAAAGCTTTCGGTCTGCCTCTTTAAGGTCTGGAAGGGTCAGCCAGAGGTGCCTCTGGAGAACCCCGAAGAAAGCTATGGACCGGCCGGTCGCCTGTGCTGCTCTTTTTGTGGCAATGAGAGCCAGATCTGTTGCCGTGCGTAGCTCTTTGACAGTGTTCGGGGGGGGCCAAGCCGTCATCCAGATTCTGGAGAAGCTTGCCGTTGGATACCTGGAGAACCGCCATAGCGTGAAGAGCAGACAGCGCCTCCCCGTTGGCAGTATATGCTTTATCGGCCAAGTGAGCAGGTGAACAGGTGGATAGCAACAGCCTCCTCCATGGGGGTGTACGGCGATATCCACAGGTTCCCACGTCATCCACGTGGATGAAGATGGAGTGTGTGGCTAGGTGGACTCACGTCGATTGGGGTGCAGACCACGCCTTCACCATCTGCTCGTGAACATCAGGGAAAAAATTGCACAGATGTCCTGGAGGCGGCCTGATGGCGGCTGAAGGACAGGTAACAGGAGTCAGGAGTCCAGCTTGCCTAGCCGGCTCAGCTGGGGGGTTCCAGGTGAGCTCTGAGCTGCTGAGCTGCCTTTGATGAGGCCCTCGAGAGCCCTCGAGAGCCTGAATTTTTTCATTGTCGCTGAATATTTTTCTAATCAGTCCGCCCCAATCCTCTCTCCAACGCAGACACAGACAGGATGTCCGCTAACTCCAGCCGTGGACGGTGGCAGTCCTCAGCGGCACAGCGGCGGCGGCAGTTCATAACCCAAAGCTGCTGTGTGCTATATTGTGCCAAACCTCAAGACGCGCACTGGCAGATCCAGACAGTGCAGGCAGTCGACCTCGTCCACCGTCGCTTCTTCGTGTGCCTCTCCCAGGCACGGAACGCAGTGGCTGTGGCTGTCGGTGGCTCTATCGAGCCCACGCAGGAAGCACAAAACGCCATAGAGAAATCGCTCTTTTCCGAAATTGCTCTTTTCAGAGAAAATTGCTCTTTCGTGAAGGAGAAGATACTGAATATTGCCGCCCTGCGCCGCCTTATATATGCTCTCTAGGGGGCGGCAATATGTGTTTATTTGCATACGGGCGGCAATTGGACCAGTACAGGAGTGAGCCAATAAATCTTTAGAGAGAAAGTGAAGGTAGGGATTTTCCCATAGCGAAAGCTCCGCAATGTCGAAAGGGAACCAATGTTTAATTGGTTAACGGGTTATTTTTATTGATGTTTCATTAACATCATTACAGCGCAACTAAATTACAGAATCAATGCTATTTTTCATGTCTAGCTATTAGCTTGTTAATATTAAGTAGGACGAATATTTGCATAAAATAATCAAACCTAACTGTCGAGACCAATAAGAGTGGCAGTCATATGGTAATAATTTGAATATTCATGATTATCCCACCTCCAGACCGCAGAGTGGTGCATCTGTGATTGTGTTGGCTTTGTCTCATTGGACAAGGCGCACGTTGTTGAGCGTCATATTCCGTTAAAGCGCCAGGATTCTTCGTATCGTGCAGGAAGATGTCGTCTCTGTATAACCCTTTTTGTGTTTGTGATAGTTCGTGTAAAGATGGCGTTTTGGGACGCAGACGCACATCCCTGCATCATCCCATGGCGGTGAACTCCGCGCCGTCGGCGGCAGGTTTGGGTGTCATAGCGAGCGGTTTTACCCCAATTCACAACATGTGTAAAGGAAAACGGCGTTTTGCTGCCGCTGCAACGGGAGGGAGAAAAATAACTCATCCAGGAAAGGCAATTCTTGCTGGTAAGTTTTAGTAAAAAAATAATAATAAACGAGTTGTTTGCATGGTTGCAGTACCAAACCGCAGCTGCTGTTTGAGCTAACCGCGAAACAAACCCCTGGGGGAACTGGGGCAAATGTCCCTGTTCACAATAACAAAACAATATAAAGAATAAAAACCCCGCAAACCTCTCGTAATATTTAACCAATTGAAAGATGCTAAAGTGTTAACTAATAACTAATGCGATCTATGACTTACGCTGTTTAGCTAGCGAACCAGCTAATATTAGCCTCTGTTGTCATCTTCGGCGTTTGTTTAGTGTTCGTATGACGGGCATAAGTGTTAATAACCTCCTTAAAGAAATCCGAGCAAATGTTTTCACGTACTTAAAGTTGTATAGTATGTTACAGAAATATTTAGTACTTAATTTTAAAACTCGATATGAAATTGATTGCGGATGTTTCCTAGAATATTAACGGGGGCGATTAAAATATTTGACAAATAAAAGCAGTAAGTTTATGATGCAAGTTTTTTTAAATTAGTGCTTGTGCAACCAGTTGCCCTTAGAAATAAATGGAGACCGTCTGCAATTAAAGTGCAACGTGATCTTAATATTAACGTGTTTAATACTTGTGGTGGAGATATCAAATTTTTCATAGCAAGATTACAGAAAAATCTTCGTTTGCTATTTGAAAACCAAAGACAGAAAATAGCAAATCATTGCCCATGTCTAATAATAGTCTGGTAATCTAGTCAAATTTCTGTCAAGTTTTTTGTTTTGTTTTGTTTTTCTACCTCTGCATTCTATAGAAATTGTGAAGTCATAAATTCCTTCACCTTGTAAATGCCAGTAAATTGATTGGCAAAAAGTAAATAGATTTTTTAAAATCTGTCAATTTAACAGAGTAACAACGTTCTGGTTTTATGTACATAGGTGGCATTGCGGGAGGTATTGAGATCTGCATCACTTTCCCGACAGAGTATGTGAAGACTCAGCTACAACTGGATGAACGTGCAAATCCACCTCGGTATAGAGGGATAGGTGAGGGGGGGGGTGTCCTGGTATTTTGCTCTTTAAAAAATCCAAAACTTTGCTCAGAATTAAACTAACCTAAATCCACATTATGTATTTTCGTATTTATTTCTTACTTACTGATTTTATTAATTGATCAATTATTCTGTCTTTAGGGGACTGTGTAAAGCTGACTGTTCAGGATCACGGTTTGAGAGGGCTGTACAGAGGCCTGAGCTCTCTGCTCTATGGCTCGATCCCCAAGTCTGCAATACGGTAAAAAAAAAAAAAAATCAATCAATGTGACTTGCTTTACCTAAATCTCCCCACATTGGTCTGGGTTTTACCCCGACTTTATTTTTGATAACAGGTTTGGCACTTTCGAGGTCCTGAGTAACCCAATGAGAGACGAAACTGGTCGTCTTGATAACACTCGCAGCCTGTTGTGTGGCCTGGGGGCAGGCATCACTGAAGCAGTGCTGGTGGTCTGTCCAATGGAAACACTCAAGGTTGGTGGCATTAACATGTCTATTCTAAATGACGGGTAATATCCATTTTTAAAAAATACTTTGCATCACCACTTTGTTAAAGAAATGAACATTTTAGAATAAACTACAATGAAATAAAAAGTAAGGACTTGCTCTAATTCAGGGCATTTGGTGCTGTCCCAGGTGAAGTTGATCCATGACCAGGTCTCTCTTCGCCCTCGATACAGAGGCTTCTTCCATGGAGTGAGGGAAATAATTCGTGATCAGGGTAAATGTTGAACAAGGTCTACTTTTTATTTGTAATTTGTTTTCACATGCACACATCACTAGTGTGAACAGACCTCTTAACAAAAAGTACCATATGTAGCATAAACAAATAAGTCAGTGTTACAATAAAATATCACTAAAAATTATAAATTAAAAAATGATCTTAAAATATTGAACTAATCTGATTTGTAATATCCTGGCACTGTAATGTTCTTAAAGCTCTTAATTCTAATGTTTTTACAAAACTTGCATATATAACATTTTAGCCATATAAACAGATTTATTTAGACCTCCTGGCAAAGACAAAACTGTAAATGGTATTTTTAACTACATATTCTATAACAGACTAATCTCTTTACTGGCAGGGGTTCGTGGTACGTATCAAGGACTGACTGCTACAGTACTGAAGCAGGGAAGCAATCAAGCTATACGGTTTTACGTCATGAATCTCCTGCGCAATTGGTATAAAGGTAAATCAAACAACTGTTCTCAATCATCAGTTTATTAAAGATCTGTAAAGTTCATTTATGATGAGACTCTTGGGGTTTTTTTTTTTTTTTTTTTTTTTTTAGGTGATGACCCTGCACGTGAGATGCATCCGCTGGTCACAGCTATATTTGGGGCGACTGCAGGTGCAGCAAGTGTTTTTGGAAACACACCTTTAGATGTGGTGAAGACTAGAATGCAGGTGCAACCATTAATTTAACTGAACTTTATTTATAATCTACTTTATTTTAAAAGCCTGTTGACATGTTGTATAAAATGCTGTAACATTTTGTGTTTCAGGGTTTAGAAGCCCATCGTTATAAGAACACACTAGACTGTGCTTTCCAGATACTAAAGAACGAAGGCCCACAAGCGTAGGCATTATTTAATTTTTTTTTTCATCTTTTTTTCATCTTTTTCTAAACATGCTGATTATTAAATAAGTTATACTGAAGCACTGATGATTCTTATAAAGTTAATCAGGAAAAATTTGGTTCCTTTTTTATCTATAAAATCATGTTTTAATTAAGGGACACTTTTTAAAAAAATATTATTTCTATATATTAAACAGCAGTTGTATATTGAATTTGCTGCATAATCCAAGTCTAATAATAGATCAATTACAAATGGGAATATTTAACAAAACAAAGCATATAATTTTAAAAAGCATTACTACAAACAAGTAGAAGTGTAAGTAATGTTTGATGGTCAGTATGTTTTCTGCCATATTACAGTATAAAGGGCGGATGACTGTAGGTAATGCTGCCTGAACGTTAAGAATTTCTTAAACGGAATACAAATAAGTGCTATTCTGTATAGAGACGATTTTTTTTTTTTGTCCTCAGACATCCTTTAAAATGTTTTTTTTCTTTTTAATGTTTGGTAGACTTTGCAGCAGCTTATTTAAAAGCTGATCTTATCAGAAGGCATAGCTATGTGTTCTATAACGTTGAATATTGCAAGTTATAATATACTGTTTCTATTTTGATTACTAAAGTAAGGGTTCTATTATATTAAGTGTACTTTTTTGTCCAAGCATGAATGTACATTCGGGTAATAGTAGTTAGCAAAAATGTTAAATTAAAGACTGCAGTGGTTTAAAGATTTTGTACCCCTTATGTAACTCAAGTCAAACAAACATATTAGCTGTTAATTATATACTACTGATTTACTATTCCAGCTTAGTAACCCAGCTTTGTGTGCTGCAGGTTCTACAAAGGCACAGTTCCTCGCCTGGGCAGGGTGTGTCTGGATGTTGCCATCGTGTTCGTCTTGTATGAGGAGGTTGTAAAACTTCTAAACAAAGTCTGGTTGACTGACTAAGGTGTCCTCTTAAAAACAGCGCCTAATGTAGATGCAGCTGTCACTGTCACTCAAGTGACTGTTACACTGACCCCTGGCTGAGTGAGCTGGGGTAGGCTGGCAGCTGCATGACTGGAAGGGTGAGGAATTAAGCTCACAGGTGGTGTTCTGATGCAAAGCATACTTCTGTTCTTTTTAACAAATACATGCAGTATTATTAGGCTCCACTTTTGCACTTAAATTAAAACCATGTCAGTATACATCGAAATGCACAATACTCTTGTTCAATTTAACCAGCTTGGATAAATCTTACTTTTTATTTATTGCACTAAAATAAACGAAATAAATTGATTAAAGATTAAATTTTTTTCCGAATATAACCTTACAAAAATCTCTGTGGTAGAATTTAAAATGTGTAGGCACTTTAATTCTAAAGTATAAATTCACAAATAGATGACCAAACATTTCATAGAACATTTAATTAAGAAATTCATTACTAAAGCAGACATGATGTTGCACTTGAGGCCTGTAAGGATACAGCCACTTAACTCCAACAAGACTTGGCTCTAAGAGCTTTGTGTTTAGCTGAAAAAGAATGTTTGTTTAAATTTTTTGTAAGCAATGTTTATCTTGGTTAAATTATATAGATTTATTTAAACATAAATTCCTTAGAAACTGTTGGTCCGCATGTATTACTTTTACTACCAACAACAGCTAAACTGTTTAACTTATTTAGAGCACTACTGTGTAACATCTTTAATTTGTGTTTCTTTACTGTTCCATGCAACTTGACTTGTGTAACGTGTGCCCATACTCATATTGTTCACATACTTTCACTGAGAGAGAAAAGGTGATAGTGATCAAGTATATGCCTAACTAGTCATGTTTAATTAAGCAATGACATGAAAACCTTAAACAAATAATATTCACTTCAAGAAATCATTTAATAAAAGAAGTTTTATTAAATATGTTCCCTAATTTAACATTAGTTGTATAAGAATTTCCATGAACTGGAAAGCGCTATATTCAGTTTTGGAAAACATTGTGTATGTTGAATTAGGGAAATGATGGTAAACAGCTGGTAAACTGAACTTTAAATACTGGGCAATAGAAGCAGATTGGCTTAAGCCAAGAAGACACTAACTTTCTGCTTGTATGTTTCTTAGGCACAAGTCAGCAGTATTGCTGCAAATGTCCTTTTAGCTGACTCGAAATACACACAGAGTATTTACCAGGTTAAAGCTCAAACTGAGACAGCTCTCAATCATCCTGGGGAACGGACCATTGAATTAAAAAGGTGGGTACACTGAGGTGCCTGCCTTATTGACTGGTAAATGTACAGTGGTAGAAGCAGGAACCTGTGGCAGCTACCGCCGCCATCTGTTTGGGAAAGGAAAAATCAAAGTGTTATCATGCTATGGTGCATACATGAAATAAAGCAGATTAATAATTAAGGTCATTACTTACATCCGCAGACATTTGTCTTTTCCACCACTGGCCACTCGCTGACCGTCAGGACTCCAATCTACAGCAAACACCTGAAAAAAACATTAACATTACATAATACTCTTATGAATGTTCTCAACAGCAACTATAAACCAAATCTTCACACCTCGTCAGCATGCCCAGGCAGATCCACATTCAGTTTGCCCGTCTTTACATCCCACACCTTTAGAGTGCTGTCGCTACTCCCGCTCACCAACAGACGGCTGTCTGCTGACCACGCCACCTGATACACAGCAGCCACGTGACCCCGGAGTGACGTCAAATACCTGCAGCAGCACAAACTCTTACATTTACACTGACATTTATCTGGTTATGGAGTGGGTCTCCAACATTAAAAGTTGCTTTATGATTTTATACAAATTAAAAATGAAAAAGAAAATGTAAGAATATGATTAAGAACAATTGTGTGCAAGACTAAATGCATAAAACAGGGTGTGGAGAGCACAAAGAGCATTAAATGCTTCTACGTGTAGCACGGAAAAATAGCTGCCACAGTGTGGCTGTCATGCACTAAATGCTGAATGTCTAAGTATTTGGCAGCTTAGTTCTCATCATTTTTTCCTACTACTTTAATTCCTCTCAATTATTTCTGTGTCTATATTTATACACCCTTACTTCACTAAATAAGACTTCAAATAAAAAAGGACTTAAGAAATACACTGAAAACAATTAAAAGCCAAAAAACTTTAAAAAAAAAATTAATGGAAAGACTCCATTGAGTTTCTGCTGGTTGAATAACAAGGAGCTGAATTTAGGACCTGTCACTGGAGTGCCATCTACTGTATCCTTCTGGAAGAACAGTCTGATTTTCACATATAGTATACTGTATATGCATAAATATTACCAGTAAATCATTTCTTTATGATTAGTGTATAAGTGTCATTTAAATCGTTTTATTTATTTTTTTAAATCTGACACATGAATATTTAAAATTTGTCATTTACTTTAATTTCCATCTCTTTCAAATAGGGCAGCATCTTTAACCCAACAATACTGACAATAAAAATTACAATACTGCATTGTAAGGCCATCTCTGATCCACAATCCACAAATGAATCATACTTTAATTACATACTTGCCAGTTCTGCCATCCCAGATCTTGATAGACTTGTCAAAGGAAGCGCTTGCAAGCAGTCGTGTGTCAGGGGAAAATAGCACCTCGTTGACCAGAGCCTGGTGTCCAGTCATACGAGCCACAGGCTTTTTTTCCTCTGCTGGATTCCAAAGGAACAGTGTGAAGTCATCAGAACCTGACACCAGTCTCTCATGAGCTTCACCCTGATTCATAGAACAGAACCAGATCATAAAACAATTTTTAAAATTGTTTATATACAATAAACATCCTCCTCTTTACCATAAACACTGCACTTACTCTGACTTTGTTATATCGCTGCAGAGCTCTTTCTTTGATTTCTTCCACTGCAAAATGCAATCAAATCAGAAGTAATTCAATTATAGGATCCATGTCACTTGTGTATTATTACTTTATTAGTAGCATTCAAACACCTTAACAACATGCTTACCAGTAAATTGTATGCCTGAATGCCATCACTGATTAGCTAACTATTTTGATGATTGAATTAGCTTGTGTTGGTGTAAATAAATTAGAATAACCAGAGGCATGTTTTAAAAAAAGAACACCTTGTTTGGTGCCTGTTAAAAGAATCAGACCCGATAAACCCCAATATTTATGTGTCTAAGATGTGACAATAAGCATTGCTAATCTGACAATAAGCATTGCTAATCTTACATGAGCCAGTAAGGTCCTGAGGGTTGATTGTAGCCGTGGCTGGCTCAAAGGCTCCTGTACGGAGGACATAGTCGGTGCTAAGCGCCAGCGTGTTCACCCAGTGAGCGTGACCCTGTAACGTCCGACACTGAACCCCCTATAGCAGGAACACATCCAAACACATCATTTTTACATCCAGCAAATACACCATATGGCCAAACATATGTGGACAACTTAATGTCCAATTCTGCAACCTTCATAAACTTCTGTACTGAAACTAAGAGACCCGAATACTGTTCTAGCATGACAATGCCCCTGTGCACAAAGCGTTTAAGCTCCATTAAGACAAAGTTTTATGACTGAAGTAAAATATTCTGCACAGAAACTTTACCTCAATCTTACTGGTCCTCTTTAAAATAAACAAACTTTGACGTCACCCCAGACCTCCTCACTCAACATCAGTGCTTGATCTCACTAATACTACTGTGGCAAATCTACACAGCTAAATGCCACAATCTAGTAAAAAAAAGTTTCTAGAAGTTTGGAGTTTATTATAGATTCAAGATTGAGAGTAAATCTGAAATAGGTCTTTAGAGATCACTTATGGATGTGTCCCAATATTTTTGGTCCATATAGGGTATAACTTTAGCAGTAATGATATTAATAGTTTTATGGGATAAATAACAAAAGATTTGTAACAAACACAGACAACAATTTCTTACATCTTTGGCCCTCCAGACTTTAACAGTCCTGTCCTGGGATGAAGTGTACAAAAGGCCGTCACCTCCCCATTTAACACAGGTCACAGACTGTGTGTGGCCCGTCAGGATTTTATCACACTGGCTGAGCACCGTGTCCCATATTCGAACTGAGCCGTCTTTGGATGAGCTAGCTAAGTACCGGCACTCAGGGTTCCTGTGGCAGAGTCACACAGCCAACAAATTTAGATGCAATGAAGGAAAGTTCGTATATACATAAGAATAAAAGATGTTATAGACCTTTTTTTACTTTACTGTCGACACATGCTATTTAAAAATGAGTCTAAAAATGAACGATAATTAAGGGGTTTTTTTGGGGGGTGGAATTTTTAAAAAGGGAGCTGAAGTGACATGTTCTGGCACAAATAACAAAAAGAGGACAGAACTTACAGGTGCAATGGTTCCCAACACAGCCAAGTGATCCATTTAGTGTGTCCAGTCAGAGTCTTTCCTTTCTGCTGTCCTGTCACCGGATCCCACAGTAAAATCTAAAATTTACAAATGTACAGATTCTATTGATTTTTAACATTTACACCTATAGCATCAAACATACACTTTTATTCACATCATCTTACTTTTTACAACTGAGTAGTTGAGAGTAAAGAGGTCTTGCTCAAGTGGGTTGGTGATGCTGGGATTTAACTTACAACCCTACGATAAGTAGCTCAACAGTTCTTTCATGTCTCAAAAGAAAGAGTTTCCGTGTTTGAAGCTGTGTACACACTCACCTGGCTGTTCTTACACCCAGACGCCAACTTCTTGCCATCTGGAGACCAGGCGATGGACAGAACCCAGTGTTTATGGCCTTAAAGACATAACACCTGTGAACCTCAAAAAATAAACAGCATCCTTCATACTAAAAATTGCCTGTCCTCAAGTGCAGTATATCTTCACTGACCTTTGGCGGTGTGATGAGGAGTCTCTGTGGTCAGATCCCAAAATCTTACAGTCGTATCCCCAGAACCACTAGCCAGGTATCTAAAGACATTTCTTAATGCATGAAAACCTTTTCTCATAATGATTAATTAATAAACAGACTGGATGTGTTCCTAAAACCACTTTAAGGATTTTAAACTATACTTCATCGCTCAAAAGGCCCAGCAAATAATACACTTTATTACTATTATTTGGATAATCACCTTATTCGACTCTGTGACCACTTATATGATAGACAGAATGCAACATATTGTCAGGTGAGATTTCCTAAAAACAATTTCTTTTCTCCCACTAAAAGCTGTTTTTTTAAGTGCCAAAGAACTAAAACATGTTATATTTAATGTGTAATATTTCTAGTGCTGTCTATGACCTTGTTTTATTAGTTAATCTAGTTTAACGTGTAACACAAGCACCTAGGAACAAAGTTGAGCCTCGAATATGTTTTTGATTTACTGACAGTGTTAGATTGAATATGGATTATTCTTGTACACTTGTTCCACTCACTTCCCAGTGGGACTGAAGGCCACGGAGATAACAGCCTCAGTGTGACCCTCCAAAGAACTGGTACATCGAGCCACAGCCCTTACCCGGAACACAGCTTGCGGTTGGTACACCACTGGAAGCACCTGCTCAGTTTCCACACCCAGAGTGTGCACACAAGCCCCCAGGGATGACACCACCTCAGCATCATGCACAAAGAACAGCAGTGGCACCGGCTCTTCCTGAAGAAACACAAAGATAAAAAGTCTCTAATTTAAAGGCGTGTTCACACTTAATTAATAGATGAAAACACCCGAATCCTGGTGCTAAAACAAGTCTCGGTCCGCTTCCAAATGGACTCTGGTGCGATTGTTAATATGACTGTGACGAGGACCAAATATATCTGATTGGACAAAAAACAGAAAATGTCGTCACACGGTGCAACGCCAATGCAATTCTGATCTTAATTCTTCAATGTAAAAGAACAGAATTCTAAAGCATACCTACCTTGTTTGTCTCATAAAAGATTTAATTGCCCATTACTTAAAAAAAGGTATTAGAAATGCCGTCTCCTACTTTCTGAATACAACAGAGAAAATTCTGCTGCTGTTTTTGAACATTTCAGTGGCTTTTTGTGAGTTTTCAGCTGGTAAAGTAAAATTATATCTACATCTATTTGATGGCGGCACACGTTTAATCCTGTGCACCACGTCTTCTTGAATGGAAAGTTCAGTTGTGAAATATACATCCCAAAATCAGACCAATCAGGCTGTGAACGCATCACTATAGTTTTAGGTTTGATATCTTTATTGCTGTAAAAATGTGAGCAGACCAGGACTGCTCCTTTTTAGTCCAGACCAAAGGAACCAAAGTACAAGTGTGAACTTAACTTAAAATTACAAAGTAATCATAACTCCCATTTAAACACAAACAAATCTACAGCATACATTTCAATATGTCACAAGTGTTTCTATGTATAATTGATCACCAAAATCAATGCATGATACAGTCTAGGGTTATGTTGCAGATACCTTTTGGAGCAGTGCATTACAGACCAGCTGTAGCTTATCCGGGGTGATGTTCAGTGGGACGTCAAAGGGAGACCCGAGAGGCTCGCCACCTTCATCCTGAAACTGGATTAACATGCGCTCCACGTCGCCGCTCATTTTAAACCACTATTACACGTTGGCAAAACAGGTACCAAAAAAAGTGAGATTAGATCTGATGTTTTTTTAAAATAATTTTTATAATGCAGAACCACAAAAGTCATGTGATGAAAGAGCTTTATCTTTTGGGGATATAGGGGTATTATTAACATGATCACCTTAAAAATAGATCAACACTGATTAAAAAATACTTTACTGACTGAAAGTTCTATAAACAATAAACAAAAACGATCGCACATCAGACTTGCGGATTGTTAAACTTTCTTTTTCTTATTTTCTCTTTTACTGCTATAACGTTACGACTTTTGACGATGCTTTCCGTATGTCAAGAAATGACGCTCTATAAATCGCTTAATAAACATGATAAACGATTAACGTTAAACAAGATGTTGCCGCCTTGCTAACTGGACTAAGCAGCGTGGATATTTAAAGAGTGTACACGCTGCATTCATGTAGGAAAGAGGACAATACCATAAAATTATACAAAATAATTACGTTTTTTCGAATAATCACTTTCTGCACGTGTGATGTATCTCATGAGGGCGCTTCTTCTTCATCTTGTGTCGTTTATTGGCGGTTGACAAGCCAACTCATGGTGTATTACCGCCCCCACCTGGACTGGAGTGTAAAGCATTGACGGTCGTCACTCACATTTAAGATACACGATCCATGCCGGAAGTGAGGCGAACCATACGTATATAGATCAGTCGCGGTTTAGTAGCACAATTTTCTTTTGTTGCATGTAGTACGAGCTATCCCAAGAGGTATTATTTGATAATAAATTGATTTAATATTAAATACACAAATTCTAAAAATACATAATTTGATTTCTTTGATTAATTATAATTTCGATCTATTAAACCCACTATTTTTGACTATAAATTATGAAGTATTTAGTTCATGTTTCGTTGTAACTCTGACTGAGTGGATGTTTGACACCAAAAATAAGTGCAACATTCAAATAAATACATTCAACAAAATAGACTAAACTAAAAGTAACGTAAAAAATGTCATTTTGATAAGAAAAACCCCCCCCCTAATAATTACCCTTGAAGGCATTATCCTTTTTTTATCTTCAAATGCCACATTCAGCTTGAATTTAAATTTATCATGGCAATCAACCAAAAAGATCTTCATGTCTAATTTAAATAATAAAATTGAACACGAATGGGTCTCTGCAGTCTTTTACATCTTGGTTGAGATTTTGGAGGGCCATTTCTTGTCCTCTTTTATTCTGAGTAAAAGAGGCTCTCCCCAGGGGGTTCAGGTGGAAAATAGGGACTCTGGATTCGATAGTATCTTTAGATGTTAATATAAGAAAGGCATTTGTATACAAGGAGAGTGTCATTCCTGTTTTTTTAATTAAGGAAAGGTGGATGATATGTTGTGCTCTACTCCGAGCTTCTCCCTGGTGACCAGGCCCCTCATCCTATCTCTAAGGGTCCGTCCAGCCTCTCTGTGAAGGAAACTCATTTAAGCCGCTTGTATCCGAGACCTCGTTCTTTCGGTCTGCCATAGTCTGACTTACTGCCGGCAATGCGAACCAAACTTGTGCTTCAGACGCACAGAGATTGGTTAGCCTTTAGCAAAGAGCCCCTAACCTCATATTCCTAGAGATGATCAAACTCCAAAATTCACAAAACACATGTGAACTGGATGGATAACCTCCCGTAACCCCTCGAGCACCCTAGTAAGGCTAAAATAGCTGGTCCAGTGTTTCAATTACAATTACACAGAATTACGTTAGACAGAATTCAGTCTTAAGCCCTAAGAATTTGTTGCAGGGCATGTCTAACTTCTCCAGTTTCAGCTCTTTAATTAGAGATGGGAAAAATTCTGCTACATTTGAGAAGACACCAATTAATAGTAGCCTATCAGCCAAACTTAAGAGGTCAGAATGGAAATTACCCTACAAAAAGCATTAAATCCCAGTTGGGAACATGACACAAAACAGAGTAATAGTTTTGGTTGGAGAGTGAGGTAATTAGTAAAAGACATGAGACTGGAAGAGGTAGGACATGCTCCAATATCTCCATTATATCCAGTGCCAATGTGCGTTATGCCCCAAATGAAAGTCGAACATAGGTTATTAGAAGCAGACAAAAGAAAGGATCTTATGACACAGAGGTGTATGATGTAAGCGAATACATGAAATTAAGGTATAGAGAATATACGCACATTTTCACAGATGCGTCAAGCGATCCAACAACAGGTCATGTCGGTTATAGAATATAAAATTGTTTATTAGTACCTGCTCATATTGGGTTGAGAGGTAATAAAGAGGCAAAAAAGGCAGTGGAACGAAAAATAAATGATATTTAAATCCCACTTGGTACATCAGAAATCAAATCAATTTCTTTTTCTTACTGATGAAAGAAAAGAGTTTAGGAGGAATTAGATGCAAAGGGTGAGCAGTTTATATTTAAGAATGTAATAAATCCAGGAAATAACAGTATTTCGAAAGAACGGGTTAAAAAAGCGAGTATACGTGTTTTTTCCTTTCTTTTCCTGCTTAGGAGGTCTGAGGGTGGACAGAGGAGCTGAACTCGCAGCGCCGGATGATACTCTATGAAGACTCCAAGCGTGTATTATCAGCATAGGTTAAATAGCGTGTCAATGGTTCATTTGAGAGAGAGGTGGCGGTAATGCACATGTAAGTTTGCCGTCTGTCGTAAAGCAAGAAGAAGAGAAAGAAGCAGAAGAAGAAGAAGAAAAAGATTACGTGATACAGACAAGTCAGTTCTAAATCAGTTAGCTGCTTTGCTACAGGCTGAACTAAAATAAGTTAAACAAAATGGGTGGCAAAAATAAGCAAAGGACGAAAGGAAATGTTCGGGTAAGGCGGGTTTATGTTGTTCAGAGGTTTCTTTAACTAAAAGTCTCAATTTCGTAACTATTCTAGCCGGTTAGCAGGTTGGTTAACGTGTTGTGACGTTAAGTGTTCCTCGGCTGTGACGTATTGTTTTGGCATACATTACGTAAAAACTTGTCGAGTATATTAGACTGGATGTAGACATAATAATGCCCCATACACTAAAAAACGTTTAGCTTTTAAAACTTCCAAAGTCTCTAGTGAAACAAAAGAAATATAAGATTAGCCCGGAAGCTGAATAATTTTTGTTAAATTAATTTTTTTAATTGAAAAAAAAAAAAAAAAGGTTTAATTACATACAAAATCAGAATACAACAAACTGGCACTAATTAGTATGCAAAAAAACCTGACGTGCTGACATGGAAGGCTCAAAACAATATAACCAAATTAAGTTACAAATATAAATTAAGAAACATAAAACAAAATAAATAACAATAATTAAGTTATTAGTAATAAAATTAGCGTCATCATTACAACAAACTATATCACACAAATTAAACAGTTGACTGACTTTGGACTGTTTATTTTGTTAAGGAAACATTTTAGATTATTTACAAATAAACAAAGGAGGGGATCTACATTTATGTATAAAATATTTTGCTACTAATATAATATTAATCAGATATAAATGTAAACATTTATTAGACGGCGATATATAATGTTAATATTTTAAATTGCATTTCTTTTACCTTAGCGAAGATAAGAAATTTCAGACAGGCTGTTCTGAAATATTTAACAGTATTTTTGTCAAATGTAGGGCCTAAGTGATGAGATTAGATTATTAAGGATCGCATGTCTGGATGATATTTTGTCTTTTATATTTGTTAGTGCAGAGTTTTTCTATTTCAATATCACCAACAAATAATAATGGAAGGACTGCAGTAATTTTAGAGTAAAAAAGGAAACATCTAATTCACATTTTTGAACCTGAAGGTATTCCATTAATAACGGTAAAGAATTGCTATGGCTGACCGGCGAATCTGGATTTTACGTAAATGAATTGTAATCTAACATATTACCAGTCTCATTTATTCTAATCATTCATTAGATCCAACACTGACCAAATATTTCTATTGACCCAATTCTCATAAAACAGAGATTTGTTTCTATGTAGAATATAACTGTTATTCCAGATAGGAGTATTGTGGGGTGTGAGCCAATTTCCAGTATAATAGGACTTGTTAGTGGAATGCTGATAGCTTCACTAGAAGTTTGTGTAAATCGCATTTGAGAAGAAATTACTTTTACCACCCAATTTAAATATAAAATATAATAATTATATATAAAAAATATAAAAATTTAAAAATATAAAAAGAAAATCCAAAATTTCTTTCATACTAATTTTCAGAACTCGGGAAATAGAAATGCCTAGAAATGTTACCGTTTCTTTGACTGGAATGTTATATAGGTGTAATTCGTAATTAGGGTGTAATGCCAAATGTTCACATCTATTTATATTTAGTTGAAGGCTTTACAGAAGAAATTGATTAAAGAGATAGCCAGAGGAATTGGTCTTTGTTTTGTAAAAATAAAGTAGTGTCATCTGCTAACTGACTGATTTGGTAATGTTCCTCCAAATACAGTTAATTTCTTTACAGATAAATAATTAATAACCAAATTTACCTAACCTATCACCAACCTAATATTATTACAAATCTTTCTTTAAGAAAACCTGATTGTGATTAATGTAATTAGGCCCTGATTCATTGTGGGGCCTAAAGACTCATCTTTCTGGATTCAACAAAAACAATAATAATGATGATCATTAAATAATAATGATTTGATATCATTCCAAAATAATTTCTAAAAATTAGCTGTGGGTCCATCAGGGCCAGGTGATTCGTTTAGGTCAGCATCTAACTAAGGTCAGCATCACACCAATCTTTATAATCCTTGTCAATGTGTAGCATAAAATTCATTATTTAAAAAAAAAAAAATATGATTACACCCTCTTGGGGAAAAGTTAGAGGAATACAAGTCACTGTAAAATCAATAGATATTCCTACTTATAGGATAGGATCTGTACATTCAACATTATTATTCATTATTAAAAGAACTAAAGTTGCTCATTTGTTGTCTTTTTTTAATCTGCAAAAGTAGGAGGTGCTTTTTTTCACCCTCTTTTATCCACTTTATCCTCTTTTTATCCAGCTATAGAAGATATATATATATATATATATATATATATATATATATATAATATATATATACACACCTTTTGATTTCTTAATGTAAAGATTGTCCATTTAGTTTTTTTTAGTATCAGTCAATATACTCTCATTACAACATTTGTTAATCTTATGTATAATATTACAAGTAAGTCTCCTTACTTTGGCAAGTATTTTACTGTCATTAATAGAAAATTCACAATTTTTAAATTTAAGGAACTCCCACCTGGCTTTATTAAAATTAAATCATCTAATTTCCAAAATTAAATCTTTAACTTTATTACAGAATATCTCATTATTAAGTAAACAGAATTAAATTTACAATATCCCTTAATCCCTAAAGTGTTGGGTTTTTGGTTTGAATAGCAGTAAAATAGCACAGCGGTCTTTCAAAGGTGCTGTCGATATGGCACAGTTTTTGACAAATGACAGTAGGTTATCTGAAATAAGGCAAAAATCAATTCTTGCTTTGCTGGAGGCGTTGGGTCTTAACCAAAAGAACTGCCTAAGATTAAGATTGAGAGATCCCCAGACCTCTATCAGTTTAAATTGTTCAATATCCAAGACGACCGCTAACCATCGACCACTTGGATCTAGACAAGATTATTTTACCTGGACAGGTGTTAATAAATATTACTTTAAATAAAATATACTCTCCAGATCTTTGTGTGAAGTTCTTAGTCCCAAGAGAGATTTGCACATTGCATTCCTTAATTTCAGCGGTGTTAAACTTGGGCGGTGTTAATCTTGCATTTGATTCTTCATTTCTTTTAGCTGTCAGTGAAGTTATGGCTTGCAGAAGAGTAGCATTAGTTATGTCTTTGTTGTGGGGCCATAACTCTTTCTAGGCGTTTGATTTAGTAGTGGTGAAATGAAACGAGTCACAGCATTTATCTGTTTTAGTGGACTGTACCACCATATTTAAATCGTCTGAGACCAGGGCTGGGGTCGAGCCATGGGCCAGAGGGATGATAATCTTCAGGTGGCTAGCTTGCTGTGAGGGTTTTTGCATTTTGGGGACTTGAAAGTACACATACAGTGTTTAAATGCTGTTTTAGAGAGGCCTAAATGAGATTAGCAAATGCTTCGAAGCTAAATTGGGAGATTAGGTAGGCAGCTCTGTATTTACACATGTTTAGTCCGCCATCTCGCCAGAATTGCGGAAGCTAAATAACTAACCAGGATTTAATTAACCGTCCAGTTAATTAACTGATACTTTTTAAAAATGGATCCTGGATAAAAAATAATAAAAAAACATAACAATTCACAAATAGTACTGAAATCTCACACACCAGAATTTACCAGATAAAATTAAAATAAACTTAATTTAAAACTGTATTAGTAAATGTGGAAATTAACAAACAAAAAACAATACTTTTAAAGGCTTTATTAACTGTCGTTATAGTTATGTTATAAATGGAATCTTATTATAAAACTTTAACCATTTTACATAAATCCAAAGTCATGCTTAAAGTGTGATCTCTAAATGTCTCCAGAAAGGCCAAAGTATTGAATAAAGGTTACATAAGTACATAAACATATATTATATGTATAGTCTCACACTTGATTTTATTTTATTACACTTGATCATTACCTAATTGAAATAGCAAAATATTTTGGGCAATAAAATAAAGTGAACTGTGCATTCCTGACCAATGTTTCTGTCGGCTGAATGTGTGTCAAAGTATGTGGTTTGTGCTTTTTAAACAGAGGCTTTAAATATGCAACTTTGCTGGCTTAAAAATGCAACCAGGTGGAAATGCACCAACACAAATTGATGGTACCAATCATGAAATCAAACACTTGGGTCAGACTTTACCTGCTTGAGGTACTGCTAAAATTAGCGTCCCCTCTGCCTTGTCGGAATACATACTGCTGTTTTTTTTACAAATGCTTTATATTGACAATTAAACTGTCTGTGTTTTAAACGTTCATTTAAAAAGTCAGTGCTGTCCATGCACAGTGCTTTCTCCTGGCGGCATGTGCTCTCAATGTGCTG
The DNA here is from genome assembly GCA_005784505.1 of Bagarius yarrelli. Classification (NCBI taxonomy): domain Eukaryota; kingdom Metazoa; phylum Chordata; class Actinopteri; order Siluriformes; family Sisoridae; genus Bagarius; species Bagarius yarrelli. The sequence continues at coordinate 7,863,904 of VCAZ01000003.1, read as the reverse complement.
CTGACACCGTATATCCTTGGCATTTTTTAACTTTTTAATTCATTGTCATTACAACTTCTTTATTCCTTACTGTTTCAGCCATCCAGCAGTGGCAGAGCTGCTGAACTGTTAGCTCGGGAAAACGGAGTGGTTCCTGGATTCGTTGGGTTTGGAATTTCTGCCTCGAATGAACTGGGATATGTGCCTGCTGTCCACGGTGCTGAGGAAATAGACAACCTGGTGGATGCTGATTTTCGTTTGGTTTTAAGAAAACTGTCTAAAAGAGATACAGTCACCAAACTGAAGGTAAATTCTCCTAATAGTGTATCTAATGTAATCTAATCTTTTTTAGATAAAAGCTGTGATCTAAATCTATTTCTGTCTGATGTTACTGCTTTTAGGCTGTACAAGAATTTGGCTCTATGTGTCAAGACCGTGATTCAGAGATAGTCAGAGGGGTTCTTCCATACTGGCCACGGATATACTGCAAAATATCAATGGTAAAGCCTTTTAGTCAAGTCACCTAATATTCTGACCTGATTACATCGGTCACCAATATGGTGATAAAATAATTGTTTGGTCCAAAGCTGGTTTGTATATTATGAAATACAGCTGGATTTTTCATATACATATCCGTCTTTGGATTTTAAACAGAATGGTGTTTAAATCTTCCAGAGATTGCAGTTGTACAGGAGGTCTTGTAGTAAAAGAAGAAATCGACTACACTCGTTCACATAACCACTCTGAACAGTAAAGCATCTTCCTTGCATGTTGAACTCATGATTGATGAGCTAAAACAGCAGACCTTACTGCCTTACAATCCTGGCTGCTTCTGTGTCTGTGTGCAGAGGCTCATCTACACTTTATGGTTGATGTCTGGGAAGAAAAATCACAACCTTTTTTTTCCAGTCTCGTTCTTTAATGTTTCCAGTTGTAAACGGGTTATTTGAGTTACTGTAGCCTTCTTGTCAGCTTGGACCAGTCTGGCCATTCTCCTCTCACCGTTTGATTAGACACGTTCTGTTTTTATAGATCCTCTTAGCAAACTGCTTATGTCTGTAGTTTCTTAAACCAGTTGAATCGACCTTATTGATATCAAAAACCCTGTGGTAGTGCAGTTGTTAAGGTATTGACTTGCTAATCTGAAGATTGCGGGTTTGATTCCCATCACAACAAAGCTACTGCTGCTGGGCCCCTAAGCAAGGCCCCTCAACCCTCAATTGTAAAAATAAGCTAAATGTAAGAATCTGACAAATACCAAAAATGTAAAGTGCAGTCATTTATTTATAGCTAGCTTTCTGCTTTCTGGTTCTTCATCTGTATCTTCATGATTTTATGCGTTAAGCTGCTGCCTCATAATCGGATAAATAAATAATTGCATAAATAAACAGTGCTCATAATAATGTGGATGACAATCATGTGTGATGTGTTTGTTATACTAATTATTACATATTGCATTGATCTTATATTAGGATCATGACAGACGAGTTCGAGAAGCCACACAGCAGGCATTTGAACATCTGATTCTAAAAGTCAGGCGTAACCTTGCCCCATACCTGAAGGGAATAATGGGCCATTGGCTCATAGCACAGTGTGACACCTATTCCCCCGCTGCCTCTGCCGCTAATGTCGCCTTCCAGACTGCTTTCCCGCTCAATAAACAACCCGAGGCTCTCAGCTTCTGCAAAGATGAAGTGCTGACCGTAAGTCGAAGAAATCTGGTGTTATTAACTTGAGGAATTATTAAAAAAAAAAATTTCCAATTTTTTTTTTTTTCTTAGGTGATTCAAGACAATCTGCTTAAGGAAACAGCCGACACGCTCAGTGACCCACAGTACGTGTAAAAAAAAATTTAATAAATAAAAAATTGTGATTTGTCATAGAATGCATTATTTTTAGCCTTTTAATGCATTCAAAATATTATGGCATCTCTGTTTGAATAATAATGGAAGTGTGTGTGTGTATAGGAGTGTACCCGAGGAGGAGCGACAGGCAAAATATGTGCGTGTGCTCACCAGTTCACTACTGGCTCTTAGCAAACTGCTTATGTCTTTATCTGCGCCTGATCGGGAGGCTCTTAGTCAGCGCCTTGCTCACGTCATCTCACAGGCCAAATTCTGGAAGTACAGCAAACACAACACACCACAGGTGAACCTGATGTGCTGCAAAAAACGTCTTTGCTTGTGCATTTTATGACTTACAAAAAAAATAAATGTATTGTTATATTTGATAAGTACAATGCTAAAAGTTTTGTCCTGTTCTCCAGGTCAGAGGAGCATTCTTTAAAGCGGTAGCTGCACTGTGTGAATTAGTACCTCAGCTTGTTCAGAGTGAAGCAGCTCGAACTTGTTCCGCTGTTCTCCTCAGTATTGATGACTCGGACCCTGTGGTGTTGCCGCCACTGTGGGAAGCTGTTCTGCATGTTCTCTCCAGCGTACAGGTCAGGCCCTTTGTTGACTGGTTCTGTTTCAGTTCCTTCACTGTGTTTGAGGTGGTAACCTGTTGGGATGAGAATGTAGATGTACTAAAAATTTGTAATGAGCTAACCATAGCCTAGAAGCAGTAGCTTGTGAATACTTTACACCCTGTTGCAATGTAAAGTACTGAAAGTAGCCTACTCTAGTAGTTTTGTCTATGCAGGAAAATATCTTTACTATATTTCTTTACTTACAAAAAAGAAAAAAAGTGAATGTAAACCTAACTAATGTCAGCAGATGTTCTAATTGGCAAGCAAAATACGTCTGTACCTGATATTTACTCCGAGTACTCCGGTTTTTCTCTCACAGTCCAAAAACATGTATCCCAGTGAAGTTGATTAGGAAAAAGCGAGTATAGACAACGGATAAATGGATTTTGTCTTATCTGTAAACATAAAAAAAAAAAATTACGCACCATCCAAAAATTTTTTTTAACATATAATAGTCAGGTTGCAACAAGGGCTCTTGTTTTTTTTCTCTGCTTAAGAGAGTGTTGTTTTGCTGACCTTTAACTATGATGGGAAAATAACATACTGAATAATTATTTTGTCTTACTTCCTTTTCTGGTCATGTCTGTATAGTGCCATGTATAGTGTAAATGCAGGTATCAGATACAGGTCAGTTTTAAAAGAAAATATAAGCAGATCATCAAAAAATCGGATATAGTCACAAAATCGGAATTGGGCATCAAGATCTGCAGTGTAAATTCAGCTATTAAGACCAATTTTTCTGTCACATTAGGTTTGTCATTAGTTTTTTTTTTTTGTTCTGCAGGACTGTTGGACTCATGTAAATGCTCGAAAAGGTGTGCTACCTAAACTTTGGGCTCTGTTGAGAGATGGCGGACGGGGCATGGCCACCTCCCTCCATCCCAACATGCTTCCATTCATCAGTAAGCTGCCCGGAGAGGTCACTGAACCAAAACTCGACTTCTGTAGCACCTTTCTCGCTTCCATTATAGAAGGGTAAGACACCAGTGTCATTTGTCATTTAAAGTACTGACATGCATTTGATCTAGTATGACTTAGCCCTGTAAAGGTTAGATAATGATGCTTATAATATACCGTCTTATGTGTGTACCGTGAAGAGTTTGGGAACTGAGTTATAACCTCTGGTCAAATGCAGCATAAAGTAGCTGCAGCTCCACAGACAAATTTCCACGATGATAGTATTTTTGAACCGCCTGTGTCAAAACAAGGGGGATTTTTCTGGCTTTATGGCAGGGGAATGGCTGCTTATAGCTGTAATAACAGAAAGTAAATGTTCCAAAGTTATTCTGCAACATTAATTGTAACTATAAATGCATAAAAAGTTCCCCAAAGGGGAATTAAACACTGTCCTTACCTAATGTCTGATATTTGCTTTAGCCTATCCAGCGAGCGTGCATTGGTCAGCCCCTCCGAATCTGCAGCCATCGTCTTTGCTTCCATGGAATGCCTCCGTTTTCTTTTGCTGCAGAATACAGGAGATGATCTAGAGCAGCGAGCCATCCAAAACATGCTCATCTCGCAGCAGGTGAGTGGATTTAGAGCTAATCGTAAATGCTTTACGCCTTTGTCTAGGTTTCATAGTATGCAAATATTTTAAATTTGGTCAGCTATTTAATTGGAAAGAAGTGTCAATTTGTCATGATATTTTCTGCTTTTCAACAATTTCATATGTATGTTCATTATTGATTAGTGTATGCTCCACATAGAGTAAATATTTATTTAACTCTTTTGGAATACTATTTTTTGTAAATATAATTCAGTGAAATTATGCCAAGATATCACTTAATTACACACATCATTTTTTGAAACATATGTTAATAAAGTTGTTTTAATAATAAGTATCAACTTTGGCTGTTTCTACTTCTCACCTCTTTATTTGAAATCTCCTTTTGCAGCTCCTTCCTCTGATAGACAAAGCTTTTGGAAGCCGAGCATTGCAAAGCGGTCCTTTGTTTCCTCAGATCACCGAGATGCTAGTTTCATGGGAGAAACGTGCAGACAGGAATGAGGCCACCACTTTTCTCAGACTTTTGGCAAATTTTTGGGAGGGTTTAGGCAGTCTTTGTGTGCGTTATGTGGACCACGAGGAGCAGGATGTTGAGCCGGTGGTGCTGCAGGGCATTGCCCTACTATTGCAGATCATGCAGAATCCGGACAGCAACTGCACCAAACAAGGAAAGAGAAAGAAAGCAGTTAAAGTATGCTTCTCTGAGGAGTCGGGGAAACGGCACACGGAGGACAACCTGGACCAAACTCCAGGAGTGGAGACCATACAAAGGCAGGAGAAGCAGCAGCATTCTTCCCTAAGGAGCAGCCATCTGGTAGAGCTGGTCTGCCAGCTGGCTGAACTGAATATGGTATATGTGACTGAACGTGACTCTGAGAGGCACCTGCACTTCCTGGCTCTGTTGCTGCAGGCTTTTCCAACACCCCAAGTGTTCCAAGGGCTGCTAAAACCTGACGACAGGAAGACCGAGGTGGAATTGGGGGCAGAGCTGTCAGAAAATCCTGCTATCAGCTTCCTACTGCAGAGAGTGATGGTCTGGCTCAGGCAAGATGACAGGAAAGACACAGACTTTCTGGTCGACATGGTGTTCAGTTCTCTGCAGTGCTGCAGCTCGAGTGCAGAGCAGACTCTCATACTCAACCATATCACCGTAAGATATCTGGTTATCTGTATCAGGTGACCCAATAATGTTTTTTTTTGCCTCCAATGTGAGACAGAGAGAGAGCTGACGTTTTGCTGATGTTTTAATATGGTGCAGAAATTAATCATATCCTTCTCGCCTACTTACAGTTTCAGTCAGTACGCCTGTCTAGGGTAGTTTTGCTGTGTACTACAGAAATGCAGATATTAGATATGTGTCAAATTTGATAAGATGTACAAAATTTGAACTGGGCCTCAAGACCTGTAGTGTAAATGTGGCCCTAAATGTATGCAGTCACTCGACCATCACAATAATTTTCCAGAAGTTGCCAGTTAAAAACACAGTACTGGGTCATTTCTTTGGATGCTGTAGCAATCGGCATGATGGTGCCTTTTCTTACAAATGAACTAAAACCCCTTTGGGGTAAACTAGCATGCAAAAATCTACCAAGCCATCCCACCTGACATCATTTAATCTCACTCGGATGTCCTCAAACATTTTGCTGTATAGTTTTGCTGGGAAGTTATCGCTAACTTTGCTTTTTTTTCTCCATATAGGTGGACCTTAAATGGGGCGTTATTCTGCAGATTATCCAAAAGGTATCAGGGTCAGGGTGTGTCTGGGTGGGGTAAATCAGTATGTTTGGATGTTTATCGTCACTAGAAAAAACATTAACACATAACTCTGGTTAATGTTTTTTCCTGCTGATTGTAGGATCATAGGTTCAATTCCCTGCACCACCAAATCTCTGCTGGGCCCCCTAAGTAGGCCCCTTTACGCAATTCCTCAGTTGCTTAGTTGGATAAATAAGATAAATGTTAGTCACTTTGAATAATGCATTCTGAAAAAAAATGCATTTAAAAACATTTTATTTGAATGCAGGTGTATTTTTGTTGTTAGTGATATAAATTTGGCAGAACTTCAATTTACATCTTTATTTTAAATACCACATTTATTATTGTTAATGTTTGTAGTCTCGCCTCACCTTTTTTATTTTGTGTCAAAAAGGAAAAGAAAACAATTATGCAGCTATAGCAAATTAAGTTGTATTTTGTGTGGTTGTTAGTGATGTGGGTTTCGGTTTGTGTGCCAGGCTTGTGCTGATGCTAGGCATTTGGAGGTGTGTGCCGGCTGGTTAAGAGGGTCTGTGTTAGGTGAGCGTGTGGTAAGACTGGCAGGTGAGCTGTGTGCTATGGGGCTGAAAGGAGGTTCCTCTGCATCATCTGCTCTGGACCACCATAACCACAGCTGGCGTCTCATCACCCTGGCCCTGTCTCAGCAACATGATGACGGTAAAGGCACACAGACAAAAATGCACAAATCAAATTTAATATTACATATTATGTTTTTTTACCCTGACATTTTCTTGTTTTTTTGAAAGAAAATATATATTGACTTTATAACTTCTATTTAATTTATTGTCCCATTTTCTCTCTCCAGAGTCTCTGATAGGAAAGGTGTATGTAGAACAAATCATTGAGAAGCTTCATGCGACTCTGTCTGAGGCAAAGGACATGTCTGATGCTGGCAATATGGAACCTTTGGTCTCCTTTATCTCTGATGTAGCCTTTGAATTCTTCTCATCAGTAAAGGGTTGTCTCCTGCTGGCTGCTGCTGAAGAGCTACTGCTCACTATTTTCCAGCTGTGTGCTCAGGACCAGATGCTAACACACCTGTCGGGTATATTTTTATCACCTAATGCATTTTAACTGCTGGATGCAAACATAGTTTTGGTGCATCACATTTAAAAGCTACCGTTTTTTTAGCAGTTTTTGCCTGTTTCAAAATTGTTTAAAGAAAAATGTATGCTATTAGTTTTTTTAACCCCAGACTTATTGGCCTTACCTTACTTCATATAGAACATATTTTCCATAACATTTATATTTTTAAATGTGATCTAAAAAGTTAAATGGAAAATATTAGCTGTAAATGATGTCTATATTGCTTAGGTGTAGGTGGTCTTCTATAAATTATGGCTGCATTGATTAAAAACCCAGTAATGCGGTGGGTCCACCAGACCCGTGAAAATTGGCTACAGGTAACAAAATTTGACGATAGGACCACCAATAGTAATGGGTTATTGCATTTTTAACTTTGTTTTTAAAAGTCATTACAAAATACAAAACAAACATGTATACATAAGTCATATTTCCACTCAAACGTGCATGTCAGTTCCTTGTTAAACAGAAAATATGTTACAGCTTCAATAATGAAAACAATCCAACACAAAACAGATCTTTAGTGTGAATAATTCTTTTCTACTATGTAACCAGAATATTTTGTCTGACTTTGATTTTTAAAGAGTTTTGTGCGTGTGTGTGTGTGTCAGACAATCTGCGGGAGAAGCTGGAATGTGCCTTCACAGTTGGAGTGCACTCACTGGTCACACACCTTGGGGCAGGTGTAACAAAGGGCACCATCCTCCACAGTGCTGCCCTTTGGGTTAAAAACCAACTTCTCACCTCTTCTCTCAATGTTAAAAGGTATTAGACTCCACCTAAAATTCAATGCCTAAAACTATGTTAACATGTGATTGTCTATATCTAATATACAATTTTCAGTACAGTAACAGACAGAGAGACTAATTTATCCCTGTGACCAGGATGAGTCGGCAGCGATTTTTTTTTGGTGAAATATATTTATAGTGTATTAATGTGTAGTGTAAAATTACAGGTCTTGATATTTCAGACAAAACACTTTTGATAGAAATGCCTGTAGCTCAGAGTTGATAATGGCATGTGCTTTGTGTAACTATTCATCTGATGGACAGAGATTCATAAGGAGATTTGTCTCTCTATTGTTATTTATTGAGGTGGTGCAGAAAAGCTTGATCATGTACTTGCTGTTTGCAGTCTGCAGGTCCTGGTGCAGGCGGTACAGAGCTTAACTGACACTCTGGCTACTGCTCAGAGTGTCTGTCTGCTGTCTCAGTTTGTCTGCTGTCTTCTTCCCTCGAATGAAGAGTGGAACAAGCTCAGAGAAGCCCTGCCACCGCAGGTACTCGGCTACTTGGTTGTTTTTTTTCTGTAACGCTGTTTTTCAAGAATAAAAATCCAAATCATTTCAAATGAAGCATTGACAACTTTTTAAAAATGAACCAGGTTTAGCTGATTAAAGCAGATTGACTAAAAAGAATCGATGTGGATGTTTTACTGTATGTAAATATTCAGTTGGCGATTTTTGTTCCAAAGATTAAACTGTACACTGTTATTCTTCTTCTTAACAAATGGTTCTGAATTGCAGTGGGTGAAGCAGCCCTTGCTGTGTGGCCATTTTAAAACAATTTGCAAAAGTGCCGGCATGGAGGTATGGAAGACAAGAAGCTTAAACACACTCCCTGCACACCTGTGTGCCAGTGCTCTGCTGGGGAGGATAATCTTTAGTGCAGTACCAGCTGACAGGCAGCAGGAGGAGACAGACCCCTTTGAGTTTCCTGATTCTAGCCAAACAGGTGAGCCATAAAAACTGATGAAGTATTAAAGAGCTTAAATAATGAAGATGATAAATACTGCATGTAATAAACCCAAGAAGATTAAGATACTCGATCTGCCACTGTACACACAGGAATTCAGTATAGATAACTGTTAATCTCTTTAGTCTGAGAGATCAAATTCTCTGGGAAAGTACACATAAATATAGATGTATGGATATCTAAAAATTTATTAAATATTACTCGCTCAACCTGGATGTCTGGTTTAAATCAATTTTGTTTTATTTTTTTCAGTTGCAGAAATTCTTTATGCACTGCAGTGGTGTGAAGGGATGGAACAGTGCCCTCCCTTGGTGTGTGAATATCACAAAATGCTTCAAGACTGGGACATAAGTCAGAAAGTGCACACAAACAGCTCTGCTAAAGATGCCATTTTGGAGACTCTGTTTACAAGGTGAACCCATTTATCTCTGCCCAAATTTTAATCTGCCTAAATTCCACCACATTGATTCCACCACATTGATTATTTTGTAATTGGTTTGTCATTAATTACTAATATCTATGTTTAGATGCTGGTTAGAATGACCTTCGTTCATTACAAATGTGCTAGATTTGTTTTTAATGAGTGCAATTAATCCAAAGTTCTGTTTTGGTCATATCGCAGGTCAAAAAAAGTGGGTGCCCTCTGGTCAGTGACTTTGGCAAACTACATCCAGAAAAGCAAATCAGCTGCAAGTCAAATTACAAGGCTCTATAATAATGTGGAAAGGTAAGAGAAGTTCTAATGGTGTGGCGCTTTAAGACCTGTAATAGAACAATGCTGCCAGAGTATATCTTCACTTCAGAAAAGAAACGCAATTACACTTGACAAATGTCTGGCGTGTGATGTCCCCAAATGAGACCAACCTCGTAGTCGTAGTTATAGGAAAAAGGAACTAGTGACTATTTGTTAAACAAAGTGTACATAGATGCACAAGGTGTTTTTAGCGTTTCTGTTGCAAACACATTTAATGTAATTTGTGCCGACTCATTAGAGAGTAAAAACAATGCAACAGGTACATGTTGTAGGCTTTATCTGAATGTGTAACCTTTTTTTGTATGCAAGAATTACTGTTCCAAACATTTGGGTTTAGTCTCGAATAACTCTTAAAAAGTGACACACAAATGTTGGTTCTGTAGGGCGTTGTGTTTAAGAACATTAACATTACTGGACATTTTATAAGAATTGTTTGACAGCATTTTTTTTTTTTTATTAGAACATTTCTAACATTTAGATGGAAGAGTCTTTCTTTTCCGGTTTTTGGCAGTAATCCAGCACAAAATAGAAAAAGTGTCCGCTGCGTTTGCTGTTAGAGGAAGTGCTGTAACAAGGGTTAAAAGCTGTCAAGGCTTAAGTTGTAGCAGAGTTTTGTGAAAACATTTTTCATTGGTTCTTTTTTTTAATGTCTGCAAATGTCTTTTTTTTGGCCGAAAACTTAAAAAGCCTAAAAAACAGCACCTTAATTGTGTGTGTGTGTGTGTGTGTGTTAGTTTCTACCCTCTCTCAGAGCAGAATGTGAGCACTTTACAGGTGCTGTGTCCGTATATGACGACTACAGAGGGCGAAGCTCTCATCGCTTTGTCCATTGCTGAATTGCTTAACTGGCAGGAGAAAGAGCAAGACTGTGCACAAAGTAAGATTAAGAAATTGCTTAAAAAAACAAAAAAAAAAAACGTAAATTTTTACACAATTTTTTTATATGTGTATATGTTGGTGACGCCTGGTGTATTTGCTACCTGGGCCTTCAGTGGGGACTTACCCAAGATACATATATAATACATTGAAAGCCTGTAAGCCAGCATTACCGCTTGTCGGAACTGGTTTGGAAATTCTTTCCAAGCTGAGACGAGCTAGTTAGCTTCGGGGTTAGCAAACTCTCCTCACGATTTTTTCCAACTGCCTTGAAAACAGATTTTTAAGTATGTGTGGAACCAAGTTAATTTCTCCTCATTTCATTTCATTCTAATTCAACTGTACAGATGTGTTTTGCTTACTGTACTTTTCTGTGCAATAATACTTTTTATTTATTTTCCATATAAATGTGCAATAATAATATTAAGCAATAAGCAATCTGCCGCTCCTAATATAGTTACATGGGCCAGCACTACTAAAGGCCTTGGCAGATTACATTATATGGCAGCACATAAAAACTCTGATCTGATTAGATCAAATATCTAACATCCACAAACGCATACTGGAAGCAGCCAAGAGAAATACTTCGAATCGAAGAGAATAAACTGTTGAGAATGAATTTAGGTTGTAAGTGTATGTTAGCTTGCAACAAAAAGTTAGGACACCCTACCCCTTATTAGCTAGTTTTACCCCCTTTGGCTAAAACAACTTCAATGAGACGCTTTTTGTGGCCATTCACCAGTCCCTGACATCTTCTCTCACTTCTTCTTTTAGCTGTAAGATGTTTAAGGGGTTCTTTTCTGGAATGCTGTATTGGTTTATGCCAAACATGTCCTCTGTTGCAGTGTCTAAATTATTTATTTTTGGACTCATCTATCCAAAGAACATTATTCCAGAAGTCCTGGCCTTTGTCTACGTTCTCTTTGGCAAACTTCAGTCTGGCCTTCGTGTTTTTGTTAAAGAGCAAAGGTTTTCTTCTTTCACACCTCCCATTAAAGTTAAACTTGTGTAGTCTCTTTCTGATTGTAGAGTCTTGCACTTTTCACTTCAACAGTATCACAAGCCTTCTTTAGGTCCTGTGATTACACTTTAGGATTTTTAGTGACTTCTTTTAGCATCTTGCGGTCTGCTCTCGGGGTGAATTTGCTTGGATGGCCATACCTGGGTATATTTTTAGTTGTTTTGTATGTCCCCCACTTGTTGACTATTTTGCAGACAGTGAAATGGCTGATTTCAAGATCTTTTGAGATCTTTTTGAATCATAAGCTGCTAAAATCTTGCTGAAGGCCTCAGACAGCTCTTTTGATCTCACCACGGGGTTTACTATGACTTCAACAGTCAAGAGCACACTAAATCTAAATAAACTAAATAAACTAAATCTCTAAGGTTTAAATAGGGCCAGCATCCTTCGAAAAGCTGAGTAACAATGTTCTTATCCTGTGTACCTAATATGATACAGAAATTGACTTACCAGAAATTCTTTTTTTAAAGTACATTTTACAAAAAGTTATGATTAGGAGTAGAATTTTCTTCAGTGTTAGCTGTTGTGTTATATTACTTGAATCTCCCAGTATTGCTTTAAATTCAAATTAAATATCCACATGTCCAAATATGTTAAAACAGGGTTTCCCAAACTGGGGTTTGCAAGGGAAGGGGGTTCGTTAGTTAATGACAAATTAATAATTATGAAAAAAATTAACAAATAAAAGGTTACATAATAATAATAAAAAAAAATAAATAAATAAAATTTACCAACAAAAATATAAATTATTTGTTTCGTGTGAAAATGTATATTATATCAGAAAAATACAAAGTCACGCAAAATAGACAGGTTTATTTTATTCAAAAGAAAATTACCAGAAGGTCCATGCACAAGCCAGCACAAAAAAGGATCAAAGCAAGAAAAGCACTGTAAGTACAATGAGGACTACATGCATTGGATTTACATGCATAGACGGTGCTAATGGCAAGCCTTCTCCCGTGTGGGTTATGTCTGGAGAAACTGGCAAATAAATGTATGAAATCGGCTGTTTTAAGAAGACATTTGGAAACAAAATACTACCTATTAAAACTAAAACTTAATAATAAATGTTTTTGAAGTAAACAAGGAAATATATACTTAAAATCTCTGGTGTAAATCAGAAGTAAATAAGTAAATTATTTGGTCAAAGGGATGCGACTGACAAAGTTTGAAAACCCACTTATATGCACACACTCCTCTATCTGTCTGTCTATCTATCTAATGAAGAAAAACTGCATCAATACTGTTGATATTGAGTAAAAAGTAGGTGTGTACATTTGAAAGCAAGCATGTATTTTTTATTATCTTTAAAACTAAATAATGCTGTATACAATATTACCCTCTTTAAATCCTTCTTATTTCTTAACAAGCCAAAAGTAGAATGTTTTTTTTTTTTTTTTTAATTTTAAATAAATGACCAATTCTAATTCATATTTGTTTATTTTAGCATTAAAAAACCTTTATCCGTCCTTCATCGGTCTAAAATTATTCTGTGTTTGCATATAGGTGTTTGGGCAAGTCTAGCAGTGCTGGACTGCTGCCTGCAGGCTGCAACCCCTGTTGAAGAGGAGATTCTGCTGGCTGTAATGGCCACCATGCTTGAGTGGCGCAACAGCAAAGAGGAATGGTTTCTCTTTAACAGGTGGGTGTAGCTTTGTATAATCTGCAGGAACGTCTGCTGGCCTTGTGCAGTAAATGATCTCATATACAGTAAAAAGATTGTCTCCTGTTGTGCAGCTATGACACCACATTATCTTTTGGCATTTGCAAAATGACAATATGCTTCTGCAAGCTTTAATTTAATTTTTTGTCTCAATGTCCACGATAACTGTAATCTCTTTTTCTGTTCATAAATACATTTATACAATTTCACAATATATGTAATATGCACTGTATAACATTTGTGGGCACCTGACCATCAGATCCATCTGTGCAGGGACCTGTACCTGTACCGTAAAGAACCTGGAAAATTCATGGAATTTTAAAACAGCAATTTTCAAGCATTTTAGAATTAATATGCTACAAAGTTCTGAAAACGTCTTAAAATTTGTTGTTACACAAATTTTCTGTAAATTTAAATATATTTTCATTGATAATATTTACCAAAAAGTCACGTGTACAAACCCTGTGTGTGGTTTCGCTCTAAGATATTTCTTCAAATTTGGAAGCACACAGTTGTCTACAGTGTCTTTGTATGTTGTGGTATTAGTTTATCGCTTTTCTAAATCTCTGAGACTCAATCACTTTCATGATGCTGTGCATAAAAACCCCCGAGCTCCATTAGACGTTAGATGTTATTGGAGTGAAAAAACTTGGGGGTAAAAATTGGAACTCCAACTGCACCACATACCAAACATTAGTGTCTGATCTCACTTATATTATTGTAGATAAATGAATTCATATCTTACATTCTCACACGCTTAATCTTATCAGAAGCATAGAGTAAATCTGGAAGATGTTCAAAATCACATATGATGGTCAGGTGTCCACAAACCTTTGGCTGTATAGTGTATATTATAAGACTTCATTTGGTTTGGGGAAACAGCCATCTATATTAATTGTCTAAATTGTCTAATTTCTAAATCTCTGTTTTTCATCTGTTCATCAGTGACCTGGGGAAATCGTCTGCTGCACAGCTGGCGCTGCCTGTGGAGATGATGCGTTTCCTGTCTTGGCTGGTGACCCATTCTCCCACAGTTCTCTGCAACGCTCACTGGGACTTTCTACTCTGCTCCATGCTGGCCTGGCTGGAGGTAACATGATGCATGTTTTGGTGGCTGGTAATGATTTTGTTTTTTATTTTTATTTTTGAGAGTAAACAGAACAGAAACCAGATTGTTCTGTTTGTATTTGTGTGTTTGTCCATAGACTGCCAGTGAGAGCAGCAGGGCTTTCTGGAACCCTTGTGTGCAGCAGTTTGTTCAGGCTAACTGCAAACTGATAGTAACATTAAACGAGTTCTTTACAGCACCACCTGCTGGTGTAGTGGAACAGCTGCCTCCTGATCTTAGATCAGAATGGCAGGAGTTCTTTATGGAGGGAATCCACAATCTGCTGTTGCCTCTGCTGATCAAGATTCCTGGTAAGTCCCTCTGTGTTTACAGCCTATCAGGTTTCATGCTTCATCCTTCATCCTTTCATCCTATCATGGCTATCCTTCAGCCATCATTGAATTTTTATTGATTTTCTGCTACAAAGTGTGAAGGTCGCACCGGGATATATAAAATGTTTACTATGGAGCAACTGACGTTGAACGTGTCACGTCAAGGTTCATGTCAAACCTCAGTGAATTCCATATTAAGTTTCTCTGCAAATCTGCTGAGTCTGGAGCGTGATAGAGCTGTGTCAAATCCAAGTTTGTGCCTCATGCAACCCTGATTTTACACTTCAGGTCTGTTTTGATTGTTTTATCTTGAACACAAGTAAAGCAGATTCCCAGCAAAACTCCACTGAAATCACAAAACCAAATCTTTTGTATTTAGAACTCATAATCTCCAATGCCCCCCCCCCCAATCACATTCAGTTTTGTAATTAAAACTGGTCGACTGTGGCAGACTTAAGGACATTAAGTGTTGAGGACTTAAGAACAATGAAGAGTGAACCCTGGGAGTTCTTTAGGTTTTGTTGGTTTCATATCCAGTTGGTGTATAAGCAGACTTGGCATGTCTGGTAGGAATTGGATTTAGGAAAAAAGGTGGGAATTAATTTGTCAGAATTTGGATTGGTTGGTCCCAGTAGATCAGAGTGACTCTAGGCCAAACAGAAGCATCTCTAGGCAATTTCTCCTGCCATATTGTTGTTTTGCAGATTTTTGCATGTGCCCAGCTTTACCCTTTCTAGATGGTAGCTGGGAAGTAAAAGTTAGTGGGTGGAAATAGATACAAATACACAAACAAATAGATTGTTATATTAGCCTTTTATCAAACATATGACTGTAAAGTTGGTTCAATTTTTTTAAAATAATAAAGCTGTCACAATTATTAAATAATTGTATGATCGCAATTATTTGACCTAACCGCGTTCGTTGAATCTAATGGCAATTATTCTGCACATTATTAGCCACAAGGGGAAGTTGTAGTACTTGCAGCCCCCTCTTTTTAACCAAAGGAAGAGAGTGGATTTATATATAATATTTATAATTTCTATGTTGCTAAACAGATAAACACCATTGACAAAATATGCAAAATATGCATTTCCTTAAATACTATTATCTATAATGAAATACTTGCAGTAGAGCGTTAATAAGGCACAAATTTAAGCGATTATAAAGTGTTTTAAGTTTCTTTTTTTGAATGCTAAATTGTTTTTCACACACAATTAATTGTCCACCCCCTAAAACAGGCAATAAATCGTCATTATCATATGTGCTCTAAAGTTTAGGTATATTTCTGTTAACTGACATCATTATTAAACTGAGACTAAACGTTATTTATTTATCATAGATAAAAGTAAAACAGCTCCAACAAAGTTAGCAGCTTTATTTCTTTTTTTCAGTAGAACCCCTGATGAGGTTGCAAATTATTGCAACACTTGGCTTTAACTAGCACTCAAAACAGCGGTCTTCTCTATGAATAGCTGGAGTACTGAACACATGGTGCGTTTTAGTGCTGCTTAGCCTCATGTATGCAAATGATTTTTTTCCCCCTTTTTTTATAGTCAAACTTGCTGGCGTTAAAAGTAACATTCAGATACTGTTGCAAAACAGGTTTCTTAATGCCTCAAGCACTTATACCTAAAAGTCTGTGGATGGTTTTTATTTTGGTTTTATGCAGTAGAGTTTTCAGAGCCAGATGAAGCGACATTCCCAGTGGTGGTGGTGGAGGCGGTGGGTGAGGCTCTCGGGCACATTCCTGTCCAGCTACTCACACACAACACACTCCCGGCTCGGTTTGTTGCCAACCAGAGGAGCAGCTTGCCTGATGCCCTGCAGACTTTGCTGAACACACTCGCACCGTTGCTGCTGTTCAAGAGCCGGCCGCTGCAGCTGGCTGTCTACCACATGCTGCACAAGTAAGACGGGGGCAATGAATTATGCAAATTAATTTGCTTTGGTGCAAGAGCAATTCAAAGCAATAAGCTTCATACAAAACTTATTGTTGTAATAAAACCAGTCGCTTAAGATGGTACTCTTGGTATTTTTTTATTTTTTTTTTTGAAGGGTTATGACTTTACTACCAGAAAGCGACAATGAAAATGGCAGCACTAAAGCTGAAGAAGATGAGGAGGAAGAGCCATCTTTGTAAGATTGCACCTGTTTGTTGTGTCATCATGTTATTTACGTTAATATTTCACAGTATTTCATAAAAACCTTTACATGCACTATTTTTTTTATTTGCTTTGATGTGCCCTTTTTTAAAGCGAATTAACTGTAGCAAAGTTAGGAAAATAGTAATTATCTTATAGTGAAATATGTATGTATACAATCTAATTAAACATTACCTGTGTGCACTTTTAAACAGTCTATAACAAAACAATGCATTAATCAACAGATCGGTTGTGTTTGGATAAAGAGCAACTAAAGAAAATCAATGTAAGGCTTTGTATCTTGTTCTGCAGGTCTCCTCCGGCTGCAATTATGACTGTTCTTACAACCACAGAAGAGCTGGTGGACAATATTTTGGGCAGTGTCCAAGTAGGTGAGTTTGCCCTTGTGCAACCTCTCAGCATGGAGCACTGTTGCATCCTGGGATATCTGTTGACCTGGAAACTCCTTCTCATCTTTTTTAAAGCAGCACCTTCCCAGGTACCGTACCACTCATTCATCTAATCTTTTTTTTCCCACTGACAGAATGTTTTTTTTTTTGTGTAGTTAAGTGCTGTTATATGCTTCTCATTTTTACGTGTCCTTATACACTTTGGATGATTTTGTGTTACAGCTGCGTGTTCAGTACTGCCTGCATTTAAAGAAGACTCGTTCACTTCATAAACTGCTGATGCACTTGTTTCGCCTTATGCCAGAGAACCCGGCACTGCCTGGGCAGCTTTTGGAAACGACCAGCAGAGAGCCCAAAAGCTTCTTTACAGAGATCCTGGCTCTCTCCCTGCGTCGTGAGTATATTTCAGGTTCATCTTCAGCCTTATTCATCACATAGATGGTTTAGGCTCGTCTTTAAAAACTTTAGAAGGTCAGAAAAACATTGTTAAGAGCGGTTCAGGAAAAGTGCCCTTAGGCTGCCGCAATCAGCCAGCAGTGACGTATGGAAGGAAACGCTTTAGCTCTGCATCCTAAGAGCGTCTCGTTAAAAGCATTCATCTAATCACAGCAGCAGTGCTGGGTTGTAGTGTCACTTCAAGTAGTAAAGCTATTAGCTTAAATGTATTCCCACTAGCACAGTGATAGCATCTCTACATTTTAAATCTAGTAGTCTATAGTCTCATTCTATAAGAGCTCTTCAGTCATCCATGCTGCATCACGGTCAGGGTGGCGTCAGATTGGAAGCTTATCTGGGAAACATGGGGTTGAAATAAATCTTTAAATGCCAGGTCTTTTTTGGGGGAGGAACGAGCTAGAGAATCCATCGGAAACCTGTATGTACAAGTGGATAACACACAGACGCTAATCTGAGATCAGGATTAAACAAGGGGATGGGAGCCTAGCACTGCTGGCTGTTAGTCTTAGACTGTTTTACTGATGGTAACATAGACAATAAATAAAAGAAAAATATAATGATAATTAACTTGCATGTTTGTTTTCTTAAGAACCCTTTTTTTTTAAGTGTTAGAACCAACTAATGCTGGACACTAGGGCTGAACGATTAATCGAAACTGCAAAAAGATGCAATGTGAATGAGATATAAAAAGTCCGAGAGCAAATGCATGATGGCCCTTTTTAAGTGACAGTCATACCAACAAATTGAGTGTGCTCGAGCTTCGTGCGGCCAATCAGCATGTTGCCCATGTGCATGTAATGCCCACCATTAGAACAAAAGGTGTGGTGAAGTGGAATTATGTCTTCTTCCAAGTCAGAGGGATCATTTTAAAAATTAATACACACACAAAAACCATGTCTCTAATATGGGATTATTTCAGCTTCCAAGACATCGAACAAAAAAAGGTGATTTATGTGTGTGAAAAAGCACCACAGGCTGCCGGTTGAGGACTGTGTTGCTTCCTACTAAACTAAATGTCCCTATCAGTACATTTAAATGACTTTTTTTAGCAATAAAGTACAATTTTAGAATTGTTTGTGGCTGTTGCATCATATAAAAAGACTTTAATAAAAACACCAGGATATAACTAAGGCCATAACCCGCTAGCTCGCTAAAGACATAGTACCGTTTAATGAAGTGACAAGAGGAATTTAAAAACATCATGGATAGGAGAAATAAAATTCAGGAAGATATTTGCAAGAAGGTGCTTTGGTGAGATAAGATCAAAGTTAAATTTGGCCTAAATGCAAAGCGCTATGTGTGGCGGAAAAGTAACACTGCTCATCACCCTGAACACGCTATCCCCACTGTGAAACATGGTGGCAGAATCATGCCGTGGGCATGCTTTTCTTCAAGGCTGCAAAAGACTTGAGACTGGAAAGATTTACCATCTAGCAAAACAGTGACACTAAACATACAGCCAGAGCTACTATGGAATAGTTTGGATCAAAAAATATTTATTTGTTAGAATTGCCCAGTCAATGTCCAGACCTAAATCCCATTGTGCATCTGTAGCAAAACTTAAAAATTGCTGTTCAGAGATGCTCCCTATCCAATTGGCTGAGCTTCAGCTATATTGCAAAGCAGAATGGGCAAAAATTTCAGTCTCTAGCTGTGCAAAGTTGATAGAGACATACCCCAAATAGCTTGCAGCTGTAATTGCAGGAACCAGCAAGATACACAGGACATTAACTAGTATTGTCAGAAAAGGAGAAATCAACCCAAAATCACATCTTGTGGTGTGGACCAAGCATAAACTTTTTATCTAGTTTTTAGCTTTGGGAGAACAGGAATTTTAGTTTAAATTGTAGCAGAAGATCCACCATAACAAGTGTCACTGCTGTAGCTTATGAAGGTTATCAATGTTTTACAGACACATACATTTACTTGTTTCATAACAAATAGCCAGGACCGTCATACTATTCTCTAACACCATGACTGTTCCAGATTTTAAGAAATTATTTTTAGTTGGTGAAACTATTGATCAAGCATCCCACTTTGATTGGATCCTTAACTAATTTACCTAAATTGTCTGCCAGAGAAAGATGGCCTACAGTCGGAGGTCCCGCACTTGGCCTGCTCCGTGTATTACAGCACTCTAAAAGACCTGCCTGCGATGGTGCGTCTGTGGTGGAACAGTCAGGAGAAGCGTGTGGTTAGCACCGTGGATAAATTCACCAGCAAGTATGTGAGCAGTGTGCTATCAGCGCAGGAGATTGCCTCAGTCCAGTCCAGCACTCAGACCTTCGACAGCATGACGGTGAGACATGGCACATTAATCCTGATCTCGGGCTTTTACATGCTGTGATAAACACAGGAGAATGGTTTATGCTAAACTTCAGCTGGTGGAGGCTTGCTTGGAATTATAGACAACTGCTCAGAAATAAAACTAGTGGTTGTATTACGGCTTAGATTCTCTCCTTACTTACACTCATGCTTAGAAAAGTTAGTAGCATTACAAATGGCTCGATTAGCTCACACAATTGGAAACTTTCTGTTGGTTCGGATCACAAGTATCTGACAAAATGAGCCAATATATACTATATGGTTAATTATTTGTGCAAATTAAAAAAAAAAAATGTCAGTTTGTGTAGTACCTTTCTACAAGGACCTTTTTTTGCATACAATTTCAGAGTAACCTTCTGTTTACAATTTGAACATTGTGGCATATATTATGCAATGTGTATTGTGTATTGTGTGTGTGTGTGTGTGTGTGTATGTGTAATGTCCAGTGTTAGTTTAAAAGAACTTTTCTGCAGGAGACTTGGACATATTTCATTACAAATGTCACCCTAAGTAACCACAACTATCTAAAGACTGTTTGCATGGACCAATAAGCTGTGTGTGTTTATTTACAGGTCAAAGCTCGCTCGGCCACCAGAGAAGTAATAGCGACATACTCAGTGGATGATATTTTTATTGAGCTAGTGATCCAACTGCCCCAGAACTACCCTCTGGGCTCTATAAGTGTTGAGAGTGGCCGCCGGGTCGGTGTCGCAGTGCAGCAGTGGCGCAACTGGATGTTGCAGCTCAGCACCTACCTTACACACCAGGTAGGACCAATAACCTGCTTTTGCACCATGTACAATTTCAAAAAAATTAACCCTAGATAGAAAGTAAAAAGGGTTAATGAAGTACACTGCTGGTCACTTGTTTAAACCGTTTATGACCTTGTGCATGTCCTTACACCCTTGTGTGCTTTTTAAGCATGGCTTTCCTGATTTATTAGCCATGCTGCTGTCACACTAACTGCCACTCCTTCGAAAAGGTGGTGTAGAAAACTTTGGCATAGGGGTTGGAGAATTTGCCCATTTATTACAGCCATAATACACTAATATTGGGTGAGGAGGTCTGAGGTGCAGTAAAGTCAATAAAAAAAGTCAATTTATGCCATTTGTGTTCAGTGGGGTTTCAGTGCGGTGTGAAAACCTGCAGGACAAAACAAATAAACTATTATTTGTTTACTGCATAAAAGCACGTCACACGTATTTCTAACTCCAAGAATCCTCCCATATATGAGAGTGTTTAAATATTATTCAAAACGCACTGCAATACTTGGCATGTATACAGACAGATCAGAGCAATTGGGTATTACCTATTCTTCTGATTTCACTAGTTTCATTAAAGAATGGTCTGATCTGTTGAAAGGAACAACTTGTATTTCACCCAACTCCTGCATGGCTGTGTGTACTCTATGCTGTGTAGAATGGCAGTATCATGGAGGGTCTATCTCTGTGGAAGAACAATGTGGATAAGCGTTTTGAAGGAGTGGAGGACTGTATGATCTGCTTTTCTGTTATCCATGGATCCAACTATTCACTTCCTAAGAAAGCCTGTCGAACCTGTAAGAAAAAATTCCACTCTGCTTGTCTGGTAAGTTTTACAGCTCAGCTTATCACACATGCTGTAGCTCACACACAAAGATGGCAAAAGTACACACATCCTTCACTCAATTAGAAGTTCATGTTTAAAATAACTTGAGTAAAAAAGTTCAGTCAGTACTTCAACTTTTACCAAAGTTTACTGAGATTTTTACTTAGATGAAAAGTGATTCTACCAGAATTGCATTACAGTTCTGTATTATGCACCCAAAGGTGATCTAGATAAGTCTTCTGATGGTGAACTGTTGGTAAATTAAGTTAATTTATTTTCAAATGAAAATGAGAGCTGGCTAACCTTACAAACATATCTAGTTTAACTAATGTTTACTAATTAACTAAATAACATGAGCAAACACATGCTGCACATTAGTTAATGTGATAGCAAAATGTTCACCCCTATGAATTTAAGGTAACTTTACTGACAAACAGACAAAAATAGACTATTATTACTGTAAGCATTAAATTGGCCCATGACAAGAAAAAGGTAACAATAGCACATACAGGTAAATTAACGTTACATGTTTTAAAGAAATATCGATCATGCCACCAAACAGATTAAAACTAAAGTAATGTGCCTGGTTAAAAAATGTAATGAGTAGAAGGTACAGATATTTGGGTAAAAACACAGTAATGTTTATTTTGTCCCATGCTTTTTTATTTGTTGTGAATGATTTTTTGTTGTTGTTTTTTTTTCAGTATAAATGGTTTACATCAAGCAACAAATCCACTTGCCCTCTGTGTAGAGAAACGTTTTTTTAAACTATCATGGACGTTATGAATGGACTCATTAAATCAATTTGTGCAAAAACTGTGTGCATTGTGAGAAGTGAGATGAAAGTTATTTCGGACAGTGAAACCCATTGTGTAGCAGTCTTGCAGGATCTATTCCTCATATCAGGAGGACTGACGGTGCATTCGGGCTGTCGTTCTTTTTTTTTTATACGCATTGATTTGGGCTGGACCGAACTGCCTATTTTGTCTTCATTCATTCACCATGTTCCTTAATCATGATTCCTCTTTTTGATTCCTCCCAAAAGATTGTTTATTGATGTATTTTTTTTTTTAAGCAGCTTTAGAGTCTTCAATGTATACATAAAATTCATACATATTTTTGTGTTATCTAAATTCAAACGCTGTTTTGACTGAAACTGGTGTGTGTATATAAGTATATTGTGTAGTATTATGCTGGAAACCATAATAATTTTTTTTTTCTGATTGAAAATTAAATTATTAAATCATGGTTTTGTAGTAATTTGCATTTGACTTCCTACTAATGTAATGCAGTCAAAGACTGGTATTACATCAGACATTTCTAATGCTTTTATCGTCTCTTTAAGTATGCAATAAATCAATTATGACATTAAATAATAATAATGCAATTGCTCCGAGCGATACGTGTACATGCTGCTAAAAATAATTCATCAGTATCTGCATTACTATAGTGCAACTTGAGAACTAGATGTGAGGTAAGAATATACCTAATCTTCCCGTTGTTCTCGCCTCAACTTTGACCCATTTTAATAGTTTTTATATTAAAATATGGTTAAATATTCATGTAATTGCTTGAAATTAACATGGTATATCCCAGAATTAAGTGATAATTTAGTATGTAATGCTTTGGAAACCATTGAATTTGAGTTAGTTGAAGAGGCATCCAGTCTACCTACCAACCTTTTTGTAAGAAACTTACATGGACTAGAAGAAAAGGCAACAATTAATAACTCAATGACAAAAAACTACAGTAATGCATGATTTCAACCCAGTCATGCTCATGGTATTTTGTCCACTTGCTACACATATTGGACACTAAAAGCATGCATTAAGTATACTTCATTTTTTCATGTAAAAAGCCTTAAGGTGCATTAATGCATCTGGTTTGAAGCCTTTATGGAAACAGTTAATTATATACGAGAGATGACAAAAATCTGTGCTCAAATCACAGCTAAGCATTTCGCTGTCAGTAAATATTTGATCAAGGTCGCCAGTGCAGATGTGTGTCCAAGATAAACAAATATTGTTTAACCTGCTCATGTCTATTTACCAAACATTTTCGTCTTTTAAACATGCTCAGCATTTACTTAAATGTTCAATCAATGACACACTAATACAATCCGTATATTTATAGTCTTTATTACAGTCACAGTGCTACTGTTTCTGCTTTTTAATAACTGAAGAATTCAAGTTTGAAAGCTTTCATACAATAGCTGGTGCTGTAAATAGTGAAATGAAACACCAGTCATCCATAATGCTACATAAAACACAAAGTTACATGAAACAATACAGCACTAATGAATACAAGTAAAATTCACCTGAAATGCATGTGTAAAAATTTGTGCAAAAAACATACAAGATGACGCTGCACTTGACATAGAAAAAGAAAAACTTTATCTGTGCGGCTCTTTTCAGTTTTTGTGGGTTTGTTACACTTTGATTTGTGCTCTAATGTACCAGTATTGACATGTTCAGTGATGGGACTGAATAAGATGTAAATGTAAACCAAACTGCACCAAACAGTTTATAGTTCAGAGTTCAGATATTTTAATTCTGTATATAAAAATAATTAAAGCGATTAGTGTAATGCATTAAAATGGCACATTTGTGTGACTACAGTTTCAAAACTAGATCTGAGAATTTACACAGATCTGGGACCAGTTAAAGGAAAGGTAAGTGATTTTGTTAAAATATGTTTTGCTGGTTTTAAGTCTTCACATCTTGATATCACATTTCTAATTAACTAATTAAGTTAATTGGTCTGAAATGTTACCTGCGGTCCAAACCATGGACCGCTTTCTTACCTGTCTGTCGACAATTTGTGCAAACCTCTGGGCATCCTGTTTATGCAGACCGAATATTTAATCAGCCTGTTGATTCGGGCGGTTTTAAATTTGCTGTGCAGGTACAACTTTGCTTAGGTCTGAGTACTTTTAAAACATGTAAAGACACTATCTGTTTTAACTTTGTCTGGCAACCCTGTCATCACCATGTTCACATATTGTGGGAAAAAATATTTTAAAAAAGCTAAAACCGGAATTAATATCAGTGGCATTTCCACTTCTGACTACAGGAGTCAAAAGGCCTTAAAGATGCTATAATAACAGTATTTCTTTTGGACAGGAACATGGTGTGATTGGATTAAGCTTTGATAGTAACACATTAGCTCAACGAATTAGCTCAACTACAGCAGCAGTGGTGTGTAATTGGGTACTGTTTTTATGCTTGGTATTTTCATACTGTTACTAACTGTACTATAAAGTTTAGATTAGATTTAGACTACAAGGGTGGGACAATAACTTTTAGTTCTCAGGATACAGTTGAAATTTCTCACTGCACCTTGAACACTTTTGTCCTAAATGCTTAATCAGCACTTTATTTAAGTATCTTTTCAAGAGAAGAAACATTTCTTTCTTTGCTGTTCCCTTTTATGGTGTCTGGCTCTGCTAACAGTGCCTTAGATTTGGTGACTGACAAAAGGAACCCTGGGCAGAATGAGGGATAATTGATGATTATTAGCATAAAACAGCAAGTTTAAAAAAACAAACAAAAAAAACCAAACGGCACAAAGCGCAAACATTTTAAGTAGGGCTGATACTGTTATCGGTATCAGGCCCGATAATGAGCTTGTACTTAAACTCGTAGTTGCACCGATAACAAAGATTGATACCTTTTGTGATACAACTGACCGAACTTTTATTGCACAAAGATTCCAACAACAGCAACAAATTGTTCGGCTTGGCTGTGTGGAAATGTTATAAAATGAATAATATGAGTAGTCTAATAAAATGTCTAAAATTATAACTTAAAAGTCAGCACTGAGAATTTGCCACTAGAATACAATAGGATAACATGGGACTATAGGAGAACATGTTGTATTCAATAAAGTTTTAACATACCATCATTACCTGTAGCATTATTGATGTGATTAAAGCAAAGGAACGGAAGAAAGAACAAATGCAGCATCACAAACACAAGCGATGGACCGAGAGGAAGAAAAAGACATTGTGTCCAATGTTTGTTGAATCCCAGACGGCACTCCATCATAATAAACTTGATCCCTTTCAGTAGTCTTTTATTGACTTTAATCTGCCAGGAATCCTAATAGCAGTTTCCCACTTACTGGAAATGCCTAACCCAGTTGTTGTTGTTGCTTGGAAATGTGTCAATCAAACAGCCACCACTGGCGCCAAGTGTCTATCTTTATTTTTGTGGTCTCTTTTAAATTTCAATCATTTGTTTGTTTAATTCATCCAATAAGAAATGCATTATATTATAAATACAATAATTAAGATATTGTACTTAAACATAACAGACTTAAACGTTTAAGTACAATATCCTTTATTATGATAATATAATATTAAATTCACTGTAGATGGTATGTTGTAACTGTCGAGTGTAAAAGACAGACATATTTTAATATAAACCCTAGATGGCAGTGCATACTTGTGTCTTCCTCGGCTCTATTTGAGTGCTGTTTAAGAGCAGTTGTGTGCACTAGTATTTATTCTATATCTTACAGTTTTATTAAGCAGCAACAAAAAATTTCAACAAATGATCTTCTGTGTTTGTTTGGATTCGGGAGCTATGTGATTTATCTGAACAGTATTGCGTGCTAAATCAGTTGAGCAATGACAAATACATGATCCAGAAATTTCCTCAGTGGATGATGTTACTTTTTATTGGATTAAAAAATACTTTAGTATAATGCAAGTCTCTCCTTTTTCTTTGGCTTTCTCCTAAACTCGAAACCCCATTCGATCTTAAAATTTATCCAAATCTTTGTCTCGCTGCATGGCTTTAGTTAATTTTCAGTTCATTCTGACCTATTTGAGTTGTACTGCTCCTTAACTTAGGGTCACACCGCAGCTCCATGCTTTTGACTGCTTTTCTACTCTTTAAATAGCAGCATGTCAGTGTTATTCCACCTACCATATTGAAAAATCAAACCAGCTGTTCCCCATTCTGCCACCTTTCCCCCTTATTCTTATCATCACAGTAGCCAGTTTACACCAGCTCATCTGACTCCTAGTGAATATCTATATCTATATATATATATATATATAAATGACCTGATTTAAAGCGGGCCGCACAGCTTGCTTGCATGAATTCCTGTTTGCTTTCTGACAAAGTGAGATTAAAATGTATTCAATCGCATCTGCAATTAAACTGATTCCTTTTAAATTACACTGGTGATGAAATTCTGTCAATAAAGGGTTTTTTACATTACATTAATAATCTGAAAGTCAGCTTTATTTGGCGGCACAGAACATAAAAATTGAATGGATCTCGCAGACTTGGTGAAATATTGCCACTGAAAAATAGTCAGTTATTGTCGATTTTTGGATGTAGTTATTAGTCATACTATGAAAACATTTGGAGTACTATTAACACACATTTCTAACAAATTAAGGAGAAAAGTGCAAAAAATGTTGGAAAAATGTTGGCAGAATTTTCAGAGCAAGATTCTTGACAATATTCTGTTTGTTCTTAACATTTCTAATGTATTTAATGATTTCATTGTATCGTTGTTAATCAGCTGTTGCTGTGCCTCTCTTACCTATCGACACACACCATATGGTTATAGACCTCTGGATATCTCTGATTTAGCTGCACATCTGGATAACTGACTAAAACGTAGGTGAAAACACTATAGATCCTAAAGAGGTAGTTTTGTAGGTAAACTATTTACTTTTTTTTTATTCAGCAGTTTTTGGCTGGATGGCAAAGACTTTTGATTAAAAGAAATGACCAGCATGCACAATACAGATGTTTTTTGTCTAAATAATAGGAGTTGAATTAACATCTGTTTTCCCACAGACTCTCTACTGGTGTCATTCTTCTCCACTCAGACCACTTAGTTTGCTTGTGCAGTCTCTTGCTTTTTTTTTTTTTTTTCAAACTAGACTACTGCAAGTCGCTTCTGGCAGGTTTACCTTTGAATGATTCAGAATGCAGCTGCATGAGTTGTCTTTCAACATCCCAAAATTTTTTGCACACCAATCCACTGCTGTCTTACCTTCACTGCCTTCCAGTAGCTGCACGCATCAGTTTCGAAACGCAGATGATTGCCTACAAAGTCAAGTGTGCCGTGAGAAATCACCAGGTGCGCCGTGGGAGATTATCCGATTTCAGTACATTGGTGTGTAGTAAATGGCAGAACAATTACATGCTCTTTCACTAGAGGGCAGTATCGTGCTAAAAACAAAAGTACATAGTCACGCTGTGAGGGAGACAACGCCACAGGTAATAATAATGGATAAATATTTGAAAAGCTTTGTGTTCAACTTAACAGGACCGGGTATCACATTCAGTAGGTAAATTAAGTTAATTAAAATTTGATTTTTTGATTATATTTTAACAAATATACTTTTTGTGACATTTTTTGTTTGGTGGTGTGCCTTGTGATTTTTCTAATGTAAAATATGTGTCGTGGCTCAAAAAGTTTAGGAACCACTGTCTTAAAGCACTCATCACTCCTCGCATTACTCCGCGCTCCCTTAGATCCACAAGCACTGCTTGACTAGTCCCCTACGACACAAGGTAAGTTTTGCATCAAGACTTTTCTCTGTTCTGGCACCAAGATGGTGGAAGGAAGTTCCCATAAATGTCAAAACAGCTGAGTCACCAGCTGTCTTCAAAAGACACCCCTCTTTCTGTGTTTTTCTGTGCAGCTCTTTTACAGTTTGGGGTAAGGGCCAGTCTGTGAATGCCTCCACCTTCCTGTGATCCATGGGCTATCCATTAGATCCATGGGCTAATGTGGTAACCAAGAAACTTGAGGTTATCTTGACAATTGGCATTTCTCTGCCTTGACAAACAATTGGTGTTTACGTAAACGTGATAGAACTGTACACACCTGTTGAATGTGTTGGGGAAGAGTGCGTAAATAGATGAGGATGTCGTCAATGTACGCTACAAAAAATCTCATTTATGAAAGAATGAAATACGGCAGGTGCATTGGCGAGCCCATATGGAATGACCTAATGGCTCTTCTGGTAGTAAATGCTGTTTTCCACTTATTACCCTCTCTGATTTTTATCAGGCTACTGAAGTCTAGTTTGTTAAAAACTCTGGCCTCACGCAGTTGTTCCAGAGTAGCCGCTACCAGTGGTAGTAGGTAGCCGTACTTAACGGTGACTGCATTTAGGCCACGGTAGTCAAACCTGCTGGATTCTGTTAAGGCGAAGTTTTATGTGAAGAAGACTTTACTAAATAAACAGGGCAGAGAAATAAACTGAGTCACAAGCCAGGCAAAGGTTGGTACACAGAAAACACAAAGCAAACAAAACCGGAGGGCAAAGACAAATCGTAAATGTAATTTAGCAAAGGTCGAAACCGTAGCAAACATTACATGTACACAAGAACCTGTCAGTATAAAGACAAGCAAAAATACTTCGCAACATGTTCATGTTGTTAGCATAAATGTTTACTACCGGAAGTACTGCCGTAAGTGGGCTAGTATTCAGGCAATGCTGCCCTCTAGTGGCTGAGAGCTGGAGTCCTGAAAAAACGGTTACAGTAACTTATAAAAAGGTATAATTAAATTGCAGTTACTTATGAAAATGGTACAGATGACAAATTTATGTAGTTTTATGTAAATATCTTTCCTTTAAAATCCTAGGATATGTTTAATAATATTAATTTGTTAATACAGGCTAGTACACCCTGTCATAGAGTAAAATTAACCCTGCCTCGTGTAAATATTTGAAAACGATTTAGTTGAACTAAAAAATAATCAAAAATAAAGCAAACTAAATGAGTTACTATACTTTTATAAAGTAACTGAAGAGTAACACTATTTAGTACATGAAAAAAATATTGATATAAATTTGTAATCTATAACCTGCTACACTTCCAAAGCAACCTTCCCAACACTGTTCATGTTTTTTCATGAATGTGTTTTTGTGTTTGTAGTCTCCCTGAGAGTAGAATGACAGATAAATTAAAAGAACTTTTAAGTTTTTACACTAACGTGAAATATTAGAACTATAACCTAATTGAAATAACATTAATCAACTTTGTGTTACATAGAAAGTTTCGGACCATTGTGCCAGAACTGCTATGTTCAAACTGACAGACCTGAATGATGATGAGCGCAATTATTATTATCACTGCTTTGCTATTTAAATTCAGCTTTAATATTTGGTATCCATTGCAGTCCTCGATTTTGTATTATGTATGCAATTTTAGCTTTCAATGCATTCTGCTGAACGTAGCATCTTATCTTTCTTTGCATAAATCTCATTTACTATCTCTAGCAGCACATGGTGCTTGTCTCTGTGAGCAGGGATATTTGTTTGCTAGGATGCAGACTAGATTGAAGAAAAAGGAAAAAAGTGTTACAATCTTACTGTTCTTTTAGCCAGACTTCTTAGCTACACTTCCTATTGTCCCACAGTGCTGAGGCAGAGATGCCTAAATTAGAAGGTGGAGGGCAGTGGGGAACCCATTCTGTGTTGTTTACACAGTGTGACTGTGCTAAGGCTCATAATATTCATTGTGTAGGCCAGAGTGGGACTAAGACCAGTGATTCTTCTTGACTTCTAAATAGGAGGCCAATAATACCAAGCCTTCAGCTTGTGTTTAAACAATCGTATGTGTCAGAGGAATATTATAAATTGGAAAGACTGCAGGCTAAAGAAGAAAAGAGTTTAGTAGTGGAACCGTACAGCTTGGGTAACTTTGCTGCATAAATCTTTATGCTTGGTCTCCATTGGTCAGTAAGAGTGTGTTAAGTCAGCTAGTGCACAGCGATATCTCTAGTGATTTTTAAAAAAATCGGTCCTAGCAGAAGGGTGATTAACACATTTGCCTTGCACCTCCAGGGTCCCACCTCTGCAATGTCTGTATGCAGTTTGCACTTTCCTTATCTGGGTATGGAATCCAGGTATTCCGATTTTCTCTTTATATTTAAAGACATGTTTTGTTGAAATCTATAAATCGTTTATAGTCTGTTAAGGGGTTTGGAGTTGCATCTGGTGGATAATGCTTTGTTATCGAGGTTGTCCCCTGCCTTGGGCTCCAAGTCCCTTGAGATGGTCTCCAAGCTCGACCCTGTGTAAAAGAAACAGTCGGATGATTCTGTAGTGAATTTCTTGCCTGTTGGTGAATTCTTTGTGATTTGTGTATGTTTTCTGCAGTAAATACATCACATTTCTAATGCAAGTCCAATGAAAAAAAGTCTTTCATAAACTTAGGTGATACTTAATAATAAAACATGCATTCAACAGGTTATTCTGATGCCTTCCACAAAGAGGGCAAGAACATTTCTATGTAAAGCACAATTTTCCACCAAGTTGTTCCAGTTTCTTAAAGAGAACTCTAACAAAAAGTTGCTTTGAGAGTGAAGATGAAGGATTAGGAACACTAGACAAATTGACTAGTGATTAAAAACCTTGTTTTAAAAATCAGTTTAACTTAAAAACTCTGTTTGTTGTAAAATAAACCTTGGTAGCCTGTAAAGATCACATTAATTATATAAAGTGTTAAATGATCCCTTTGGAAAAAAAACACTCCTAAGGAACACATAGTATGTGTAGACCTTATTTTTTATTAACCATTAAACTTTCATTAAAAAGCATCAGCCAGCTTCATTCAGTTGTGACAGAGCCAAGTACACTGTTCTCAGGCTAGCCTTTTATAATCCTCACCAGATCATTACTGAAGAAAACATTTCTCTGGTCAGGGATGAGCAGCCAAGGGCAAGTTCTACCAGTGCCACTCATTGCTCATTCTGATCAGCCACATTATTTTGTATGGAAAGTGAAGCCTGTTTACACCAGTATGCTAATGGGGTCATAGCTGGCAGGTCTAGAGATCAGTGCAGCTCAGTAAGGAGCCGGGGCCTGGGGCGACTGCCTCATTGGGAGTGAAATCCAAAAACATCTTAAATGACACTAATGGCTGGAGACGGCTCATGTAGATCCTATTTACGGTACATTTTTCCACATAAACAGCTATTTGGTGCAGGGAAATATGTGCAACTAAATGTTTGTTCAAGTTTATAGTAGGAGTCAATTTTGTTCTTCTATTTAGTTTTTTTGTAAAACTTAAGAACACAATTAAGATTTGTAGCTACGATTTAGTAATTATGTACCGCTTTATACCATTGAGCAAATCCTAAATGCCAATTACTTTGATTACACAACTTTTTATAAATTTTTTTTTACAGTTATTTAATAGTACTTTGGTGCATGATCATTAGGGTTCCAAAACAAAAAAAGACAGTGGCAGTAAAACCATAGCACATAACAACGTCCTTATTGTTAAATGTCCTCTAACCTCAGAACTGTAAACTGTGAAGTAAACAAAAGAAAAACAGGTACAGTGAGTTACATAAAGGAAAGCTGTATATGAATTGCCTTTGTAGAGATTGACTAACAGTTTGTGAATTCATCTTGTTTTATTTATGTCTGACTTCAAGGATAAAAGTTCTGGACAAAAACCGTAATAAGATTCCACAGCTTTACAACTTATTGTGGATGTCTTACTTTCACATTCAAACAAGGTCACAACTGTCAACATCTGGCAAGGCCACAGAATGATATACTGTGCCCTAAAGGAAGCACCATTCCTCATCAGGCCAATTGCGATGCTGGTCATGTGAGCAGGGGGGATGATGACGACCCACTGCGGAGTTTATATCCAGAGTGCTCGGAGCTCTGTCAGAGGCTGACTCATTCCACTGATAAATGTCTGGTCTGAAACAGCCTTTAACTTTTGGGAAATCTGTCTTTGTAAAAGTTTAACCTCCTCTTTATGGCCCACTTTTTTATTTTGCTTTTACACTTCTGAAAGGTAGGCGTAACTCATTCTCAGAATTTTTGTACAGATGCTTTTTGCTTACTACATGTTTACAACTGGGTGAAAATGTCATTGTACTTTCTGAATGTTTCTTTATTGTTTTCTTGAGTTATGATGTGTATAATATTTTATGTTTTTTCTACTTCCAGCTTAAAAATAACTTAATGCATCTGAATAATGAATATGTGGCAATCTGGGAAAGTGCTGAAATCTTGAAATATTGGGTAAGGTTCTGAAAGCTACTGGTAATTATAGTTCTCTTTTGTAATGTTCAAACATTTAAAAATCAGATTAAATTTCTGAATGAAACAGAAGAAAAGTTTGTTTTTAGCCACTTACAGGTTTTACCAAGTGAGGTAAAAATGGCAACATGCTAGAGGCCCGAAAGCACATTCTATTTATTAATTTTAGTTCAGCAGACATGAGTGGAGTAGCCAAAATCTAAATGAAATATTTATTTAATAGTTACTCAAGTAAGAGTAAAAAGTATCAGATGGAAAAACTACTTAAGTAATCAATAAGTAATTACTAGTAATGAATAGTTACCTCTGATCTGACTGACTTTCTAAAGTGCTTTTAACAGCAGACATTGTTTTAAAACAGCTTTACACAGGACGCAGTAACAGTAAAAAGTGTAAGTCCCTAATTAGCAAGCCGGAGGCGACTGTGGCAAGGAAAACTTCCTGAGATGAAATAGGAAGAAACCTTAAGAGGAACCAGACTCAGTAGGGAACCTATCCTCATCTGGGTGACACCACATGTTATTGTTAATTACAACTAATTGTAATGATCAAATGTAATGTAAATTGTAGTCTTGGGTCAACAGATCAAGGTAAAGTCGGTCCTTTGATGGACATTAACATCAATCACCTGTCATTTACAATCAAATATCAAACACACTCATGTTTTTCTAACAGTTAACTAATTCTATATTTTTCTACCTCTTAAGATCAGATTTTTTATAAATATACTTTAACATTTCATATATACATGCATTATTTAGGTAAAAATGAAATATTATAAAATGTTGGTTTTGTATGAATTCTCTACACTTTAGTCAGGTGTCAAAAAAAATCTACTGAGGTGTCAGGATTTTTGTATAAATGCATGATGTCCCGGTTTGCTGTCCAGTTTACTTTGTTTTGTGTTTAATGGATATGTGTTAGAATGAACGTTTGTTCATGAATGTGTGTTTGTTTGTAGATTCACAACATATTTGTCACTGCTTGCACATGAGCCCATATAAGGAAAAATATTCGGACAGTGTGTGAAATGTGGTTTTACAATATGGTTAAAATGCCCATAGATACCGAATTATTATTAATAGGGTTCAAATCATTGGCATAGCTTGGGGGATTTCAGAATAAAATGTTTTCCCCAATTATGTCTTCAAAGTACCATTGTTGCAATAATTATTTTACTTTTTTCATACCCTACCAGGAAGGGTTGCGAAAACTGACTGTCCCCGGATGCTAAAAAAAGGCTAGCTACGTCTCTGATTCAAATAGGCGTCATTTTACACTTACTGCTACATGTTTTAAAAGCTGGATGATTGCATTATGAAACTATTTTTTCATTCACTTTTTGGAGTGGAATTGTAGATTAATCTTGAGGTCATGGCTGATCTGCCTCCGATTACACACACAAACACCTTTCTCTGCTTCATTTTTCAGCTAAACACTTACTAAACTTAAGCGGTGGATGCGTAGCAAGACTTGAGAATAACTAAGTTTGGGGTCCTAAATAGCTGCTTAGTTTTTTTTTACACATTAGGGCGGCTCTGCATGATGATGTCCGATAAGATGAGAGACTTACTGTTTACCAACGGAGCCAATTGTTTACCAAAAGATTTATTGTTTATTAAACAGCGCCATTTTTACCAACAAAACTATTGACCTTTTTAAAAAGTCAAAATAAATAAAAATATTTATTTTATGTGTATATATATGTATAGTTAAAAATAAATAAATAAATAAAAAAAAGTGTACTGTGTGAGTACTGAGTTGTATGTCATCTCGAATAGGTAATAGCTAAAAAAAAAATTGGCACTGACAAGATGGTCATGATTACTGCCTTGCATGTCAGGGTGTCAAGCAAGCGGAGGTGAATTTTGTGGATGTTCCCATTTTGGGAAGATGACCATCCTGGAGTTGCAGACCAGGTTGCATTACATCAAAGGGGGTGGATTTCCAGCTTCGTAGTATAAGCCTGGGCAGTTATTCTCAGGAAGTAGCCTGAGCAGTCTGAGCGTGATTGTAAGGACTTTCCCTCTAAGGAACCAACCATCCAGGGACCCTCACTCCTCACAGCAATAGAGATGCCCAAGGCTTTCCCTGATGACCAGATGCAAGTTGCTGCATTAAAGGTTAAGCTAGATTTCTCTGGATTTGGTGATTTGGTACCCCTGGGTCCTTCAGGGATGACAAGAATACCTGATGACTTTTCCAGGGTGTCGAGAGGGTTCAAGTAGCGGTCTCCACTGTGTCCTGAGACCTTAAGGCTGGATGATTGGTTTCTTAAGGTGGCACATGCTGGTTCTCACCAGTCTTAACCAGTCTAACTTGAAGTGCTTTATAGCCTGTAAAAAAGGCCACCTCTGCCCTGCTCACAATGGTGCTGCTGCAGATTCATCAGGATAAGGCACTAATGGACCATACGGGAACTTTGGACAAAACTGGCCTAGCGCCCTGGGTAACAAAGTGTTCATTGTGTCTGGCATTGTTTACACTAGTGGTCAAGGAATGTTATTTCTAATTGTGTCGGGCTAACATGATGGATGTCAACAAGGTTCAATTCCTAATTTTTTTCTCTGTTTCAGATTAGCCTTTGTGGGTATGCAGTTAGGAAACCTTGTAGCAAATTTAAGGGGGGTAAGAAACCTTAAAACAAGCTTCCCGAAAATGGAAAAATAATCTCTTCGGAAGATGTTGAGAGCATCACTTCTTTCCCACAGAGGATTTATGGGTGGAGAATCCTTTGTTTAATTTTTCTTTTTTTGTTTTCTTTATTACACTCAACCCCTTTATTTCCCCCAAAGTCAGCACTATCCCTTCTCTGCATTCTAATCATCTAATCTCATTGCTCATATTACTTGACCTTAGTGTGGCTTACTACACCATAGATCATAATATTCTTCTCCACAGATTAGAAAAGTTAGTAGGATTAAAGGAATGGCCCTTGCAATTTCCTCTTGCTTAATCCTGATAAGACTGAGGTTCTGGTTCTAGGACCGCATGCAGCTAAAAGTAAGCCTCCTGATCACCTGATCTGTTTCACCAAGTGCAACAGTAAAAGATCTGGGTGTGATTATAGACTCCAATCTCTCATTTAAAGCCCTTGTAGATAATATTTACAGGATAGCATTCTATCATCTTAGAAATAAGATAAGAAGAAATAAAATAAGATAAGAAATATATTGTCAAAACATGATGCAGAAAAATTAGTTCATGCATTTATTACATCCAGGCTGGATTACTGTAACGCTTTACTGTCTGGATGTTCAACTAGGTGCATTAATAAACTTCAGTTAGTCCAGAACGCAGCAGCGAGAGTCCTCACTAAAACTAAAAGATACGAGCACATCACGCCAGTCCTATCCACACTGCATTGGCTCCCAGTGAGACACCGCATCGATTTTAAAATACTACTCCTGACCTATAAAGCACTAAATGGTCTCGCACCGCAGTACTTAAGCGAACTTCTAGTGTCTTACGTTCCGCCACGCCTACTTCGATCAAAGGATGCAGGCTGCCTGTCAGTACCGCGCAGTATAAAAACTACAGGAGGGGGCAGAGCCTTTTCTTACAGAGCCCCAAAGTTATGGAATAGCCTCCCTATGTATGTTCGAGAATCAGACACAGTCTTAGTATTTATGTCCAGGTTAAAAACATATTTATTTAGTCAAGCATTTTGTATTGATTCTTTCTAAATCTTCGGTCAACAGCATGATTTCAGAGTGACCGACTGAAATAGACTGTCAAGGTTACTAAATCACCCTCTTTCACTAAAGAAGGAAGGAATCTTGTCTTGTCACTGTACCATGTTTGAGCAAGCTGCGCACCGGCTCGGCTCCTTAGCAACAAACAAAATATGTACAGCGCCACTGTGAGGATGCGTTTATCTTGTTCATTGGTCCTTTAGGAAAGGGGGTTACACATGTAACTGAGATGATTTGGAATTTGAAATTAGTTCCTAAGAAGCCACAGCTTGATCGAGTCTTACATGTTGTCATGTCAGACTGACAGCCTGTATTGTAGCTTCAAATGTAACAACCATTTTCTGTAAATGAAATTTTGTTTACCATTGTTCTTCTACTGAATATTAGCATTGTTTCAATGCAGCTTGTCTAGATAAATTGGTGGACCAGAACTAGTTGTTTTCTACACCTCTTTTTCTGTACAAATTTAACTGAGAATCATTGTTATGGTAAAATGTGTCCTTTTAGGAAAACGGTCATTAAAAGCTGACTATAGGGCATTGAACATGATGACCCACTAAAACCTAATTTAAAACATAGATATTTAAGAGGAGAATTGTCTGTGGAATTCTTTTTTCAATTGTCCAATGCAATTGACTTTGTTTAGAAACACAAAAAACAACATTGCATTTTGGGAGAATGGCGTATGCCTGGAGATGAAGTGGAAACATCACCAGGGCGATCTAGGACGACCCACTTCGCCATAAAGACGTTCCAGCTGCTCTTTAAGGACTAAAGTTGTTCAGACACACACAATGTAACCACATAATCCCTGCTACCTGTTTTTCACCCAAATGAGGATGGGTTCTCTGTTGAGTCTGGTTCCTCTCAAGGTTTCTTCCTATCTCATTTTCCTTGCCACCGTCGCCCCCGGCTTGCTCATCTGGACAAACTGATTTCTGTTTCATTTTATCTTGTAATTTCTTCAATTGTGTAAAGCTGCTTTGTGACAATCACCATTGTAAAAAGCGCTATACAAATAAAACTGAATTGAATTGTATTGAAACTTTGTTTGATGAAAATGTGACAGACAAAACTCATAGTTAATGAAATTATGTCAGGCATGGTGATTATAAGGGTTATTATTTTTTATAAGGGTGTTAAATTACCCAGTTCATTTTTTTAGATAATAGAAAGACATCTATCAAGGAAGTGTGGATTTTAGCAGTGCATCATCGTCGTTATGTGAGTTCAGTCTGTCTGGTCCATTATTTTCTGGTGCTCAAGGGTTCTCTGGCGAAGCCCAAGCCATCTAATCACATAAGCTTTATGTTGCCACCTTGAAGTTTTACTGATAGACACAATGCTCTAAAAAACCAAAGCCGTCAGGCATCGGAGGGAGACTGCTTCAATTCACAGTCCATATGGTTTCCAAACAGGAAATAATTTGCTTCACAGTGTGAAAAACTATTGCCAAGCCAGTCTGCCATTCTGGTGCTGAACAGCATTCACCAAGGGCCACTCTTGTTATCATGTTAACCGTATAATTTTTGAGTTTTAACCTGATGAAAATGTCAGTGTACTGTTTTAAGCTTTATGCACATAATTTGATATAATTTTATTACATACACAAATTTAGTCTCGCCGTTACTTTTTCAATAAGATCCACAGCTTTGGAAACAGTTTAAACTAGATTTTTGGAGCATGGCTTCGGGGATTTTCCCTATTTGGCCACAAAAGATGGGATTAGGGATTAATAAAGTGTGAGGAGGTCCTGGGTACAATCTGTGTTACAGTTTATCCCGGAAGTGCCAGGCTCTATTTGAAACGCCTATGTTTCTTACACCCCAACCATTAAAACAGACCCCTGTTTGGGGCTTTGGGCATAAGGACATTGTAGTGCTGAAACATTGGGCTTTCTAGTTTTGGTAAATGGAAATCCTAATGCTACAGCATATGGAGACATCCCAGACAAATGTGTGCTTCCAAATTAATGACAAATGTTTGTGCAGAAATTTCCAAACTGGGGGCATGACCCCTAGATAAGTGGTATAGTTTATTAGGAGGGGGCACAGAAAGGTTAGTGTGAAGTCAGCAGATTTTTATAAGGATGCGCATAAATTTTGAGAGAGAAAAACAACTGAAATATGTGCCAAAAATACATGCTATGCCGTGACGCACTGCTCTGCTCTCTAGTATACTGGTTCTTGTTGGCAATAGCATGCTTGAAAAGATCTGTTGAAAACAATAAATACTGTTACAAAGTAAAACAATGTAGAAGCTGAAGGTTTTACTTGTAATGCTTCTACATTAAAATTGACTTGTTCCTTAGGGTTTTTTCAGTAAGTTGTTACACACAGAATTTGTTAATTATCATTAATGAATTAAAATGTTTCAAATAAATCCTCTTAAAGTATCTTTATGTATGTAAGCCTGGTGGAAAAAAGTTTGAGAAACACTGGTTTAGGGAAAGACACAGTTCTGGATGTGCTGGTAAGGTTTCCACAAATGTTTTACCATAAAGTCCATGTTTTCATGTCAAGTCAAGTCAAGTCACCTTCATTTATATAGCACTTTTTACAATTGGAATTGTTTCAAAGCAGCTTTACAGAAATACATCAGAAACGACAATATTAAACATTTATTAAAACAGTCAATTTTATTGATATCTATAAATTTAAAGTCCCCAACTAAGCAAGCCAGAGGCAACAACGGGAAGGAACCAAAACGCCATCAGTGAAAGAATGGACAAAAAAAAAACCTTGGGAGAACCAGGCTCAGTCGGGAGGTCAGTTCTCCTTTGACCAGATAAACCAGTAGGTTACCTATGCTGCAGCAAAGTTTCTGTGGTCTTGTCCGGATGGCCGTTTAGAAGACAAGAGATGACTGAGAAATTGGCTTATTGTCTCCAAGTGATGGTGGCGACGGTGAGCTCGGAATAACAAAGAACAGACATATGTTAGCGTAGATGCAATTCGACTTGTGATAAACAAATATATTATGTGTTATTGGTGTTATTGGTGATTATATGTGTTATTGGTTGTGTTTCCCGGTTCCAGTTGACCTGATTATTGCAGCCTGATAATCCTTTAACGGATTTGAATAGTAAAAATGTCTGTAATTATGTGTAGGCCAGGTTAAAAAAATGTGTCTTTAATCTAGTTTTAAACTGGCAGAGTGTGTCTGCCTCCTGAACAGTGCAGGGTAAGTTATTCCAAAGTTTAGGCGCTAAAGAAGGATCTGCCACGTGCAGTTGATTTTGTTATTCTAGGTATAATCAAATTGCGTTTTGGACCAGCTGGAGCTTTTTTATTGATGTGCAGAACAACTATCCAGTAAAGGATGAACCAAAATTTCTGCATTTGACCTCGAGAGCATAGGTTGTAGTTTAGATATATTTTTAAGATGATAAAATGCATTTTAACAAATGCTGGAAATGTGGCTTTCAAAGGAGAGATTACTGTCAAAAAGCACACCTTAGTTCCTAACTAACAATGAAGGGTTGACAGAGCAACCATTAAGTGTTAGACAGTGATTTTACATTATTACAGGCAGAGGCTTTATTGTCGATAATTAACACCTCTTTTTTTCAGGATTCAGCAATAAAAAAAAAATTTGTCATCCGTTTTTTTATATTAACTATGCATTCAGTTAGTTTTTCAATTTGGTAGGTTTCGCCACGTTGCGAAGAAATATATAGCTGAGTGTCATCAGCATAGCAGTGAAAGCTAACGCCATGTTTCCTAATAATATCTCTCAAGGTTAACATGTAAAATGTAAAAAGTAATGATCCTAGAACTGAGCCTTGGGGTACTCCATACTTTACTTGGGAGTGATATTATACCTCTTCATTCACTGCTAGAAATTGTTGGGGGTCAGATAAGTAAGATTTAAACCATGCTAACGCACTTCCGCTAATGCCAACAAAGCTTTCTTATCTATTTAAAAAAATGGTTGTGGTCGACAGTGTCAAACGCAGCACTGAGGTCCAATAGCACTAATGGTGTAGACAACCATTATCAGCTGATAGCAGAAGGTCATTTGTAACTCTAATCAGGTGGCAGGATCTAAATCCTGACTGGAAATCCTCATATATATATATATATATATATATATATATATATATATATATATATATATATTATTTTTATTTTTTTTTTTCTCTAGGAAAAAATGTAATTGTAAAGATACAACCTCTTCAAGAATCTTTGACAGAAATGGGAGGTTTAAGATCGGTCTGTAATTAACTAGATCTTTGGGATCAAGTTGTGTTTTTTTAATGAGTGGCTTAATAAAAGCTACTTTAAATGTTTTGGGAACATATCCCAATGACAATGATTTCTAATTAATTATAAGTAAATGAAATTAATTATATTCATAAATTAATAAAATTAGTAAAAAGAATAAGAATATATGTGGAAGGAATATTTTTTAATGGAATAGATTAAACCAGCAGTGCTGGAACTAAAGATGTATTAGGCAAGTCCCAGCCTACAGG
Organism: Bagarius yarrelli; assembly: GCA_005784505.1. Taxonomy (NCBI): domain Eukaryota; kingdom Metazoa; phylum Chordata; class Actinopteri; order Siluriformes; family Sisoridae; genus Bagarius; species Bagarius yarrelli. The sequence continues at coordinate 7,823,446 of VCAZ01000003.1, read as the reverse complement.
CCGTTTGTCTAAATATCATGAATGGGGATATACTGTAAATACTTGGATTTTCTGCACAGCTGCTGCTTTGCACTTTATAAAACTGGAGCAGTAGTAAGATAAGGATGAGAGGATGTGTGAATGTCCATCCTTACTTTCGGAGAATTGGCTTTTACCATAGATGACAGATGTGGGTTTTTTGCAAGCAGTTGTTTCATAAGACAAAATGTACATAAAATTAATAATAAATAATACTTATAAGAATATACTATTATTTAATATTATTATTAATAATAATATTTATATTATTAATAATATTTCTTTAAAGTAATAGGATATGTTGACATTTAATTAGGTGTTGCTTTGCCTATTTCTGATTTATGACAGTAAGATTAATCCTGCCTGGTATAAATGTTTGAAAATGATTTAACCTAAAATTAATCACAAATGTATGAAATGTAATCAGTGACTTTACTTTTATAAAGTAATTGAAAAGTAGCAGTACATTTAAAATAGGATATTTTGCAATCTGTAACCTATTACATTTGTAAAGTATCTTTCCAACACTGCATATCAATTAGAGGATTTTATTTAAATCATTAATCTTTCTCCAGTAGTAAATTGTTAACATTAATTCCTTGTTTTATTTTTGTGGTTTTATAAGAAGATTTCACTACTGGAGAAGTAAAAAAAGAATAAATTGCTACATAGGCTGAACAAGATGATACTGTTTGCAAAATGGTGACTTCACCAAATATTTGATTGTATGCAATATCCCAGGCAGCAGGTGGCATTCAAGCTCTCATAGGCAATGGAAAGAATGGTGGAAGAGTAGTGTAATAATGAGGCCCTGGTAAAACTCAAAAATGCATAGAAAGGCATGCACCTGTTTTGACTGGCAGACAGGGACTTTGCTCTACAAACATGCAAATGTGATTAACTTAATTATGAGCAAGCCGCCGCAATAAGGGCTTCTTTATGCTATCCATATTGTAAGCCCGATGATCCAAATTTGCAGCAAAACAGCCGAGCTAAAGGATGCTTTCAGTTTGGAGGTTTATTGTGCTTTTTGGAAGCTGATATGTACATAAAAACAAGCTTTTTACAAACGAACCCCTCTGAAATTCCATATTAGCTACAGTTTTACAAAGTTTTCAAATGACAAAAGGAAGCAATGAAGAAAACGCACATAGAACACATGGGGATTTGATAGCAGGAGAAAAAAAGAGCCTCAGTATTAAGAGTTGCTATCACCCAAGCAGTTTTTTGGACCTCCCTCAGTCCAGGATCCTCTGTCCTACCCAGGACTACTGCACCTGTGTCCATATGGAAAAGAAGTGCTTTTACCATGGCTATTGAGAAAAATGTACATTTTAATTGAGTCCCCACTGAGTCATGGTGAAGGCTTTCACAATCTCCTGCTTTAACAGATGGCTCACTATTTTTACTCTCACCTGCTGTCATGCTGAGCAGAACCGGAAGAGCTGCTGCAGTTTAATGGCATCCCATGGGTCTTTGCTTCCCTACACACATCGCCACAGGTTCAAGCCCACCTGGAGAGAAAGGCTTGCTTGCATGTGTTTAGTAACTGTTGTAAAATATTACACATTACATTGTGAAAGGAAAGAAAAGGGAAGCAATCCAGAGGGAAGAAAGGTAATGGTTATAGTGCCTGAAGCAAGTTGTTAAGATGGACTGATGTTTTTATGCTTCTGTTGGTCTTATAGGAAATAGGCAAAGATAGAGTGTGAAGATATCTCTTAACCTCTGAAGGATCACTAATCTTGCAAATTTTAAAACTTTACAACATCCAAGAGAGATTTATTTCTATTTTTAAACGAGGTAGAAAGACAACAGCAGTAAAACATATTTGTGTGATCCATAGCAGTTAAAATTTTCCTAGATTAAAAAAGTACAAACGAGGACAAAGCAATAAGCACGGGCTGAGATCTGCTAATCCCGTCTCATTCAGTTGCTTGCTTTTAAACCTATTTTCTTTTTTTCTGCCTCAGAACTTAAGTCAAATAAATGGTGTTGAAAGGGGTATAGTTTTATGTTGTATTTAAACTAGACACAAGACATTTTACACAAAGTAAGAACTTTATTTCATTTTTAAAATGTTTTAAATAATGTCTTTGTCTAGACAGTGGCTCTGTGAATTCTCACTCTCTGCTCAGTGTTGGTACAGGGCATGTCTTCACCTTCATAACTCATCTGATGGCTGACCTTTTAAGCACAAGATATTTCATTTTTTAATCGCAACCTCTAAATAATATAAAGTTGGCCTTTTTTCTGCTCTGAATATCTTAGGTGACTTTGGAATTAATTAAGGCAGAGAGCCCACATTGTAATAAAATCATGCTGTCCTACGTAAGGGGACTGAAGTTTTTTATAGCATATAATTTCTTTAATGTTCTACAGCAAGACATAGTGGTGCGAATGGCATGTGATGGCATTGTATTTTTTTGTCTCGAAAGGTCGTACTAAAGTCCTTTATCTATGTTGACTGCTAGTCAATAATGCCTCCTGAGAATGACAAATAATATATTGTAGAAAATGGCAATGCATGTCAACCACCAGGAAAGTCACAGAGAAAATATTTACAAGCATTTTAAATAAATAATAATTGTTTCAAAAAATGTAACCCATTAAGGTTGTGATTTAAAATAAAGAATGGATATTGTAAATAGAAACAAAAAACAATAAAATGATTAAAAATAATTGTGCTTTTATGGTCACGAATGGTTTCCATTGTTAGCAAATGCTACATAAATAAAAATTAGGGTTAAACTATTTAATTATGAATAAGCAGATTTGACTGGATAAAAAAGGTTAACCCAAACTCACTCAAGCTTTCATCTCATGCTTTGTCTTGTGAATTTGCCCTCCATGTTTTCCCATTTGAAAGTGTATTACTGAAGTTAAACATGATCTGTTTGCTGATTGTCTGCCTTTGGGTCCCCACTGAGAGTACGTTCTTTAATACATATTTACAAGGGGCATTGGTAAACACTGCCTCAAGATAACCTGTGTGCACTCTTTAAATCTGTTCTGATGGGCCTTTTGAGCGGTCACATTGAGGATGTGTGTGTGTGTTGGGAAAGTGCTCAGTGAATGGAGTGAACACTTTTCAGATGTACCAGTACAGACTGGTGAGGAATGAAATTTAGAAAAAAAGGCCATGATTGATGAGAGCTGCCAGATGTTGGTATGCATAAGGATCAAGTCTCTCCCTGAGTGCCTCTGCTTCTACATAAAACCCCAGTCAGACATCTGTGTGGCTGGTGGGCTTTTTTTTTATTAATGCAACAAAACTGCAGCAAAAAATCTTCATTTATGATGTTCAGTGTTGTTTAACTTACTGACCTGGGATCAGGTGTGCCATCATTTGTTCTGCTGCTAAATAGGTCTTTAAAATGTCTATGTCTAAAATGCCCAAAACAGATAATAGAATTTACATGAAGAGGTAAATATGTGAAGCATTGTTCATTAACACATTGGGTTTTATTTTAACTTAACAGGCATAAAGTGCAATGAAATTAGTGCAAGTGCTCCAAAACTCCGAAAGTCTAGCAGGGAATTCAAATAAGTCAAGAGTTGTGCATTAAAATTATAATCTGGGTGATATTTTTGCAGTGTTTTTGCAGTTTAACCGAATTTTAGATTCTTGTTCCTCACTGACAGAAGGAAAACCTGATGTGTTTTTTTTATTTTCACAGTGATTATAAAAATGTAACTGCTTAATAAAGTTCATTCAATTTCCTTCTGAACTCATTTCATATAATGCTCAGTAACAATTTAAATAGGTAGGTTGAAAATTTTAGGCTGGTGGACATCTTTCAGCTTTTCTGCAGACCATAATAGTAAATGTTGCTTATTTAAGATATTTTAACCTCCCCTTCAGCTTAAAGAACTTGATTCAGTTCTATTTCAACCTCTTATAAAAACAGCGTGGTTCTGTGTGAAGAACAGCCTCCCCCTGGATGTTTTTCACACCATACTGTGTAAATTGTGAAGACTGTCATATCCGAAAAGCCTAGATCAGCAGTTTCAACCAGCTCTATTGGCACCAAAAAAACAAGCCAAGATCACATTTTTTCCATGTTTGATCGAAAGCGCTTGACCTGAATCTAAATGATTTTTTAAAACTGTGCTGCTGCATCATAATTTCCTGGTTGAATAATTTCATAAATTAAAATGTGTGCATATGTTCCTCTTAAAAGTGTCTGGTGAGTGTATAAAAATGAATCTATAATTTCTGATCATCTATCATTTTAAACATCTGTATATTTTTTCAAAAATCTTCTATACCAAAATAAAAAATTTTGCTTCAGAAAGTGGAAGTTTGATTATATAGTCGTTAATCAGTCTGTATCAATGGAAGTCCAGGGAAGTTTGTGTGAGTGAAATTTGGGCCATCCATCACCTTATTCGGATGTTTCATAATACAAAACCTTATGCATTTTTCTTCTGTTGGCTTTGTCTCAGTCAGATCAGATATCTTTGTGCAGTTTGGTCGATTGCGCATTTGAGCATTGCTGACAGAATAATAGGCTGCATGCTGTAGATGCTATCTGCATGTGATAGATACACCTGTTTCTTCAATTACACACACGGACACAGAAAGACTGGAAATGTGAGCAACATCTCACTCAGCATCCATACGCTGCAGTGTTGTCAAACTAAAGCAGAAAAAAAATTGCAAGAACATTATTCATACATTATTCAATGTGGGCCAACAAGGTCACGAGACAAAATAGAGGCTATGGAGCTTGGCTGCTTCTTTATCCACCTGTTTTAATGTATAAAGTTTGTCTTTGACTTTGTGTTTTTGTGTCAGATTAAACATGACTTTTTTTTGTTTCAGTTTGTGTACTAAGAATGTCAGTGTGTCCAGATTTTAAAACATGCTATGAATCTCTCCTGCAAGTGGATTACCATCAATATTATCATCATCAACATGACACACTATACAAACAACAGCAAACAATGATTTAACATGTTTTATGACTAAACACAAAGACAGAAATTAGGTAATGATAGTTGTGAATGATAAGTGAAATAATTAGATTATACAGTAAGTCTTTAAGTGAAAATAGAATTAAATGTTTATTTTTTACTTTTACTGATGTATTTGTATATACATAAAGCACTTTCCAGGACAATGTGATAAACAGAACAGAAAAAAACCCTTGTAAGTACATTTGTCTCTGTGTGCCATCTGTTCTAGAAAAAAAGACCAGTGAAAACAGCGATTTTGTCCATAGGTGGCAGTAATTTGCCATAAGTCTCAGGAGACCCAGGAGTAAAAAAAAAAGACTATTGTTCCCTAATGGCTCCTATGCAAGAAGTCTTGCTCAAATTAGTCTCCTATTTCTTCTAAGATAGCAGTTGCGAGTCTACAATGGCACATACTAAAATCCTCAAAGAGATACCATTCAACATAATTGCTTGTGGAGGAAATAACTCTTACTACATTCAAATGACTTGCTGAATACGGAAAATGATGCGGTGTACCTTTACACATCACCTGCATCCATATGCATGATGACTCCCATTAAACGAGCTTTGTCTAGAACTTCAGGAAGCAAATGAGATCTCAGCATGGTGCTCACAATGACAATATTTATGCAAGTAAACTGTGTACAAACAACTGGTGCATTAAAAAAAAGGAGCCAACATTACAGCCTCTTTCAAACTTGAATGCTAGATTTCCTTGTCCTCGTTTCTCTACTCCTTAACTAAGCTGTCATGGCCCCCAAAAAGAGAAGCTTTACACAGAGCCATTTGTTCGTAATGAAGAAAGTGCTACTGTATGATAAATTGATGTATTTAAGAATGGTTTAAATATAGAGGGAAAAAGAATAGAAATTCTTTATCTTGTAGACAAAAAAATGTAGAGAGAGACAGTAGAGAAGTTGATTGGACCACCAGTCACCAATTCCTGAAGCTCTGTCATGAGTCAGTGTCCGTGGGCTGATTACTTGCATTAAAAAAATGCGAGAAAAATGATATGCAAGAGACAAAGGCCGAGTTCGGCTATTATTCTAAATTTTAAAAATCTTTAAAAACTATATGTGTCTGCAGGAGGAAAACTGAAAACGGGACATGTAGAATAATGAGCTCTGGGAAGGACAGCCAGAATGAAGCGTTTTACCTTGCATCCCCTGGGAAAAGAATGATTTTTCTAGTGAAGGCAGCACTGACATACACACTTGCAAGCCAGGATTATAATTATTTGAGTATTTGTGCTGGTAAAATAAAGGAGAGAAAGGATAGAGATTGGTACATGCAGTACGCACTGTTCAGTTCGGGGCCATAAAGGAAACTGAAGTACCACTAAATATTTTGGGTTATCAGTGATATCTTCCTTTGACTAAACACTAAAGACCTCTTTTACTTTTTGACTAAACAACTGCATTGCAGCTATTTAAAAATTCTGTTGATTTGACATGGATGATGGCTCCAAGAATTGTCAAATGTTGGATTAGTCATAATAAATATTGTGTTTTGCTACGCAGTTATTTTGGAGATCATAATATAACACACTGTTAATTTTTCAGGGTAAGACTGTTCCGGCTACAAAATCTAAAATCTTTAAGTTTGATTTTATACACTGTTTCTAACCAAAACACTGTTTGAACACTGTGCCGTTCTGCACAGGATATAATTAAAATAAAAAAGAAGGTTTTCATTTTCTTTTTATTGCAGTTTTGTTTAATCCAGTGATATAGGACAATGATATTAATAAGTAAAGGAGAACAGCAGGTGGCATTAAAGTTGAAATGTGTGATCATATATGATATGACTGCATCCTTATTCGTCATCTTGAAGCTTTCAGAGAAAAGTATACCTTAAAGATCATTATGACGTTGCGCAGCTTAGGCATAGAAACCAAACACACAGCTATCCAGAGCAGCACACAAAACTTACCATTGGCATAAAAAAGAGAGGAAAACATTAGACCCAACACAGTAAGTGACAGAAAATGGGCTTTACTAGTTGTTCTGCTGTTTTTGCTGAGCTAAAGTGTATGGTGTAGCTGACAAACCCTGAACTTTCTGTCCTAACTGAGAGCTGCCTTCCTGCTACACCATACGTTATAATCACCTATTCTTGCAGAGCAATGCTGGCATGACCACTGATCCAACTCAGCCCAGGTTAGAACCCCCTTTTAATTGGTTATTTTAACTAACAGAGGTGAGTCTGCAGCAGCAGGAAGTAATCCACCAGCTATTGCAGAGCCTTCACACCGTCATGACCGAAACTCCTTGCTCTTTGCACTGGCTGCCACCACTCCTGTCCCCGACCTCTACAGTGAGGCCGAATGCCTCAGCACAAAAATAAGTTCTGCTATTGATGTCAAGGCCTACCTCCAGACATTCTCGAGGATCACCACAAATAGGGGAATTAGCCTGCAGAGGAGTGGTCAAACATTCTTTCCGAATTCTGTCTCTGCACTCCACTGCACAAGCACACGTTGACTGGTTGTTGCTGGACTCGGCACTAAACAAAGCACTATTATTTTCATTACACTACTGTTCTATTTGGTGTCTGTGTTTTGCCCCTGCAGCTTAAAATATCTATGTGTATATTTGGGTTTACAATTCAGCTGGGGTTTCTCAAAAAAATATTTTTTTTTCAGGAAAATATATATTTTTCTGGGTTTTTATTACCTTAGTTAATTCTGGTTCTCACAATTCCTCAAACTTAGTTACATCAATTAATTTATTAATTTATTGATTAAAATTCAAATTTAAATTGGGGTTGCTGATGAAGTTAACAATCATAAAACATCTTTACAGCGAACGACTGTAATATCGTTAAGGTTGTATAAAATAACACATAGCCCGGTATATGGTTAATACATGATACAACTGGCCTTAGGGGTCTTGTCCAACTATGACAGTCCGGCAATGCTGGGATTTTTTTTTACAGTGATTTGTCTCACAAAACTTTCATCTTTGAGCCACATACCAACCCCACTGCAGCTGCATGTCCTTCTGATTTGTCAAAAAAGATGGTGTTCAACCAATGCAAGATTTTTTGTTTTGGTTCAGTGGGTAAGGTTTCGAGTCACTCGATCTGTAAAAGCCTGTTTTTTTGTTGAATTTTATTTTATACTTTCAAATTTGTTGTTGATGTTGGTGACTCCTTGAGCATTTTAACATTAGTATCTGTTCTCTGTCAGGGCAGTGGAACCCAGAATAACACCTGACATAAAGAAAAACACAGGCTTGTGGCAGAAAGGAGCCAGTTGTAGAGACAGTGTGGACACAAGCGAGAGCCAGAGAGACCTGTACTGAAGATCATTTACTGTCTGGGCTGATGGCATGTACAGTATAGCACTCTATATGTGCTTGTTTGTTTGTAAGCCTCAGACAGACACTAAAGCCAAGAGCATTACAAGAAAACATATTATTCTGCAACAGGTGTCAAGAGTAAAATACAAGGTGATGAGGCGCTCCTATTTATACAGATACCAGCTGTTCAAAGCTGCCATGCTTTACATTAGAATGTAAAATTAGAAACAAGCTTCATATTTAAGCTCAAGGTTAAAGCCAGTGTGTTTTTTAATATTAATGATTATCGTTGTCATGCCCTTTAGGATGAAAGGAAAGGAAAAGAAGTAAAGTCTATATTAAAATAGGTAAAAACGCTCATTAAAATATTGTAGAGGGAGACCTAATGAAAATTTATATGGTGGGATCTTATTAAGTGCTTTAAAATGACTCTTTTTTAGAACTAAGTTGAAAACATTTTAAGTAAAGAACACAGTGTGCTTTTTTAATGTTTAATGTTTTTTTTTTTTTTTTTTTACAGGACCTGAAATAAATAAAACTATAAAAGTTTGACATGGTTCTAGTATGGTACACCCCTGTGAAGCTGTCACTGATTGTGTGTCTGTGTGTCTATACATAGCTGTTGGCTGAACTGCGTTGTGGTTTATATGCATGTGTGTGTGTGTGTGTGTGTGTGTGTGTGTGTGTGCGTCTCTTTGTGCATTTGCACACATTGTCAGCTAAAGCTCTAAGCCCTGTCTTAGGTAAAGTTTAAACTCTAGGAGACACACAAGTGTATTATGATAAAAAGCCAAGCCGGCAGACATGCCAGGAGAGACAGCATTGCCGCAGGGAACAGCCCACACCAGTCTGCTATCATGAAAAAACACAATCTGAGACCTATAGAAAAAGACAGGTAAAATAATTTGCAGTTAGACTATGCTATCTCATTATTATCAGTTTTCATGAAGCTTAAACATATGTTTTTCTTTTTTTTTTTTTTGAAAAACTGTGAATTTAAATTAATTTATCAGACAAACAGACAAAGTCTATGGCACCTATATTTACCCTTCATGCTAACCAGGGGTGAATAAAATACCTGTAAGCAACACTAACATATAAAAGTTTAGTTTTTAAGATAAAAAAAGTTTGTCCATTTAGAATATCACAGATTTTTAAGTATTAAATATGTACTTAAATATTCAAAAGTACAGTACAAATGCAAAATAGAGAAGCAAAAAATATTTAAAAAATTATTTTATAGCCTCAGTTTTAGCAAGATTAGGTTTAGTTTTAACTGTTTTTTATGTAATTAAAAAAAATAATAACAAATGTTTGTTTTTAAGTATAATTATAATTTTCAGGCTTGCCGGATGCGTTGTCCTGCCAGGCCACCAGAGCACAACTGAGACTTTTTGTGTTTATGTTGTAAACCATGTGCTCAGTGTTTATTTATGTGTCTGTGTCTTGTCACGATTTCCTTGTACGTGTCATTCTTCTATTGGTTTTTAGCTCTGTTTTGTCTTAGATTTATTTCGGTGATGTGTCCCTCATTTTGTTCAGTTCAGTTCAATTGTGTTCTTGTTTAGTTTCCCCCCTTAGGTTGTGTATTTTTACCCCTGTGTTTCAGTTTTTATTGTTCTTACCTTGTTGCTTGTCATGGTCGGTGTCTATGTCACGTTATGGTTATATTTATGGTTTATGTTTATGTTCAAGTTATGTCAGGTCTGTTATGTCACATTGCTTCACGAAGACTTAAACACCACATTTCTCTATCTCCAAGAGCATGAGGTAAGGAGGATGGTGAGGACAGTTAACTTTAAAAAAGCTGCAGGACCTGACACAGATCAGCTAGCAGGGATCCTTAAAAAGTTGTTTAATCTCTCCCTGACACAATGCTTAAAAACCACCATCATTATCCCCATTGCAAAAAAAAACAAACATAGACAGTCTCAATGACTATAGACCAATAGCCTCTACATCTGTCATCATAAAGTGTTTTAAGCAATTAGTCTTTCAGCACATCAGAGACTGCCGCCTGCCCTCCTTTGATCACCACCAGTTTGCCTACAGAGCAAACCGATCCACCGAGGATGCTATCGCCATAACGCTTTATAGAGCACTGAGCCTCCTGAAGAACCAAGAGAGCTATGTGTTTAATACAGTTATTTCTGGACATATTACCAAACTGTTTAACCTGAAGAACCACCCTTCCACATGCACCTTGATAAAACATTTCCCCATCAATTCAATTCAATTCAATTTTATTTGTATAGCCCTTTTTTTTTTACAATGGTGATTGTCACAAAACAGCTTTACACAATCGAAGAAATTAAGATAAAAATGAGACAGAAATCAATTAGTCCCTGATGAGAAAGCCGGGGGCGACGGTGGCAAGGAAAAACTCCCTGAGATGGAAATAGGAAGAAACCTTGAGGGGAACCAGACTTAACAGAGAACCCATCCTCATTTGGGTGAAAAACAGAGAGCAGGAATTATGTGGTTACATTGTGTGTGTGTGAGCAACTTAAATCATTAGTCCTTAAAGAACAGCTGGAACGTCTTTTATGGCGGAGTGGGACGTTCTTGATCACCCTGGTGATGTATCATCCACTGGAGCAGGTCACAGGGAAGGGTTCCGACAGGTCCGGGGTGGAGATGGGGTCTGGATCACATCGGCAGCTTCGTTGTTGCTCAATAGTGAGAGAGAGGGAGAGAGAGAGAGAGAGAGAGAGAGAGAGGGGAAGGAAGAAGACAAAAAAGAAGGAAAACAGTTAAGTGACAATGTAATCACATGGTTTGGAGTGATTAAGTGAATAATGTAGAGTGCAAGGATGGACTCCGGCAAGACTAACTAGGTCAGCTTTAAATGAGAGATTGGAGTCTATAATCACACCAAGATCTTTTACTGTTGCACTTGGTGAAACAGAAAGACTGTCTAGGGTTAAGGTGTGATCAGGAAGCTTACTTTTAGCTACCTAGTGGTACCTTTTAGTGGTCCTAGAACCAGAACCTCTGTCTTGTCAGGGTTAAGCAAGAGGAATTTGCTTAACATCCAATCTCTTATTTATTTCCTTCACACACATTGCCCAACTTTATAAACTGGCCTTTCGCATTAGGCCTTGATGAGACGTATAAACTGTCATCAGCGTAACAGTAAAAAAAACTGATATCATGCTTACGAATTATGTTTCACAGAGGCAGCATGTAAAGAGAGAAAAGAAGTAGGCCCTAAAACCGAGCCCTGTGGAACACTATACTTTATAGTGTATAGGGAGCACGCAGAATAATCACCATTTAAATCTACAAACTGATAACGATCGGAACGATCAACAGACCGCAATCTGTCACACATGGCCCCACTTGTCTATCACACCCACACCCACACCCAAGTATTAGCTCGCCTCAGTGTTGAGCCCTGTATGCCTTGTATACATATGACAGCATTTTTTATTTTATCCAACAAATACTGTCATCAAGTTTGCTGATGACACCACTGTGGATGTACCCATAGTTGTTGACTTCAGAAAAGCAAAGAGCGACCATTCTCCACTGAACATCAACAGATCCTCGGTAGAGATCATCAAGGACACTAATTTCTTGGTGTCCACCTGACGGAGAACCTTACCTGGTCACTCAACACCAGCTCTATTAGTAAAAAAGCCCAGCAGGGCCTCTACTTCCTGTGAAGACTGAGAAAAGCTCACCTTCCGCCTCCCATCCTGACCATGTTCTTCAGTGGGATTATCGAGAGCATTATAAGCACCTGCAGCACTGCCTGGTTTAGGAACTGCACCGTTTTGGATCGCAAGACCCTACAGAGGACAATGAGAACAGCTGAGAAGATCATTGGAGTCTCTCTTCGCCCCATAACAGACATCTACACAACAAGCTGCATCTGCAAAGCTAACAGCATTGTGGAGAAACACACACACCCCTCACACGCACTCTTCACACTCCTGCCCTCTGGAAAAAGGTACTGTAGCATTCGGGCCCTAACAACCTGAATGTGTAACAGTTTCTTCCCTCAAGACATCAGGCTGCTCAACACACTGATCTGAACTACCTCAACCTACAAATATGCACACACACTTAACCCTCAAGCCATCAGGCAGCTCAACACAGAACTAAACTACATACACACACACATTCAACACAAGTAGACTGGAAAAAAACAAACAAAAAAACCCCCAAAAAACATTTTTGTTAAATGTCACTTTACAATGCTATTTGCACAATATTGCTATTAATTTGCACATTTCATGTCTTGCCTCATTTTATAACATGGTTGGCGCTATTGAATGATTGTCCAGTGTTATGTTCTGTTCTTTATTGTCTTCTTTGCACTGTCTTTGTAATGTTTGTATTGTTTATTGCACTGTCTGTTTCTGCACTGTCTGCACTAGGTTGCACACATGCACTTTATGTCTATTCTGCTCAGTGGCTCTTTGTTGTTTTGTGAAATTCTATGTTTTGTGTAGCACCAGGGGGTTATCTCATTTCACTGTGTACTGCATCTGGTATATATGGTTAAAATGACAATAAAGCTCCTTGAATCGTGAACCTTGAACATTGTTGTTAAATGTCTATAAAACTAAAGAACTAATTATGGACTTCAGGAGGCACAGACTAGACCACGCCCCCCTCCTCATCATTGGAGAACTGTCTCTACTATCAGAATCCTGGGTACCTGGATCACGACCGATCTTTCCTGGATTTCCACTAAAAAGGCTAAAGTGAAAAAAGCTCAACAGAGTCAGCATTTTCTGTGGGTATTTGGAAAAAACCACTTGAATATGAAGCTTCTGCTGGCTTTCCATAATGCCTCTGTGGAGAGCACACTGACATACTGGGTGTGTGGTACGCAGGCTCTACAGCAAAGGTCAAAAAACAGTGCAGAGGGTGATTAAATACAGCTGGCTGCCCCTTTGCCCTCCTCAAAGGACATATACAGGACCTGCTGCCTCAGGAAAATTAAGGCCATCACAGGAGACTCCTCAGATCCTGCTCATAATATGTTTGAACTGATACCATCAGGACAGTGCTTCAGATCAATAAAGTCCTAAATAACCAGAATAACAAACAGTTTCTTTACTTGGGCCATTCGGACTGCAAACAATAAATCACACACACACAAACAAACAAAAAAATAAATACTACCTTATATATGTGCAATACCACTGTGCACTTTAAATAAATTAAATGTTTTAATTGTAATGCTTTGTAATGCATTGTTTTTTTTATTTATTTCTCTTTTTTTTTCTTTTTTTCTTTTTTTTCTTTTAAACATCTTTACTTTTCAGTGCACTGTTGTTGTGAGCCACTAAAGTTTCATTGTACTCCCTTGTGCAATGAGAATAATTGACAACCCCCACCACCCTAATCCATTATTTATCACCAGACTTGTTTACAAACGAGGATCAGTATAAAGCAAGTTTTGCTAAAAATCTCAACTGAAAATGGATTGGTAGCAACTATTTGTGTCTTTGCTTCACCTCTATAAAAAGTGAGTGTATTTTGTTTTATGAATCTTTGCAAATCGCCTTTTCTAATAATGTGGTACAGTTTCACAATGAATGCGGCTGTAACAAAATGCCAGACTGAGACACAGATAAGTATAATTCAGACAGGTGTGTTAAATAGTGAATATAGCAAGAAAGAGTATGCTATTATGAACGGGGAACGTAGGAGAGAGGGATGAGGTCCAGGACTTTAGATGGATGAGAGCAGGATCCTGGAAGCAGGTACCTGACAAACATTTCTTGTAGTAGAGTCTAGCATAAACGCTATTTTACACCAGACAGTAACTGTGTGTGTAGAGTGCTGTCTTATAGGGGAATGAGTGCAGAGTGATTAGGGAATAACTTACAAATGACTGTGTGAGTTGTGTGGTGGAAGGATTGGGTGAGGAGGTGGGTGTTACTGTAACAGTGGCTAAAGTATAAACTTTTGAAGAAAATTTTTATTTCGTCTCTTCCATGTACCACCTTTTAAATAAAATTCATAATTTCACGTTTAAAATAAAAAATGCCTTAAAGATAACTTGTTAACACTACATTGAACATATGTTTGTATATGTTTTATTAAGGGGTCTGTTAATAATTAATAAGTGATTTACAAAATTAATAAAATAGATCTGGACCACAGAACAGAGGAGTGGGGTGAGCAGAGCTCATTAGCATTTAAAGCAACATGCACCGAAACTGCCCACTGTGAACAGAACTGTTCATTATGACCCTAAAATAGGCGTTTATATAGGCGTGGTTGCTTTTATTTAAACATGCACTTTGAGAAGACAACTGTTTACATATAATTTCAATTGTTTGAAGAAAAGCATATAAATGTGACAAAGATTTGACCAAAATTAACCACATGAATAAAACAGAAATATTAAATATTAAATGTAGATTAGAAAAACAGCACTTCATTAGGTACAAGCACTGTTTTGTTTTTGTTTTTTTTTTGCGTTCATTATGACAGCTTTCCTAATGAAGTCCCTTGCTAGCGTGACATGTCTGGTATGAGCCTGTGTTTAGTTTATTAAATGTTAAATAATCTGACTAAATAATCAAACACCTGGCCACGGATTTGTCAAATCCACATGATTGCCGTCTGTTATTTGTAGAGAGCAACAGATATGAGAAATGTATCGGATTAAAAGTATATATTTTATTTATAAAAAGGTAGTGGAGTAAAAGTAAAAAGTGACAGAAATAGAAAAATGTTAGTAAATTTTATTCTCCCCCAAAAAATACCTAAGTACTGCATTATTACAAATCTGATGCTAACATCGACATCATTATTATAAACAGACTTTATAAAAAACTGCTTTAGGAATATTATTTTATTACACTTAACATTACATTTATGGCATTTGGCAGATATTCCTATCCAGTGACTTACATTTATCTCTTTTATACAACTAACAATTTGGGGTTAAGAGCCTTACTCAGGCGCCCATCAATGAAAACTTGGTGGTGCTGGGAATTGCACACTAATTTTCAAATTAGTTGTCCAACCCCTTAACCACTGTGCTACCACCACCACCACATTTTCTACCTCACATTGTCCTATACTTTCCTTACTATTGCGAACCCAACAAGTGTGTGCGCGTTTCTGTTACCGATTGTCAGGTCAAGTCACCTTTATTGATATAACTTTTAACAATAGTGGCTGTGTAAAGCAGCTTTATGGTATCAAATATATCAATACAAGGACAATAGTAAACACACAATAAAACAGTTCAGTAGCAAGAAACCAAAACTCCAGAGGTGACACAATGGTGAAAAGGGCTCGGGAGAAACTAGGCTCAGTCAGGTGGGCCAAGTCCCCTCTGGCCAAACACAATTGTTTACGTCTTTAGTACAACAGTAGCTCCTTATGGTTGATTACCACCTACCAAACATATCTGCATGCAGCTCTTTCTCTTAATCTCTGTGTGTGTGAGCACAGTTTTCTTTACCATTCTGGATGTATTTTTCTTTCTGCTAAAAACTCCTCCCTAAAGGTCCAGGAAAAAACATCCATAACTGTTATTGCAGTGTCAAGACTATTCCGCTGGTATTTACGAAAAGTGAAAGATATCCAAAGTGATATCCAATATTCGTGCACTGAGCTACAAAAAAAGCTGTCATAGCTTTGAAATACAAATCAGTATGAAAACAACCTTAAGTCAACTAAAATCGATGTTACTTGACTCATGTTATATCAACCTGACAGAAATCAATAAAGCCTGACAACTGTTGGAGTAAGCTTTAATAAATGTTTATGTAGATTTATTTTAGTTGTCAAATACAATGTTATTTAGCCCTATAAACACCACCCATAAACAAAATGCTAACAAAAGTTGTTTTTTAGCAAATGTGCAGGAATTATTTCAACTCAGCGGACACTCTGAATCAGAAGCTGGCAGCTGCTAACTGGAGCAGAATGGCCCATCTACACAAACTAGATGCAAGAGAGAGGTTATTAAATCTGTGTTTGACCCTAAGGTCAGGGTGCATTGTGCTTTTGGGATGTGAGTGATGCCTCTGAAATCTCTGTAAGAGCTTGTTTTGGGATATGTATGCCACCTCTCATGTCCTCATGTGAGTGTACGGGCATGTGTGTTGGCTCGACATGCAGGCTTGATGCCAGTGTTAGTGCAAGCTGGAGTGTAGGAAGTGTTTTCTGAGGCGATGTCCCACTGATCACTTCTTTTCCTTCCTTAGGGTACCTGTCTCGATTCTACTAGGCTATGCTTTCACTGGTTTATCTGGTCAGAGGAGAACTGACCCCCCGACTGAGCCTGGTTCTCCCAAGGTTTTTTTCTCCATTTTGTCATAGATGGAGTTTTGGTTCTTTGCCACCGTCGCCTCTGGCTTGCTTAGTTGGGGACTCTAAATTTATGTACATGAATCAAATTGAGTGTTATAAAGAATGTTTAATATTGTTATCTCTGATGTATTTCTGTATAGCTGCTTTAAAACAATCCTGATTATTAAAAGCGCTATATAAATAAAGGTGACTTGACCTGACTGTAACCACCAGCTACAGGGTTTGAGGCAAGAAAATAAACGCTCTAATATGTTTATGCAAGTGGATGAAAATCATACAGGGCAAGTATATAAGTATAAGTATATTCAATTCATTGTCATTGTGCAAGGTACATGTACAGAGCCAATGAAATGCATTTTTCGCATATCCCATCTTAGTAAGTTGGGGTCAGAGCGCAGGGTCAGCTATGATACAGCGCCCCTGGAGCAGGAGGGGTTAAGGGTCTTGCTCAAGGACCCAACAGTGGTTGACTTGCCGGAGGTGGGGCTTGAACCCAGGTGTTTCTGGTCTTCAGATTAACAACTCAGCACCTTAACCATTTGAGCCACCCTGCCCCCAAAGAGCCACCCTGCCCCCAAGACCGAGTGGTAACTCGGTTTTACATTTGGCAGTATATAAGTATAAGTATATTCAATTCATTGTCATTGTGCAAGGTACATGTACAGAGCCAATGAAATGCATTTTTCGCATATCCCATCTTAGTAAGTTGGGGTCAGAGCGCAGGGTCAGCTATGATACAGCGCCCCTGGAGCAGGAGGGGTTAAGGGTCTTGCTCAAGGACCCAACAGTGGTTGACTTGCCGGAGGTGGGGCTTGAACCCAGGTGTTTCTGGTCTTCAGATTAACAACTCAGCACCTTAACCATTTGAGCCACCCTGCCCCCAAAGAGCCACCCTGCCCCCAAGACCGAGTGGTAACTCGGTTTTACATTTGGCAAGAGGGCAAATGTAAAAGATTGTGGTTTGTCTATATACCGTTAAGTTACTGTCACATTGATCTCACTCGATGGTACATCACTGTCCCTCAAAAGCAATTCAGAGTAAAGAATTTTTTCTGAAACTTCAAATTATAGAAAACTCGTAATTAGGTAAACGACTGAATTATTTAATTATTTAACAAAAGATGTATGGGGAACTGCTGTTTTGTCGACAAAAAAGAATAAATAATAGACACTTATTTGGGAATTCAAAAAAAAGGTATTGGAAAATCCCTATCAAGTTATCTGTTGTTGAAAATGCGTCGAGTGACCACACAAGGGGTCAGGCCGCTTCCTCCAGCCAGCAGGTCCCATCTGCTCAACACCGAATACAGCCCCCTACAAGGGCGGCAGCAGCCTCGGGACAGTCGGGGTGAGCCAGCTGAGCCAGCCCAGCCAGTTACTCGCAGCAATGGGGCAACGCCGGCCCGTCGCCAGGGTGCCAAAACACTCGTAAGGCTTTAAAGCGTTCTTGAGATGGGCGACCCAGGGAGGAGGTTCTGGATCAGTTTGACACTCCCCCAGGGGGGGCCGGGTCGAGCTCCCATCTCACCTCGGCTTTTTGCCAGGTGGTTACCACTCGGTCAAAAAATAGCAATTGCTCCTCTAATGGATCAAACCTCCAGCATGGTGCACTTGGTCATTGTAGGTGCCCCTTTGCTGGAGTGGCATGCATAGCTTGGTTTTTCCTAAGGCACCTGCTAGCAGACCCCAGGATTGGTTCATGACCTGAAGGACACCTACTTTCATGTCTCTGTCCTTCCAAGCTCAGACTGTTTTTAGGTTGTGCTATTACCTGAATAAGGCCCCCCTCGGCACGGACCTGCTGGCACACAGCTGGCCCAAGAAGTTGCGCAAGTATGCATTCCTCCCAGTGAGTCTCATCGCACAGCCGCTGTTTATGGCCCCTTACTGGCCCAACAAGACCTGGTTCTCCGAACTGGTCCTGTGGAGCTTAGAGCCCTTTCTTTAAAGACTGCCCTCCTGACTGCACTCACCTTGATCGGATGGATGGGGGGCCTGGCAGACTGGAGGACAGCAGAAAGGGGGTGCCATTCCCAAGCCAATGATCTCCCACTGGATAGTAGAAGCGATCCTCATGGCCTACCAAGCCAGGGGTTTACACTGCCCCCCGGGGGTGAGAGGGAAAAAAAGGAAGTGAGAAAATTAATGAGGTAAATTGACATAAGACTTAAGTTCTGTAGTGATGAGGTCAAAAAGAAAAACAAATAGGCAAGCTTTAGGTCAACTTTTAAAGATTACATTCAGCGGTATGGCTTTGTTCTAAATTCCGTGTTTTTATGAGCTTCATAAAAAGCCTAGACAGGAAACAAGAGCATTCTCAGGGCCGACCCTCTCATTTTAAAAATAGGGGAGCATGACAGAGTTTATGTAGCAAAATAAAAGGAGGAGATAAGGAGGTGGTGGGTTGTAGTGGCGTGCTGAGGAAGCAGCAGAGCAAGCAGACAAGCTGTGTTTAAGTAAGGCGCCCTGTTTGAGAATTGCTAATTGATTGCTTATGCTCAATCAGCTGATAGGGATTGGGTTTCTTTTCTCCCAATTAACTAGTAGTTAGCTTGCATACAAGACCTGCCTGAACTAAGTAGTATGCTTGATTTATGTTAGAACACCACAGCAAATGACAAAGATTAGTCACATAATGCTTTTCTATTTTGCCTTAGAATCAATATGTATTTTGTTGCTGCAGCAGGCTGGAGTCCACCTCATTTCACATCTAGTGTTTCTGGGATAGGCTCTGGATCCATCATGACCCTGACCAGAATCAAAGAATAAATAAGATAAAAGCTTTTAACATAGGTGTTATTAACGTTTATGTAGTATGTGTGTATGACTATGAAGTACTAGCACTAATCCAATGGAATAGCTAATGACTGTAGGTGCGTAAATAATGACGTAGTAGTCTAGTCTATCAGGCGACAGAGTCTTTGTCAGAGAACATTTTATCTTGTAATTTTAGAATAAAGAAAATGACATAATAAATTCACCATAAACCAACATTGTGATGAGTGTAAAGTATAACATTACAACTATTTAACACTTTGTTGCTACAGCATACTTAAATTGAAGCTGTAAAATATTATTAAAATACGCTTTGTTGATGTGGACACTGTATATTTACATATAGAAAAAAAGTTTAGTCATAACGTTAAAACACCAGTAATGACTGTTCTTTTTGTATTTTTGTTTATACATTTATAAAAGCAGTCAAACTGTTAATTCCCCTAAGTAATTGACTTTCATGGTCCCACACAGGGTTAATAGAGGTACATTAAACCTATAAAGGTATCATTTATTTTAAATAGTCAGTAAATCTAATACACTGTTTACCCAAATGTCTGTGGATATCTTACCAGAATAAACGGTATATTCTTCAAACTGTACTAAAAAGTACTAGATTTTTAAGAATGTCTTTGTATGTTGTCTCAAAACATACTGTGGGTGTGTTTAGTGTATGTAAATAAGCTGAGCTGAATCAATCAATATTGGTTAAATTGTTTTTCTAATTTGACAAATTTTGTTCTTAGGCGTCATTTCAGGTCTCGGAGACCTGTTATTAATTAGATAGGATGGATAAATAGACATGGAGTTATACAAAAAAAAAAAAAGCCACCTGCTTGTGATTTTGGCATTTATTTATTCAAGAGTTTCATTCCATACATATTAATTACATTTGAAACAAAATTTCAGAACAAATGAATACACAGAGGCAAAAGACATAACTTAGTGATGTGTTTTAGTTTCAAGAAGCACAGATCCCATCGTTTGTCTGGTGCCTCTTTCATCTGAAGGCCAACTCGCCTAAAGCAAGTCACTCTGAAGGGCCGAAAGCACTACCCACTGTGTCTGTATTCCTAATCCCCACAGTGTGAAAAGAAGTGCTCGCTGTTAACACTTTTAATATATTGCACTCAGTACCATCAATCTCTGCAAATCCTAAATTTTGCTTTTTAAACTTGTGTAACAAATAATAATAAGGTAGTAGGTGTTGGTTGATTTATAAATCTAGCTTAGTCTTGCCACCAAATTACTTTTACCCAGTTTGAAGAATTCTTTTACACATTTACACACATCGAACATCTTATCATCCTGCTCATGTTTCAGTGAGACTGGCTAGTGTGTAGCTCATGTATATGCCTTGTTACAGTAACTGTGTTTGCTAATGTTGCTAGAATTAACATTTATTAGTTATTACTCATATTCAAAGATAAACAGAAGGTCACTGTGTTGTCCTTTATACGGTCTGTTCCTGAAAAACCCACAGAATGCATGCAACAGTGAAAAAAAGTTATGAAAAAAGTAGTGAAAAGCAAAAGCTTAAACAAACAATGCGATTTTTTATTAATGTTATAATTGTCTATTTCGAAATGTAACAGATACAGAGCTTCAGCAGATGGGAGATGATTTGCAAAATTGTCAGATCGAGTGATAACAATGACCCCAAGAATTATTCCTGAGACGCTAAAATAAAATAAATATGTCAAAGTACTAAAAACACATGCCCTTTGTGTAATATATGACAGCCAAATTCTGACTCAAACATTGACTATTCCCATTTGTACATAAATCTCATTGATACAGTGACATCAGTGCAAGAAATTACAAACTTCTCCCTTGTTTTTATTTATTTATAATCAAACAAACAGCAGGATGTGATGTACTGCTGTTAAAGCAAGATAAACGAGCAGTCACAATGAACATCAGAAGTGTTTCAATCAACTAAACAGAATAAAAAAATTTTTTTGTTTATTTTTTAACAGAGAAAAAGGTTACAGTTTGGACTGAATGTTGAAACGTTTCAGAGCATTACATGCTGCAGCTAGCAGGGCAGAATTAAAATACCAAAGTTTTCATGTGTGTTAATGATCATTTTACCGAATATACTGTATCCAAGGAGCAATAAAATGTTACGTCTGAACTAAAAAAAATTACACTGCTTTTCAAAAAATCTACTCAGGCACCTGCAAACGTTTGTGCCATTACTAACCTCCTAAAGATGAAGCTTAAAGATATAAGCAGCACCTGCGCTGTCACGACTATCTGCACTCAGCTAAATAAAGACTCGGTAACATGAAAAAATACACATCAATGAAAGAACAAAAATAGCCAGGTGTGTGTGTGTGTGTGTGTGTGTGTTTAAGTTTGTTTCTGCAGTATCTAATTGCATGGGCCAGTAAACTCTAAAGTCATTTTACAAATCTCAACCTGCTTTATGCAAAAATCTATAGCCTATAGCCTTATCACACCTATAGAAATCAATAAAATACCGTTAGAAATAAAAACTTTACTGACGCCTAAAGAAAGGGGTTATTAAGGCAACTTAAAAATGAAACAAATGTAGTTGAAATTTGCAGTCCACTCACAGCGAGATGAAATTCTTGTACACCACCATGTTTAGTCTATTGAAAAAATGAGCAATCCTCCATCGGAAAAAGTCCTATATCAGACCTAAAGAAAGCCAGGGTGAGCAAGTGTAATGAGAAAGGCTTTGACAGAAAATCAAATAATTTGTCAAAGACAAAAAAAGGATTTGAGTATACTGCACAACTCTTATTATCTTCCCTGGTTCCTTCCTAAATTAGAAGTTAGTCAGGATTAGCAAATATCGGATGGTTCCTACCCAAAATAATTTAGTCCTGGTGCTCTCTTCAGCACTAATACACGATTTATGAAATGTGTGTGTGCGCAATAAGTAATGTGCCATTTTCTTCAAAAATACCTTTTTACACCCCCTCACCTCAACGAAAGCACCCGTTTTGCCAGGTAAAAAGGCCAGCGTTGTCTTTTTCTAGACCATGCTTATACTAACTGGTGTGCATCGGATTAGCTACAGTTTGTCAGTTACAAGTGCAAGTGTTCCAGCTGATATACTACACAATCTCACAGCTTTGTTTAAAGCCTTAAAACTTGTTGAACAGTTTACAGCGACACACAGACAAATTCAAAACTCTAAATTTGTCCCTTTCTGGACCATTTAACACAACACTTTCACAGAATCTGACCAACAATTGACAGTTCTGTTTATTGTAACTTAGTGACACTATGCAATATCATTATACTGTTGCTGGATGGAATTTTTTGTTTGTTTTGCTTTGTAGGGCTCATATGGACGAGGCACCAAGCTATAAATATAAGATTTGAGTTTTTAAATTAAGTTCTAAACGTCACCTTTCAGACACTACCGTACTTTGCAGCATCTATTATCAGTCCTCATATGCATATTTAACCACAATTTTCTTTGTTTTCCTGCCTAAATTATTTTTCAATTTCAACCATGTCTGAAATAATATCAAGTCATTAAAAATGTCCCCATTTACACCAAATTTGATACTTTTACATTGTATATACACCTTATGTTCAACTGTGTACAAAATATAGAAAGCTTTTTGAAAGAATTCCCATAAACCAAACCAAATAATATAACAGACAAACAAAAATAAGCTATCATTTAAATCAATGTCAATAAAAGGCTAATATACAAACATTTTTAATATGTGGGGTGTGACAACAATTTCACTTACTTACAACATTAAGCCGATGTAATATACTGCCGTATTAACAAGGGCGCCTATTTATTTAAGGGATCCAAAAAGCGGAAAAGAAAAAAGATGATTTTGAAAAATGCTGTAAAAATGTCAGATGGGATGTTTTGACCAGAGTATCACATCATGTTCACTGATGTATGAATAGTTTCGATTAGTTTCAGTGATATTTTTTTGTCATGTCATCACATACTATAATCAGTGTGTGAGCTGTCACTCTTAACCTCTGATAGTCTAAAATGTTTGTGCTTTTACATTTATTTTAATCATCAGATAAAGATGTGAACAGAAGAAAAAGAGGATATTAAATGGCTAAAAATCTGATCATTACTTTCTGCAATAATCATTATGATTATAATATTTAAAAAGTATTACAAAGTTTAGATAAGAATGATGTTAAATTACATTATTGTAATATTTCTGTAATTTAACAAGTGTTGTAATTTATTTTAAGTAGTAATGATTGATTATCAAAATTAAAACTGCAGAAATGGGTAAGGAAATAGTAATAAACACATGTCTGATCTTCACATTACAGGGAGGAAAAAGGGATATGTTTTTGTGCCTACATCTGGCTGCATAAAAAAAAAAATCACTTTTTAAATCTGTTTTTAAGTAACTACTTAATTATTAGTTCAATATCACTGCCAGAGCTCGTTTTCACTGTCTATTGACAGTTGGTTGTCACTATAAAGTGATACTATGTACATAAATATTTATTAGCAAAGCAGCTACTGAGAGACTGATTTATTTTACATAATATTCGGAAAAGGTACTGAAACTAATTTTGCTAAAACGGGTGACGTGTTTAGAGATTCGTTTTGATTCCTGTTATTTAGTTGACAAGTTGGTGAATTGTTCATCACGAAAAAGCAAACTGCTAAAAAAAAGCTGTGAAAATATAACTTGCCAGTATATATTCAGGACACGAAAATAGACTCTGGATCTAAATTCATACAAATCTGAAGAAGCTGAATTTTCCAAAATCATTGTTTTTAGTCTACTGGTCTAAACAGATTCCTGTAAATAAAATAGTACTATATAAAATGATAAAGTTTATTTGTAAGCTTGAAAGCTCCTAGTTACAATTCTGCTTGGAAATCTATGTGTGTAAACAGGGACATTATTTATAATCACACTCTCGGGTATCACCTGGGTGCAGATGAGTTTTCTTTTGTGTCTGCTTCCTCCTAACATTTCTTTCTAATATCATTTCAGGAAGTTTGTCCTTGCCTCTGTTGCCATTAGGCTTGTTTTGGGGTTAATTTTTTAACTATAATTAACTTAGATTTGTATTCCAATTTTCCATTTTTTTATAAAATGTGATGTGACTAAAGGTATTGCATCCTGTACTTCAAATGAGACAGTGCAGGAATATACAGATAAGCCAGGGACACAGTATTTCACATAGACACAGCAAAATAATGAGCATAAAAAATGAACCTTCATTATATTCACTAAAATTTAGTATCCTCTGCCTACAAACCCTTACCTTCTATCACATTAACTACTTTTTTATGTAAAGCATGGGAGTATTTAGTTGATGTTTTATGTCCCTTGAACTATCATGTAGGCGTTTTACCAATATCTACATTTCAGGTACAAATACTAAGTACTATGAGTGCAAGCTATCTGTCTGATTGCGTAAATCTTCACTCACACTATGGTTTACACACTAATCACTGATCAGCATTACTCCGTATGTTAAAACAGTATTGTCTACTTTCCTTAAGAAATTTATTTACTGTATATTTTTTAATTGAAGAAAAGTTACAACAGCTTTGTAATGGATTTTAAAGAGTACAAAGAAACAAAAAATACATATATACATTAGGGATGATGCTGTATTTGTAGTAGTGCTGAAGATTAAAAAAAACGTGAGCAGCCAATCCCAAAACACTGGACCCGACTGAAGGCATATTGACTAAAACCCTTGAATGGATGTCTGTATATTATATTGAGGCACTGTGAGAAAGCGATGTTGAAGGACTTCTGAAACTGAAGGAATGAACTGGATTCAGGTGATTTGGCCAACGATTCATTTTTTTTTTTTTTTTTTTTTTTTACAGACACAATGTAAATAAAAAACAAAACAAAACAAAGATCTTCGGCAGTCATGTCTGGAAAAAGTGGCAGATAAAATTCAAGATATGTTGATCGAAATAAAAAAACATGAATTCTGCCAGACATGGTTTCTACATGAAGCAGAGAGTAAGAGCAAGAGAAAGAGAGAAAAAAACACAGAGAAAGAGTCTAGATGAAGTACTCCTTCTTTTCCTCTGTGTGTGCGTGGTTACCATCTGCATTGATAATGGCTGTGTCTGCATCAGGGGCATCGTCTGCTCCTTTGGCCTCATTTGTCAAATATGTGCCTGTCCCCGGATATAAAACAACAGTTTTACTTATACAAATTTTATAATCCATCACTAATTAAACAGTCAATACTTCATATATTTTTTATGGCCAAATGTTTGTGATCACCTAGCTATAGTATGTATCTGTGCTTGTGGAACTTTCCGTTTATCTGTTCTCACAAACTCTTCTCTTCTACAAAGACTTTTATTAGATTTTGGAATGTGGTTTCGGTAATTTGTGCTTATTAAACCATTATTTTGGTAAGGTTAGACATGGAATTTATCCCAAAGGTGTTAAGTGACACTCCAGTTCTTCCTTTATAATCTTAG
This sequence comes from Bagarius yarrelli, assembly GCA_005784505.1. Taxonomy (NCBI): domain Eukaryota; kingdom Metazoa; phylum Chordata; class Actinopteri; order Siluriformes; family Sisoridae; genus Bagarius; species Bagarius yarrelli. The sequence goes on along the minus strand of VCAZ01000003.1, from coordinate 7,797,649 downwards.
CTAAACACACCTTAGTAAAGCATTGGTCCTCCCATTTTCAATTGTAATGTAAAATCTTTTTGTTAAGAATTATCTGTAAAGAATGTTGTTTACCTTTATGTCGTGCTAAATATCGTCCCAATACGATGATTAAACAGAGGGTTACAAAGACAACTACTGCCACTACTCCACCAATCAGAGCGTGATCAGGACCATGCTGACCCAAAGCATTAGGATCTAGAGAGAAAAAAAAGAAAGAGAAAGAGACAGAGAGGAAATTACAGATAAACTAAGTTTTTATCTAAGACAGGATTATACAAAAATAAAGGTGTAAAGATAATGACTTTTAAATATGTGTTGTTCCATCCTAGGTAGGCTATTTCAGTATATACTGTTTATTTTAATCTCTTTGCTAAAAAAATTATTGCAAAATTTGCAGCCATTCTGATAGTGTACCTATACATAATCTAAGAGTAAAGTAACTAGCCATTTTATCCAGATAAATTAAGCCGCTAATAGAACTCTTTACCAGCACATGTAATAAAACAGGTGCAAAATATCAGTTTAACAGCCCATGAACAATAGTGTGGATGAGAAATGAAGGTTGGTTATAAATGGGAGTTATTATCACAGTGGGGAGTTATTAAGAATAAAATTCAAAGATGTAGCTGAATTAAATTAGTCTTGCTCTTTCTTTCATTTTAAACCTCATTTTCTTTCCTATTTGATCATTGGCCAATTTCTGACAAATGTCATTTTCGAACCGCTGTTCCTGCTACTCCAGGGAGCAGGATAACATACGCAATTTTTAATCAATTCAAGAGGAAGTGGTAGCGCAGTGGTTAAGGTGGTGGACTGCGAATTGAAAGATTGGGGTTCAATTTCCACTTCTGGGCCCTTGAGCCACTTCTGGGCCCTTGAGCAAGGCCCTTAATCTCTATTTGCTTAGTTAGAAAAAAAGGAATAAATGTAAGTCGCTCTAGAAAAGTGTCTGCCAAATGCTGTAAATGTAAAAATGTAAAAAATGTCATTTGTGTTGCTCTTTTATTAATGAATAAAAGAATGTAATAGAATAATAGAACATAGAATATTAAATTTCACACACAAATTTAACATTTTACAATGTTTACATTTCATACTGGAGACATACATGCACATAACATTTTTTTCAGCTGTTTAAGTTATTTTGGTAAATTTCCATTTCTATCTTGTATATTCTTTTTGTCATAGTCAGCTAGACTACATTTTAAAAGGTAAAATCACCTGTAGGGCTGTGTAGAAATATCGATTCAGTGTACTACTGCAATATTTTATGTACGATAGTCAATATTCTAAACTGTAATATCGATACATATTTGAAATTATGTATTTTTACGTTTTCGTTTTATATTTTTTAATTTGAGATATTGCAATGTATTGTATTGCAATATGTCGATATATATATAGTATCGTGACCCATGTATTGTAATACAGTTTGTATCATATTGTAAGGCCCTTGCCAATACACAACTTAAACTGTCAGGTTTTACACAGAAACACCAAATTCTCAGGTTTATCTACAAAAAAAAGCTGTTCTGCTTGAACATACCTACTTTGTCATATCAGATAACATCCATCTCAAGGGCACATATGCCTGTGTAAAGTCATTCACATATTACCGTGTTTTAGAGTGATATCTCGGTAGTGACGAGGATAGGGACGGCACCTCATGCATGGGCTTCAGGGTTGTCATAATTGGATATCTTCTGTGTTTGCTCTATTTATATCAGCAGCCAATGAGGCCAGCGTGATGAGAGCCTTCCTGGGGCAACTCTATTGACATTGCAAACTCATTGTGGAGCCCAGCAGATGATAACGATATGAAAAGTAATTTCTATAGCCAGGTTTGGTATGACCAACACAGGGCATTTCATTATTCTCGCTCTGTTTAGGGGAATCGGCTGTTAAAGCAGGAAATGTGCTCATTCATTATATGAATCTCCACATCTGCTTGTCTGTTTGTATCTGACTGGTTAAACCATTCCGTGATGTTTTTCACAGCTGTGGTGGGCTTGACTATGAAAAGGACGCAGTAATGCAAAGCAAGCACTTCCTTTTGGGCATATTAATGTTATGCATTTAATTCTAATTGTATCATATATTGTACTACATGAAAATTTCAAATGCATTTAATATGCATTCTAGACGCATATATACATGTGAACCCACAGCAAAAAACAGCACATAGTGCACTACAACATGCACTCCCAGTGAGTCAAAAAACAAAATTAACATCTAATTTCATAAAGCTCAAGCTCATCAAACAAGCTGTGCCTGTTACCACCTGTGCTCCATGTGAACTGTTGCAAAATGGTGAAAATAATAGGCCAAAAATATTAAATTAAAAATGCAAATTTTGCAAATAACAAAAACTGAAGCTTTTTTTTAAGGAGAAGTGTTTGTGATGTACACTATATAGACAATACTATATAGACATTGGAACCCTCCAATGTCTCAGCGGTGGACTACTGGTTCCGGGAGAGTAAGAGGGTCTGGTAGACTGCACATCAGCACCTCCAAAGAGTTGTCAGGAGGCAAAAGCAAAGTGCGGGTGTCCGGAGGAACCCAGCGCCAACCTTCCAACCAGGTCAGAAAATGTCACTCTTCATCCGGGATTTATGCCTACCCTGCAAGCAATAGCTGCTTGCATTTCTGACCCTTAATACATCAGACTCTTCAAAGTGACCAGACAGCTTAACTCCGACACCTATGAACTCCAGCTCCCACCACAGTATTGTATACATCCTACATTTTCCGTTTCACTCCTTATATTAACCCTATATTAAATCCCAAGCAATAGAAAGGTGCTACTTAAACAAAACTTCTTCTTCTTCTTCTATCACTCACCTGTCTCTCCTTTTTCCACAGAGCCCGAGCTGTCTAGTGAACCCCATCTTCTAATTGTCCTGAAGGACTGTACTGCCTACACAGTAAATGAGATCTTAAAGTACTGACGTTGAAGCGGTCGACTTGAGTAACTAGTAGACTGGAAAGATTTCCAGAGAGGAAATCCGGAATCCAACCCTGCTCTCCGAGTTCCATGAGTCCCACCCCAGAGACCCAGCCCTTTGCAGCAGGGTTCGACCTCTATGACGCTTGTGTTTCTCCCTCAGCTCACTGTTCAATCTCGCCTGAATACTAATCACACACACCTGAAGCACATTTCCCTAACTTCACTTACACCTTATATAAAGCCCTCACCTTCACCCACTGGCTGACTGGTCTTACTCAAATAATAGGGAATTGTGTATCTCAGTGATTTCCAAGTTCCAAGTTCCTCTGATTTTAAGCCTTGAATGGATTAACAGACTTGTGCTTTAGGCATTTAAAAGTGATGTTTCCAAGTGATTCCGCTGTTCTGGGTTTACCTTTGTCTATCTAAGTTTGTTTAAACTGCCCCCTTGGTTTATTCCTCTGGAATAAAGTTCTATGGCTGATTCTAGCCCGTGCTCTAAGTCTAAAATTCAGGATCTTTGCACATCTGGATTCTTTCTCTAAGACTATAACTTTTATATGTTAAATGGCAATAAACTGTAAAGTTCTGACAGTAACTCCTGGCCTGTGGCATATCAAGTGCTTTTTTTGACAGAAGACACAAACAGCAAACTAAAACATTATGCGTGTTTTAAATGTCAGAGTGGTGAGCTCCAAATCAGCTTTCTCTTTTTTCTACTAGGAGAGTTTAACATTAAGATAAATATTTATGTTACACCTAAAGAGCAAAGGATTGTGCTTTCTAGGATTACTCGTGCAGTCATCCAGGATTACCATTGCATCTGTGATGTGCTCGGATGAGTGCTGCAGTTAGAAATGTATGCACACGAATAAGCGATGTGTGCAAGTGTGAGAGAGAGACCCTGAGCTGATTTTCTTACCTTAGGTAAGCTATTGAGTGTTTCTGATTCGAAAGTCTGAGCCTCACAGCTTCACCAACTGAGCACAATAAAATTCTTATTAACATGCAGAAAGGGACACTCCTATTTTCCCTCTGATGGACACATGCTTGCCTATAAGCTTTCAGGTGACTAGTGATGTGTTACCTGATATAAGGGTATAGGAACACGGTTGGCTAAATGTAGTCAAAACACTTTATCTCTGTTTAAAAGTCAGTGCAAAAGTCAAAGTAAAACTGAACCCTTCTGACATATCTGGTGTTGACTATATGACATATCTGCACGCAAATAATTAATAGTTTAATGGTTATTTCATCACAAGTTATAAAATAGCAACAGAGCCTAAACTGTTAATTGACAAATCATTAGTTAATTATCATTGGTTAATTATCTGGATATAGTTATTATTTAATATAACACTAGATTTTTATGCTGTTCTTTGCAAGGACATAAAACCAACAATATAGCATGATGAGTCAAAGCCCTTTAGAAAAAACACCCACTGTATCCAATACTATTTTTTTATTTTTTGGTCCAAAAATTACATTTACAGTGTTTGTAATGTAGTATTTATAGCAGTAATTATATAAATCGGTGATTATGCCTAAATCTTATGTCAATATTTATGCAAGCGATTTTGTTTTTATTTAGATAGGCTACCTATTTTGTAAACTCCAAACTTCAGCTGTCTTTTTTTTAGTGGTCGCCACAGCGAATCATCTGTCTAACCCTAGATCTATTCTCTACATTCTCCTTACTCACACCCACTAACTTCATGTTCTAGTTTATTGCATTCATATACCTCCTCTTTGGTCTTCCTCTTTGGTCTTCCTCTTTGCCTTCTGCTTGGCCTTAGCCACTACCTTTGTCTGTCTGCGCCATGAATCCTGGTATATCTGTCTACTTTCCTAAGAGCTTTTCATGTCCTACTTCTTCATGACTAACCTCCTCCTCTGTATACTATCATGAACTTCCTCATTCCACCACCAAGACTCCTTATCTTCTTTCCTCCTCCCATATGACACACCTAGCACCTCTTATCCTGTCTCCCTGATCACTTCTGCTGTAGTTTGCCATTCATCTAGAAACAATAACTGACTATCTCCTGTCTAAATTCTTCACAGTATTCTTCCTTTTTCAGCTTTCACCACTTCATTTTCTTCTCTATCTTTGATCTCTTCTTCTTCCAGACCAACATCTTCATCCTACACACCATCATCTTATCCTGTCTGGCTACACTCTCTCCCACCAGAATTTAATCTCTTAAATCACTGAAGTCACTAATCTCTTTGTCTCTTTGTCTACACGGTTCCCTGCTCTTATAAGTCATTATATGCTCCTCTTTCTGGAAAAAAGTATTTACCACAGCTAACTCCATTCTTTTAGCAAAGTTTATTACCATTTATCATTCACTGTTCCCTTCCCTGAATAACCTGCCCAACACTTGCTCATCACCCCTGTTCCCCTCATCAACATGTCCATTAAAGTCTGCGTCTATCACTACCCTCTCTCCTCTGGGAATACTCATGATTAGCTCATCTAACTCAATCCAGGAGTTCAAACTTCAGATTTATCACCCTGTCTGACACTCTTTTCACCTCTGGAACATTCTTCACATTCTTCCTTCTTAAGGATCACCCCTACTGTTGGTCCTCTTTTGACCAACAGTAGCCAAATTTCTGCCGGCACTCTGTAGGTCAACGGCACCGGTGGCAGTCGTTGTTAACACAGGTATGAAATTCGGTATGAAATTACGACTGACAATTCGCATATTTAGATTTAGATGTTTTATGTCGGATGCCCTTCCCCACACAACCCTCTTTATTTATCCAGGTCACTGGCTTGTGACCCCTGTGGATAGATTATTCAATATATTTTAAATAAACAAACAAATAAAAGTTTGATTATGACATTTGATTAAAGCTATGTATGGATGGAAGAGGCCTGGCAATGTTATTTGTATTCCAATACACTCAAACATCTGAGTCATCAAATAGATTTAACATCATTTAACACCAAAATACCAATATTTGTTCCATTAAATTATATAAATTTATTCCTAACAGTTTATTCTCCTCATCTGCAGTGTTCTCTCAGCTGTACTGCTGCCGGTATGTGCATGTGGATGCCAATTTTTTGTCCAATCAGATTTCAGTTTCCATGTGCTGCCATGTGGGGGAAGTGGTGGCTTATGGTTAAGGTGTTGGACTACAAACCCGAAGATTGTAGGTTTGATTCCCAGCTCCACCAAGCTACCACCGCTGGGCCCCTGAGCAAGGCCCTTAACTCCCAGTTGCTCAGTTGTATAACTGAGATAAATGTAAGTCGCTCTGGATAAGAGCGTCTGACAAATGCTGCAAATGCAAATGTAAATGTAATGTCAATATAATCTGCCAAAGCCTTCAGAATCAGTAGTGCTGAACCTCTAGCACTTTCTGAAGTCCACTAGCTGGCGCACAATGACATCAGCATTTTTCCATCCCCCAAATTACAGCCTACAGACTATCGAAACGTGTATGTACAGTTGAATTAGAATTTTTACGCCCACAATGGCTGAGGGAGGAGGAGACTTTTCCTGGAAAAGTTAGACATTGTGAGGAGAGGTCGGCTAACCCCGAAGCAAACTAGCTTGTCTCAGACTGGGAAAGAGTTTGTTCACAACTTCCAGACCAGTTCCGCCAACTGGTAATGCTGTCTTACAGCCTTTAAATGTATTATATATTTTATACATTTTTTTAATATGTTTGTGATGTTGTATTATTATTAAGATAAACATTGATTCTGAACTGCTCCAGATGTAGTACGTGGCACAGTTGCGGTTGTATTGTAGAGCTTTGAGTCTTAACGGGGTTTCTTGCTTTAATAAAAATGATTTTTATTCTCAATACATAAAAATCTGTCTGTCATGCCACGCCATGTTATAATGCATTTTTGTATAATATTAATGGTTTCTATAAATGCGACGTGATAGTGGTGGTATTAGGAGGTAAGTCCCTACTGAAGGCCCAAGTACCAAATGCACCGCCCGCCACTGGAAGAATGGGACAATACTTTCCTTTGGGTGATAATACAGTTACAAAAATACAAAAATTACTTAAAACCCTTTTCGAAAGTGTGATTTTTACTCCTAAACCTTAGCGCACAGTATCTTTACATAATGGCTATAAAATGTCACCTTCATTATCACAGAGGATTGTAAGTTGTCATCTGTAAGGCTTGAGTGATGTTTGTTTTTATATAGTTGATATATGAGAAGACCTGCTCACATACGTGTGTGGATCCAAAGATCAACAGGACTCCAGATGCTTTTTATGTCCATTCCCGAAACTTTGCAGATGTCGCATATAGGGGCATGATGGATATTTTAAACGACAAAAAATGTTTTTTTTTATGTTAGAAGATTACCATAGTCTTTAAATTCAAAATTATAAAAAAAACTAACGAACTAAAATAAAATAAATTTAAATTAAATACTAATTATTCATTCCAATAATTTTTTTCTAAAGCCAGCCAGGGAGGGAGCCACAGCTGAGGGATGAAAGCGCCACATGTTGCCGACCCCTGGTCTAGGATGTTCCAAAAACATATATGGATGTGCTCTTCAGGTGTCCTGAGAATTTTGTGTATACAGTGTACAGTCTGACCACCAACTACAAAAAATAAAGTCTTTCCATGTTGCGGGTTATTAGAATGATAATATAACTTTTTTTTTTTAATTACACAATTAAATTTTAAACATAATGAGGCACTGACAGAATTATGTTGAAAATATATGGTTCATTCCAAGAAATTACTCCTACTACTGAAGAATAATGAATGTAAGGTCTAATAGTCTTAATTTTCTATTCAGTTGAATGAAGTTCCTGTTTCATCCTTTGCCTATAATTCTTGGAACTGTGTGACTAAATATCATAGGTCATCAGTAACTGTACTGCTGGATTTAGCAAAGACCTTTTTATTACATTTTAATTTTCTTTCTGCTCCTTTGCATTTTAAAATGTAGGCAACAAGCACTCTGTAACTGTCGGTTAGGGAGAAATGATGGGCATCTTTGCCAAATCTCTTTTAAACGAAGCTGTTTCTTAGCAATGTCCTTTTAGGAAACCTCAGAGGAACTATTGTTTCCCTCTACTGTGCCACTTTGTTCCACCATTTTGTTGTAACAATAAAAAACTTAAGTAAAATCAATACCAACTCATAGTCCCTAATTCCTTAATGAGGATAAAACCATTACATTTTTAAAGGTGTACTCTAAGTTGCTTGACCTTTTTTTCTTTACTGGAATCACCCAAATCCAGTGAGGAGTCAAAAAAAGTCAAAGCTGGATGAGTTTAAACTGCAGACAGCATGTAAAGACTTGGTCTTCCAGTAAACCTGATGGTACAGTACCTGAGTATAGCACTCATCTCGGCTTTAGAGATAATAGAGAAAAGGAGGACAAGGCACCATGTGGAGTTCTAATTGGATGAGTAAAGCCTCTCCAGGTGAGCCATTCTGCCAGCCATTGAAGAACAAAATGCCTGAACTTAGCAAATGGCGTTTGGAGGATTCCTCATTTGTTTGTGACTCACTGGGAGCAAAGCCCATGAACAAGGGCGCGTCCAGCCCGCCGCTGTCATCCCATTACCCCCCTGTTGATCATGCATGCTGTGTGCTTACTGAATATCTGCTCAGTGCATGGAGATGCATATGTTTCTGCCTTTTCGGAGAAAGAACACTGACCATGTGGAAAGTCTTTGATTAAATCAGTGAAGCCCAAAATTTTATGTCAATACTGCATTACATAAGAAACAAAATTCCCTATGTCTGTTTAAGGTCACTTTTATTGCTAAGGATGTCTTTTCCTAAAGCTTGTCATTTTTACGTTTCTTTATAAGACAGGCGGATTGGGGCACAGCAGTTTGTTACTGGGTCCCTGATTTATGTCCCAAAACAAACCAATAGTTGGGCTGACTATGCTAAACTGTAAAATACAAACATCCAGAGTGTATTCCCATTTCAAGTTCAGTTTTCCTATAATATGCTCTAAAGGCACTGCAATTATAACCAGGATAAACTGACTGTGTACAAATAAGACATTTTATTTGGCTTTAAGACAATCAAGCAGAGTTAAAAATAACACAAACTTCTATGTTTTGAAACTTTTGATTTCGATTTCGTTGAATCATTTGAGTCTTACATTTCATGGTGTGTAATCTATTGTCTGGGTATAAAAATGGTATGAGGGGGGGGTCACTCACAATTTTATACCATTTATGTAAATTATTTATGACTATCCATATGAAAAATACTATAATATTGTAAAGGTAACTTTACTATAGAACCTGTAATTAATTGCCTGTGGTAATTACTAGCAATGAGTCACATTTTCCAATTATTCGATTAACTGATTTAATGGTAGAACATCAAATATCTTGTGCGATAATTTTCTACAATAATCTTCATGTTTTATGTTCTAATATGGTGGCGACACGTATATCACCGTAGGGTGATGCTGCCAAAAAATTGCCTAAAAGCTGTCAAAGATAACAGAAGAACAGATTATCTCACATGCAGACTCTCAAGGTACTCTGCTGCTGAACTAATTGTACAGACTGCTGATCCCATCTTCATCACAATTATGTGCAGATGCTCATTTAAAAAAAGAAAAAGATTCCACATACAGTAAGTGTCGTCATTCAGGCTGTTTATAATAATATTCAAGGAGTTCAGGTTTAGCCTAAAATCATTATGGCCTGAGGTGATATCCATCGATGAATCCATCAATCTGTTAAGTGTTTTTTATGAATGTTTATAAATGTAACGTGCGGAAAGGCATATTTTTTGCTTGAAATGCCCTCTTCAAGTAAATACTGTAAAGTTTTGGAACCTTACTAATAAATATTACTAGTAAATATACTAGAGTAAATTGCAATGTCATTTCATTGTGAAAATTTTATTATTAGTAACTCTACAAATAAAGAAATTACAACATTAATTGCTGAATAAATTTACTACAACTATATTATACTCTGTGTGTCAACCCTTCATTGTTAGTTAGAAACGTAGGTGTCCTTTTTGACAGTAATCTTTCCTTTGAAAGCCACATTTCCAGCATTTCTAAAAATGCATTTTATCATCTTAAATATATATCTAAACTACGGCCTATGCTCTCGAGGTCAAATGCAGAAATTTTAGTTCATGCGTTAATGACCTCAAAATTAGACTATTGTAAGGCTTTACTGGGTGGTTGTTCTGCACACCTAATAAACAAACTCTAGCTGGTCCAAAACACAGCAGCTAGAGTTCTTACTAGAACCAAAAAATATGATCATATTAGCCCAGTTCTGTCAACACTGCACTGGCTCCCTATTAAATATCGAATAGATTTTAAAATCTTGTTAATTACTTATAAAGCCCTAAATGATTAGCACCTCGGTACCTGAGTGAGCTCCTATCCTATTATATTCCTTTACGTCCGCTGCACTCTCAGGAATCAGGCAATTTGATTATACCTAGAATAACAAAATCAACTGCAAGTTGCAGATCCTTCTCTTATCTAGCGCCTAAACTTTGGAATAACTTACCTTGCACTGTTCGGGAGGCAGACACACTCTGCCAGTTTAAAACTAGATTAAAGACACATTTCTTTAACCTGGCCTACACATAATTACATACATTTTTATTATTCAAATCCGTTAAAGGATTATCAGGCTGCAATAGTCAGGTCAACTGGAACCGGGAAAACACCACCAATACATATAATCACCAATAACACCAATAACACATAATCACTTGGAGACAATAAGGCAGTTTCTCTTGTCTTCTAAACGGCCATCCGGACAAGACCACAGAAACTTTACTGCAGCATGGGTAACCTACTGGTTTATCTGGTCAGAGGAGAACTGACCCCCCGACTGAGCCTGGTTCTCCCAAGGTTTTTTTCTCCATTTTGTCACCGATGGAGTTTTGGATGGATATCAATCAAATTGACTGACTGTTATAATGAATGTTTATTGTCGTCTCTGATGTATTTCTGAATAGCTGCTTTGAAACAATCCTGATTGTTAAATAAAGGTGACTTGACTTGTGAGAACCTTCACAGTACAGATCAGAGCAAAAGGTTTATCAATGCAACACACACAATTCCCCTAAAATAATTAAACCAAATGACATATTTATAAACCATTATTTTTTTATGTTCATTTTTGTTGAGACTCTTCTCTGCATTATTTTTGGAGTCACTGATCTGACATTGCTGTCTATTAAAAATGGAAATCTGGTCTTTCACACTGGAAAACACTAGTATGACATACATTAACAAAGCATAAATACTATAACAATAGTACGGTATACCACAGTCCTGTAATGTTTACTACAGTATACCACAATTTACTAAATCTTACTGTAGTAAATCCTAAATTATACTTTCATACAATATAGAAAAAAATGTGCTTTAAACCCTCTGCCACTGTATATAAGTAAATGATACCTAATTCATTTTCACGCAGTAGTTTGATGACACACTGCAGCTCTCTAGTTAGCCCAGAGTTTATAATTTTTACTTTTACACCAGGACAATTGAACATTTACTTGCCAGCAGAATGGTGGGGTGTTTGAGTTTGACAAAGGATATAAACCCTGATATTAAAGTGCTCTCTTAGCATAAAACTGGCACTGTGTTTTTTAAAAATATTTCTTTCTATACAGCTGTTATAGTAAAGTATAAGTAAAAAATAAAACCACTTCCCAAAATAGCAACAAATTTAAAACTTGGAATTAAGTTTTGTTGCAATTACACAGCTTTTGGTAGTGTTTTATTTTCCCCCCATATCGTCTGTCCTGTTATGTCCCTGGCTGATGAAGCCTAAGCCTGTCTGTGCTGAATGAAATGAATATGCGCTTTCTCTTCTGCCCAACTTGAGACAAAAGGCATGACCAATCACTGTGTCTTTGGAGGTGCCTCAGTGGGATGATAACGCTGTGGGGGTGTAAGACAGGGTGGACACACACTGATTATGAAAAGTGAGCTGTAAATATTTTAGAAATTCTCTGAAACCCAAGAACTTTATTCAACCTTTCAGCTTCATAAGGTCATGGCTAATTTGCAAGCTATAAAAATGCATTTGGCAGATTTAACGCTGATGAGAGCTGCTCTGATGACATTGTTTGGGCCTGGTGCTTCTGTGCGGAAGAGTTATTATGTTCATTAAGCCTGACTGCCTGCTGCTGAAATTCTACCATTGATTTCAAACGCAGCGATGGGCGGCTAATGCACCAAGGGAAATAAGTGCAGTTAAAACTAGACCTTTTATGGTACAGCGGCTATAAAGGGCTGCTTGGCTAGGCAGGTTTAGGACTAGTAGACTTACAGAAATACCCAAAATGGCATAAGATGCTTAAAATCTTTAAGTACAAAGAACTTCTACTTGAATGTTTAATGACAACAGGAGAAAGATAATGCTAAATGATACAAAAGCAGTTACTTGAAGTAATTTCTGAGCAATGCTGCTCTGAATACCTCAAACATCAACAACTACAGACAGGTATCATTTCTCTCTTTCAAAATTAATTGAATGTACTGTCTATAATCAACTGCCTCTCTATCTCTTATACAGCAGCCTTCAAAATCCCAACCAGTTTGGCTCCAAGTAGCACACTCTACAGAGTCTTCCCTCTTGGCAGTCAATGAAAAGCCACATGCTATGCTGCCAGATCATCCAAACGTTCATTTGTCTGAAACTTTCTGGACCTTTTACCTACATTTGTCAACCACAAGTCTCTCATGTCCAACAGTCTTGGTATTTGTGAAGTAGCATGGCAGTGCTGGTTTGCTACCTACTTGTATGGTCATACATATTAAACTGCATGTGCATTCTCTAATTTCTAAACTATACTACTGCAACTCCTCTGCAGGTTATTCAGAATTCAGCTGCAGAAATTGTTCTAAAACTCCTAGAATTATCACCTCACTGCTGTGCTCTCTCCACTGGCTTCCAGAAGCAGCACGCATTAGATTCAAAACACTGACGCTTGCGTACAAAAGTCTTATTCTAAAGCACTCATCACTCCTTGCATTGCACCGCACCCTCTTAGATCCACAATAACCGGTACCCACTTCACTTGAGTACTGCACTTGGTCCCACCATCAGCTAAGACGCAAGGTAAATCTGTCTCAAGACTTCTCTGATTTTGCACCAACATGGTGGAATTAACTTCCCATCAATCTAGAACTGCTGAGTCACAGGCTGTCTTTGAGAGACGATTGAAGACAGAACTCTTTCTTAAATACCTAGCACTTGACATTTAAAATTAAAAAATGCTCTTTATTCATGTTGCTTCTTTTAACAGTTTGTGGGTTGTTACACACATTTTGTGTTCTATTGTATCAGTATTGATCTGTTCAATGATGAGATTCAAAGCACTTTATATCAATGCAATATCATTATTATCCAAGCAATTAGTACAACGTGAAAATCCTGAATAGAAGTTTAAAAAGATAAAACGTTCCTTGCATATTTGCCTTATTTACTTTAAGGGTGGAACTAATAAGCAATAACAGAGAGGAAAATGCAGTTGAAAAAAAATTAGAAGCACCCCTAGTAACTGCTGCAATACAACACTGTCAAGAAGTGATAAACCCGGTGTTTGTGTGCAAGATGTGAGCTGTGTTTACGCTAAATGCTGTTACTGTGCATTGATCTTCACCTTGCCTGTTGTTTGTTCTTCGGATTTACTCTCTGATTTGGAAATAGTTTCTTTCTCTGTGTTTTATGCTTGCTACCTTTCTGATTTTGTGGCCATCATGGTTTTTTACACACCATCATTTTAGTTTTAGTACCATACTGTAACTGGTAATATTATATAATGTAGAAAGAGTGGTACAGTACATGTGGTACAGAGCTACAAAAAACAACAGAGGCGAAGAGCCTTAAGTCAGAGATAGAACAAAAACTGGTTAGCACAAACATACTGAACAAAATGTAGGACTAGCGGAAATTATAAAAATAAGAGTGGGGTATGTGTAAGTGAGAACAAAACAAAAATGGTAAAAGGGAAGGGGAGGTTACTGTACCTCTCTGACCGGTAACTGCAGTGTCAGACTGCTTGAAACGTAATGGTTCTGTGGTGTCTGGGAGGATGGCTACAGGGATAGGAGTTGTGGGTAAGAAGAGTGTAGTGGGGGCATCTGGTCAATGGAAGACATCACGCAAACAAATATAGAGGGATGGAAGAGAACATAAACAGGAAAAAAACAAAACATCAAAACATCAACATAGCAATGAAGCACAACCAACAGAAATGTTTTATTTTAAATACAGCATGCAAATTAAAATGGAATGCTTAAGAATAACAAAGAATAAATGTGGAACAAAGATAATTACTAAATAAACATCCATTAACCACAGGGCCATAAAAACTGAACAGTGCTACACAGAAACTCTACAGTAAGTAGAAAGAGCGATAGTAAGAATGGCAGCAACAGTTATTACTTTTGTGACACTTTTGTTATACCTGTTTAATGAATTTATAATGTCAAATTAATTAAGCAAAATTGAACAAGTATGTCACACAAGCTTGTGCTATTTTTTATACAACAGTTTTATAAATGGGAATTATTATTAAGTAAATGATAGTCAAACAGAGTAATAGAAAGAAAAAAATATTTTATTGCTTTTACACTGAATATTAGCAATTTAACTGTAAAAACAAACTGTTAAAACTAGTAAAACAGTTTGGTTTGTGTGGTTCTGACTCTTTAGTTACAAAAAGGAAAGCAAAGTCAAAGTAAAGTTATTTTCAATCAGGTTTAACTAAATATCACCATGTGCTACAGCTGAAATTGAGTGACCCTGGCATTTAAGATGTCAAGTCACATTCAGATTTCTACTATCCTAAATCTGCCCCAGTACAGTTGTTTATCTCAATCAGGAAGCACAGCATTAAGAAATGCAGAAAAGGCCTGCATATAAAGTTGGGCGGAGGCTGATAAGGTGAATCGCTAGTCTGTTCTTTCATTAATGAATCCTCACTTTTAAACACACAATGTCCTTCATCCATATGCTGGTATCAACTAATACTTGAAACACTATGGTGTACAAAGTATTACAGCTACAAAATATGCTTATAAAGTATATCTAACAGGGAAATTGGATTTTCATGGGTTGCAAAACATTAACTGCACCGGGAACTCTCAACAAAGTGTGCTCTGTTTGAAGATGCTCGTTTAAATAATTTAAAAGGTTCCAGAAAAAATATAACTTCAGTAGACTGAAAAATGTTTAAGAAATGTCTTATTAAATAAAGATTGTTAATGACACAATATAATTACTCATACTCTAACAAAAAAACTGGCATAATCAAAATAATACGCTCTGTTTTTCTTGTGTTTGCGTTGCATTTTAAATTTTACAGTGTCACAAAAGTGTTACTGTTTGATGAACAAAGATGAAGTTGTTGAGTTCACTAGATTTGACAAGATGTATAAATTAATTATAAATAAATGAATGCTATAAAAACATGGTATACTTCAACATCTACAAATGACATAATACTGTATATAATTAATAATACCACCGCTGTTTTATCTAAGGTTAAAATATTAAATAAAATATTCTGTATAATCAGCCACACTTCCTATTAATAGACACTTTTTTGCTGACATCCTCATTAAGTGTTTCTACTTGCACAGCATATGAACTGCATGTCTAAACTTGTATGCTAGATTTGGAGGATTTTCACACCTAAATTTTAAATTGGTGCAAACTGCCTAGTATGTGTATTTCAAACAGCTGTTTTATATATAATATATATATATATATATATATATATATATATATATATATATATATATATATATATATATATATATTGAGTTTTTTTTTCAATTGAATTCATTTAATTCATTTTGCTTTTAACAATGGTATTATTACAAAGCAGCTTTATAAATAAATTAAATAAATGTTTTATAGTTTTTGGCCAATCTGATTGTGTTTGTTCTAATCGTTGATAAACCTGTTAACAATACTATGTTGTCCAAGTGTATTTTATAATCGTGATATTCGTTTCAATAAATTATTTTTACAGGAAGTTGTCAGGCTTCATAGTGCCAACATCATAAGAATCTTTGGTAATGTGTGTCCAGTGCTGTGACATTTCATCTGTCCCCTGCTGGGACCTCTACATTGTACCCTTTGCGCTTATTCATTTTCCATAAGAAGCTTACAAATTCGAGAGGGAAAAGAAATGTATTCAAAAGGAGTAGTTCCTCTAGCCTAGGCTGGATGTTTAGGTTGTGTATTGTGGAATTTTACTTTGGTCCATTACAGCATGCAATAAACCAATTCTTTAAACAGAAGAGATTAGAAGCATTTCTTTCTATTTAAGTATTTGACAATAAATGACCCTGTATTAGGCATAGACATTCCAAAACATATGCATGACATATCAAATGCTTTGATTGTATAAAAGCTAGTCATTCTCTGCCCACTGAGAATACAATTTGTGAGCTAG
This sequence comes from Bagarius yarrelli, assembly GCA_005784505.1. Classification (NCBI taxonomy): domain Eukaryota; kingdom Metazoa; phylum Chordata; class Actinopteri; order Siluriformes; family Sisoridae; genus Bagarius; species Bagarius yarrelli. The sequence continues at coordinate 7,781,246 of VCAZ01000003.1, read as the reverse complement.
TTATCATCGGTTATATACAATAATAAACTCTGTACATAACATTGCAGTAGCTTTAGAATTCTGTAAAAAAGAACAAGGTCAGTCTTGAAATAATTTTAAAGCATCATGACACAGCATGGTATGAGAAAACTTTTCAAATAGTTGGAAAATAAAGCATGAAGAACCTGCAGGGGTAAAAACACCTACTCCACCGCACAGGTCCTTTTTTAACATGGTCACACTGTTAGCACTCACCGTACACAAAGAGCACATATTCAGCATGGTTTGTGCCCAGATGATTGCTGGCTTCACAGCGGTAGGTGCCATTGTCTGTTTTATTTAAGGATATGAAAGTGAGATCTCTGCCGTCCACAATTACACGGTCCAAGTCTGGCAGTTTGCCTCCATCTTTTGTCCATTTCACTGGGTCTGGCCTATGACAAACATAGCAAAAATGTGAAAAAGTGATTTGGGACCCTCAATTGAAATAAGGTGCCTATAACATTGACATTATAATCCCTTAGACAAGGCAATTTATTGGGCTGCATTTAACAATCACAGTGGGTAATTATTTCCTAATTGCTAAACTGAACAAAGGTTACATAAGTTTTGTTAACAATCATGCCCAAGTATATTTATGGAATGGATCATAAACATTTATCAACACATGCTACAGAAACAAAGGAAAATGCTAAATCCTCACTGACAGATACACTATCTAACTAATAGTTTGTGGACAGCTCACCTGCACACATATCCTTTATATCTGTGTCTTATTAAACCACTGTTATATAGTTCTCTAGGTTGTTTCTATAGGCTTTAACATAAATATTTTCTTGTAATTGAAAATAAGGAGCTCAAACAGTGTTCCAGCATGACAATGCTACTTTGCACAGAGCCCCTGATCTCCATGAAGACATGGTGTGTTAAGGTTGGTGTGGAAAAACATAAGTGTCCTCACACCTCCTACACTGATAAACCGGAATGCAGACTTTACCCTAGACCTCTTTACCAGACAATAGTGCCTGAACTGTACAGTCAGATTTTACTGTCTAGTGAAAGTCCTTACCAGAAGTTTGGAGGTCATTATAAGAGTAAGAGTAAAACTAAACCTGGAATATGTTTAAAAAACACAGATATGATCAGGTGGCCCATCCTTTTGTCCATATAGTATATTAGTAAGTAATTTCCAAATAACAAATCATAATCACGAAAACAGTGTTTGTAAAGATAATGTGAAGGACTTACGAAGGGTTTCCGTTAGACACACATTCCAGTTTAAGTATATCTCCTTCTTGGGGAAGTGCTTGAGAATGCCTGATCTCCACACGAGGGGCATCTGCATCGACAGACAGCATCTTAGCCAGCAATAGAACAATTTTTCAAACTCGAAAAGTAAAGTATAACTGAAATGCCTATTTTTGTTGTCCCCCTCAGATTACCAAACAGTGATTTTGATTTGTTTTTAATGTCTTTTAATTCATAAACAGGAGTAATTCTGCTATACGCAAAACAAAAAAATAAATCTAGAAATTGAATATTTAAAATCTTGAATATTTAAAAGAGATAACCAAACCAGTAATTTTAGTGGTGTGTCGATAAAAAGCAGGTGTCAGGTGCCAGCACTTTTCATAACATTCACAATTTTACAGGGACATTTACAGCATTTAGCAGACAGGAGGGACCCACACGTCTGCAGATGGTAAATTTTATATTAAACTTAAAATGAAAATTCTGGAAAGCTTACAAAACAAACAGATCCAAGTACTTCCTAAAATATTCATTTTATTTTTTATACGGTTTTTCTTTCTTTCTCTATTATATAAAAAAACCAGCATGTGGCTCCTGAAAAGCGTTTAACCTATTAAACTTATGATCATAATTTCCAAATACTAATGATCTATGACTGAGAGTTAACGGAGAAAAATTGGCTATTTTCTGAGTGGAAGGGATTGCATACTCTCTTGGCTGTCAATCTCCATAAAAACCACGGGTGCCAGCGAGTTACATTATAACACTTTAATGCTTATTGAGTTCCACTTAGAACAGGTAAAAATGTATAGATTTTAATTTCTCAGAAGAACTGTGTAATGGCTTTAATTTCTCCTGGTCGGAAGCTGTCACATACTGGAGAGAGCTGAATGGTGGGATGAAATTAGATTTAACCTTTATAAGTTTTTTAATGTTTAAGACACGTATAAAAATGATTCAGCTGCTTGTTCTAATGCACGGGACAACAGCAGTACTGCAGTGTGTCTTAGTTTTGGATCACAAATTATATCTTTGTTAAAAAAATGTATAAAAACATCCAACATAAAATATTTCATATTAAAAATTATCATTATTAAATTAAAAGCTTTAAAAAAACCCATTGGGCAGTCACATGCATGAAAGAGACATGAACATAGAATTTGAGTATGCAAAAAATACAAAAATATAAGCGCACTAACTTAAAATGAAAATAGATGGTTTTCTAATATCTACAGCCTGTGTCTAAACTTAAAACTAGCATTTAATAGTAATGTTATAATAAAAATGTATGAAACTGCAAATCTATTGAAAGAACTAAGACAACTATGAATAACTTAATTGAATAAATTAATTTTAATTGCAAAAAACTTTTGTTGTGACGCATCAACCTTTTTGAAATATTTGAAATTATATAAAAAAGTATAGCAACAACACAGTTTTAATTGTCTTATATAATATATAACTAATGCAATCTGATTGGTTCCGTTTATTTGGTCTCTCTATTATTTGGTCTATTGTTGGTCTCTATCACCTAAAGGGTCCTTGACCTGAAAAACATTAAAGACCTCTGTTCTAATGCATCATTGTATCAAAAAATGTATTAGTATTAAATTTATTAAATTTAATATTAATAGTCAACTTTGTTATGCTAAACATCAAGGATGATACTTAAACATTCAACAGAAAAAGTATAGTAAAAAAAGCTTGCTCTTGTAATAAAACAATACCTAAGACTAAGAATATTACTTTTCTGTTGCACTTTAAAACATATTGTCAATATTAAATTAAAGTTTACCTGCTACCCTGAAAATGTAAGCAAACCCAACTTATTTATTTGAAGACATCACTTACAGTGCACTTCCAGCACCTCAGTTGTTTGCTGTGGGATAGCCCTCAAAGCCTCATGGACCACTTTACATGTGTAGGCCACCCCGTCATCATTCCTGTCCACCTGCAGCTGCACTGAGCTTCGCACTGTGAACGTCTTCCCGCTGGCATTTACCTCTTTTGCCCCTGTGCAACAGCATACAGGCAAGTGTTTTACATTTAGATTATAGATCTAGATTATTGTAAATAAGAAAGCTAAGAAAATGTACATAAAAGCTATCTATATTATGACAGTCAGGTTACATTTACATCATTTGGCATACACCCTTATCCAGAGCAACTACCCAGAGCAGGCACAGCATTGGTGGCGTCGGGAATCGAACCCACAATCCTCGGGTTGGTAGTCCAACACCTTAACCACTGCGCTACCACTTTACTCGTTTATTTAATGCACAATAATAAGTAGCAGTAACACTTGTTTATTCAATGCATAATAATAAGTAGCAGTAACTAAAAACATAAAATATAATTTATATAATAGTTTTAGTCTCATCGAGAACAATCACATGTAACTGATCTTCACACTTACTGCTCCATGCTCAATAGTTACAATGTATTCTTTATAAAGTGCCTTTTTACATTTTGTCACCTTAAAGCCACAAACTTCAATGTATTTTATTGAGATTTATGTGAAAGACCAACACAAAGTAGCACATAATTGTGAAGTGGGATGAAAATGATACATGGTTTTCAAAATTGTAAGCAAAGTGTGGTGTGCATTTGTATTTAGCCCCCTGTACTCTGATACCTCTATCCACTGCAATCAAGTCACCTAATATTTAATAAGTCATCCTTAATTTTTTCCCTAATTTCTTAAAAGCAAGTTGACAATAATAATAATAATAATACAGACCGAAAAGAAATTAATAAGTAAATAATATGCATATATGTAGATACATTTATCATTTAGAAAAACAAGCGGTGGTTAAAACATTACATGAATCAATTGTAACATTAAAGTTACATGTCACAGGCACGCCAGGTTCCACATCTTCCCAGCGCTCTTAGTTACCCGAGTTTTAATTAAACAAACCTGCATCTTATCACTTCCCGAGGTTTACTCTTTCTTAAGTAAGAGTACTATTTAAGTTTCCACCTTTTTGTCACTAGCTGCCTGGTTTTAAAGTAGACTCCTGCATGCTACTGCTAGACTCCCAATTAGCATTCAGCATTATCTCCTACAACTTGAGCTGGTGAAAGCATTGCGAAGAGCGCTTAAAATGCTTCCGGATCCCACCGCTTCTTAACCCAGTACCACCACTCAGCCTGTCACGATGTCTCCATCTATAACTGCTCCCTCCACAGTTATTTCAGTTGGTCCCATGGTCAACCCCTCAACATACTCTGACTCGGGGAAGGACTGCAGCGGCTTTCTGTTACAGTGCTTACTGGCACTAGAGATGCAACTGCACCCCTTCACAACTAATAAGGCTGAAATTGCATTTATTATTTCTCTACTCATAGGTCGAGCACTCAGATGGGCAGATTCACTCTGGCAGCAAAATTTTCTCTCACATTTCCAGGAGGTCTTTGGTAAACCTTTGCACGACTCAGTGGGCTGTTTCACCTCTGGCAAGGTAAATCCTTGCAATTTCGTACACTCGCGGCTGCCAGCGGTTGAAACGAGTGCTTATTGCCTACCACCTATCGCCAAGGGTTAGAGCCAGCATTACGGTTGCATCTTTCAACAGGCTATCAGAGTTGCTGACATGAAGGGCTGTATGGAAAGCCAAAGAATTCAAAATGCCACAAGTTTCCTCCACCAGCCAGAAAGCCTTCCTACTTTAGAACCAGTGCGTCAGCCCATGCAGGTGAATCATTCCAGGCCTTTCATAGCCGAACACCAGCGCCGCCTGACTCAAAGCCTCTGTCTCTACTGTCGCCTGCCGTGGCCTTATTGTGTTTCAGCTATAGAATTCCTCGACTCTGGGCCAGGTGGAAAATTTATCTCTGCCAAACTCTGTCACCAAATACGGCTAGCAAGAAAAATTAACTCATTAAAGTATCGAATTAATTCCTTCACCGGAAACCCCCTGGGCAAGGGAAAGATTCAACACTTCGTGGGCCCTGTGACTCTGTCACATGGAAAACATCCACTTCTTGGTTCTGGAGAGGTCCACTGCCAAGATCATTCTCAGGTGCACCTGGTTCATTTAGCACAACCCAATTTATTCACTGGAGAGGTACTTAAATAGGGCAATAGTTGTTTCCACCACTGCTTCCATAGTCTTCCTATTCATGTTCCTCATTCTCCAGTTTTGTGGATCCAATTCATGTCCGTAGAAAGCCCACTCCAAAATCAATATTCAACTATCCCATACTGTTACTCCAAATGAACAGTTGAGAGGAGGAGGGATCTTCACCAAACTTGACCATCGGAGCGCTTATTCACTTCAGAGGCTTTTGGGCTTCATTCAGAATCACAGCTCAGTCTTTGCTCCCTTAACTGCCCTCCCTCAAAACAAGCCCAAAACTCTGCACTGGAACTCTCATCCCACCCACCTGAAAAAAAAATTCATGTCTGCACCCAAACTCAGACAAGCCCTTTATCATAGAGATAGATGCCTCCTCTGCCGGAGTGGGTGCAGTACTGTCCCAAGAGAACGGTAGTCCATCCATGTGCCTACGTCTGCCAGAGACTCACTCTGTGAACAGAAATATGATGTAGGAAACAGGGACTTGTTGGCTATCAAATTGGCCTTGGAGGAGTAGCTCGAGGGTGCCCGACACCCAGTTACAGTCATTTCTGATCACCAGAATCTTGAATACCTCTGAGAGGCCAAACGGCTTTATTCTTTCTACCTACTTTAATTTCAAGGTCAACTACCATCCAGGGGTCAAGAATTGCAAAGCCGATGCACTTTCCCGTGTTTATTCTCCTAAATCTTCCCCAGAGAAACCAGAGCCCATCCTACCTCCTCAGATCATTATGATCCCAGTCAATAATCTCTGGACAAAGACATCACTTCTGTCAGTGTATTCAAACCAGCACCTGCTACCTTTCCTCCAACTCGCACTTATGTTCCCTCAATCCTCTGTAAACAAATGAACCATACAGCACACTCCCCATTGGGTACTGGGCATCCAGGAATGACCCAGACCCTCTCGCACCTGCATGAATGGTTCTGGTGGCCAAGCATGGACATCAGGACATTCTTGGCCACTGTGTCCAATGTTCCTCGTCATCTCCCAACTGGCAAACTTCTACCTATGCTCACTCCACGGTGCCGCTGGTCACACCTATGGATCGACTTTATTACTGATCTACAAAAATCAAAGGGTCATACTGGTAGCGGTGGTGGACAGATTCTGGTAGCCCTGGACAGATTTTTCAAGGCCTGTCGTCTTATTCCACTTAAAGGCCTACCCACAGCCTTGGAGACTGACGAAAACCTGTTTAACCACATTTTTTTTTTGGTTGCCAGAACTTACTCTGGCAATCCTCCACTGGCCTCACATTGTTTCAGTGCATTCTTGGTTTTCATCCTCCATTATTCCTGTGGTCAGGAGAGCCATCTGAGGTTCTATCTCTGCAACATTGATTTAGAAAGAGAGAGGGTCTGGACTTTAGCAAATCAGAAACTTCAGCTCACCATCTAAAGACAGAAACAAAACGCTGATGCCCGTAAAACTGACACACCTACCTCCCAGGACAAAAGGGGTGGCTCTCTACCAGAGACATCCGTCTGTGGTTGCCCTGCAGAAAGCTGAGCCCCCAGTTCATCAAACCCTTTAAAATCACCAGAAACCTCCAATCTCACCATCAGCACCGGGGTTCCACAGTGATGTGTATTGTCCCCTCTCCTATACTCCTACACTTTTCACCCATGACTGCGTATCTGTCTATGCCACGGTGGTAGGCCTGATCAGAGGTAACGATGAGACGGCCTACAGGGAGGAGATCCAATACCTAGTAGCATGGTGTGAGAACATAACCCTGGAACTTAACACTAAGAAAACAAAGGAGATTATTGTGGATTTTAGACGAGCTGGCAATCACACTCATCCTCCAATATACATCAAGGGAGCGGCTGTTGAGCGTGTACCTAGCTTCAAGTTCCTAGGAATCCACATCTCTGAGGATCTCACCTGGTCTCTGAACTCTTTCCTGGTCAGAAAGGCAAAACAGCGGCTATATTTTCTGAGGAGACATAAAAAGTCCCATCTAAGCAACAGGATACTAAAGAACTTTTACCGCAGTACCATCGAGAGAATCCTCACAAACTGCAGCTCAGTATGGTACAGCAGCTGCACTGCTGTAGACCGCACAGCCCTTCAGAGGGTGGTGAAAACCGCCCAACGAATCATCGGCGATCAGCTACCCACCCTTGAGAATATACACAAAAATGCTGCCTTCAAATAGCAAGAGGCATAATCACCCCCATCACGCAGTTGCTACCAATGCCTCAGAGCACGCACAAACAGACTGAAAAACAGCTTCTTTCCTGTGGCTGTTTCTGCACATAACAGCTGATTATACAGTGTTACTTTATCATTATGCATATTTGCACCATCCATAACTATCTAGATGCTAACTGCATTTCATTGGCTCTGTACATGTACCTTGCACAATGACAATAAAGTTGAATCTAATCTAATATAATCTAATCTAAAATAATAAACAGTGTTTAAACAATTTGAGTTGGCACTACACTATAGAATTTACCCACTTTCCATGTTTCCCTTCTCAAACCCTTTGTTTCACCTGTTTCTCCTTCTCCCTCCACAGAGCCTGGTGCCGCCGATGATTCCTCTCTCCTCGTTGTGGTTGAGGATGGCTCAGTGTATAAGGTAAAGGAGATCCTTTCCCGGTGCTGTGGTGGTCGCCTTGAGTATCTGGTGGACTGGGAAGGGTCTGATCCGGAGGAGCGATCTTGGGTCCCTCGGAGTGACATCTTGGACCCAAGATCTCTTCTGGATGACTGGCGTGTTCCATGTCAGTCATCCAGAGTGTCATGCCCTATCTTCAAAAGCTGGCCATGGAGGGGTTGGTTCTGTCACAGGGACACCAGGTTTCACCCCTACCCAACGCACTCAGTTACCTGAGTTTTAATTAAAGACACCTGTACCTTATCACTTCTCCACCTTCACTATTTAAGTTCCCATCTTTCTGTCACTTACTGTCTAGTCTTAAAGTAGACTCCTTCACACTACTTCTAGATTCCCGTATAGAATTTAGCATTATCTCTTACGACTACCCCTCTAAGTCTCCGTTTTCTTCTGTGCGCTACTCCTGCTCAATTTCGTCTCCATGTTCATTTTTCACATCCTTCTCTAAAATTTGTGTTATGAAATTGCATTCATTTAATTTTAACAGTCTTTTCTCTTCATTCCATAACGATTCTCTCGGCTGCACTGCTTCCATTACATGTATGTGGATGTTACATTTTTTGTCCAATCAGATTTCAGTTTCTAAGTGCTGCCATGTTAATCTAATCTGCCCAAAGCCTTTAGAAACAGTATTGCTGGCCCATGTAACTTACATTATATACAGTGGCAGATTGCTAATTGGTTAATATTATTTAATATTACTAAAGACTGTTTCTTTAACTAATCAGATTTCAAGTCCTCCTCCCATGCCCTGCTACCTGGCGTACAATGACATCAGCATTTTTCCATCCTCTGATTGGTTGATCAGAGTAAAACTGTTTCAGCCCAGTTTGGTTAGCAAAACACGTCTGTACAGTTATATTAGAATTTTTACGCCCACAATAGCTGACGGAGAGGGAAAAAATTGACTCTGTCTCAGACATACTTAAAATAACATGTTTTTAAAGCTGACTTTTCCAGAAAACACATTGTGAGGAGAGTTTGGCTAACCCCAAAGCTAACTAGCTTGTCTCTGTCCAGGAAAGAGTTTATTTACCCTTTCCAGACCAGTGCGATGACAGGTAATGTTTATTAGATGTTTTAAAATAAATACTAATTCTGAACTTCTTCAGATGATGTATGTGGTACAGGTTTGTTGTAGTGCAGAGGTTTGGAGTTTTCTTAACAGGGTTCCTTGCTTTGATAAAAATTATATTTACCCTCAATATGCGAAATGCCTCTCTGTTTATAATTCCACACGGTGTTATATTGGGTTTTGGTATAGTATTGATGGTTTCTATAATTGCGACATAATAGTGGTGATATTAAGAGATGTATTAATCGGGTAAGTCCCCACTGAATGCCCAGGTACCAAATGCACCACCCGCCAAATGACACTATCCTTAATGACAGCGGCCATTCAACAAGAGTTCAAGGTTTTAAAAAATTTGACGACAAATTGAGCATCCGAAGTAACTGCTAGACTACAAACCCTTAAACAAGCTGCACCTTATTTCCTTATTTAAGTTTTTCAACACACATTTAGAAGTTTTTAATGGAATAACAAAGATCATTATTTAAAAATCCTTTTTAAAAGACATGATCAAACTGATTTTTAAATCAGATACTCAGAGTCTGTAACTTGCTCTGAAGACTAACAGAAGAAATGCCAAGTAATTGTTGAAGTAGGTTTAACATGCTAAATGTTACCAAATAATGCTAAAATAACCAAAAAACTAAATTCATGTAACAATTTGCTTATTTGCTATCAGATGTCATGCTAACAGCATGTCAATTTAGTAATAGGGTATTTGATAAATTAAAGTACTCCTCCAAATTATAAGCATGTCTTTTTGTCTTTTAATAGATAAAGAAACATTCAAAACCTGTTGCTCCCATTTTCGCTTCTGGTTTTTAAAAAGGTAATGTTTAGTTTAGTGAATGACATAAACGAAGCTAAGGTATTTCTGTCATCTATCAAACTTCTATTTGTTTGGGAAATGTAAAGTCAACAAACTCTCTTTGAAATGTACCCCTGTCTAAGCTCTATGACAGACCTCAACAAAAATTGCATCCGGCAACCCATATCGACTGATGATCCACACCTCACTTATAGTTTAGAGCTTTCAGTTGTGCTAAAAACACATTCCGTCTGTAATTCTTTAAACAAGACATGATCCCAATGTTTATTTGTCTATTTTAAATAACTTTACATTCTGACTGTGCCACCTGTCGTCATATGTAAAAAAAGCTAGTAAGTACTACTTAATTATGATCAGACAATACATGGCTGGTGTGTCAGCAAGCTTCTATTCCAGATAAATAATAGGCAAAACTGACAGTTGATTGGAACCCAAGATGGACTGACTAAACTAGTGGAAAAAGGTGGGACTCCTGCCTGTTTGGATAAAAACCTTGACGGTCCCAATATATGCATAATCAGTTTATCTGCAATCACCTTGTTCTTGCATATGTATGTTCAGGAGAAAGATATTCTCATGCATTTGTAAAGCAGTTTATTAGCAAGCAAGTTTATCTGACATATGATATGTAAACCAATTCAAATCATTTCTTATGAACACAGCCTGGATGGGACTTTCGTCAATTGCAAGAAACCATGCACACAGAAAGCCAATTTACCGGCCAGCATGTACCAGTGATAGGAGGAACGAAGGATCTTTGATTAGGCTATGCATATGCACAGTAATTCTCGTTTGGAACAAGGCTGGGACCCAGAAGCTCCAGAACGCTGCCTGTGCTGTAATCATATCATTGTCAGAATTTTTGCATTTCCTAGGAACAGATTCGGTACATGTTTTTGTTTGCTTCAATTTTAAACAAAAATCCAGGTTATATAATGATGAACATCTAATCAACTATTTATTCATCTCCTTAGAATTAATTTGCATAATGAAGCAGACTGACTTTCTGCTTTATCCCTCAGTCTCTATCAAAAGTAGATGTGCCAGCAGACAGGTTCAAAAATAGGGTCAAAATGGTTTACATTATTATTTATGATGAAAAATCAACCCAGTGTCACACAAGTACACTAACACACAACACTGTATGCATACAAACACACATGCATATGTTTACATTTATTAAACACACTGCATATAAAATTATATTCACCGCTGAATACAAGCTAATGCAATTCACAGTCTTTTTTATGCTATATGGCTTAACAGATTTCCTGGCATTCAAAGATACTACTAAAGCATAAGTCAATACAGAGAGCAGCATGAAAAGTGGAAGGAGAGGCGAAAAATTAGCATTTCATTTTTACTGCAAGCAGAGTGGAAATTAAATACAAATTTCCAACCACAAGTCCTTCGAATCAACAATCAGAAAAAAGGTTGCATGCAGAGTCAACCAGTTTATTCTCCAATGACGAGAAAGCGGGATAAAGGCAGAACAAAAGAGAGAGAGAATAAACTGTGCCACAAAAGTATCAAAATCACATAGGGCTTTTAGCATTCATACCATGGTACTTTATTCATGTCTGAATAAAGAAAAAGAATCACTATGGGATGATATTGCAGGAAGTGTTTAAACGTAGTAAAGTTGTAGACTAGAGAAGTTGTCTTAGCAACATAAAGTGCATGTGTGCAATCTGGTGCAAACAATACAAGACAGACAGTGCAAATAACAATACAAACATTACTCCAGAGCAAATAGACAATACAAAAACAAAACAAAACACTTCATATAAGTACATTAAATAGCGCCGACCATATTGGAGCGAAAAACTGGTTCAAATAAGTAACAGCAGCAAGATTGTTGTGTAAAACAGCATGTGTTTGCTTTTGGTTTGGTAGCTTGTATCTGTTTTTTGTTTTGTGTATTGTATCTTTCTTTCATTTTGACTGATCATTTAAAGCTATGGTTGAACTGATTGCTTTTTGCTGTAAGTGATCATTTTAACCATTTTTACCTTTCTGCTGTTCACTCCAACTCTAGGGGTTGCTTTTGGGAGCCCAAAGTACCTCTGACTTTTTTTTAAAAGGCCAATAAAGAATTTGCATGGATGGCCACGCCCTGGATATCCGGGTATAAACACATCAGCTTACTCATTCTGCTTTTCTGAGCTGAATGCTGGGTCTTTCAAAGAAAGAAAGAAGCAAAATATTATTCTGATTACCTCAATAACAAGCGCGTCGCTGCAGAAAAGAAGGAAGTGAGGTCAGTGGTCTCTCCCTCACAGCAAACAAAGAAGCAGAAAGTAAGGAAGGACCCCTGTGTGTGTCAACGGCATCTGCAGCAGTGCCTGAGCAAAAGATTACTAAGAGTGTCCTTACAAAAGAGCACATTGTGATAAAAGAAATATGATTTATCATGTCTTGCGAGGCACTTCCTATTGACATTGCTCTCACGGCTGGGGCTCTTTGCGAAGAAATTAACAATGTGTGCTGGGGATGAGCGGGAGAAGGGATTAGCTTCGCCAGGTCAATTCCTGTGGGCAACCTATTCATCCATTGGAGGTGGATGACTCAGCTAAACATTCTGTCTGAGGCCATCAGGCTGCAGTGGTGTCCTCCCTCTGCCCTGAGTGGTCCCTCAGCCAAACCAGACCAACAACCGGCTTCTCGGCAGGTCGCTAAGAACTCTCCTAAGGCTTCCGGGTCTCTGCCAGGCTGGATGCGGGGGCCTGTCCACACAGCCCACCCGACACATGTGAGTCAACCAAACAAGGCTCCTCATCCATCGGTGGTGCTGGTGAAAGGCCCCGCAGGGAAGATGTGCTTTACAGTCCCTACTTCACACAAACAAGGGGGGGCAGACCTATCCTGGACTTGAGGATGCTGAATTGACACCTTCTCAGGCTCCCGTTCAGAATGCTAACCCTGAAGCACATATTATTGTGCGCGACACACCAGGATTAGTTCATGGCTATAGACCTAAAGGATGCGTACTTTCATGTCTTGATTCTTTTAAGGCACAGACCTTTTTCCCCACGTGTCTTCACGAAGCTCGCAGAAGCTGCACTTGCCCCTCTCAAGTGAGCGGGCATCCGCATCCTCAACCAACTCGATGGCTAGCCAATCATAGCACACTCGCGGGAAGATGTGGTTGCGCACAGGACATGGAACTCTGCCATTTGGCCCAGTCCTCGGTGCAGATTATCTCTTTTCTCTGTATCCACCTGGACTCTGTCCACACAGTGTACAGTGTGCTAGGTCCGCTAATGGTGTCGCTAGGTCCAATGCATATAAGGCTGCTGCAGCACTGGCTTTATCACCGGGTCCCGAGATCACACCGAGTGGGAATCACTTTGCTGTGTCTCTGTTGACGGCGCTTGCCTAGAACTCTGTCCGACAGACCCCAGTTGGGATATGTGCCCAAGGTTCTTACCACTCCCTTCAAGGACCAGGTGGTAACCTTGCTAGCTATTCCCCCTCAGCAGGGAAATCCTGTCTCTGCTGTGCCCAGCTTTGCTTCAGCTAACTCATTCTGCTTTTTTGAGCTGAATGCTGGGTCTTTTAAAGAAAGGAAGAAGCAAGAAAATTATTCTGCGCATCGCTGGAGAAAGGAAAGAAGCGAGGTCAGTGGTCTCTCCCTTGCGGCAAACAAAGAAGCAGGAAGTAAGGAAAGACCCCTGTGTGTATCGGTGGCATCTGCAGCAGTGCCTGAGCAAAAAATTACTAAGAGTGATTTTTTTTCCTTACAAAAGAGCTCATTGTGACAAAAGAAATATGATTCATCATGTCTTGCAAGGCACTTCCCATTTCTGTAAAGCTGCTTTGAAACATCTGTAGAGCTAAATTAGGCTACACCCAACACATTTGCAAGGTTCTATAATCTGCGCATGGAACCCGTCTCTGCTATAGTCTTGTGCGTTGCCCTTGACTCAGGGAACAAGTGGGGTCAAGAGCTTGCCACTCGCACCCCTCCCCCTGGAGGGCAGGGCTGTAACCCTTCGGTCCAAACCCGGGTTCCATCACCTGAACCGAGACATGCAGAGCTGGTTCAACTAGTAATTTGGTTTAATTCATTCATATCTTTGTGGTTTAATATTTCCATTGATTATCTGTTCCCGCTTCTGTTTTTAGTCTCCTGAGTCAGGTGGCCAGCTGTTCTTATGTCCTAGTGGTGTAGCGTCAAGCACAGAGTCTGGACTGCTGTTTGTGTATGGGTGGGTGTGTGTGTATGTGTGAGAAAAATTATTTTTAAAGCCTTAGTTATTTATGAATTTGTTTGTGTTTAGTACAGAGCTGTGTTTTTGTAAATTAGTTTTTTAAATAATGTTTTATGGAGTAAATAATTTTATTTTTAACTAATATCCATGTCTCTTTGCATCATATTCATGTCAGAAGGTGTGACTGGGCAAGATGTGCGTCACTGTATTGCTTTAGTCCTTACTTGCTCAGTTATATCATCTGTCCACTTCACACAAGGCATTTCAGTGATGCCAGAAACTCCACCATCATACTGAGTTGTTTCAGCGTGATTGTTAGAGCCAGATTGGCATTAATAATCTCCCTGTCTATTTCTATTATCTATCCTCATACCACAAGAATTTCTTGTCATAGCCAAAATGTGTCTTCTTTCACGAAGCTGAGAGAACTCCTTAGAGAACCACACACTGTAAAATATCCAGACTTTATACACTGTATAAGTATAATTTAAATAATAATGATGCACAAATTAACAAATTCAAATTCAACCTCAGTGTTCAATGGCACAGAAGAACTTAGACAGTGGGTCATAGGATATTTCTTCATCTGCACACCACAGGAGTACATTTTAATACCATAATCTGTAGTCATTGGCATAAAACAGTGATAAGTGGCAGCCTGGGAAACCATCAAAGTTTTACATTTTTTACTATATATAGTCCTAAAATCAATGTTAATTTAACCATATGTCTTATTCTACATTTAATGAGTCTCAAAGAGAAGGAAAGCTATATTTTTTTTTTATTCTAGCAATACTATTTAAATTCTAGGTTTTCATTTAAATTCAAGCAGTGACTAAAAGGCTTAAATAATACATTTCATGCAATATTAAAATTAATCAATTTACAATGTTTAATTAGCTTTTATTTTCACTGTAAACATCATCCTTATGAACATTAGTGCCTTAGGACCTGAAGGTAAATATAGACATTAGAGTCATATCATCAAAGACATCTGTTAACCTTGGTAGGAAAATACCATGATTTAATCAATGAAATCTGTTGCAAAAGTAGTATAATAATTATCTTTTAAGATCAAGAGGGCCTGCATTTCATGGGCCCTGGCACTGTAGAAGTCACTTTGGGTACATAGCCTGACCGAGTAAGGCCTTAACCATGCCTGGAGCATCATCCAGGCATGCGGACAAGGTGGACAGAGCCCGAATATTGCCAATTCTCTTAATGAAGAAAATGGCCAATAGAAACGCTGTTTTAAGGTTTAGATTTTTTCTGGCGTTTCTTTCAGCATTTTGTGGTGGTGGTGGGGGGGTGTCACATAGCCTCCCTAACACCATAGTCAGGTCTTACAAGGGAAACCTTAATTGCCATGCATGCCTCAGCCTCCTAGTGCCCCGAAAAAGCATTTCACGAGTGGGTATCTGCCCACTAATTAATGATTGATATAAGCGACCACTGACATATTGTTTGTGCATACAAGTGCATGCTAGCCACTTATGTCTGGTAAAAGGTTTTTCAGTGCAACACTGCCAGCATCTCTAGGCAATTTATATGCCACAAGAGGTAAGCTTCTTTTTCTGTATATTTTTATGAAGAACTGTTGAAAATGTAGTAAAATAATTGTCTTTTAAGATCAAGAAAGCTTTGGGTACATAGCCTGGCTGAGGAAAGAGGAAGGCCTTAACTGTGCCTGGGGCAAAGTCCAGGCATGTGTGCAAGGTGGACAGAGCCTGAATGTTGCCAATCCTATTAATAAAGGAAATGTCCAAGAGATAAGCTTCTTTCCACAGTCCTTGGGCATAGCTAATTACCAGTCTGTGAGGGGGCATTCGTTGTTAACATTGTGCGACTACAAAGAGTTCCTAATTCCAGACCTTGCAACAGAAACCAAGGATTCCTCCACATCACCACAAGGTTTTTGTGAACTCATTGGATTTGAGCCAGCAGTGGTCTGCTAGGCCAAAAGGTATTACATTGGACACTGCTTTCAAAAGGCCAAATAGCCTTTGAAAAGCCTTATGATGAATCACTGTCCCTCTTTTATTTCCCTTATGGCCACGCATAAGCCTTCAACCCCAGCCCCTGGATTGAAAGGCATTTTTATGACAGATCGCCTGCTGTTGTGACTGGGATAATATTAACCCGCCATCTATATAGATTAGAATGCGGATGCCCTGGAGTTTTAAACAAGCTAGTGCAGCATCTATGCAATTTGTGAATGTGTGAGGTGACAGGGATAAGCTAAAAGGAAGAACTCAATATTGGAATGCTTCTCCCGCAAAAGCAAACCTGGGGCTAGGCATGCTTGCAAAATCTCCATCATATGCAAGCATGCATCAGCCTGGCCGGCGAGATATCAGCCATACCCAACTGCGCAGATGTTGCTTTCAGCACTTTAATGGGTAGATTACGCCCCCCCCCCCCAAACCACAAGACAACAAAGGGCATCGTCTTATAGCCGTGCTTCTATAGTCCTGCTATGTTGGAGTAAAGTACTGCACCCAAGCTTTCAAGAAGCATTTGTCGAATTAACTTTTAGGGTGAATCTTCTTATTTTTAGCTAGCCAGTCAATGCTAAGCTTTGATGCTGTTCTAGTTACAACCTCCACAAGCTTATCATACATTGGAAAGAATTGTGACGAGTCCACACTACTCTCTACACTCATAATGTCAATCTTCTCAAAGGGGGGCTCATGCACCAACGTGAGCCTTAGGGACTCCATGCCTGGCCATTGTCCCCAAACATGACAAAGCGAGAATGGAGCAAACGCATTGGTTACTGCTCACAATGCTTTTCGTCAGCCCCTTGAGAGCTGACTGCACAGGCTCCACCCCATGCAGACATGGACATGGAAATACCTACTGTTTATATTGCTGTTTGCCACTTTGCCTTTCTTTTAGAAATATTTTCTTAAATTTTTTTCTTATATTTTTAGCCAATCACACACAAACCCAGAAGTAAAAAAGTTTAATGGCTTGAGTTTATATAGCATTATTTATTCAGTGATGATCATCCGCCTGTGATGTCTTTTGATTGGATGGATTTCCCACGTGCTTAAACCAAAGGTCATAAAAGGTTGTTCCGTTCTCGAGCTCCTGGGAATAGTGGCAATAGTGCATATCAGCATTTACAACAATGTTTTTAACAAACTATACAAATTCGGCTTTGATTCATTAGAATTGGGCAATATGATGTAGTCCCCCTTTAAAATACCCTTCTATCTGGGCAAAGCAGGGCAGTTTTTCTTTCTTAAATGGCTTACATGCAAATGGATCTGCACTGATTTAAATGACACTCAGCCCTCATTAATACATGCCTGTGAGGGCTGTGAGTCTATCTGGTCTGAGGTGTAAAATGTGTCCGGTTTTTTTTATTTTGGGTTAAGAAAATGCTCATGGGTTTCCTGTATTAGCTAGCTATTCCCTTTGGAAATCAACACAGGTTCAGTAGAGAGAAAAATGTAATACCAATTTATTTATTAGCTAAGTTATGATTTATATGATTGTGATGACTGCTACTCTGGAGGATCACAGTGGTATACTGGAGTCCAGTCATAATTACTTTATTAGCTTATGGGACTGTGAAATAAGTTATCGTGTCTCCTCATTTTCAACTGTGTCTGCTTCCTGAAAATGTTTGTAGTCTTTAAAGAGATCTTTCTGTTGGAGCTGTAAAATATCTTTTAATTTGGTTAATCTGCTCTATGCTGTAAAAGGTGATTGATGAAAATAAATTTTGTTATCGTTCTAATTGCTGTGTGTATCTGCTTTGTATTATTCATCCATTCTTTAAGGAGGAGTGCTTGGCCAGTGTCTGATAGAGAATAGGATTGCAGCCCATGTTTTACTTAGCATTTAGATGCAGCACTAAGTGGGTTAACGGAACCCGGTTTTTAATACTTATTGCTTCTCCAATTATACAAATGTTTACATTTACATTTACAGCATTTAGCAGACACCCTTATCCAGAGCAACTTACATTTATCTCTTTAATACAACTGAGCATTTGGGGATTTAAGGACCTTGCTCAGGGGCCCAGCAGTGGTGGCTTGGTGGAGCTGGGAAATGTTTTGATCCAGTTTGTAGAAGAATTCGAGATTTAGCTGTGGCATGAAAGTGAACCATAAAAAAAGGACAAACAATACTGGGGCAGAAACTAACACACACTTACAAAGAGTGTGTGAATGTGAAAGGTGTTTTGCAGTAACTCTCCTCAATATTTGAACTGATAGATCTTTGCTTAGAGTGAAAAAACACTTTCTTATTTTTGGACAAGGTAGGAGGCACAGGGGAACTGTTCTGAAAAAAAAAAATAGGAAGAAAAGATGGCCTGCAACCCAGAGACTTAAAATTTAATAGAAGTCAGAATGATGGTGTTTTGCTTCCATGTGACTGTTATTCCCTAAATGTGGGGGTTTTAAATTAACACCTTTATCACACCATGAGTGTGTTGGAGAGGTGCTGAAAATAGAGAGTGTCACTTTACCCGTGTCTAAACATACACACACGCACACAAATACAAACGCACATTCAAAACCAAACAGAAATATGAGCAAATATGATGCTCCTTTGCTTATTATCCCACACAATTCTTATCTAAATCCTAAAGACAGTATTTTTATATGTTTTGACCCTTGTAAAGCTTACTCTCTTTTTCCATCTGTCTTCATTTTGCGCTTTTTTCCTCATGCAAACTTACTTTACATATCAGAGCTTTGCTTGTGGTATTAAATGGTGCTTGTGGTTCATGATGAAAACTTCCAACACAGGAAGTGAGCACAGTGAAAAATATTGACAATGCAAACTGCTGTACAACACGTATTCACACATCATATTCCATCCTGAATCTGATTCAATCTATCTGCTCATAAATACTCAAACAAAACTAGTCTCAAGAGCATGATGTATGAAATTCTATTTTGACTTACAGTGGAACAAAAAAAATACATATAGCAGTATACATATAAAGCAGGAAAAAAACCCAAATTTTTACAAACCATAGCAGAACATTATGAATTTGTTACAGCTGGCAGTTAGTATTGTGCAAGGTGATCTTGTAAAGCCATCAGCTTAAATTCAATGATCTAATATTTTATGTTCATAAGTTTTTTTTGTTAAACATTCAGTAAAAAAGAACCTTGGATCCAATTTCCAAGAAAACCAGTGAGGTTAAATGCACATATAAGCACTTAACAGAATGTTCTGTCAGAAGCAGCACCCACTTTTACAACATACACTATGAATAGACTATGAGCCTTTACAACAACATTACAACCCTGCTTATAGGATTTTTTTCACAGTGCATATTCATTAGCAGTTCATTATTAAATCCAAAACAAACCCAAGCATCTGTATATACAACATTTTCTTATAAATACACTTGTTTAACAGCATATTTATGTTGTTCTGTTTTCATTAAGCATGTCACCAAATGCTGTAAATGATGTAAAATAATAAATTAGAGTTAAACAAAAAGCTGTTATGTCCTTGTTGCATCCATTGATGGATGATTTAGTCTGCTTTGCTTTGTTGTTTGCTTAATAAATATGAGAGTATACTTTATATCAGTGGTGGGCCATCAGGGCCTTCTCTGCTGGCTCTATATGAAATAAAAATTATTGTGTAAAAAAAGGTTGTTCTTGATTATTTAGTTCAATTTTAATCGATTAATTCATCCAAATTAATTTTTATTAATATATTAATATATTTATTTATATTAATATTAGTTTTGTTGACGTTAAACTGGAATATCCTACATTAAGGCCAGGGCCAGCACTTAGATAGATAGCGCTACCCTTTATCCTTGACCCTTGACTGGTGGCGCATGCACAACGCAAGGCTCAGTGTCTCCCCAGATTTTGCAATTTAGTAGTTATTTCTCTATTATCTGCAAGTATATTCCTTTTAAAAATAGCCTTGCATTTATATGGTACAGCCAACAAGCATTGTTGGACATCTGTCATAACTGGATAGATAACAATTTACCTATCTTTTAACTTCCCCGCCAAATTGTCATCACTGCAGTTACATCCCTCTGGATGCTAATGCTTAGACAGCCAAGGAAGAACTGCATGCACCCATTAGGCTGCACATCCTGGTGGAGCTATCATTGTTGCTGGGGAAGTTGTACTTCCATTTTTTTTTTATGCTACCCAAATACACATCACTCATCTCATCAAACGTGTGAAACCATCAATGAGGACGGTGAAGGTATGGCCAGAGAGGGGCATTTCCTCACTACAGCAACAGCTACAAGACACTGACTGGAACATGTTTGCCTCACAGGCCACCTCTGACACACAGACAGCAATCAACATCTACACATGATGTATCTTTACAGAACCATATCAACACGGTTATTAACAAAATCACCACTGTCAATGTAAGGTTGTCATGTTCTTGTCTTTGGGTTTTCTTGTATCATGTTTTTTTATTGTTTCTTGTATTGTTTTTCTTGTTTCATGTTTGTTTCTTTTCTTTTCTTGTCTTGTTTTGTTAGCTTAGCGGCTAGGTTAGCCAGCTAAGCTAGCTTCTGTCATGTTTTGGTTTTGTTTACTTCCTGGTTCCTGTCATGTGCTTCCCCTTGTCCTTGTCATTGGTTAGTTTGTTCCTAAGTGTTTACAGGTATTCCTCATTTTGTCTTGTGTATTTATAGCCCCTCTGTTTGTCTTGTCTTGGTGGTTTGTTGTTCCTTGTTACCACTGTGGTGAGTTTATGTTATGTTCCTGCTATGTTCCTGCTGCTATGTTCCTGCTATGTTCCTGCTCTAGTGTATTGTATATAGTCTAGCATTTTGTAAATAAACTGCACTTGGGTTCCAACTCTGTCTTGCCTCAGTGGACTCCCGCCCGTTACAGAACAAACCACCCAAAAGATGAACCCACCCAGCAGTTAACCGTCTGCTTCGCCTGCGTCAAGGCAATTCCTCCATAGAGGATTATGTTGAGGAGTTCTGTGCACTTTGCGACCTGATCGGATTTAATGATGTTGCTTTAAAGGACTATTTCCGTTTTGGATACCCGATTTGTATAATGCCAGCTTCCTTCCCCGACGCGCCCAATTTTCCGTTTCCTTCCCCCCTTTCTCTACCCCGGACTTCCCCCCTTCCACTGGCCCCCTATTTCCGTTTGCTCCTATTTCCCCCCCATTTTTTCCCAAGCTCCACGATGGCCGCCCCTGCAATTTTAACCTGGGTCCTTCTTCATTCCTTCCCTCTTTCACTTACCCCTGCTCCAGATCTACTTCCCTTTTCTTTAATCTTTCAATTTTTCTTTCCCTATTCTCCGAATTCTCCCCCTCTTCCCTCTTTTTCCTCCTGGGAGTATATACTTCGAAAGGCCCTGGAATTGTTTTGGGACCCCGATGGTATGGGGAAAGGAGGAAAGGAAAAATTCGATGGCCGCCGCGCCCCAGCCAAGCTCCACGATGGCCCGCGCCCCCCAGCCAAGCTCCACGATGGCCGCCGCGCCCCAGCCAAGCTCCACGATGGCTGCCGCGCCCCAGCCAAGCTCCACGATGGCCGTCGCTCTGCAGCCAAGACTGGTGTCCTGTGTGGCAGATCCTCAGATGGGAACTACTAGGGCAGCTGGACTATCCAGGGCCACAGAGTTCTGGCCCTGAAAGAGACGGTGCTGCCCATCTCGGAGGCTCTCCCTGTCATGGGAGTTGAGTTGCCATCCTCTGCGTTTGGGCCACTTACTGCTCTGTTCACGCTCCTAAACCTGCCCGAGAGATGGACATGGAACAGGAACCAGCACCAGACCCCAAGCCTGAGGGGTCTCCTGCTACGTCTGATCCCTCGCCTGAGGGGGTCTCCTGCTACGTCTGATCCCTCGCCTGAGGGGTCTCCTGCCAGGTCTGATCCCTCGCCTGAGGGGTCTCTCCTGCCAGGTCGGATCCCTCGCCTGAGGGGTCTCTCCTCTGCCTGCGCTGAGGGGTCTCCTGCCAGGTCTGATCCCTCGCCTGAGGGGTCTCCTGCCAGGTCTGATCCTCGCCTGAGCCTGAGGGTTCTCCTGCCAGGTCTGATCCCTCGCCTGAGGGGTCTCCTGCCAGGTCTGATCCCTCGCCTGAGGGGTCTCCTGCCAGGTCTGATCCCTCGCCTGAGGGGTCTCCTGCCAGGTCTGATCCCTCGCCTGAGGGGTCTCCTGCCAGGTCTGATCCCTCGCCTGAGGGGTCTCCTGCCAGGTCTGAATCCCTCGCCTGATTGGTCTCCTGCCAGGTCTGATCCTCGCCTGAGGGGGTCTATCCTGCCTTGACTGAGGAATCTCCAGCCACGCCTAATGCCACACCTGAGGAGTCTCTCCAGCCGTGCCTACCCATGCCAGAGACTGATAATATGTCTACCACACCAGAGACTATGATATTATGCCTGCCACGTCGGCACCGCCGCCGTGGTCTGCCAATCTGCTGCTCTGACCCTGCCCACCAAGACATCCCCTAAATAATGTTTTTGGGGGCCGGGGGGGGGCCGGGGGTGGTGGGGGGTGGGGTGGTAAGAGTAGTGAGAGTGGCTAGTGACTCACTGGCAGAGCCGGGGCGTATTGTCCCGGCGACTGAGCTGGGTCGTGGGCCATCCCCACAATGGCGCCATGACCCGGTTTACCATGCAGGCCAAGAAGGGTTCCATGGCCTCCCTGTGGTCCAAGGATTGGGGTTCTGCAGGCTTCACGGGCCTGGCCCGCTATCCCACCCCTAGACCACCTCTGGTCCTCCGCCCTCCATAAGATGTTGTGAAGGTTGGAGTTTGGGCATCTGGAGCCACCCATTGGGGGGGGGGGGGCTTATGTAAGGTTTCATGTTCTTGTCTTTTGCTTTTCTTGTTTCATGTTTCTTGTATTGTTTTTCTTGTTTCATGTTGTCTCTTTGTTTTGTCTTGTTTTGTTAGCTTAGCAGCTAGGTTAGCCAGCTAAGCTAGCTTCTGTCATGTTTTGTTTACTTCCTGGTTCCTGTCATGTGCTCCCCCTTGTCCTTGTCATTGGTTAGTTTGTTCCTAAGTGTTCACAGGTGTTCCTCATTTTGTCTTGTGTATTTATAGCCCCTCTGTCTGTCTTGTCTTGGTGGTTTGTTGTTCCCTGTTACCACTGTGGTGAGTTTATGTTCCTGCTATGTTCCCGCTCTAGTGTAGTGTATTGTATGTAGTCTAGCATTTTGTAAATAAACTGCACTTGGGTTCCAACTCTGTCTTGCTCAGCGGACTCCCGTTACAGTCAAACACTTTCCTCATCAGAAGCCATGGGTGAACTTTGAGGTCCGCTGCTATTAAAACTGGCATACACCAGAAGCAGGGCCAACCTAAAAAAGGGTATTAGGAAAGTCAAGCATGCATATAAGCTGCGCACTGAGGGGCACTTGCACAGCAACTTTGATCCTAGATGCATGTGGAAGGGCATCCAGACCATCATTGACCACAAACCATGAATACAGTCTCTACCAACCAGCAATGCCTTTCTTCCAGACGAGCTTAAACACTTTTTGCTTGCTTCGACAAAGGGGTTTCACATCACCTCAGAAATGCTGACTCATTCATGATTATTCATCCAATATTGCTCTTCACAACAGAAGTACATTCAGCACTGAGCAGAGTAGATCAAGGCAAGTCAGCTGGTCCTGATGGCATACCCGGGCGTGTGCTCAGCACTTGTGCTGACCAACTGGCGCAAGTCTTCATTGACATTTCAACCTGTCACCAGTTTGTCTACGGTCCAAACAGGTCAACCGGGGATTTCCACTGCTATTTATCTAGCACTTACCCACCTGTACAATAACGATGCATGCATTCGAATTTTGTTCGTTGATTTATTTTAGCTCTGCTTTTAATACAGTTGCTTATACTAAGCTCAGTGACCTGTGTATCTGTACATCTATATGCAGCTGGATAATGGACTTCCTGACAAATAAACATCTTTCTGTTCGGTTAGGTAATCACACATCCTCAACCCTCATACTAAACAAAACCCGGCGTCCAACAAGCCTGTGTTCTGAGCCCATTGCTCTATTTTCTATTCACCCATGACTGTGCTCTGTGGCATAACTCCAACATCTTCATCAAGTATGCAGATGATACCACAGTCATTGGTCGAATCAGTAACAACAACGATTTAGCCTCTAGGGAGGAGATTCAAATCCTCTCAGCATGGTGTACTAGGAACAACCTCACCCAAAATGCCACAAAGACCAAAGAGCTCATCATTGACATTCGGCTTCCTACCTGGCTATCCGAATGTATGTACAAACCTCTGAGCATCCTCTTTGCACAGACAGTATACACTATCAGCATGTTCACATTCTGCGGAAAAAGGCTGTATCAAATCTAAGCGCAAACCCAAATTAGGTGTTGTGATTTCACTCTCCATGCGTTCAGAAGACGTGGCTTTGGACAGCGATTTAAGGCTGGGACATACGCTTTCAGTGCGCTCAGGCTACAGTTTACAATGCATTTTACAAGATGTCCTACTGCACCTTTTAAGAACAGTTACACAACCTGAAGTTCAGCTCTGTGTTGATGCAGTCCACCCTTAGTTCAGAAACAAGGCTTTAGTTAATGTATAGATACACAGTCGGAAACAAATCGATCCAAGAGAGCTCAGCCAAAACCCCTTTAACCAAAAGTCCTAACACGGAAATGATCAGTCAACTTAGTTCGCCTCCTTTTCTCTTCTTGCTCAGCAAAGACACAATAATCACACAGCACAGAGACTGATCTGGTTGCAAATTAGAACATCTGGACATTTTTGGAACATTGCACAGTGCGCAAACAAAAGCAATCGATGCCTCCTGCTTAGAATGTTTAGCAGAGAAAACACAGCGTCGATCACTTAAGGAGCATTATGTTACATTTGACCTGCTTTAATATTAGAATGCTGCAAAAACAGATGAGTATATACACTGCAAGCATAAATACTTATATAGTCTAAGGATAACAATCTACTAAAAAGAAACTAGCTTCAATCATAATATACATTTAATGTCAGATAGATCTTTCTGCTGTTGACAGATATATGTAGAAAAAATACTTTAATACACTGTCAAAATATACATTATATACATTATTACTACGGAGCTTCACAGAGTTATGATACGGTTAGTTGTGTTATATATGTCAATAACTTGTGTGTGGGAGGGAGCTGTCAAGCTGTAAGTGTGCTTTGAGCTTTCTCTACTCTTTTCTCTTACTCACAGTCTTTGTTATTGAAGAGATAAAGTCTCTTCACATATGTAAGTTTTGCACCTGTAATCATCAAAACAGGCCTTCTATTTACATTAAGTCATAAATATTATATAACCGAACATGAACATTCAAACATGCACTCCAAGTCACCAATATAAATGCTCAGGGTGCTTTAACACTATTGACTGCTATATTAAATATAAAGATTTGAGCGATAATTGGAACAAAACGTAACCAAAGGACTATTTAATCCCTGATTTTTGATCATGATTAAACACAAATTGGACTCATCCATGCTTCCCTACCTTTAATCTCCTTCTCATTCCTGAACCACCTGATGTCTGCGGCTGGCTTGCTGCCTGAAGTCACACATGTCAGGGTAAGCTGGTCTCCCTCCATGGCTGGTTTAGTAAAACCGTTGATTTCCGGTTTCTCTGGTACTCCTGCAGATAAAGTAACGAAATATGCAAACATTTAAAAGTAAACTGAAACCAAGCTTAAACTAGCCAAAACTTGAAAAAGTGGAAAGATGTGCCTTAAATATGAATAACATGACCACAAAGTCCCTATTTAATGTAGTCTGTATAAAAGCTAGCTAAAGGGTATAACATTCGGGGAAAAACCACCAGACCAAGTGTATTAAATGAGCTATTTTGAAGGTGCTGCAGTCTAACATGAACACAGTTGAACTATTTTATCAGTGTTCTACTATCACATGCTTAAATCCTCTAGTTTTGCCTGGGGCATTGTCCTCCACAGAGGTTAATTTGAATTTGGACCTTTTATTCATAGTTGGTATTTGATCATATTGTAAAAGCATTTCAGAGTAAAACTTTATCTGTGATAAAATGGAGGTTGGGACATTAATGAATTTAATTAAACTTATCATTTTCTTATTTCAACTACATATGTGCTTGTTTAAATGACAAAAAAAGTGTTCTCTATTTTACCATTTACAACTTTTGATATTAAATTCTGCATCATATCAAGGGTGCTCCATGCAAAATGTCACAGACTAGACTTACCATATAATTGTATGATATTTTTCTGACAAAGCAAGTAAAAGGTTATGATATTATAGGGCGATTAAAAAAAATAAACTAAACAGGAAACATCAATTATTTTGATTGGCGACATAGCTCCTGCTTTACACAAGTTAGTTAATGTTAGTTCATTTAAATTAATGATCCTTCATTTTATTTTTTTATAATAACATACTATTACAGCAAATAATAAACTGTGAGTAAAGCAAGACAAAATAGAGATCCTAACCAGTCATTTTGTATAAAGTGGTAATTAATGAGCAAATGTCTTGTTTTATAATGTTACTTGCATTAATCACTGTTTTAAAAGCTGTCGAATTAAGATTTATACATTGAAATAGCTGATAATTATCAATTTAAAAAATGACATATATTTCTCACTTCATTAATTATGGACATTGAATTAATTATACCCTGATTCAAAATGAGTAAACTTTAATGTTGTGTGAGCTCGGCCCCCCTTCTCTCTCCCGATTTCTTTATCTCTCTCTCTCTCTCTCTCTCTCTCTCTCTCCAAACACATGCACACTTGCACACACTAACTGTAACCAAGAATAATTATTTTAATGACATATAGTAGATAATTAAGATATATATTATACTAGTTGTTTAGCTACCAAATTTGAAATAAAGCAATATTAGTAGGTTGGCCGTGCTGACATTACCCAGACTGGCACACAAGAAAAGTGCAATTGCAATTTTTTGACATTTAATTGACAAAATAAAATAAAAACATTGTATTTGAAAAGACTAATTAAACTGTTTTCTGTGATAGTCTGTGATGGTGTAAATTTGCCTCATTAAATTTAGAACTTCAATAAAGTTAGGTCTGTTACATCCCCAACACTTGATAAGGTTTAAATCTAATTATCTATCATCTCAAACACTAATATTGAAGGAATATGGTGTGGTGATATTGGTGTCCAAGCTTTTCAAGGATTCTCCAACTCATTAAAAAAAAAGACCAAAGAATTCCGCAACAATAAAGCAATATTGCTTTGCTCTATCAGGGTAATTTGATATAATGTTTAATAGTAAGAAATGGCTTTACTTTGCAAGGATGCAAGGATTTGTATGGCGTGCCCATAGTTCTTACCCAGTACAGTCAGATAGGCTTTTGCTGTTTTAACAGGCATGGTGAAGAGAGAACAAGTGTATAGTCCTTCATCTCCAAGTGTAACCTCGCGGATGCTGATGGTGAGCTCCTGCCATGAGGCTCGAATCAGATCAATCCGGTTGTCTCTCAAAGCTGTGGGCGAGACACAACCACATAGGCCTGTGTGAGAGATCTGCTTACAACATTACATAACACCAACAATACTGAAAAAGTACCAAAATGAGTAACAACCCAAAAATTAACACACACACTGCCAATAAATAAAAAAATGTGGAATAGCTGTCAGTATAATAGAGAATTTTAGAAACTGCTGATCTCCTAGGATTTCACACATCCTGTGAGCGGAATTGGCCCCCTTTTTTTTTGAGCTGTTTTTGATATGACCGTGTGAGCGTATATTTATATTACTGACATATTTCAGTTGCAACCATCGATATTCCTTACCATAAGGTAAAAGGTTAATGCTGGAGAACAGATACCATAACAGGAGTGTCTCTACTCCTCTGTATTATAAAACTGAGCCATGAAAGTAGCATGAAACACATCGAGTAATATTGACCTTGTGGCAATATAATTTAATCAGCGGATCCAAGGTCACTTGTCACCACCTTCTGCTCTACATCAAAATCTCGAAGACATTTCAGGCCTCATTAACATCCAGCAGCAGCCTGAATATTATTGCCTTCATGGATTTTTTAAGCAGTAAAAAATAACCATTCAAAAGTGACCAGAACTTGACTGCTGAACTTGTAATCACCTTTTTCTCAAGTATTACTTGGCCAACAGTTTATTTGATTAAAGTACAGCACTGTTGTATTAAAGTAATCAGCAAAACATTGTTATTTTGTGATTTGGAAATCCAGTGGTGTGTTGTTTTGTTAATTTGATTTTCACCCAAATTATTGTTATAAATGCTAATTATCTTATTTTATATAAAACAGGTTTTCTGGTGCTATAGCTTTATTAAGGGGGTCTTGATGGTTTAGTGGCTAGAATGTTTGCCCTGCACCTCATAGGCTAAGGGTTGATTTCCCTTATTAAAAGACCGGTAATTGTAGTTTCCCCTTTCTGGATAGATTTAATACGCAATATTAACTGTCACTATAAATAATTAAAAAGAAAGAGATAATGTATAGTGACAGTCTTTGTCATTTATAAATCATTGGTTAATCATACTGGTGATCAAATATGCAGTAAAAAAGATATTGTCCATATATAGCAACTGTTTTGTACTTACAGCACTATCCTTAGTCTTATTATTCCTCCAGAATTTTTACCTAATTTTTCAGGGTTCCCAGTAAAACTTATATTCTGTACAAGATGAAAGGTGAGCATGTGAACCAACCTTATAAATTTAACTCTCTTATTTTAACCGTTATTCATGTTTTTTCTTTAAAAACTAAACAAAAGGTAGAAACTCATTGAGAGTTTAAAAAAATGAAATGGGAAAGACGTTCCATGGAATATGGCTCTGATACCAGATTGAGAATAAACACAGTTTTTCCCATTTCTATTTACAAAAACATTCAAAATCAAAAATCTTTTGGAATAATAGAAAATCATTTGGCCTGCAAAGTCCATTTTTTCTTTCATTATTTATTTTATATCGGTGTCATGTTCATCCATGGGAAACAGTTCTTTTAATCTAATCACGATAACTGCACTGATCTTGCAATATTCATAAAGCAAATAAAAACAGACTCGTGCATGTACACACACATGCACATTCACCCACAAAAGGCTTAATAAAGTCTTAATGAAAGCTCTAAATATCAGGGATGAATATTACAGATCCCCTTTGATTAGGAAGACATTAAATCTTAAGCTGCCTGATAGTGGCTTTAAATTGTGCTCCTGTGAATCTCTGGCTTTGATGAAGCTTCCTGTGGATTTTGTAAAGTGCCCGTCTGGTTCCACCAAAACAGATAATTAATGGAGCTCCTCTAACTGCCTGTGAAGGTGATTAGATCGGAAGTAATGAAAGAACTAAGAGAAGACTTCACATTCTTGAAATAATGAATACAATCATACAGTACTTAAGCCTAACAGCTGAGCCCTTAGTCATTGTGCTTCATCAAAGCCACTAGAGGCAGTGGTCGTGGAAACTAAACCCACGACCTTCCAATCAGCATTGCTGTACCTCTACCAGTAAGCTACCACTTGCATTTACAATTATAAATAAAAAATGGTAGCTATTAACTCGGTGAAAATCAAGCATGGTACTGTGAAGAACACCAACTTTGCAGTCGGTTTTTGTAAAATTTCATCTCAACAAAAGTAGACAATCCACAGTCAACTGTAAGTTTTATTATTAGAAATTAATTCATAACAGCAGCAACCTAGCCACATGGAAAAAGACTTTGTAAAGTCACAGAGCAACAGAGATCACAGAATGCTGAGACACATGGTGCAATGCTCTGCTGATTAAATATCAGCCCACAACTGTGCAGCAGAGCTACGTGGAATGAACTTTTATGGTCAAGCACCATTGACGATACTTTTGTACACATTCAAAAGACACAGATGATTGTCTGATTGAATAATTGTTTTAAAATATAATCTACTGCATTACATCTATGAAAGTAAAAGGTTACTAAGCAAAGCTGATTAAAAATACAGTTTATTCTAATATGTTTGCCCACAGTAGGTGTATAGAAAGATGTTTTGTCATTGCCCACAGTCATGATAGGAATATAAGGTGAAATCTGCCATAATCATAAAAATGACACCCATTTTTTCTCCCTCATTAACAAATGTTCATTATAAAAAACTTGCTCCTCAAAATCCATTTGCCAGTGAACAGCCACAGTCATAAATCCTGCCTAAATCACACTATGATTGATAAAGTAATACAATCCTGATAATGGCCTATGAAAAATATGCTGAACTTGGGTGATACAAGGTTGACATTTTTATGAATTAAGGATATGCTGATAGCTCAGAGACGACCAGTATGTGTGCAGTGGCCAGCAGAATGATTCAGCTACAGCCAGTGTGCTGGACATACACCATTCTGCTATGCAGGACATAAAGGAAGAAACTAGCCAGAGATAAACCTAAGTAATAGAGAAAACAATGGTTTAAGTTGAGCAGTTCTAAATAAATAAGAAAATAAGAGCAGATTTTATTTAAAAGCCGAACCTATTCACATAATACACACTAGAGACTAATCCATACCTTAACATGAAACAGTCTCTTTTTTGTAGCAACCTCTGAACTGTCAAAACTCAAATCCTAAAAAATATGTATCAATGAATAAAATACTTATACGGTTTCTTACTAATACTAAATATTTTCCTTATATCACATTTTGTTATTTTTACCATGAGACAACAATAACAATCTAAGTATTAAAATAGTTTCTAGTGATGCCATAAATATAGATATGTTGGAAAAACCATTAATTTTTTACCCCACAAGCATCTGTTTGCATTTTTCTAAATTTCTAAATCACCCTACATAAAACAGGGATTTTAAATAATTAAAAATATAAATATTTATCAGGGGTTTTAGTTGCAATGCATTTGTAAATGGCAACCAAAGACTGTAAAAATATCTCTCTTTAAGGATTTAACATCAAATGACAATACACAAATACATAACCAGGATGTAGAATTTGCATGATTAAACTAAACCCTGACAGATTCATTTTAACTATATTGGAATATATTATGAAACAAAATATTCTGTGGTAAATATAAAGTTTTTTCAGTCCCAATCTTAGGAGTCTTAAGCCTTCATGTCAGAGTAACCAATACTTACTGACACCTCCCTGGTATCCACTGGGATATGCATTTGTGCTTCTCATTTTATAGGTTAGCAAGTCAAAACAGCAAAATATCACCCCATGCGCCTCGACAATGCAGCAGGTGTGTGGCGAGTCGCATTCTTCAGTCCGAAGACAAAGTAATTTTTTTTAGCTCAGCAGACAGCTATATGGATAAAGGCACAGGACGAGAGGCAGAGTGCTGTATGAAGTGGTGTTTGCGCATCAGCTGTCTAAGTCTGACACTTTTCTCAGTGGGCCACACGCATGTGTGCCAGCAGCATTCGCTGTTGCTGCATTAAAGAAACAGGATTTACTTACTGATGTGCTTGCTGCCTGACCTAGCTAACTAAATCTGTGCCAGCACACCTATGTAAAAATGTCCTTTTGATGGCTTTTGAATTTTATTAATAACCCCCAGGACTATAAGCAGTGAAGGCTATTATTTTTCCTGAAAATTACTTTGCTAAATTAGCACGCATCATTTAATCATTATTGGTTTTCAGAGCAAATTGTCCAATAACTCTCCCCAGACAAACAAATCTTTCAAGTGATTAAAAGGTAACCTGGTTTAACACACTGTCCACAAGTTCCCACTTTTCCCATACAACAAGATGTGGCCCATATTTCCCTAGATTGAATATTTTGGGGGCCCCTCAGTGCAGCCAATATGACTAATTATTGTCAATACATCATTGTTTACACATTATAAATCTAATCTGTTGTAGCTATGTTGCTAACAGCATCCTGCATCTTGTTGACATAATATTGCATTTTTTTCCTATTTAATATTTAATAATATTTTTTTCTATTTAAGGGGGAACTAAGCAGCCGCTTAGTTTGCTCATGCCTTGGGCCGGCTCTGAACACACACACATACACATTGAGCCGCAGAGCCAGGAGAGATAGCAGGTGTTGTGGCTGATACCTTGCTGGACTGAGTGGAGTTGGTGGTGGAATTTCTTGCACCATTAGCTGAAGTGTTGGTGTGCGTCACCAGTGGGACTTGTGTGTCATTCAAAAGGCTGGCTTTGTCTCAGGCTTTCAAGCAATGATTCAGAGCACAAGCAACAAACAAAAATTACCTAAATAGAAAAATAAAGAAGACTGCCTTGTGGGGATGAATCTGACAGCAAATTGGCCCATTAAAATCATACATATTTTGTGGCCACAGGCACAACAGCCACTCCAGCCCGCAATGGACACTTTTTTTCTTCATAAGCAAAACAGATTTTAAGCTACTAATTTTAGACAATAGTGCCTGAAGCTGCACTGTCAAAGTTATTTTTTGGTTATGAGCTCAAGCAGGGCAGGGTGTGTTTTTACTATACGTAAGAAATAGGTTTTAGACAACTGACAATGGTATCAGAAATCTAAGCTATGGCTATAGTGATTAAATTGGACAATTTAAATGCCATAAAATGTGTTTTCACACAGCAGATGACAAATATCTCTACACTCCATCTGTCTTTCTCTGCTTTCCCATATGAAAGGTCAGAACTGCTGCAGATTTTTATACAACAGAAGAAAAATTGCCTGCATTTCTCATGTGGTAACCATAGTGACAGCAATCCTATAGCTAGTCCTTGACAAAAATGCGTTGTTATTTTTAATTCATAGGATACAGCATTAGTACAACATTTTTTGTCTTTAAATCATGATATAATTTTGTCAACACTTTTGTTCCAAAACAAATTAGGTAAATTACCTCTTGTTAAACAGAAACTGCTGGTGTAGAAAGCATTTGACAACGTGAAACATTTTAATGAGCTATTTGGTCAGCGTGGCTCGCTTTTGCTTCGACTCAGTGTCTATGCTTTAACACATGGTATCCCCCAAGGACTTTTTCTTGGCACCTTTTTCCTTCTTTATTTTTTGTTTAGTTTCCACTGTTATGACTGTAACACAATTTACATTACGGCCTGCCCTTTTACAGTCATGCCAATCCTGCAATCTGTCTACACTGACAAAGACCCGAATGTACTCTGGTTTTCTATTAATGAATCACAAATCTCCTATTTTAATAAGGTGTGACCACATAATAATAGACTGAGTAATCTATTAATTATATGTCTCATGGACCTGTGTGAGAAACTAAAGGTGTAGCCTTAATATGTTAATTTAAGACCTCAAAATTTTACCCTGAGATCTACTGGAAAAAACTTAACCTAATGCTAACCACAGTTATTAAAATCAGTGAAACAGAATAATCTATTAAATTATGTACTTTAACATTAGCAAACCCTCTTTAACTGTTTAGACGAGCAATTTTTATTCACATTTACTTTTGGAAGAACATTAGTGTTATAAGTTTTTTTCCTTTTTTATTGTATTAATTTAAATTGTGTTTATTCTTCTGACCTCTACTTTATCCCTTAGTATATCCCTACTATCTATGAATTTAAACATATTATACTGTAACCGGCTTCACCAGTATTTAAATAGGTGGAGTGTTAGTGTAGTGGTTAAGGTGTTGGACTGCTAACTGGAAGATTGTGGGTTTGATTCCCAGCACCAACAAGCCCAGCACCAACATTGCTGGGCACCTGAGCAAAGCCCTTAACCCCCAACTGATCAGTTGTATAAATGAGATAAAAATAATTTATACTCTGGATAAGGGCCTCTGCCAAATGCCAAAAAATGCAAATAAAAACTCTATTACTCTATTCCCCCACCTCCTCAAATGCTCAATTTTTTTAAATTAAAATATTCTTTTATCCCACACCATTTGATTCTGTATATTTCAGTCTAGTCTAAACCTTAGATTTACTAAAACTGTTAAATGTCTGATAAATGTGGCACTTTGTATATGCTTTATAAGTCGTCATCTGATCAGATGGAATTTTATGCACTAGCACATATCTCATGCACACAAACTGGAGGGTTTTGTCCTAAAGACTATTTAATCAGACCCCCATTTGTTAAGAGTTACAGTTATTGCATAACTAAACTAAAAATTTATAAAAAATAATTCACTATAAATTAGTGGCATTTTTTCTTTAGCTGTGCTACTATTGTCTTGGGGATCTCTGCAATTGTCCACATAGAACCGCTTAACACACACTGTTAGCATTCAAATTTACTATTTATTTTTTGTGCTGAACTGTCTCCTAACCTAGTGTGTATTTTCAGACAGACACCCAAAAGCAAGAGTTAATTTTTATCGAAATAAAACCATTTCCATGTCCTTTGGCCTGACAAGCAGCTTGACTGTGTTAGCTATGTGGGATGCTGGGATATAGGTTTTAGCTAGGCTTTATATCAAAGCAACAAAAACAATAGCTAGTTCTATAAAAATCTTTCTTGACCTCTGTTTCTCTCTCTCTTTTTCAAACACACACACACACACACACACACATACAGTGTATGCTTCTAGCACTGAATATTATGAAAACATTAACAAAATGTTTTTTTCTTTAGATTATTTATATCTATGTCTATCTGACATAAATATAAATAATGTGTGAAATAAAATGTGCACCACAGTCCCAGATAACATAAAAGCAAATGAAAAGGAAAGAAACAGAATGGTGAGCAAACGTAAATGTATCCAAAAGGATGTAAGCCTGATCACACAGATAAAGCATCTTAACAGAATCCCAGTGTGGCATCAGCTTTGAGAAAAGTTCTCTCTAGTGCTTATCCTCCGGGAAGAAAAGGTGGTGTGCAGGAACCTGGCCATAAACTTTTTCAACTAATAATACCCCAACTACTTTTTAGTACTTTTCATTTACCCTATGGAAAGATATTTCCCTGCAACATGTTTTTTTTAATAGAACCGGATGCGAGTAATAATGAGTAGCCGTAAGAACCTTGGCTTCCTCCATCCTAAAAATAAAGTCTTTTTTCATCATTCTATGCTGATGCTAATAAATACAGACAAAGACAAGAAAAAATATAACTTAAGTCTCATTTTTGACCTTCATAGACTGATGACAAGGGCTGAGACCTAAAAACTGCTAAAAATTGGTGTCTTTAGTTTCTAGCTTCGGGCCACTTTTCTTCCTCAGGCTGCAGTCTGCTTTATGGTTTTAGTGAAGCAGGGATGTCCTCAGGATGCCTTGAGATTTACGACAAGCCTGCATTTTGGGCAGTTTGAAATAAGCTCCTTTTTAGAACTAGTCATGAAATTAATAGTACAGCCTTTATACCGTAATATCTGCCACGTCTTATGGGTAACAAGAAAATTTGTTTTGTATTACAAGGAAATCATTCAAACAGTTGTATAACTTTTTTATTTTATTTTCCCCAGAAACTTGCTTGTCTGTAAAGGGTAAATAATTGCCAAATTTAGGGTTCAACTTTTAAGAATCATCTCCATTTCAAGTCAGGCATAGCAAATTTCAAATGCATCACCGGCTTAACTAATAGATTTGAGAGCAAGATTCAGAGTGTAGCCCTGAGCAGACTGGCAAGATGGATACAGCTGAATAAAAAAATCTGCTGCCTGATATAGATTTATATTTACTACACTGCCCCCTGATTACATTTGGATACCAGCCTGACCTCTTCTTCTTTGGACAACAGGACAATCCCTTGATATATGTGATAAATCTGCTCTAAGGGTGGGGTGACCCCTCAATTCAATCAAACATGTCAAATAAAACATGTAATAAAATCTTATCACATTTTATAGAATTTCAAGGAACCCATAAAATAACCATGAATAACAAAGCATAAAGCAATTCTGTCAAAAACCGGTATCAGATTTATTATATAGAGACAGTGCAGGCAGCCCGTAGTGTGAAGGACTGCAGTAAGGTTATTTGATTTTCTTCATAATAAATATCTAACTGGAGATGATTGTCAGCTTGATATAGATTTCTATAATCGGTAACCACATTTGTGGACTAACTATACAAAAAATAAGAGCAGAGTACAGTGGAACTGTGCTTTGGTAAACAGAACACTTTAGGCCTCTCACACACTAGTGATGGAGAAATGGCCTGCCACTCACAGAGTCTCAGCCCAACTCAGTGTAGGAGGAATTGTTTTTTAATAAGTGTTGCAATACCAAGAAGAGCAAAAAAAGACAGAGTGTAAAGCAGGGCATGTAGTGAAAGAACAGGAGAGACAGATTCACTAACATTGAGTCAATGCCTGTGAGATACATGTATGCTTTAAATAATTCATGCACCTGCGCATAAACATATATCTAATATACCCTATAAATATCAAACATGCTCTGTTTCAAGAGGTCAATATTTCACACATACAAGTACCATCTTTTATTCATAAACTATTGAACTGCAGAGCTTTTTCTTTTTTCGGGAACATGCACTGTAAACTTTCGGCATCATGCTAATAATGTTCGACAAATCAAAAACAAATGATTCATGTTCTTGTGATCCAATCCATAATTTCATGCAACTCCAGTTGTGCAAACAGATTCCTAAAAATGATGAGAATTTAAAATAAGGTTTGTTGACAGCAATTCTATTCTTCAGTAGTCTACATCCATCCAGTAAACATAAGAAAAATCCATAAAAGATAGATGTGGGAAAATTGCCAAAAAACAGCAAAACCATTTTCACAGCATTTCACTATGCATAGATTTTGGTCCAGTTTTACATATTAAACATTGTGAGACAAAGAGAGATAGACAGACAGACCGAATTAGAGACAAAAAGGAAAAATAGAGAAATAAAAAGATCAAGGAAAGATTTATGGGTGATTAAAGAAGCGGTATATATAAAAGTGACATGAGGAGAGTCTTTGTGAGCTATAGAGGACAGACTGAAAGAAAGACAGTAAGAAACAGAAATGGCTTGGACATGTGGTGTTTTAACTGGGTCAGTGTAACGGTCAGTAGAGGTCAGACAAGAAATCTGGGTTAGCTACATGAGTAACTTCAGGCTACTGAAAAAGTCCATATTCTCTGATATTTTTTTTCACAGACAATATTAAATTGTATGATACAGAGGCTGTGCTCCTGAATGATACATTACAAAGACTTTCATAGTCATACAGTATACTGTGCAGGACAGTGTAAAACGTTTAGGCCAGAGTAAAAAAAATATAATGTTACTTCCCCCAACCAACCTCTCACCTGCAGAATGGATTGTCATAATGCGATATACCAAAATATGTAAAAAAAAAAATATGTAGACAAACTAGAATAAACGGACATTCTGTGTCACCCAGATGAGGATGGGTTCCCTCTTTAGTCTGGTTCCTCTTAAGGAATCTTACTTATTTTTTTTGCCACAGTTACCACCGGCTTGCTCATTAGGGACAAACTTGCACTTTTTCATTCTTACTGCATTCTGTGTAAAGCTGCTTTGAGACAGTGTCTATTGTTAAAAGCGCTATACAAATAACAATAAATTGAATAGAAAATAATTTCTTGTAAAGTAATGCATTTGATGTATAACATATAAAATATTAAAATATTAAATGTTATTGAGCATAATATTTATTATTATGGGCTTACGGACTGTCTTAAACCCAATTGTAAAACACAGATGAGCCAAAGCAATTTATAAATCGCATATATTTAATAAGGTATATATAAACACTCCAAAAAAATAGAGAGTAAAATCCTGGTAACATTTAAAACAAATGTCAAATATTTTTACAAATTTTACCGAACCGATGACAGTCGTCAGTCGATCAAACTCTCCCCGCTCCAGATGCTTGATGACAGTTGTGGGGGCCACGGAAGGCAGGCATATATTCAAACAAAACAGCACTGAATAGAACAAATGTTCACAAGTGAAAAATCCACCAGGATGCAGTCAAAAGAGAGACTAAAACCAGAGTAAAGTAGGTACACTGAGGGGGTACTCTCAAATAAATCCTCAGAAGTCGTAAAGCTAAAAAGCCCTAGGGGAAAGTAGGCATACTAAGTATACATGTGTGTATGGCCCTGACTACACCACTGGTTTTAAACTGTTTGTTCTGATATTTTGCAAAAGGCTTAAAACTGGGTGTGGCGTAGACAAACTCTGCTACTAAGGTAAAGAAGTGGAGGACAGTTTTGTGTCACATGGCATACACCATGGCAAGACTTAATGCATCAACACACAATGTAGTTATCTATACACGGCATAAAGGTCTCTCCCAGCCCATGCAATGAAGCCACATTAATCTGAAAAATACTTTTTTCACTTAGACTTATTTAAAGCTCTTTATGTCCACACTGATGTTTTTAAACCAATTAAACAATTTCCATATATTAAATAAATTTCGAATATACAAACAGCTCACACAGCAAATGTGTCAAAATATGTAGCGTAAACCTATAGCATTTCTGTTAAGCCTTGATTTACTTACTTTCTTTTATTTACTCAGCTTCTTTGCTTAATGCAGCAATGTTAATTAAAAGCAATTCTTTTACAAGGTAACCCTCAAATCATTCACTATCATATTTGCTTTGAATTGGACAGCTCACTAAAATGAATTACCAGATAATAACTACTACAATGTATCATTGTCTAAATGTGGGTTGGTACGTAAATATCTTAGAATAGTCCTTATGATTTTTAGTATGAAGAGTCAAATAACCAACAGTCTATACTTGAATCTGACCCAGGAGCAAAACAAAAATGTTTATTCTTATAAAATTAAACATTGTAGCATTGTAAATACAGAAAAAGACAAAGAAAACACTGTTAATAATGGAATCTGCTTAATGAACTGACTGAATCAGTGGGGAGCTGCAGGCATGGTGTCCCTCTCTGCTTTTCTTGTTTTTCATTGCTAATTATGTGGGACTTGCATTATTAAATATACATTTAAAAACCTTACAA
Source organism: Bagarius yarrelli (assembly GCA_005784505.1). NCBI lineage: Eukaryota > Metazoa > Chordata > Actinopteri > Siluriformes > Sisoridae > Bagarius > Bagarius yarrelli. The sequence goes on along the minus strand of VCAZ01000003.1, from coordinate 7,742,343 downwards.
ATGAAAAATGTGTTTATTTACTTACTATCCCTTTGGCTTGACATGACAATGTTGCAATTGTAAGCATGTACCAAGCTTGAAAACATTTGCAAAAAGACATTAATCTTCATAAGCGCATTAATTGCAAGGTGGTTTGAGTTGGTCAAGTAACTAAAAAATGTTGCTAAATATCTTTATTTTCTTAACACAGAGAAAAATAGAAGTTTTTACATTTATCTGGAATATTGTAGACTATGTTGTCTGTTATTTCTGCAACTCCCAGAACAAATGTTAGTGTCTACTGTGCCTGTGATAATACTGTACATGTATTATAATAATTAATGTAATGTAATATAATCATTTAATTATTACAATTCATTTATTAGTTATTAAATATACCAAATTGTATTTAGTATGCATGTTTCTATTATACAATTTTATATAAAACATTTTTGAGTGACCTTAACAATCTTGAACATGGGATGAACATAATCATTGGATATTCTAGTGAAGGGTCAAGGGAGTGATGTTAATACCGTAAAATGGATTAAAAAAGAGTAAATGCACTTATTCTTTGCTTTAATATTTCTTTTTAAAGTCTTTGGTGCTATTCCGAAATGATATTAGGAAGTGCCACTGTAAAACAAAACATAATAATTGACTATAATTATATTGGTATACTATAGTACCTTTAGATGCTATACAATACCTTATTAAAATACTACCTAAAAATAATATAGACAAAAACCTAAATAATAAAGAAAATAAAATTAAATTTTTTAAGGAAGTAACCATGCAAGGTCCATGTAAGATAAGCAACAATCTATTGAATCTGACCCTGGATCCAGGATTATATATATTCCGGTAAACATTGCAGCTTTTAATGCAAAAAAAAACATAGGACTGTTCAGTAGAAAGCAACAGGCATGGTGTTTCTCTCTGTGATTCTTGTTTTTCTTTGTTTTTTTAAACTCGCATTATATTTTACATTTCCAAAAGAAAAACAAACCCTACCTTCTGTAATATCACAGTATATTAACATAGAATTTGTCTTATTTCTTTCTTCATTTCTTTGAAAAAATTTGAGGTACAGCCATTCAAGTGAGGCTAAATGGTAATATCTCAGACTGCTGCAGCTTAAAAATAAAATCAAACCTACTTAGATGAAAGGGAAGGAAAGGAAAAAGTACACCAACCTCCTACTGCGTTCATCACTTATCCTTTTTAACCCACACTTACACAGGCCATAAATAGTAAAAGATGATTTAATGATGACATTGGAGAATTGTGTGTTGTCAGGGGGAGGAGAGCAAAGTGGAATGGATTGGCTCAATAAGAGGTGGTTGTACACTGCTGACACACATTATTGAAACTGATTCCATGTGACCACTGTTAGGGAAATGCTTTCTGCTTTCAGAAGGGCACAACCAACTCAGGGAATGTTTGCTTTTTTTTAGCATTACTGTATACTTTAAAATAATATTTTAAATAACTACAGAAAATTTGCATGATAATTAAGGTTTATTTACTGTTTGCTCTAAAATGAGACCTTATTTTTTATCTATTTATTAATCTTGTGACAATCTAAAAAAAACAATTTCACCAACCTTTGGCCCCATGCTCACCTGCATTTAGCATGGATTTCAGTATCCTGATGAGTAATAGAATAAGGACAAAAACCGAATAGAGTGGCTAGGAGTTAATTTTAGGCTATTTCCTGAAAGCAGCAGAGAAAAACATCAAAGCCTTTTTATATCCATCTGAGTATTCCCTACACCATGAATAAAAGTGATGGAATGTTATTTCAAAAAGCTGCAAATTAAAACTTTTCACGGCAAATAACTCACAGATTTAAGCTATTAAGCATAAGTCTTCTCTTAAGGCTTGCTGCCGTCAGTTCTAAAACAAACAGCGGTGACAGAAGTAAGCCATAATCAATACAGTCTCAGACATAGGGCTACGGGCAAGGCTCATTCAATACCATTAACAAATAACCTGGCAACAGAAGCCATTATGCACTGAAAACTAAAAATGGATAACTGAAATTGATGGTCACGCTAATGCCATGTTCTATTTCCCCTCAGAGCCTCCCCGTCTCTCTAATTGCTTTAATATATGAAGAAGGTGTGTGGTCTGATCAGTCATGCTTATCAGAGGGTCAGCAGGGCTCTTCTTTCTGCTTTTTCTTTTCTCTCTTTACATGCTGCCTCTGGGAAACATAATTCGTAAGCATGATATCAGTTTCCACTGTTGCGCTGATGACACACAGTTATACGTCTCATCAAGGCCTGATGCGAAAGGCCAGTTTAATAAAATTGAGCAATGTGTGAAGGAAGTAAGAGATTGGATGTTGTGCAATTTTCTCTTGCTTAACGCTGACAAGACAGAGCTTCTGGTTCTAGGACCACAGGTAGCTAAAAGTAAGCTTCCTGATCACACCTTAACCCTAGACAGTCTTTCTGTTTCACCAAGTGCAACAGTAAAAGATTTGGGTGTGATTTTAGACTGCAATCTCTCATTTGAGGCCCATGTCGACAATATTACCAGGATAGCATTCTATCATCTTAGAAATATCGCTAAAATAAGAAATATCTTGTCGCTTACTGATGCTGAAAAATTAGTTCATGTGTTTATCACATCCAGGCTGGATTACTGTAACGCTTTACTGTCTGGATGTTCAACTAAGTGCATTAATAAACTTCAGTTAGTCCAGAACGCAGCAGCGAGAGTCCTCACTAAAACTAAAAGATACGAGCACATCACACCAGTCCTATCCACACTGCATTGGCTCCCAGTGAGACACCGCATCGATTTTAAAATACTACTTTTAACTTATAAAGCTCTAAATGGTCTCACACCGCAGTACTTAAGCGAACTTCTAGTGTCTTACGTTCCGTCACGCCTACTTCGATCAAAGGATGCAGGCTGCCTGTCAGTACCGCGCATTATAAAAACTACAGCAGGGGGCAGAGCCTTTTCTTACAGAGCCCCAATGCTATGGAATAGCCTCCCTATGTATGTTCGGGAATCAGACACAGTCTCAGTGTTTAAGTCCAGGTTAAAAACGTACTTATTTAATCAAGCATTTTGTATTGATTCCCCTTAGATAAAGGAGCAGATCCGGGGGACTCATGGGTGTTGAGTATTATGGTGATCTGGTATGTTTAGATGCTGTCTTCCCCTCTCTTATTGATCACGGTGTTGATGATGAGAGCGGCTGGTTGCTTAACATATCAGGGAGCCCTCATGTCTGTGTTTCCCTCTGGTTCTCCTTTTACTTATGCTGACCTAGTTAGTCTTGCCGGAGTCCATGCTTTACTCTACATTATTCATTTAATCACTCCAAACCGTGTGATTACATTGTCACTTAACTGTTTTCCTTCTTTTTGCCTTCCTTTCCCTCTCTCTCTTTCTCTCTCTCTCTCTCTCTCTCTCTCTCTCTCTCACTGTTGAGTTACATACGCCACAGCGGTGCTGCCGGTGATCCAGACCCCACCTCCAACCCGGTCCTGTTGGACCTTCCCTGTGACCTGCCAGAGCGGATGATACATCACCAGGGCGATCTAGGACGACCCACTTTGCCATAAAGACGTTCCAGCTGCTCTTTAAGGACTAATGATTTAAGTTGTTCACACACACACAATGTAACCACATAATCCCTGCTACCTGTTTTTCACCCAAATGAGGATGGGTTCTCTGTTGAGTCTGGTTCCTCTCAGGTGTCTTCCTATCTCATCTCAGGGAGATTTTCCTTGCCACCGTCGCCCCCGGCTTGCTCATCAGGGACAAACTGATTTCTGTTTCATTCTGTCTCATAATTTCTTCAATTGGGCAGTAATACAAACTGTGCTTTTTCATTTCCACGATTTATAACAGGCTCAGATACAAACTTGCTGCAAATTAAAACTGTAAATTAGAGCATGCTTAGTCAACTCTTGAATGTAAGCATTGCGAGCAGTTAATTTCAATGCTTTTGTTCTTTCCCTGCCTGGCTAAGTTTTAAGGCAACAGCCAGGCAATGAGTCCCCAAAGTTAGGCCCCGCCGTTGCCAAAGCACAGCAAAAGTCAAAATAAATAAAAATATATATTAAATATATAGTTTATGCAGTGCCGGACGGTGCATTTGGTACCTGGGCCTTAAGGGGGACTAACCCACCTCTTAATTCAACTACTTTTATGTTGTAATTATAAAAACCATAAATACTCAATAAGCAATATAACATGGCGCAGCATTGCAGAGAGAGAGATATTTTGCGTACCGGGGAGGAAAACCATTTTTATTAAAGCAAAAAAAAACCCTACAAACCTCTACACTACAACTGCAACTGTACCACAGACATCATCTGGAGCAGTCCAGAATCAATATTTATTTTAATATTAATTTAACATCCCAAAAACAAAAAAAGCCAGTTTTAGATCTTGTCTGGAATTGGTGAACAAATTCTTTCCTGGAACAAGCTAGTTCGCTTCAAGTTTAGCCAACCTTTTGTCAAGATGTCTAACTTTTCTGTGAAAAACTGCCTTAAAAATTTATTTTTGAATTTTTAATTTACTAATTGAGTGTTTTAGTAAGTGTGTAATATTGTGTAATATTGTATAATATCTTTTTTAATGTCATTCTGTAAAGCTGCTTTGAAGCAATATCGTCAAAAGTGCTAAATATATATATACATATATAAAGGTGACCTGACTTACAACAGGGGAGCAGTCATAAGTGGCAGCTATTTCCAAAAGCTAAGGGGTGATACTTATCTCTTGTGGCACATAAATTGCCTGGAATTGCTAGCAGTGTTTTGAGCACTCAAACACTTCCTAACAGACCTAAGCGGTCAACATGTTCTAGTATGCAAAGTCACCATGTCAGTGTTCACTTACATTAACCAGCACAGACACAAGCAGCAGGACCGATTTAACTGCACCATTGGTTTAGTGCCAATTTGTAGAATTTGTGCCAAAATATTTGTCTGCAGTACTAGCAACCCTTCATCCTGAAGGTAAACGTAGTGACATGCCTTCCAATGTGGGCAAATTAGAGGTCAAAAAAACACTTGTAAGATGTTTTTTTGTGGCTGAGGCCTGCGTGGCAACTAAAATTCCCATCGTGGGGCTTGGCTATGACCATTTCTCTAGCTTCTAAGTCCTCTAACCTCTGTGTTCCAAAAGAGGATTTGAGTGCTCTCAGCTAGCTATGGCGGTCTTCATTGCTCTTGCCTTGGGGGTATCTCTGCCAGACAAGTCTTCGCATACAAGTTTCTGGTTTTACAATCTGATCTAATGCTTTATTTTGGTGACAAATACATATACATGGGTATGTGGGTTATACTTACATGGGTTATACTGACACTGTAATTGGACCTTTAACCTTTGGTGTGGTTAAATAACTTGTAATATGTGGTAGATTGAGATATGATTGGACTTGGTGTAGAAAAGTGGCATGATTTTACTCTGATGTGGAAGGCTGACATGCAATTAGACTCAGTGATGTAGCTTAAGAAGTAATTGTGTGGTGTAGTCATGTGTAGTGACTGGACTCTGTGGTAAAGATTAAAGTTTTATGCGATTAGGCTTTGTGATGTATTAGGCTTACATGATTGGATTTGTGATGTAGTAGAATGACATAATTGAACACTGTGGTTAAGTGATGGAACTTGAAGGGTACGCCGGCACACTATACAGAACAGTCTTTGTAAACATGACTAAAGATTTTTACAGTGAGGACGAGTTGCATTTTTTGCCCAGCCTTACTTATTTAAACATTGTGTTTCAAAGATGAAATTTTACACTTTTGCAACAACATCAGAGTGTGTAATTAATAACAGAATTTTTGGTTGAACTTCTCCTTTTAAAACTTACTATAGTAATTGGTAATTAGTGTAATAGATTGACATGTGATTGGACAGTTTTGTCATTTGGCAGACACTTCTAACATACTGAGCAGTTAGGGGTTAAAGACCTTGCTTAAGGGTGCAGTAGGGGTAGCTTAGTGGTGGTGGGAATTGAACGGAAGAACTTCCGAATAGCAGACCAGAACCTTAAACACTGAACTACTATATGATTTGACTTTCTGGTGGTGTAGATTGACATGAGGGTAAACTCTGCTGTAGTGTCAAATATGTTAAAATGTAAATACACCATGCAGTGGTGTCAGGGCACGCAGTGAGCTGCAATGTCAGCAGACCATGTGGTGTAGTGGGCTGGGTGAAAAGCCATACTGTGTTTCAGTAGGAAACTGGGAGATCAACAGTGTCAACCTGTGTGACTTTACACCACATATGGGTCTCACTTTATCACATTAGCCCTGAAAATTTCCATAGAAACTTTCATAATCTAGTTTCTAAACTACAAAAAGTGAAAACACGGCATATTAACAAAAAATCTATAATAAAATTCATACATATTGTATAATATATGATTATAGTATATAATCATATATCATATAGGGATTATACTTACTACTCTCTAGCTCATAGAAATAAAGCACAAATGCTTTTGTTTGTGCTTCTCCTATGACATGATGCTTAAAATAATTTTTTTCCCATTTAGCTTGTTCTTTCTTAACATAGATACAGATATGCTGAGCCTCAAGGCCAGGACTTAAGTTTAGGAAAAAAAATAACAACTAAAAACTTTTACTATGTTTATGGTCAAACACACCTCTTTCAACATTCCATAAAAGGTTTCAGTGCACAGTAATCTAAATTTACAAAATTTTTTGTTGAGTATTAAAGCGTGAATAAATAAAAAAAGACGGCGTAGAGGATTTATGCCAGGATCAGACCTCTTCAGCTTAGGTGGATTTGCCCTAATTAAACCAAAGTGACAAATCTTATGACCTTATAAAAATCACAAGCCAACACTAATGTAATAAATGCAGTTTATATACTCCCCACATACTTATTTGGACAATTAAAAGCTGCTCATACACCTCTATTTAAAACTTATTCAATGGGAGTTTCTTTAATGTCTGATAAATTAGAATAAACTGGATGTTTTCTGTTTTAAGAAGCCATCATTATAAGTGTTTGGAGTCAAGTTCTTTATTTGAAAATCAATTGCCTTAGGGAGGTATTGGATGCTTCTCAGCTTATCAGGTTATCAACTAGAATATAGCATCCATATAAAAGATACACATATAAGATTTCCAATGGAATAACAGGGGCTTTGGGTTACAGATTTTTAAAGCTGTACAACTGTACAACAGTTTTCTAAAGCTGGACAAAAATTTCAGTAATTGATATAGAGAAAGGTAAAGCCTCAAGGGTAACCAGTTCTTTATTTTTTAGTTGTAAAATTAGAACATGCAATAGACCAATGTGATGTTTTGTTGTTGATTTTTAGTTTAAATACAGTAATAATATTTTATCCTTCAGAACATTTGCAATCTGAAGTAAAAAAAAACCCCATGATTGACTTCATATCTTTAAATGCATAGAAAGTTACTTGAAGTACACATTTTTATTTTAGGGTCTAGCTCAAGGGCCCGACAGTAGCAGCTTGACGATGGTGGGGCTTGAACTCCGATCAACTGACTAACCCAGCACCCTAACTGCCTAAACTGAGCGACCTTTGCCCCCAGTGATTATCTAACTGGGTTGTGTTAAAAGTAAACTCTAATGTCGAATACCTTTCGAAAAAATGACCAGTGTGTCAATAGATTTAAATACTAAAAGATTTATGTGTCAGTAATTAATTTCTGCCAAAAAAGTATTTTGTGTGTGGAACCACCTTGGTTAAACACTTAAAAATATATTCTTTAACTGATCAATTAAAAATTGAATAGTTGTAAGCAGAGAATAAGTCATTGCCAACTTGCTATAATTATGCATCTTGAGTAGCAGCACTAGAACTAATTTCATGATCTCAGTGCCAATCCAGTTGACTCCTACTTCTTTTCCATCAGCTCAAATGCATCTTCTCCCGCCTTCATGTATCCCCACCTTCACTATCTCAGTTCCTGCCCAAATTTTAAATTTAAAAGGAGAACAGCGCAAGGAGAAACACAATGAAGCGAGAGCCTGGGAGTCTCAGTGGGACTTGCACAAATGATTAAAGCAGTTATTGTAGGGCCACTTCTAATGAAAAAAAAAAGAAAGGACACCATAAAACTATTATAGCAGTTCATCTTAACATTTTTAAAGCAAAAGAAAGTAAAGGTTGGAAAACCTAATTTGCACGAAAACCAGGTAGTTCCTGCTTAGTGATTGGAAAGCAGAGAGACTTACATGCAAATTGTGTGTAAGTGTTTACATTATATTATAACTTTCCAAAATTAACCAGTCCTGAAAAAAGGCTGCAGTTTTTTTTCTTTTATGGATGTTTGTGTGTGTTTATAAGTGTAGGAAACTGTAATTAATTATCTGCACACGGTTGTGACAGTTTTGAATCTACTGAAAGAGTATGAGGAATGAAGAATAATCTTTTTTTTTCTAGTGTATTTTTTCTGTTTCTCACTCTTTCAGACTGACACACAGTCACCTTTAATAAGGCACCTGTGACTCAGCTCTATGTAATTGGCTACTTTGCGCAATCTTTTTACCTAAAATGTGCCTTTTTCCTTATGACAAGTACAAGAAAGGAGACAGCATGTCTGTAAGGCACGCACACACACACCTCCAGGAATCATTCCTATTCTGTCCATCACAGAACATCACTTTTGACTTGCTAAGGAATTTACCATTAATACTCTGGACATTTTAAAGAGTCAGTGAAAATTAACTAAGCAATATTTAATGGCTATAGAACTTGTACTGCCCGATTTCTGCTACAGGTCTCAAACTATTTGGAACAGGACAACAAAGGGCTTAAAAAGCAATAAATTAAAAATTAATCTGGAAGAACATTTAGTAACTAATAAGTTAAGTAACATCAGGTCTGTAAATGTTTAGCAAAAAAAGAGATGTCAGGCAGAATCTCTCAGAAGTAAAGATGGGCAGAGGCTCTCTAATCTGTGAAAGAGTGCGTAAAAAGATTGTGTAATACTTTAAAAGCAGTGTTCCTTAACATTAAATTGCAAAGGCTCATCATCTACAGTGCATAACATCATTAAAAGATTCAGGGACACTAGAGAAACCTGTGTGTAATGGACAAGGCCAAAGACCTTTGTTGGATGCCCGTAGTCTTCAGGACCTCAAACGACACTGCCTTAATCATTGGCATGATTATTTTAAATGGGCACAGGAATATTTCCAGAAACCACTGCCCTTAAACACAATCAGCCGTGCCATCTGCAGATGCCAACTAAAGCTCTATCAATCAAAAAGAAAATCATTTGTGAACATGGTCCAGAAGCGGCATTGTGTCCTTTGGACCAACACTTTAAAATCGACTGATTCAAAGTGGAAAGTGTTCTATAGTCGGAAGAGTCCAAATTTGACATTCTTGTTGTAAATTTCAGACAATGTGTCCTCAGACAATGGGCTAGAGAGAAGGGAGACAATGGGCTAGAGAGAAGGGAGACCTTCCAGCGTGTTCAAAAGCCAGGTTCTGATGGTATGGGGTGCATAAGTGCATACGATATGGGCAGCTTACATGTTTTGGAAGGCACTATGAGTGCTGAAAAGGTATCTTTTAGAGCAAAATATGCTTTCTTCCAGACAATGTCTATTTCAGAGATGTCGTTGTGTATTTCAGTCATTATTGTGCTTTCCTTCAACACGGAGCTAGACTGAATTATGTCAAAGACGACTGTGTACTCTTTAGCAGCTGGTAAACTAAATAAGGCAAAATAGGACCAAATTCCATTTTATTTTGTGCATAAAATTGTAAAATTTCTCAGTTTAAACATTTGTTATTTGTGTTCTATTGGGAATAAAATATTGGTTAATGTGATTTGAAAGTCTTTAGGTTTTATTTTATTTGTAGTATCAATTTTTGTAGTATTACCCACGTTTTACAAGGGTCATGGTGAAAACACGCTCCAAATAGATGATAGTAAATCAGATTTCCAGTGTACTCAAGCCTTAAATACTAGAGTACAATCGAGAGATTCTCCCAATTGACTTCTCTTAGATGGCTGTGCATTCTATCTCTGGACATTAAAAAAAACACATGTAGAGCACATGTACAATTTGATAAAATATGGATTTTATGTACACATGTACAATTTGTATTAGCAATATGGACTTTATTACCAATTTTCAATGCCTAGTATCTTTTAAACCACCCTGTATAAGGATCTACTTTCCTATGAATTTCTTCTCATAGGGCATCATGTCCCTAATTGATATATTATTATATCATGTAATTTTTAATTTTTACAGCTGAGGTTGCTATAGCTAAATTGAAATAAATGCCATTATTTGTCAATAATTGTCATTGAATTTGCTTATTTAGCCACAAACTGATCAGTGGGACCGGACACTAATAATGGTCGCAGTTCTGAGACATGTTCAATCATACCAATTTGAAGGCAAAATGTCACATGCGCGGCACGTCACAGGCGACCAGAAAATACAAATGCATACTAGGCAGGCTTCATTTTGTCATTGCATGGTTTTAATATATACAAACAATCATGCCTAAAAGAAAGAAGAAAACAGTGGCAAGGCATGGAGAGAGAAGCTAACAAGTCGTATGCGTTTCTATGCACGAAGTTTATCCCCATCTCGGACACGTATAAGCGATGTGTAGCTTGTCTTGGCACGGAGCACACAAGCAGCTGCACACTTTTTGATGAAAGCGGCCAACTGCGTGCTTCCCACTGCTCAGGGTTAAGTGCAGCTGAGGCGCAGCAGAGATTGAGATCATCAGGCTCTCAGATGGAGCTAGTGGAGGGTTTAGAGGAGACGCTTTTCCTCTCTCAACCGCCTCTAGCTAAATCTGTGCTAACAGACAAGTCGGAGGCATGCGCGTCGGCAACCTCACTCCAGGATGATGTGCTCTCACTCAGAGTCTCTTTTGAGGAAGAAGCAAAGCAAATGAGCACCAGCACCAGGGTGACTGCGGACTCATCGCTGCAGCCCCCAGGGTATGAAACTTCTTGGAGATATTTACGTGTGCTGTAGCCAGCATTCCTAACTCTGGGAAACAAGATGAGCAGTTTCTAAAATCCAGATATACACCTCCAAGCCGAGGCCTCCTATTCTTCCTGGAACCTCCTTGACATTTCTCTTTAGTACTTTTTTAGGACTGTGTGGCCCACTGCTTGAATCAATGAAGGTGATCTTGGTCAAGAACCTGTTGAAGCATTCCTCTATTATGCAATGGATGGTGACCTATGTGATGCTGGGTGTGACCCCCGACAACACACACCTATTTTAGGCCTAGTAGTCCAGGTGCCTCCACAGAGGAAGCTCAGGCAGGCCCAAATAGCCTTATGAGATTTGGCTGATACACAGTTGCCGTTGGCGAGCTCAGAAAGCCAGACCTCACGTCCCCCTTCAATACAGTCATATGCATCACATGCTGGATGATTATACACACTATGTTGTGGGCTACCCCGACTTCAACAAGCACTGCTGTGGTTTCAGATGACTGCACTTTTTATCAGCTCTGCATGGCAGACAGTGACTCACAGTGCTGCGGGCACTGGTGTTTCCAATTTTGTTCCTGTTCCGATGGACAACTGGTAATTCATATGATGCTGTTTTGGCTTAATTGTTAAATTTTAAAAGACTATGATTTAGTTAAATAAAATTTAGCCCTGTTTTATTGTAGGAATGTTGCTGTATTGTGTGTTCTACAGGTTCACAGTTTCAGAGCTTTTTATGTTCAATAGTGCATTTCATTGCAGGGAGATATTAAAATGACTTAAAATGATTAAATACATTTTTGTTCTGTTTCAGGTTTTATTGTGTTTTTGTGTGTGTGTGTCTGTGTGTGTCGCAATGTTAAAGAAAAAGAAAATCATGAGCGTGAAAAAAATGGTTTGGTGTCATGACAGAAGACTTAACACACAATGAATAAAAAAACTTGTTAAATAAATGGCATCCTCATGGACGGGTATTTGTTATAAAAGTAATGAACAGATGCAACAGAGTCTAAAAATGACTGAAAATGCTGACTAATTTGGCTAAGAACACATCATTACACTTCTACACAGAGGAAAAAAGGCATACAGACACAAAGAGAGAGAGAGAGAGAGAGAGAGAGGGAAAGAAAGAGGAAATAGAATAAAAACAATAACAATAAACAAAACCAATAGAAAGCAGGCCAGCTTGTCTGCTTTGTAATTATGGGAGATGTAATTATGAACGATGGTGAAGGCAGCCAGGCTCTGGGCTGAATAGAGCAGCTGGGGAAGTCATGTGGTTTTACCCTGCCTGCACTCACTGGGGGCCACACTGTTTACATGCTACAGCAGACACATACACACACGGGTGGTATAGCTGCATGTGACATTTTTGTAATCTGTATATGAGGGTTTATTAATGTTAAAACATTTCGGCTATAATTCTGCTCACCCCACCCCTCTGTTCTGTGGGGCATTTCAACAGCTTCAAAACGATGTAACATAATTTTTTAATGACTTATTAATCATTAGTTAGAAACGTAGGTGTCCTTTTTGACAGTAATCTCTCCTTTGAAAGCCACATTTCCAGCATTTCTAAAAATGCATTTTATCATCTTAAATATATATCTAAACTACGGCCTATGCTCTCGAGGTTAAATGCAGAAATTTTAGTTCATGCGTTAATGACCTCAAAATTAGACTATTGTAAGGCTTTACTGGGTGGTTGTTCTGCACACCTAATAAACAAACTCCAGCTGGTCCAAAACGCAGCAGCTAGAGTTCTTACTAGAACCAAAAAATATGATCATATTAGCCCAGTTCTGTCAACACTGCACTGGCTCCCTATTAAATATCGAATAGATTTTAAAATCTTGTTAATTACTTATAAAGCCCTAAATGATTAGCACCTCAGTACCTGAGTGAGCTCCTATCCTATTACAGTCCTCTAGGTCTGCTGCACTCTTAGGAATCAGGCAATTTGATTATACCTAGAATAACAAAATCAACTGTAGGTAGCAGATCCTTCTCTTATCTAGCGCCTAAACTTTGGAATAACTTACCCTGCACTGTTCGGGAGGCAGACACACTCTGCCAGTTTAAAACTAGATTAAAGACACATTTCTTTAACCTGGCCTACACATAATTACATACATTTTTATTATTCAAATCCGTTAAAGAATTATCAGGCTGTAACACATAATATATTTGTTTATCACCAGTCCAACTGAATTTACGCTAACATATGTCTGTTCTTCGTTATTCCAAGCTCACCTTCCCCACCATCACTTGGAGACAATAAGGCAGTTTCTCTTGTCTTTTAAGCGGTCATCCGGACAAGACCACAGAAACTTTACTGCAGCATGGGTAACCTACTGATTTATCTGGTCAGAGGAGAACTGACCTCCCAACTGAGCCTGGTTCTCTCCATCTGTCACCGATGGAGTTTTGGTTCCTTGCCGCCGTCACCTCTTGCTTAGTTGGGGACTTTAAATTTATGGGTATAAATAAAATTGACTGTTCTAATGAATGTTTAATATTGTTGTTTCTGAGGTCTTTCTGTAAAGCTGCTTTGAAACAGACCTGATTGTTAAAAGCGCTATATAAATAAAGGTGACTTAACTTGACTATTAACAGACACCGTTATAACCATCTAGAAAAGTAAGCTTAATGTGGTGTTACCATGTTATCTTTATTGACAAAACACAGTTTCTAATAAGACAATCATGACTGCGCCAGGTTCACTAATCCTTAGCATCCTTTGTTGGAAGCTCCAGCACCCGGATCCAGATCCTCCTAGCCCCAAAGCTAAATTTCTTCTGTTTTTTGCCTACCTTCCACACTCAAAAATAAGGCAACCAGCTGGGCCTTATCATTATCGCTGACTCAGGTTCATCTATGCCTGGTCATTATTATAATTATATAATAAGTATTATTTTTGTTGTTAAGAGTACATTATCTTGTTATAATTTTTTGATTAATATATGTGTTCATGTATGTAAATGTCAGATGTTTGCTACTATGTTACCCAAAGTGCATCATTTTTTTTATTGGTGTATAGACTTACCTGATGTCTTTTTGGGGGAAGTGGAGAAAGAAGTGTGAGCGGAAAAGTGTAATAGAGGATCTGGACTAAGCTGTGAAACTTTATGAGGTGTTTCAGAAAATTTGTTTGGAGACTGGATATGGCTCACATATTGGCCCAATAATTTACACCTCTAAATGCTCTCCACTTGTAAAAAAAAGTCTTCAGAAACAAGAGCGGCAAAAAAAACCTACAATTGGCGAGCAAGTTGTGTCACACATTTCCGGGAGAGACTGTAAGGCTGCAATGGCATCTGATGGATAAACTGGTCATTGCTTTAATCCCGCTAACCAGACAACGTAGTTGCAGACTACAAGGGTATGAGTACAACCTGTGTTGTGCTCAACTTTTACATCACAAATGGAAACATAATATCAAGTCTAGCACACATGCACAAACACAATGGGCCCCAACCGGGTTAACAGTGCTTACACCTAACTTTTTTTTTTTGTGAATATTCAGTTATGCCAGTGGTGTGCAGTCAAGGGGAAGCAAGGCCTTCTCTGCTGGCCTAAACAATATCAGGAGCTGACCTACATTTACAAATATAAATTTTAATATTTGTTTCATTAAATTGTATTGATTTATTCCCAACAAAAATACCTAAAGAGGCATACCCAAAATAACCATTTGCAGTTTATGCATGTGTTTAGTCTCTTTCGAATAGTGACACTGAGGTTCGTTACTATTGTAGTCCAGAGTAGATTATTATTTTATTTTATTGTTATTTATATAGAATCAACAGCGCAACAGATCTTGAAACACACTGAAATAAACCAAAAAAATCCGCCTTTTTTGTAAATATAGGCCTGGGATGACCACAGCTGTGAGATTTTAGCTGGAAAATACAATGGGACCACAGTACCACAGTATGAAGCCTTACCAAACTACATTTCATATTTGAACCTTCGAAAATGTTTATTTAAGTTTTAAAAAAAAACCTTTCACAAGACACTCCGCGTATCTCCCACAGCTGTTTTATATGGGCTCCTACACTTCATCCGATTCACTTTCAGATGACAGTCTATAAAATTAAAAACAACACACATGACACATAGCAGTGTAAGAAATTCTAGACAGGCCCAACTCAGATTTAACTACAAGATGTGTGTCAAGCACACAAATGTTTGCCACATCAAGGACAATCACTGATCAATACTGCACCTGGCCATTTGTGTCTGTAACAATACTAATAAACATTTCCAGACATGAATCTAGACGCTTATCCAGCCATTTGCAAAGTACTTAACTCTTACACTCAATTCAAATTCAAAGAAAACCATTATATTCGTATAAAAAAAGTGTAAAAAAACATTTAAACATTTATTAATTTTTTTATAACATATCCATTAAACAAAATACACTGCTCAAAAAAATAAAGGAAACACTAAAATAACACATCCTAAATCTGAATGAATGAAATATTCTTATTAAATACTTTGTTCTTTACATAGTTGAATGTGCTGAGAACAAAATCACACAAAAATTATCAATGAAAATCAAATTTATTAACCCATGGAGGTCTGGATTTGGAGTCACACTCAAAATTGAAGTGGAAAAAAACACACTACAGGCTGATCCAACTTTGATGTAATGTCGTTAAAACAAGTCAAAATGAGGCTCAGTAGTGTGTGTCGCCTCCACGTGCCTGTATGACCTCCCTACAACGCCTGGGCATGCTCCTGATGAGGTGGCGGATGGTCTCCTGAGGGATCTCCTCCCAGACCTGGACTAAAGCATCCACTTGCGTGGCGTTGGTGGATGGAGCGAGACATGATGTCCCAGATGTGCTCATTTGGATTCAGGTCTGGGGAACGGGTGGGCCAGTCCAATGCATCAAAGCTTTTGTCTTGCAGGAACTGCTGACACACTCCAGCCACATGAGGTCTAGCATTGTCTTGCATTAGGAGGAACCCAGGGGCAACGGCACCGGCATATGGTCTCACAAGGGGTCTGAGGATCTCATCTCGGTACCTAATGGCAGTCAGGCTACCTCTGGCAAGCACATGGAGGGCTGTGCAGCCCTCGAAAGAAATGCCACCCCACATAATTACTGACCCACTGCCAAACCGGTCATGCTGGAGGATGTTGCAGGCAGCAGAACATTCTCTATGGCGTCTCCAGACTCTGTCACGTGCTCAGTGTGAACCTGCTTTCATCTGTGAAGAGCACAGGGCGCCAGTGGCGAATTTGCCAATCTTGGTGTTCTCTGGAAAATGCCAAACGTCCTGCACGGTGTTGGGCTGTAAGCACAACCCCCACCTGTGGACGTCGGACCCTCATACCACCCTTATGGAGTCTGACCGTTTGAGCAGACACATGCACATTTGTGGCCTGCTGGAGGTCATTTTGCAGGGCTCTGGTAGTGTTCCTCCTTGCACAAAGGTGGAGGTAGCGGTCCTGCTGCTGGGATGTTGCCCTCCTACGGCCTCCTCCACGTCTCCTGATGTACTGGTCTCCTGGTAGCGCCTCCATGCTCTGGACACTACGTTGACAGACACAGCAAACCTTCTTGCCACAGCTCTCATTGATGTGCCATCCTGGATGAGCTGCACTACCTGAGCCACTTGTGTGGGTTGTAGACTCCATCTCATGCTACCACTAGAGTGAAAGCACCGCCAGCATTCAGAAGTGACCAAAACATCAGCCAGAAAGCAAAGGAACTGAGAAGTGGTCTGTGGTCACCACCTGCGGAACCACTCCTTTATTGGGGGTGTCTTGCTAATTGCCAATAATTTCCACCTGTTGTCTATTGCATTTGCACAACAGCATTTGAAATTGATTGTCAATTAGTGTTTCTTCCTAAGTGGGCAGTTTGATTTGGAGTCACATTGTGTTGTTTAAGTTTTCCCTTTTCTTTTTTGAGCAGTGTATATTATTATTCTATTACTTCCAATAAAAAAAAATACCTGTTCTTCTGTGAACAATCTATTTTTGAAATAAAGTAGGTAGTATAGCACGAGTCTTTAGCTCAAAGTCATAATATAGTGCACAGTAAAACTAAGGTACGGTTCAGTCGTCGGGTTTAACCACAGGTCTGATGTTATAGCGTAATATTCCACCCCAACTTTATACCTATATTCAGTGTAAAGCTGTTGCAATGCAGCTAAAATATATGCTAGAGGAAATTTGAATGAGGTTTTTAAATCCCTCTTTTGGTACTGCATTAAAATGCACCGTGTCTTAACTCCGGGAGTTTTTGTAACATCTTTTTAGATGCTGTAACATCTGCAAACAATTCTAAAATTGTACTTTGTTGCTTTCTACTAGACGGAGTATCAGCAGTACTTTTAGACGACTTTTTAGCAACACACTCCTCAAACTGCCGCCTGAGGTAATTTTTTCTCGTGCAGATTACCTTTTGTGTTCGGTGTTGAAATAATCCCATATTTCAAACGTGCTTTTTTTTGTATTAATTGGTAAAATTATCCCTCTAACTCAGAAGAATGCATTATCTCACGCCACCATGCTTTCCTTTTTGTTGTGTTTTATCGGTGGGTGTTACACGCATATGGCCAACACGCTGATTGGCTGCACAAAGCTGTGCGCACTCAATTAGCTGGTCTAACTGTCACCCAAAGAGGGCAGTCATGCATTTGCTCTGGGACTTTTTATATTGCATTACTATTCAGCCCCTGGTTGACCAAAAATTGACAAATTTTTTATTTTAATTTTTTTTTAATTCTATTTTTTATTTTTATTTTATTTTATCCTCCACAAAACTACAAAGTCTCATTGATTCACCTTCAACAGCTGATAGTAATGACCCAGGCATACTGGACTCAAGTGAGGAAGCTCCCACCAATTGCCTTTATGATCATTTTAGTAATTTCTTGTTAGGTTAATAATTTTTTTTTATTACCCGATATCCATGTCTCTTTACTTGTTATGGTAACAAACCTGTTCGTTCAATTGCTGTAGAGTATTTATTCCCCGTAGTTGGTATTCATATATATTCTCAAAGGTTGTGGTATTTATAGTAGAATTAATTTATTCCTTGTAGCCACACTACACCTGCTATTTCTTGTTCTCCCATTTCTCACTTCCACAAGGCTAAAAAAATCTCTTTCACCTGTTTATGTAACCCGCAGCATAATGGGACGCTTTGCGCTCACTCACTCAAAGACACACACAAACAAACACACATACACCCTTCTAAGCAATCTCATTGCAAAAAGCACTTCATTGTTCAGCAACAGACAGAGCTTGTGGTTTGGCTGTAGAGTTAAACTTGGAATGGATTACATTTAAAAAATGAAAGATCTACTTACTGCAAGTGAAAAAACCTTAACAATTTTTTACACATACAATTACCATTAAAATCCTAGTCAAGCCCAGGAGATTGTTTTATAAGACTAGAAACTAGACTAGACTAGAACTGTGTGTTTTAATTAAGAACTATTGAGAATAGGCATATTTTATTAATTTAAATAAACAACCAATAACACAGGATCTATAAATGACATAGATGAATAATAAATGACATGCTTAGTCGTATAAATGAGATAAATGTAAGTCGCTCTGGATAAGGACGTCTGCCAAATGCTGTGCTTGCTTGCTGTACACACAATGTTGTTCTTATGTTTCTTATCGGTGCTGTATTTTGAAGTACTTTGAAATACATTTGGCTGCTGGTCTGACAGTTAAATTTCCTGCTTTAGACTAGTAATGTTTGGTTCATAAATAAAACATTCTATTCAACCAGTTCTTCTTATTCAAATGGCCTGATTAGAGAACAGATGAGCAGATGATACTGCACATTCAGGAATTATAATGAAGCTATCTCATGTGAGACTCCCTTTAGGAGGTTTGCTTACACTACAACTTTGTAATGATTTCCTATCAAATGATTACAGCTTATGCTCAAGCCTGTACTTGTTTAGAAAGTAAAGCAGAATGTGCATGTGTTCAACCAATGATGACATAATTAGTTTACACAACACTCATTCTGTGAAGGCTTTGGACCACAACAGAGTTGTCTGACATCAAACTTTTTATTTTCTACATTATGTCAATTATCAGATGCAGAACTTCTAACGTCTGCGCATTATGTCACAAGTGAACCTGTTGAACCAAGCTGCTCAGTTAAAAGCTATTCCAAAAAAAATCTTTCCAATGTAGTCCAGGCATCGCACACCTGCAAGTCATACACAATCAATCACATACAGCTTCATTACATTACCTGCAGATTCTGTTCAATCATGCAAACCATCACACACTGCAGAGAATCCTTGCCTAGGAGTGGTTTTAGACCACCACTGTAGCAGACTCATATGCATCAGGCATATGTCACCATTGTCAAGCATGTGAAACACATGTGAAACACTTTCCCAATCAGAAGCCATGGATGAACTCAATGGATGAGCCAAGCATACACATAAGTTGCACATCAAGGGCTCCTCGATGACCACATATCATCAATTCAGTCTTTACCAACCAGCAATGCCTTCCTTACAGACAAGCTCAACCACTTTTTTGCTCGCTTCGACAAAGGTGTTATACATCATACCAGAAATACTGACTCATGATTATTTATCACTCTCCACATCAGATGTTCACTCAGCACTGAGCAGAGTAGGTCCAGGGAAGTCAGCTGGTCCTGATGGCATACCCGGGTGTGTGCTTAGGAACTGTGCTGACCAACTGGTGCAGGTCTTCACTGACATCTGTCACTGGCCCAAGCCACTATCCCCACATGTCTGAAGACTACAACCATCATACCAGTGCCCAAGCATTCCTCTGTAGGGTGTCTAAATGATTTCTGCCCTGTTGCACTCACCCCCATTGTTATGAAGTGCTTTGAGAAGCTTGTTCTAACTCACCTCATAGCGAGACTTCTACCTACACTGGACCCACACCAGTTTGCCTACCGTCTGAACGGGTCAACAGAGGATGCAATTTCCACTGCTATTCATCTAGCTTTTACCTAGACAATAACAATACATTTGGATGTTGTTCATTGATTTCAGCTCTGCTTTTAATACAGTTGTCCCCAGTAAATTAATTGCTTAGCTCAGTGACCTGGCTATCTGTACATCTATATGCAGCTGGATAATGGACTTTCTAACAAATAGACCTCAGTGTGTTAGGTTTGGTAATCACACATCCTTAACCTTCATACTAAACACCGGCATCCCACAAGGCTGCGTTGTGAGCCCATTGCTCTACTCTCTGTTCACCCATGACTGTGCACTGTGGGATAACTCTTTAACATCTTCATTAAGTATGCACGTGATACCACAGTCATTGGTCGAATCAGTAACAACGATGAACTGGCCTACAGGTAGGCAATCCAAAGCCTGTCAGCATGGTTTACTAGAAACAACCTCACCCTCAATGCCACAAAGAGCAAAGAGCTTATCGTTGATTTTCGGAAATCTAAGAGCAGCAGACACTCCCCTGTCTACATCAACAGGTCTGAAGTAGAACATGTCTCTAGCTTTAAATTTCCTTTAAATCTGAACACCTAAACTCTGGTTAAGAAGGTGCAACAGCCTCTTTACTTCCTGAGAAGATTAAAAAAAGTTCAACTATCCCGCAAAATCTTAATCAGAGTGTGTTATGGCGGCTACACAGTGCGTAAAAAGATATTACTGCAAAGGGTTGTGAAAACAGCCCGCACCAGAACCAGCAGGTTTAGGGCCAATTTTTTTTCCACAACCATAAATTTTCTGAACTCTACATTACACCAGTAGGACACTTATGCCTCTCTACACCTCACTATCTCACAGTTCTGCCGCACTCCGTTACATTTTTTCTCTTTTCTCTGTATAAAAGAGTCTATTTAAATGCACATTATAATGCTATCACACTAATTTTTCTGTAAAAAAAAAATGTCATTCTCAATGTACACAATGCACGTTTGCACTATGCATACAATGCCCATTATGCAAACTTACACTTTACTTGAACATACTCACATAGCTCTGAATACTTGAACATACTCACATAGCCTTATTTATTATTGTACATACTTACATATTTATCTGCATTTGCACAGTACTACTATTTGCATTTCTGGTAGATGCTAAACAGCATTTCCTTGCTGCCCAATAGCCTCTGAAACTGCCTGACTGCCCCTCTCTGGATTCTGTAGATGTCATGCATTTTGCGCAGAACCCATTTGTTGTGCCCAAAGGCCCTGCTTTGATGGCGCCAGGACCACTTCTGTAGAGACTTCTTGGGAAGAGTAATGGTACTCGAACTGGTCTATCTCCCTATGGTCCCTGGTTGCTGTCGCTGCCTCATCAGATAAGACGAGCTAGATTTCTAAAGATGCTTCACCCAGCATCACCTTGGACCTGGAAACTATGGCTTATTCTAGTATCTCCACACCTCGGTGTTGATGAATGTTGCACCCTAGCCTTCAGGAGATGTTTGATTTTACTTAGCTTTCTTTTTGGCATATTTTCTCTTTCTTAATCACAACACACTGATCTGATCAGTGGAAACTGAAAATGTGTGATTCAGCTTAAAGCTACTGAATAAACAGTACATATCTGCCTACTATGACTGACAGACAAGTCACTGGCTGAACCAAACGTTTTTTGAACTGATTCAGTGAAACTAATTCTCTGGAAGGATAAACTTGTTTCAGCGACCTTCTATTATTGCTGATAAAAGTCTGAAATCTGGGGAAGTATATTAAGGAAGTATATTATTTTAAAAAAGAAATAGCTATTAAAAAGAAATGTTTATTGTATTTTTTACATCAGTTGTATTTTTTCCATGCTGATGCATAAATTGTTACATAATCCAAACCATTTCTATTTTTGTTTTGTAACTAGGGCTGTCCAATATGGCTAAAATAATCATATTTTGATTTTTTTTTATGAATATTGCAATTGCGATATTCACAATTAAAAAATAGTATTAACATCTTGATAAACAAAACTGTAATAAACAGTTTTTAAAACAGAGTGTAATTTGTTGGTCTTTTTGTTTTGAATGCTGTATTTAGCAGCAACAGATAAAGTCTTAATTGTATTTTTGTTACAGAAAGCCTGTTAGTCAGTTACTGAGGTTAGTGAAGACACCATTACTTCTGTTCTAAGTAAGAGGAAGTCTGTAGAACTGTTACCAACTTGTTGGTACAACAAGTGACGTCCTTTACTGAATACCTACATTGTTCAAGTAATTCGGCACAATTCAATGGTCTTGTACAATTTTTAGGATGCATTATTTAGTAACAACATACATAACAGATTCAAAATAATGTCAGCAAACATTAATGGCATTTCCCCTCTTGGCTGTCAACTGTCACTCTCAAATACTGATACTGACTGAACAGGTTTCAATTACAAAAAAGGTTAGCAAGTCTGTGTTTTGGCAGTCACGGTTTGTTTACAAAACAAAAATGCATATGTATTGCAATTGTGTTTGGATTATGTCACAATTTATGCATCCACACATAGAAAACAGAATTGCAAATACACTTAAATTGTCTGCAATGTACTTTCAGAAAGATCTGATAAATTACTGTTTAATAGATAGGAACAATTCTATAAATAACTGCAGACATATATATGCATTCAAAAAACAACATTTATAATTATGCTTTTGATTAATCATTCTCTTAATCCTCTTATTCTTTAGTGTCACATTCCACTGTTCGGAAAAATTGCGGTTTTGAAAATTAAACATAAGAAGCCCCGACTTACCCCATATTTTCACGGGCCCAAAGACATCTGTAGAATACCCAATATTTTTCACAAAATTATATAATATATAATAGCATATAAAATAAAATAATACATCACGATCAAAATACAACATTATGTTTCGAACGAATTTTCAAACATCTCGCCAGCCCATTTATAAACGTGTATTCCGCAAATTAAGAAAAAAAAGTTAGTCATGCTTCATTAGTGTACCACAGTAACTAAAAGAAAAAATATCTTCAAAATTAAGGCACAAAAAATATTTCACCCTAAGCAACCATGAAGCGACTAAATAATGATAAAAAAAATCCATCAAGATTAGCCTCTGAGTTGTTGAGTTTCAACAGCATCAAACTAGTCTAAAGATACACACACGTAGATATTTTAAGGCATAATTCTGATATCAAGTCTACAGATGTCTTTAAGCGAGTGGGAAGTTAAGCGATTAAAAACCTGTAAATACTCTAAACAGTAATGGATGAGCATGGCGTCCTATATCATTTACCAAATGTAAGAAGTTAGCATCTTACAACATAAATCATGCCACTTTCTAGCTTGCTGTGTAAAAAAGAGACGGAGAAATATAGAGCGCAATGCAAAGAAACAAGATAGGCATATGATAGAGGCGTGAGAGATAAAAAATGAATATATAATTGTGTCACTCTGTGAGTGTTAATTGCTAAAGTGGGTTCTTATTTTAAATAACTTTTTATGAATTCAGCTGTAGTTTGGATTCTAGATAACATACTATTAAACAAATAAAAAAAACTTTATCAGCCAAATCCATAAGTACAGAGAAGCAGAACCGTAAGTGCATTTCATCCGACCAACTCATAAGAATTACTCACCATCAATCATTGATCAATAAAATTCCTCCTGTCCTAACATCTTTGGATTATCCTTACTCACCTTTCTTATCCCCAAAGAAGAGGGTTTGCTGTGCTGGGTTTGACCACTGGAGGGAGGTGTTGTCATTATGATCTACGCGACAGGTCAGGTTGGCCGTCCCACCCTCTGTCACTGTTACATTCTGGACAATTGGAAACTGGCTTTGGGCTCCTGGGAGACACACACAATGAGAAAAGAAAATTGTGGTCAGTTGTGCAGACAAAGTGACCTCACATGATAAAGTTTTACTGTTTCTGACTAACAGAGCAACACTGTTTCAGAATATGGTTCAGATTCTAATCAAAACCAAACAGTAGTGTTTTGGAAGCATCACAGGAATTTGTTCAAAATGAAGAGTTGCTTTTGGAAATCTGTGCCTCTGATGAATAGCACCTAAGAAACAAAAGCAACCTTGTTTGTGGTACATTATTTGTTCTAAAGATGTTTGACAAGAAGTACTGTATGCCTCCAGAGACCAAAAGTGCTGGGCAGTTGGCAATTTTCTGAACACAGTGAGGCAGTATGTGGGTTAGTTATTGTCTCCTAATTGCCCTTGAGCAAGTAGTTTGGCCTGGTCTACATTAGTGTAGCACAAAAACTGTAAAAAATAATATCTTGGAAATTGAGGCACAATAAGGATCTCTCAGTGGGTGTCCATGAAGTGACTAAATAATGATACAAACAATCCATCAAGGTCAGCCTCCGAGAAGCGAGGTGTCAAGTTTTAACGAGAGAAGTGAGTAAAGCTTTAGCTCAGTTAAAAAATTATTCACTAACTGACATATTTTGTGGCACCCCAGGGTTGGAGAACCCAACAAAAAATGACCTTGCACTGAACAGGAATGCTGAGAGGAGAGATAATGAAAATGTTTGCATATCTAAAAGAGACCCTGGCGAGTGTGGCAACGACGCAACTTATAGCACAGGTCAACAACTATGCCACAGCCGGTGTGTAATAAGCAGTCAGAAAAACATGATAGATATTACCCAAGACAATAAGGAAGTTGGAGATGGTGAAGAGATAGTGTGCATGTGTGTGTGAGAGAAAGAGACCCATATCACATCAAACACACATATCATCCCCAAAATAAAAGGCTAAACAAACAAAAAGGTGAAAGTTCTCAGTTGTCTTTTGAGACTAATATCTGAGTAGTGGTGGAAAAAAAATCTACTTGAAAATTACTTCTTAAAGTAGAAGTACTGAAGAATAATATTACTCACCCGGAAAGTATTTAAATGTGTAAAATGTGATTTCTTATTACACCATTCAGGTGAATCTCAATTCGACACTATAAGTTGTTTTCTGTGCTGAGAACTAATTAAGTCTGATTGTCTTTGCTGCTAATTTTGGTTCCTGATATTCATCTGCAACAGAATAAATATGTTTGTATCTGATGTATCTTCTCTGAACTTAAACTGACACAAAATGGTGCCAGATAATTTTTGAGATCATTATTTGCAAAGCCAATTTGTGGTGCCATGATTACTTTTATTTGTAAAATTCATAAACCAAAGTACCACAATTTAATTTAATAGAAAAATAATAATAATAAAAAAATCTACTTAAGAACTACAAAAAAAGTATTTGTAATTAGTTACCTTCCACCACTGCTTTTGAGTCTGGACCCTGGATACGAAAATAATCTATGTGATAGCTTTATAATGTAGCCAACACAATGAACATGGCTTTCTTCTTATACCCAACACAAAGTAGTAATTCAGCAATTGTTACTTATAATAATACAATACAATTAATACATGAATTTTATTTATTAGTAAAAAAGAGATGGTACGTGATAGTAACTCAGTTACTTTCTGTAGCTACATTTACCTTTATGGCATATTCACAAGCCAGTTTTTGCATTATAGCAGTTATCCCCTATCTTGGGTCTCTGTATTGAAGTTGTATTTATTATTATTCGTTCTCTTTCTCTTCCTCTGTCTCTTACTTTCTCTCTCGGAGGGTACCAGTGACCAGTTTCCTGCCCCTTACCTCGAATCCGAGGAACTTTGAGGATGGATTGGGACTCACTCTGCTCCACTGACCCAAGGCTACAGTTTACATTGCATTTGAAAACCATTACCATAAGCTGTAATTAACAAGCATTCAGCTTCACTCAAATAAGGATGGGTTCCGTCTTGAGTTGGGTTCCTCCCAAGATTTCTTTCAACTTTATTTCAGGGGCTTTTTCCTTGCCACAGTTGCCACTGGCTTGTTCGTTAGGGTCAAACTTACATTTGCACTGTAACTGCATTCTGTGTGAAGCTGCATTCTGTGTGAACAATGTCTATTGTTAAAAGCACTAAACAAATAAAACTTTAATTCAAAATTGCTTTGAATTATTATTATTTTACTTGAACACTAAAACACTATAAGGTGATTACTAAATTTAAAAAGAATAAATATTGTCAGTTTGTTTATGCTACCAGAAAACATTTATTACACATAATTTTATATCCTGAGGCAATTTACCAATTTTGCTAGTGCATTTCAGGAGAAAGTTCTTACAGCGGTGAAAAACTACATTCGCACTTCAATGACTGAATGCAAGGTGAATGACTTTGTGCCTCTTGCCACAGAGAACACGTTGACTGTTTCCATGGATTACAAGGACATCATTGACAAGTCTGCGTCAAAGAAACCAAGAAACAGGCAACTTTAGGTAAGTCTAAAGTTTTTTTGATGGCTGTATTAGAGTGAATATTTTAGGGGCAAAAAATGTCCTTTGCCTAGGTCTGTATAAAATATATAAATCTGACCCTTCTTGTGAAAACAAAGAAAGCAAGTTATTTGTCCTAAAGACTCTCATGCAGTAGAAATTTATATTGAAATGTTAACATATGTTACATAAATGTTAAATAAATGCATCTCATAGGAATGCTTATGTTACTGATCATTTCAACAATTTTTTTAACACCGTCCTACAAATCCATTTTTTAGGCCTCAAGAAATCTATATGGCTGTGTCTTCCCCAAACTGCTTAAATTTAGAACCCACACGATTGTCTAGAATATGTGTATTCTGTAAAATTAAATTATTCCTTTAATGTAATTTAGGATTCCAAACTGGTAACCAGCATAACAATGTCCTTGTGCACAAACCCCAAAGCTTAATAAAGACATGGTGTGTTTATAATTGGTATGGAAGAGTTTTAGCTGTCCTGCAAAGAGCCCTGACCTCAACCCCACTGAACACATTTCATATTTAATTCATGCCTGCCAGATGCATTTATTTGCAAACACAATCATCATCCCAAAACTGATATTCAGGACAGTGCTCTGTACTCTACTTCCTCAAAACCTTTTGTCATTAATCAAAACTGACATAATGGACAAAATGTGATATATACATTGCTTATGTGAAGGGTCTATTCCTTTGCAGACCTTGTTATAAACGTTCCTTGCTTTTCTATAGACATTTCATGTGATTTTTACACTCCTCTAGAGTACCCTGGTACACTGTGTGTATGATCATCTTGGGGGGGAAATCTTCTTTCTGAACATGTTGGGCTAAATTAAAGATTTTTCATGTTATATAAAGTATACAAATGACTATGAAATATCAACCTGGCTACTCCAAATAAATTCAATTACAGAACAATAAATAAATAGCAATAAAAAGACATCATACTATATGATTTAGAACATGTTACATGTAGTGGCATAATGACCATTTTTAAGGATATGTTTTTTTATATTTCTATATTTATTCTATATCTATATTTAACTGCTGATCAGAAGATCATGGGTTAAATTTGTGTTATATTACCACCAAGCTACCACTGTAAATGTAAGTGCTTTTGTTTTAGCAGAGAGGTCTTATTAAGAGTTTGAGAAATAGACATGCTTATTGTTGTACCTGGTGCTCTTATGCAATCCTGCAACATCTTAATAAATTATTAATAATTTTTAAAATCTAATTTAGTGTGTTAATTAATCTATTAATTAATACATTTCTAACCTTTTTTTACATCTTTTTTTCAAAAAAAGAGCATTTGTTAAATACTGCATGGCACAACTTGCCTGGAAATGTCTAGTCTTAACCGCATACATCATGCCTATAAACTGTTGAATGAATGTCTGATGCATATGACACAGAAAATAGAAAAAAGTTACTATGACTGGTTAAAATCCACGGAATTTTCTGAAACCAAGTGTGTGTCAGATTTTTTTAATGGTCCAGCTAAAAATAAAAAGTAATTGCAAATCTTTACCTCTCTTCATGTTGACAACGGCAAAAATGCTGGATTTTATCATGGAAAAAATTTATTGTATAGACTAATTAATTCACATAACTCCCTTGATAAATAATCTATGGTTGACTGCCAGTCTGTTTTCGTAAGAACATTTACATTTACATTTGCAGCATTTGGCAGACGCCCTTATCCAGAGCGACTTACATTATTCCTTGTTATACAACTGAGCAATTGGGGGTTAAGGGCCTTGCTCAGGGGCTCAACAGTGGTGGCTTGGTCAATTATCAACCTTCGGGTTGATAATTCAACACCTCAACCATGAGCCACCACTTCCCACGTCCTAGATAGAACATCACCTATACATTTTCCCATTCCTAAACATGTTGCTGAACAAAACTGTGATCGGTTGGTATGTGGCATGTGATTTCTGTGTAAGATTTGAGGCAAGGAAGACAGGAAGACAGAAGATTTACTTGCAGCAGGCTTAAAAAATAATGAGAGTGACTTATTTAAAGTTTTGCTGATTAATCAAAAACACAATTTCAGTTCATTTTATTGTCTCACGTTTTGTATTTTGATTGGATAATAATAAGAAAATAGGAAAAGAATTGTAAGACTATGCATATTAGGGCAGCACAAAATATCGTTCCAGCATCGTCATTGCAATGTGCACAGCTGAAATAGTCACACTGAAGGGTGTACAATGTCAAGGTAGGATAATAGTTGATTGCACCACAGTTCAGAACACATAATTTGTGGATTAATTGCAAAGTTTAATGATAAAGTGAAACTTTAGTGTGTGGACACTGTTTTAAGATTTAAGGATTTATGTGAAAAGATTAACTTTTACAATAAGTTTATAAATACCCTAGAATATTTGTTTATTAATTTCAACATTTACTAATACATTTTTAAATTAAGATAATTTTTTTTTTACTTTTTTGTGTTTAATATTAGGTTTAGTATTACTAAAGTGTACTACTACATGGAGTGTTAGGTTTTTTTATCCAGTATACATTTTAAAAGCTATCCTTTAATTTTAATCGATTATCGGCAAGTACAGTCCAACTAGCTATCGGTATCCGTAAAATTAACTGACCTCTAATAATAATAATAATAATAATGACATGGAAACCAGGACAAACACAAACATGTACATGTACATTTAGTTAAACAAAAACTGAAACACATGGGTACATATAGACTAATTAATAGCTATGGAAACTAACAGGGGGAATGGTTGTGGTCAAATTAGTGTCTTTGGTAGCAAACAAGTACACAAAGCAACATGGAAAACAAGGTGAAATAGGGCACAGAACTCCTTGAACATTTTGACACTATGAACTTATCGAAAGTTCTAGTTAGAGGGGATGTATATATTTTAGACCACTGGTGTTACTTACTTACTCTTCAGCACATTCTATGAAAAAATGGTCTTCGAATGTAAACCGGGTAAAAACTCAAGCAAGCTTAAAGTGGTAAATGTTTTTCATTATTTTCATCCTGTGTCTTTTTTCCCTAATAAGTATGAACATGGGTTTTAAATGATTTTTATTCATTCTAGCATTTTGGCCTCTGCATTCTGGCTTCTGACATCCATATTCAAAACAATTTTATACCAAAACGAATGGTTGTTGAATCCAGGCAGAAAATCCTGTATGGCTTTTTTCCTATACTCCAACATCCATCTGTTATATGCTGAGTCATACACCAGCTGTTACATAATTTGTTACAACTAAATAATAGCCTAATTCTCTCCTCCACAAAGGTTTGGTATTTACACTAGTAATGGCTTTTGTTTGGAAAAATAGGCTAATAAACCACATAGAACATGTAAGACTACATAGAACACTATGTTGATGCCAGTGTCGAGCTGGATTTAATGAGCCTTATACGGTAGAGTGAGTAGTGGCAAGTCCATGTAAGGAGGATGTGTCATTTCCAGTGCTGATTAAACTCTTCTACAGAAACAGTTGGAGTTAAAAATGGAAGGAGAAGAAGCAGAAAAAGAGAGGGAGAGATGTATCTATGTTGGTCGAGGTAGGGAACATGCATTATTCATAAGGGTTTTGCGTGAAGCATTGCCTGCCAGCAAGTGTCCCTTCCTTCTTCCGTTCCTCCCACAATTTCTCCTACTATTTTCCCTCCCACCCTATTACTCTACCTTTTTCCTTCTACTAGTCACCAACTGTAACTTTATTCCATTCTCTATTTCTCTCTCTCTCTCTCTGTCTCTCATTACTGGTGGAAATACTTCAAAAAATGTGCAAAGCTGTAATTGAGACTAAATTTAAAGAATCTAAAATATCTGACACAAAAATCTTTGGTCAATATTTCATATATTATGGCCTTTTCTTTTATTCTCAAATGTAGAAAATAGCTAAAAAAGGGAGAAATATAAAGGAACCCTTTGTGACTCAAGGCGATTTTACAAAAAAAAATTGCTGATGTAACTTTTAAACTAAAGTTGCCAGTTTTGGAAACAGGTGTTTAAGTCTATAAAGACAAGTAAAAACCTTATTATTGCCCTTCACTTTACTCGTTTAAACAGCCCTGAATGGCCTGCTGATCTCAACTTGCTCCAGCAATGCCCAGAGCAATCAGTGCAGAGCATAGCTGTTGTAATGAAGTAGAATTTTACTCTGCTATTGCCTTGAGCTGCTGGTGAAAAGCAATTAAACATTACAGCGAGTTACTCAAGAGATGGAATAATGGACTGACGAACACAGGGGCATTAAGGTCACGCTTTGTGGTCTGGGCATGATTGTGAGCTTAATACACCACATTAAGCTTCCTATTCGAATTTGCCTGTGCCTATTATTCTGACATTGTTCAAAAACACAGACTCAAAGCCCTGACTTAGACTTCATTTCCACTGATCCAAGAGATGGACTAAGGTTGGTTTATAGGCCAGATCTTATTCATACTAGAAAACAAATAGGCCTTTTTTAATGTTATCTGGGTGCCTTACATTCCCACTTCTATTTCTCTCTACACGTGCACATATATGGTGTGTTTGAAGAAAGTTGGAAGAATCATGTCACCTTTCTGTCCCTGCCATTGTGCTGGACCTGGGAGACTCGGTACATTGTGCTGATCTGATTAGAACTGGCATATTCCAGTGTTGGCTTAATTGAGCAGTGAAGTAAGTTCTTCCGCCCTTCCCTCTAGCCATGCCCGGCTGATTGAGATGGGCCTCCCTAGGGATCGGTGCTGTCTAAGGTGAGCCATAACCCCACTACATCCGTCTCTCTATATATATCCAGCCTCTTACTCTATCTCTTACTGTCATTCACCCATTTTTGATCTCTTTTTCACTCTACCTTATCCTCTCTTATGTCTCTTAACTCCATGTGTAAAATTAGCACCCTTCCTTCTGACAACTGTCCCACAGTGGGCGGGAGAATCGACTTACAGGCAGGGAAGAACTGTAAAAGAGAAAAAGTTAAAAACAAGAAAAAAGAGGGACAATATGTTTTATTAATATGGTGACATAATAATATTGTAGATATGGTTTCCACTAGACAGTTCGTTAAGCCTTTTTTTAAATCTACTTTTATAAAAACACACAATCTATATTTTTATATATTATTGCATTGTATATGTATTTTCTGCTTGCTGCCACCACATCTACAGACATATAATACATCTGTACCATGTGTGATTACTTTAGAACAGATTTTGTCACTTTTTTTGCACTTAATGTAAGGAAAGAAATGTAAAAAACCTGTGTTAACTTTAATTCGAATAGGAGTTTAACCAAGATTTCATGGAAAGTAACGGTTTAGTACTTGTGGATTATTTAAGGTATTATATGGTTCTGGATTATTTAAGGTATTATATGGTTAAAAAAGAGGAACATAGAAAGACAGAAGTCATTTTCCTTGTAAAGAACCTGTTGTATTAATACTAAAATATTGATGCTGTAGTATTTAAGGTCTAATTGTGCATGCATTGGATAAAATCTAGAATGTCTCACAAATATAGAATAGAATAGTACAAATTAATATAACAGTTAGATTTTAAATTCATGTGTATGAAACATTCATGACATTTCTTCAGAATACACAGATATGTTAGTGGAAATGTTTGCTCATACGCTGTAAATGCTACTAAAAAGATTAGAATAGATTTGATTAAAATATGATAAAGTATTCCTCTGGGAAGCTACAAAGCATGGGCTGTAGGTAAGAGAATGAGAGACAAGAGATAGCTGCCGGTCGGCACCTTAAGTCTTGGACACTGCTGTAACCTTTCAGAGGGGAGCCTGAACAAGCTGACCTTTAGCAGAACTTTGTAGCTTTGCCCTGCCTGTAAGACCCTGTGGACCGCCTGGGAAAAAAAGCCTCTAACCTTCAGCCTACACACACACACACACTTACAGGCATGCTCACAGGTAAACACATAATTTATAGTAAAAAACAGTGATCTTTTAAAATAATAATGGTTTTATTTTTTTTTTATTTGTTCAGAAAAGTGAGGTTATTTTACAGTCATTACATAAGGTTAAATGGCATGTACCGAGTGAAAGAATACAGCTGCGTGAGTTGAATTCAAAATACCACAATTTTTACATACCACCCCACTGCTGTGCTCTCTCCACTAGCTTCCAGTTGCTGCACGCATTAATCGCACTGCAGTACGTTCCCTCAGATCCAGAAGCAACACTCGACTGGTCCACAATCGCCTGAGATACAAGGGAGTTCTGCCTCAAGACTTCTCTGTTTAGGCACCAAGATAGTGGAATAAACTTTCCATAAATGTCAAAACAGCCAAGTCACTGTCCATAGTTCAAGACACAATTGAAGACCTACCTCTTTCTCATATACCTGGCACAGTTTAAAATATATAAAAATGTTTTTTTTTCTATGGTGATCTTTATCTGTCCTCTCTTTTCAACAGTTTTTAGGTTGTTACACTTTGTGATCTTGCGTATCAGCATGAGCTGTTCAATAATGAGACACAAAACAGTTTTGTATGTTGCTCTGGTAAAAAAAAAATTCTGCTTATTGATGCAAATGTGAATTTTTCTGTCATGCAAGAACTCAAGTGATAATATTGAAACCGAGCAGCCTTTCTTTGGTCTGCCATATACGAGTCAAAAAAGGTTAAGGAAATAATAGTTTGAATCTAGCTCTGCATTTTCATCCGTCCTGATTAGCCAGGTTGACCCACGCAGGGAATGTTATTGCAGACTTAATACCCAACAGACAGGGACATGGCCTTGGGTGTGCAAGAGCCAGGGCTGCCAACCACATCCTGCGAGTGGCCAGATGTTTGGAGCTGTGCTCAAGCCCGGAGAGTAAAAAATATGGCATTTGGGTGATCTATCCAATCCACCCCTATTTTCAGTGTCAACAAACATGGCTCCAGATGTCTATGCATGCTTCCGACCCAGACAGTTTATTCGATATGTCTGTAAGAAAGCCACAACTGCAATAATGTAGACTTAATAACTTCTTCCTTTACACTGCAAGATGCTTTAAAGATGCTGTGAGGCACCTTTCTCCGGTTTGGAGAAGGTGGGCAGGAGGTAGCTGTGGGATGTAAGCTTACCTGTCCTTGATCATTTTCTTCCCCAGCAGAGACAGGCTTTTCTCGAGGATCGGTGGGGTAGTTAATGAGGACAGCGGGGCTCTTCATGGTGAGAGGAATCGGGTTGCTTGTTATGCTGACTGAAACAGAGCTGCGTTCCATTTTATATAGAAAAAATGTAAATTATTACAGCTCATAAAACATCTCTATTCCTTTTTTTGAATAAAGAATTCTCAGTTTTAAGCTCTATTTAGGTGTCTTTACAGGTAGTGATTATAGGTCCAGCAACCATCATAAAAAATGTAAAAGTAAAATATGAGTTTTAACCATCACTTTTCTTTACCTGGCACCACTATTTATTTAGCACTGACACTGTGGATAAAATTTCACACCCTTGAATGCAAGGTCATATGTTGCTAACTTCACAGGATCCTGCAGGTTTATCCTCCATAACATCAGGAGGATTAGACCATTTTTATCTACTCAGACCACTTAGTTGCTTGTGCAGTCTCTTGTAATTTTGAAATTAGACTACTGAAACTCGCTCTTGGCAGGCCTACCTCTGGGTGCAATTCGCTCTCTACAGATGATTCAGAATGCAGCTGCACGTGTTGATATCAACCTATCCAAGTTTTCACACACCACTCCACTGCTGCGCTCCCTCCACTAGCTCCTAGTAACTGCATGCATCAGATTTAAAACACTGATGCTTGCCTACAAAGCCAAAAACGGAGCAGCACCCTCCTACCTCTAGGAACTCATCACTCATCGCATAGCATCATGCTTCCTCAGATCCACACATACCACTGGACTTGTTCCACGATCCCATTAGACACAAGGTAGATCTGCTTTAATACTTTTTTTTTTGTTCTGGCACCAAGATGGTGAATGAACTTCCTAATAATGTAAGAACAGCAGACTCACTGGCTGTCTTCAAGAGGCAATTGAAAGCCTCTTTCTTAAATACCTAGCTCGATAAAAATGAATTAAAAAATAAATTTTGAAAAAAAAAATGTTGCTCTTTCAACAGTTTTTGTGGTTGTTACACTCAGATTTTTAACCTATTGTACCAGTATTGAGCTGTCAATTATGTGAGTCAAAGCACTTTTGTATGTGGCTCTGTATGAGAGTGTCTGCTAAATGCTGTAAATGTAAGTCAACATCTCCACACCTCAAAGTTGTGCAAATCCTCCAAATACTGTTTCCATGAAAGGGTGTACATGGTCTGCAAAAGTACCATGCACAGGGGGCTATGCTTCTGATCCTTTACCCTCATCGGCTGCCCCCATTGTCTAACTTGATCTTAGTAGTATAAAAGATAAGATTTATAATATTTTCTAAAAGATTTATAATATTTTCATATTAAAAATAGGCCTATAATCTATTAAAAAGTTATCTTTCAAGACATGGTACAAAAACATGTTGCTGTAGTGTAAACTGGGTAATTATGATCTTCTACCAAAACATTTACAATAAATACTGAAATTGTTGAAATGTGAAACAACTGGGTAGTTTTTATTACTAAGAACGCACCCTTAGTGCCACTTTTATAACATGGACATAAGTCAACATAGGCACTCCGACTGGTCTGACTATATGCAGCCCCATATGCAACAAACTGCAAAGCATTGAGTATTTTACACCTTTCTATTAGAACCTGCATTAATGCCTTTAGCAGTTTGATCTACAGTAGCTTGCCAGCCTTCGCACCCCAAGTGCATCAATAAGTCTTGGCCGTCCATGACCCTGTTGCTGGTTAACCACTATTCCTTCCTTGGATTAATTTTGATAAAAACTGAACACTGAAAACTGAGAATACCTCACAAGAGCTGCAGGTTTGGAGATGATGACCCAGTTTTCAAGATATTACAATTTCTTTTAAACTCGCTTGAAATCCTTATGCTTACCCATTTTTTCTGCTTCTAACACATGGAGGACAAAATGTTCACATGCTGCCTAATACATCTCATCCAATAACAGGTGCCACAATGAAGAGAGAATCAGTGTTATTCACTTCACATCTCAGTTTTCAAATGTTAAGCCTAATTGATGTATATATATAGCTTCAGGACAAGTAGAACAAGTCTAGGACAAAGTTTTGGAAAGTTATTAATCAGTGTGCACTCTAAAAAATACCTCAAACCTAGAACATCCCATGGAGAACCATTATACCTTGCTGCCAAGGGCAACTCAGAAAGAACCAGAGCTTAATGCTCAGATGGGAGTAGCTGTTCACAGAACATTCACAGCCCAAACCTTCCATGAGGCTGGGTTTTATTACAGAGGGGAAAAAGAAAGCCATTACTGGGAAAAAAAGTTGAAAATGTTCTGCGCTTTGATAAGATTCAAATATACCTTGGCCCTGCTACAAAGCATTTAATTGTCCGCCGACCCCCAGATATAGCTTTTCCTCCACCCTTCGCCCTAACCTATTGATTTATAGGGCTTTTTGGTGTCTATTCTACTGTTTGATCCTACTGAAGTTAAGTACATGTTAGTTCTAACAATACAAAATGTAAAAAAGTTCAACAAGGTGAACACTTACAGAAAAAAAATTGCACACCAAGCTCTGATAAATAAGAATGAACATTTACTAAGCTAATTATCAATGTACAGTTAAACTTTCTATCACTGATTTCTAAGTACTAACATCTGCAGCATTGTTGCTTAATAAAGAGTTTTCCCAGAATGCACCAGTGCTGCGGAAACTCGCAAAAGCAATGATTTTTCAGGGTTTGTTTTCTAAATAAAATTTAATTATACAGGAGACATGCTACTTGCAGATATGAGGCAGGACACACTTTATAACATACACTATAATTTTGGATTTAGAGAAATCTAATTAAGTGTAAAACTACAAATGATTTGGCTTCGCACTTTCATTTACACAATTAGAGCAGTACACAGCTGTTCCTGCCACTGACAACAAAATTGTGCAGTATTTTAATTGCTAAGGCTGGCTATCATTTTATTATAAAGGGTGAATAGAGAAAAAGTAAACATTATCAGTCCATGGTAGTGCTGACACATATATCTAAACATTACTTGGTATTACTTTCTGCTTGTTTATTGTATGACTATGTATTTTTTTACACTTAGACTTTGCACAGGTGGTTTATATTACTTAACTTGAACACTTAACCTACTTTGCCTCCAACACCTGGTTATTTCAGGCTTAAAACACAGGTGATATATCTTACTTTTACAGCATTTGGCAGACACCTTCAGTGCCTTGAAAAAGTATTTTTACCCCTAGAACTTTTTTACATTTTAATAAACACCTGTTCTGTGAAGGCCTCAGTGGTTTGTTATTTTGTGGTTTTGTTAGAACACGAGTGAACAAACACTATATAAAATTTATAAAAAAATGGAAAAAATATGCCACAACTGCAAACCTACCAAGACATGGCCATCAAGACAGAGCGAGCTAGGTGAGCATTGATCAGAGAAGGAGCCAAGAGGCCCATGGTCACTCTGAAGGAGATGCAAAAACCCACAGCAAGACAGTGACTCTAAACATACAGCCAGCCCTACAATGAAATGGTTTGGATTAAAGAATATTCACGTCTTAGAATGGCCCAGTCAACGTCCAGACCTAAATCACAATGAGCATCTGTGGCAAGACATGAAAATTGCTGTTTACAGACGCTCCCCATCCAATCTGGCTGAGATTCAGCTATTTTGTAAAAAAGAATGTGAACACTTGCAATCTCTAAATGTGCAAAGCTGGTAGAGACATACCCCAAAAGACTTGCAGCTGTAATTGCGGTGAAAGATGGATCTACAAAGTATTGATGCAGGAGGGGCTAAATGCAAACGCACACCAACCTTTTCGATTTTTATTTGCTTAAATTTTTTGAAGACCATGTAAGATTTTCGTTTGACTTCACAATTATGTGCTACTTTGTGTTGGTCTATTACATTAAATCTCAATAATTTTCTCTCAAACTTTGTGGTTGTGAGGTGACAAAATGTAAAAAATTTTAAGGTTTATTAATAATTTTTTTAGGGCACTGTATACCCAAAGGGACTTTTAATTTATACAACTGAGCAATTGGGGATTAAGGCCTTTGCTTAGAAAACCCAGCATAGGTAATCTGCTGGTTAGCAGTCCAACACCTTAGCCACTGAGATACCACTTCGTTGCGTGAATTAACCTACTGTGACATAAACCCAAGAGCATAAAAGCCATTGCAATGGCATACATTTCTAGGGCAGCTGAGGTTGGTTGGAGTGCTTACAGTGTTTAAACAGTGGCAGATGGTGAACAAACACGATATATAAACAGAGAATAAGCCACCCAGGACAAACACAACTACAGATACACAGATAATTATGAACACAGGCAAAGGGCAAAGACAGCTCAGTATCAGTAATTGCAAGACTTTGCAAGGTCTGATTAAAGGTTCTGGTTTATTTATAGTTTGACAGGCATGATAAGTAACCAGTAATCAGAAATTAGAATGTAAGAACGCTGCTGTAAATATCTTTCATGGAAGTTAACTATGACATTAGGTACAGCATGGTGGTAGCATTGTCAAGTGTTTGCATATTTTAGTGATTTTTCCTAAATATTAATCTGATATTTAAGCCTTTTTCGTCATTGTATATTACTTTTGTAATAGCGGATCCACTAGCATTTACATATTAAGTCTTGTGATTTATGTGTTTAACTGATATACATTATTTAACATATATTATTAACATATCAGCAAGGAAGGCAATACAATCCATAACCTACTTCAGCTTTAATTTAAGTACTATGCAACACAGCAAATAGCAGCAAATATTTTTTTAATGTTCAGATGATTTGAGTTTTTTTAATTTGTTAGTTATTGCCTGTTTGTTTACCTGATCATTTTTTTTTTAACTTTAACAGTCACTTTCTTAAAAAGTGATTTTTTAAAAAATTATTTTTCAATTGTTTAAAAAAGAAAAATTTTGAAAAAAATTTTAAAATAAAAGTTTTTTGTGTGTAAAACTGTAAAAATAAATCAGTTCTGCATATCAGTTATTAATCACATAAACATGCAAATTATAGCTATCAATTCTAAAATTCTTTATTTACCTGTAGCTTTATTATTTAGTACTGCATATAGTCAGTAAGGGAACTGATGTCCCAGCCAGGGTGTCACTTAGAAGTGATAGTTGTCTGGTGATCACATTCGCATTATTTGAGTACATGCTAACAGAGTGAAAATATAAACCACACAAAATTGGAGATTTTGTAATCCCAAATTTTTAACATAATCTTATTACACTACATACTTACTGCACACACTATAAGAATGATTTTTCAAATGAATATATCAGTTCCATGTGATTAAAATATGTAACAATAACACAATCAGTTTTTATTTTAACTTATTTTAAGTGTAAATTTTTACGGCCAAGCTTACTTGTGAGACAAGACTTAATTCAACAAAGGCCGAATTTTGCAAGAACCTCATTACTGATCTGTTATTCTACCAGGTGCAGTCTTTTTGGAATTGCCTCCTGTTCTTGAGGTGTCCTTGTTTAGCACTGAATTTCTTTGTCATGTCACACTGCATAGTGGTGGTTAATGGCTCATATGAAAGAAGGGCTTTTCTAATGTTTATAAATATATGCTTGCCTCTTTTAAAAAAATAGGATTAAGACTCAAAAATAGTTTCAAAAAATACAATTTTTTTTTTAAACACAGATGTTTTCAGCTTTAAAGTAAATAGTGATGTCAAACCAACAACTACTAAAAGCCTTGCAAGGTTACATATGTAAATGGTTGTTAGTAAAAAAAACTGTATGTGTGTGTGAGAGAGAATTAGAGTAAGACAGAGAGAAGGAGAGTGAGAGGTAGACAGACAGACAGACCTTGGACACTACCTCAGTCTAACAACAAAGGACAAACCAGTCTCCTTATTTCTTATACAACGAAAACCTTTTCCATATATATTTTACTCGAAGGCACACAGGGTTCTAATAATTTAGCTTCCAATAGCAATTTAATTATATATCAGGATACAACACTATATAAAGAGCAATACACCATAGTAAAGAAGTAAATATAAGGCACAAAACTAGAGTTTAGCTTTACCACAACACCCAATAAAAGTCAGAAGTAAAATCCTGATTCATTCTTCATGACACATAGAAACTATGTAAACAAGTAGCCTTGC
Source organism: Bagarius yarrelli (assembly GCA_005784505.1). Taxonomy (NCBI): domain Eukaryota; kingdom Metazoa; phylum Chordata; class Actinopteri; order Siluriformes; family Sisoridae; genus Bagarius; species Bagarius yarrelli. Next base: position 7,702,897 of record VCAZ01000003.1, on the reverse strand, counting down.
ACTGCTCCCTAATAAAAAAAAGCTATTTTTAATACATTACTTCTTGTGACATTTTGTTTACAAGTTATTTGGAAACAGCTAATGCCCTGCACCATGTGAATGCCAAAATCCAAGGACTTGAGGGTGGGCACAAAAGCTCTCCAAAACAAACAAATGATTTTGCTACTATGGCTGCCAAATCAGGATCACACACCGCCATTTAAATCAATCTATATATATGGAACTGAGTTCATGCCAATATCGCTATTAGATTGCAAATAAGATGAGGGAATGTCTCTTTGGCTCGGTGATCTACAATACACCACCTTTCTCGTTACAAGAGCAATGGATTTCCTATTGCATTTAAATAGATGCATTGCACCAGACATGGATCACTGTCTAAGAATGAACTAGGTACAGCTTGTTTAGCCAATCGCGGACAAGCCAGTTATACTGGAGCATGCACCAAAGCTACCAGTCTGAAAGAGACTGAGGTAAAGGTGCTCTTAGTCTGTTTCCTAAAGAACTCATGATTAAGTAAATTGCAGTTGATGGGAAGTGGTGGCTTAGTGGTTAAGGTGTTGGAGTGATACCAGAAAGACCAGGGTTTAATTCCCAGTACCACCAAGCCACCACTGTGGGCCCCTGAGCAAGGCCCTTAACCCCTTATTTGCTCAGCTGTATAAAAACGAGATAAATGTAAGTAATTTACCAAATGCCGTAAATGTAAATGCTGCTACTATACAGATAGTAACACATGCAAAAAGGGGTAAAAAATAAAATGTATACACAGGGTGTCCCATAAGTTTCTAGAAATAGAAAAAATTATAAAATAAACCTTTTTTAATGAAAACCATTTTTATATAACATGCTCTACATGACTACCATTTTTTTTGTAAACGACGTGTCTCCTCCACTGCTGAAGAACACGTTTAAGCACATCTGGAATTATGCTTGTAATGTTGTTGGTAATACGTTTCTTGAGATGATTTATGTTTTTATCTTCTCCTGATAACCATGACCTTCAAATGCTTCCAAAGATTAAAATCAAGTGGGGTGAGATCTGGGATAATGGTTTTCATAAAATAAAATGTAAGAAAAACCTATGTATATATATATATTTAATATAATTAATGAACAACTAGTCTCAAACAGACGAACATACATATACAGAATATGGACAAAATTGTTAGGTCGCCTGACTGATCTTTGAACAGATTTAGTCTCAATCTTACTCCTCTTTAATAAAGGCCAGAATTCTGGAAATGCTACCTACTGGAATGCAAAGGTGTTTAGCGGGGTTGAGCTTAGGACCGTGTGCACTAAAGTTCTTGCACATCACTTACAACATGTTTTCTTATAGAGCTCAGGGGTTTTGTGCACAAGAAGATTGTCCTGCTGGAGCAGTGTTTGAGCGTCTTAGTTTCAGTAAAGGAATAAGGATTTTTAAACCTTATGTCCCTCAACCAGTTTTTTGTGTTTTCAGATTGTGTAAATGTAAACCAAATAAGACGGCAAACGCTAACAAGTAATGCATTTATTTTTGTTGTGATTTTAACCTAGAAAACCTCTTAATCGAAGTGAAAGCACCCATAACAAGTCTATTTAACCAAACCGAGCCAAATTAAAGATGGCATTGCTTCAGCTGGTGCTTTTGTCATTACCATTACAAAAGCTTTAGCTATTACCAAAGCTGTTATAAAAAAAGGTCAAGGTAACCTTTTCAAAACAAGTCTACATGTGCCGAGCATTTCCAGAAAGCCATCAACTGTGCAACATTTATCATGCAAATGTCAATGTATGAGAACCTGATTGGATGTCCGAACTGAATCTTTCTTCAGAATCAAATAGCTGATGGAACCTATACTATAGAAAACAATAGTGATTTGCTAACAACAAAAGTGGAAGGTTTTGAAACTTTTTTTTTAGATGATTTAAAAGAAGCCATATTAAATGCTTTTCAAAAGTTTACACACCTACAGTTCATACACACTCGTTTGAAAAAAAAAAATACAGTTCTAATTTTTTGATTCTTAAATCAGTAGAATATATTTATTTTATAGCAATATTGTTTTAACTTATTACTAATTGTTAACATGGGAAGAGAAGCCTTTATTTTTCTTCTAATAACACTTTTTGTAGGACCAAACAGCACCTACATGCAATACTAAGACTTTCTATTAAAGACCGCTTAACTAACTAAAAATATTCGAAGGCATCTGTTTTTTATATCAGACATGTAGTGATATATTTTCATACTGATCACAAGTATCTGCCTTATATAAGAGAATTAAAGCTTTCACAACATGCTTTTAAGTTCAAATCAAATGTTGTCGGTTGTTAGCAGAATTTATATAATATATTATTATATAATTATATAATCTTCGCTACTTATATTGGTCATTGTGGGCTTATTTTTTTGTATCAATAATAAAATCATCTAATAAAAAATTAACTAACCTAACGCTGATATTTTAGAAATGTAGAAATTTGTATAACATAAAGCCAGTTAAAACAACCTACAGAAATATTTAAAAATAATATTTAATAACAGCCCAGCAGAAAGTCATCAGAGTCATTAGCTGAATTAGTTACCAATACAGCTAATTGAAAAAAGTGCCTCGGTTTGATTTTCAGCTCAGGTTACTGTCTGTGTGAAATCAAAAATTCCCCATCCTTCTTTACCTTTAGAAACTTTTTTGTGCTCCACACTTGGCCCACTGAGCTTTGACAGGCCCATTTCTCACCACTCAGTTTTCAAGAAGATGACAGTTTATAAAAGTATCTATGTGGGATTATTCTGAGTTTATTCCTGCCTCAAAAAGACATGCTTGTAGGTGGATCAGCAAATATAATGTGCCCCTAGTAGAAGCATTTGAATGTGTGTGTACATGCTGCCCTTCAGTGAAGTGGAATCTCTAAATTATGACCCAGTGTTTCCAGCATATGTTCTTTATAAAACATGACCTAATGTTTATAATTAAATAACTAATAAATAAAACACTGGCATTGTTAATCATAAACTAGTACTGAACTACACGTCAGTTCCAGTATGTCACATGACCATGTCAGATTTGTACTTTTATTCAAGTTAATTTTTTGTTTGTGTGCTACTTTGTGAAGTTGCTGTCATCTTTGTTGTGCATGTTACAGCATCAATTTATCTTTGGTTTTGTATTCTTTTACACTTTGTTTTTTCTTGTAAGTTTGTTGGCGTGGTTGCACTTTGTATCTGCCCTCACCTACCAATCATCACAGTTATAGTTATACTACAACTACTACTATTACTACTAATAAAGATAATAATAATAATAAACAAATAATCTTTTGGACTGATGTATGATCTATAAATATTAGCCCTAATGTAAGTGTTATTTAAATAAAAAAAATTTCCTCATCTCAGGCTTACTGATTTTGAAAATCCTTTTTAAGGCTGACATTAGGTGTTTTAATCACACACCCACTTGTCAGAATTACAATTTTGACTTAGTAACTAAAAGCATAACTTCTTTCTTTGTGAGTGAGACTGTTCATTTTTTGCCCTTTTTTTGACAGGTGCATTTCTAACCCTAGTTTTTTATTTTTAAGTAATCTGATGGAAATCTAAGGCATAAAAAGATATCCCATCAAAAAACTAATTTAAAAATCACATTAAAATGGAGATTACACTACATTCTAACTGTGGTGCAAATACAGGCCCGATCGTGCGCCATGCTGAGGTGTGTTTTGCAAAAGTGAAGTTTAGAGGTGCTGAGAAGCATAGAATACAATGCAAGGTAAAAGTAATGATGGACAGAAGGGAAGGTAGACGTGAAGAGAAGGATGATTAACAGAATGGATAGCTGCATGTAACTCTGGGTAGTAAACTCCACTCTCTCGCTGGGCTCAGTGGGAGCTGAAGGCAACGTCTGGCAGGCTTGTAGAAAAGATAAGCGAGCTATCGCTACACAGTTTATTGGGAACGGTGCCCCCCATTAATCAAGGAGCTGGAAAGATGGAGCATTCCACTCACCTTTCACTTTGTTTTTCGTTGCCACCGCTGGAACAGCAGAGGAAAAACATGTGGGGGAGAAAGGGTTTGAACGGGTGAGGAGGAGACAAATGAAGGAAGAGAAAAGGGGAGAGAACAATTGATTAGAGTGAGCTACACTCACACACCGGATATCTAGCATAACATTTATTCCCAATTATATCTAATAAATAAATAAATACATTTCTCATCTGAATGTGTTGCATTGTGTATTGGAAACCCAAAAACTAATTTACAGATTTCCCTTGATTTACATTTATTGTCAAGCTTGCATATCATCTCATCTGATGTAAGCCTTCCAGTCAAAAGCTGAAAACAAATATATTTGTATCATTTGGAAATAAACATGAGACACAGTGCATCTGTTTCCCTGCTTTAAAATTGTCAACAAAATCTTATCCTGAGAAGCTTGTCGTGATATTGGCTTGGCAACGCTGGGATAAGACTAGCAGTGTCAGATTGCCTTCGTGGAAAGGGTGTGACATATCAGGCAAACAGCAATGATCTGCTGTGCTATTAGCTCCTGATTGGCTATTGATCACAAACATCACTCTGCAAAAGCTTCCCAATTAGCTGCATGTGTTTAATGCTTTTGAAGGAGAAAGACCAGAGAAAACATTAACATAATTATGCCATTTGATCTTTTGAATTGTTTGTTTTTGTACAACATGATAAAGTCATTGTAAATGGTTTGGATGTAAACTTATTTTAATATATATATTTTTTCTTTTAAGGTGCTCAGCATTAAATTTGTCATGTCACCTCACATTTGTAGTTAAAAGCTCAGATGCTCAAGAAATTTTAACATTTACAGAAATCTAACCAAATGCTTCTTTCAAACACACCCCAAGTGATAGTTTATAAGCATCTCAAATTGTATTGTGTATTGTACTAACAGAGGTAAAAACATCTCATATTGGAAGTTAACAATGTCTTCATTTAATATCAGACCCAAAACAATAAAGCTGTTCATAACAATTCTATTGTAGTTCTATAACTAGATTCTGAACAGAATGAATTTAAGTACAGTATGTAGTTCAGTATGCGTATATATATATATATATATATATATATATATATATATATATATATATATATATAATAAAGCCAATATTATAACTAGCCTAATGGCCTATTTCATGTAATGTGATTAGTGCAAAGGGCAGATCAATAAATTTTATCATAAATAAAAAGAAAGCTTGCATGTTGATTTAGTAAATTAGCTTAGGTCAGGATAACGTCTCGGTTACGTATGGTAACCTTCGTTCCATGATGGAGGGAACAGAGACATTTTGTCTCCGGTCATGCCCCGCCTCCTCCGGGTATAAATATACCGGCCGCAATTCTGCTCATCATTCTGTCCTGAGAAGCCAAAGGACCTTTCCTCAGGAGCAGTCCAATGCAGTGGCATAAGGAACACAATGTCTTAGTTCCCTCCAACAGGGAACAAGGCTTACCATACGTAACCAAGGCATTACCTTTCTGTCGTTCACTCCGATGTTGTGTCAAGTGACGCCACTGGTGGTCCCTTTACTACATGCCACTGCGTCGGACTGCGTCAGGGGTCTACCAAAGGTAATTACCAACAGAAACCAGCATGTCAAAGTGCTACCTTACTGAACCTCATGAACTACCGACGTGCAGGAGCGCCTCATCTCCTCCCACAAGGGGGAGGATATAGTCTAGGCGAAGGGGGAGGATATAGTCCTAATACTCACCTTTTATATCTTGCTGGGAGTCCTGACTCTGGGACCAGGCCCCTCCCCTGAGGGGTAAGGGGACTTACAGAGATCACATCAGCTGGGGGTAGCATGTGAAGACCCACCTAAGGAAGAGGAAGAGAAGGACATAGGGTAGGCCTCGGGGTGGCCTATGCACTAGGGGAGACAGCCATACCCTGGAAAAACCTACGGAGATTGGGGGGAACACTGCACTGAAAACCTTTTCCCCAGTGGAGATAAACACATCGGCCGCATCAGGAGCCACCACGTGGAGCACAACAAGGGTTACCACCTGATCCCTGACGGGAGTGGTGGGCACCTTGGCACGTATCCCGATGTGGGTCTCAAGACAACGTAAAAGTATACCAGGCCAAGTTCTACGTAAGCTCCACTGCAGCAAGGGCCTCCCAACAGGTCTTTCTGTAAGGCCTATAAGACCATAGAGAGGTCCCAAGAGGGTATAAGGCCACAGCACAGGAAGTTCATGAGGTTTGCTTTCAAAAGCGAAGCATTTCTAATACTGGTTTTTTTATTGACCTTTCCCAATCTCCTCATACGTTCACAAAATGCATAGATGAAGCTTTCGCTTCTATAAGACTTTAAGGCATCTGCATACTGAACTACATAGATGACAAGCTGATAGCACAGTCACAACAGCAGGCGGTTTGGCATCGACATATCCAAAACTTAAGTTTTAGGGTAAACATAAAGTGTTCTTTACCCAGCTCAGATGGCCACCTCTTTAGGGGTCCTCTGGATTTTGGTCACAATACAGGACAATTTACAAAATGTTGGGTGCAGTCTATACTGATGACTGTCAATGAGTTCAGGGAGAGGCATTCAGTGACTGTCAGGGAGTTTCAGAGGCTATTGGGCCGCATAGCGGCAGCATCTACGTTTCTAACTTTGGGCTTGCTGCATATAAGACTCTGCAGTGGTGGCTGAAAACCAAAGGGTTTTCCCCCTCTTTGCAGAATCATGGTCTCGTGACAATGTCTCCAAGCCTTAGATCTATAAAGGGATTCCTGGTGGAAGGTCTGGAACTGGCAGCAGGGCGACCATGACAATAGATGCCTCCCTCACAGGGTGGGGGAATGTCATGAGTGGCAGCCATCTCTTGTGGCACATAAACTGCCTGGAGATCTTAGCTGAAAAAGCACTCATACACTGCCTGCCAAATCTAAGCCATTATCATGTGTTAGTGCGCACAGACAACATATCAGTGGTTGCCTACCACCAGGAAGGTCTGCGCTCGTGTCCGCTTTTTGAGCTAGATCCTTCAGTGGACCCGTAGGAAAAAGTGCTCACTGAGAGCAGTATACAGCTCTGGATCCCTGAATCAGGGAGCAGACATCCTGTCAAGACGGGGGTTTTGGGCTGGTGTGGAGGCTCCAGTGTTAGTGGAGGTCCTATGGAAATGTTTTGGCAGAGCTGATGCGGACCTGTCCGCAATCACAGAAAATGACACACTGGCCCCTCCAGACCCACTGGGTTTGAATGCTAGGGTGCTGCACTCTGTGAAACCCTCGTCCCAAGCTATGGAAGCTGTGGGCATGGCCTCTAATGAGTCTTTAACTTCACACCAAACTTGGTGAAACTTAGTTTTACTTTATACCAACCCTGTGATGCTGTACAAAGGACATGGTGTCGAGAACAGAAATAAAACAAAAGAAGTCCTTTATACAAGTAAGAAGAGTTACCCTCTCATGTCCTGACCTTTTTTTCCCCCCATTCATCTTTGGCAAGAATGCTAAATAAAACTCTTGCTTTGTATTTACTTGATGTTATTCATTGTGCTACTGCCACATAACTATTTGACTGCATAATGGTATGGACAAGCAGGTGTTCCTAAGTAGCTAGTTAGTGTAGGAGCTTTGTAATGTAGGAGTTGAATTGTTGCATTTAAATCTATTTTGAAGCACTGTGCAAATCAAAATAAACTAATTAATAAAGACCACATAAAAGCAGACTAAATGATTTTAAAGCCAGTGAATTAAAGATTAATTTGCATTTAAAATAATGGTATAACACAATTTCTCTGACTCTCTGATGAAAGTTTGAGGAATATGCAGTTGTTAAAAACAACTATGAACCTAATCACTAACTCTTATTTGACTGCATATAATTAAAACTGATGGCTGCTTTCACTAGTTTTGACATGCCTTTTTTTCTGAATTGCCTAATGAGATAAAGATTTATACAAATATATATTTATATATTTATAGTCATTCTGGACTAGGTAATATTTATATAAATTATTACTGTTTATTTCTAATATTATTTTTCCTGAAAATGTTTATTCACTGGGCATGGGCTAAATAGTTACACTAGCCCAACATAGTATATAATGCAAGCAGACATGAGTGTGATTTAAAACAAAAATTGGAATGGATATGCTAGGTTAAAAAGGGAGATGCTTCATGCAAAAAAAAACAAAACCAAATGATAAAGAGAATAAGGACAAGAGAAAATAATGCAGGAGTATGATTAATAGTATGAAAAAAACTGAAGGAGAAGGTGAGAGAGAAGGTCTTTTCACACCCTATACCAAGAGATGACAAGGGTGCCTTGTAGAGTGCCCTGACACTTTCCTCCATCACCTGTGTCTGATGTTACATTAAATTATTTACTTGACTTCCATTATTGATGTGGTGTCATACTTTGATCAAGAGGTGAGGACCTACAGTGACATAGGTAAGATACATTAAATGCACCATACATTAAATCAAGCTGCACACTAAAGGAAAGGACACTAAACAATATCCTTGCCACTGCTGATAGAGACAGCACACTTCCACTGGGATATAAACTGGTCATGTATCTACAAATGACTAATTGACCTTGTAGGAAAGATAAAACTCAGTGTGGGCCTGTTCAAATTAACCTAGAAAATAGTACAAGACCAAACACTGAACAAGCAATAAAAAGCAAATAAATTTAATTGTTATGCATTATGTCTCTAATTAAAAAGGGCCATTTTCTTTTCTGATTCTTACAGTCAGCATAATCTGTAATTGTGCTTAATTCACAGCATAATTTCATTAGGCACATAATCATAAGTGAACATTTTCTTGTTAGTGTTTCTTTATTGATTTTCTAAAAAAAAATTTATTGTTTATGCTCTCAGCAAAATCAGTCTAATTAGAAAGCTAAATGATCACTCTGGCTGGATTACTCCAAATATTACTGTAGCAAGATTACTTTGGCTAAATGATAGCAATCACTCTGGTTAGATTGCCCAAACTAGATAGCTCACTCTGGCTAAACGTATTTAAAATATGACTCTAAAAACTAGCGTCCGTCTTTAGTATTTCAGACTATAAACTATAAACTGCTTTCTAAAAATATATGCATATGGCTGATTCATTTCACCTGGAAAAGTAAACTTATGAATAAACTTAGTTTATGCAACCATTGCATTTGCATATGCAACCAATACATTTATTATAATTATTCATTCATTCATTTTCTATACCTGCTTATTCCCTAATTCGGGGCCACGGGGATCTGCTGGAGCCCATCCCAGCTGCCTCTGCAAGGGCCAAGGGCAGGAGGGGTACACCCTGGACAGGTCGCCAGTCCATCGCAGAGCCACACATACACACACTCACTCACTCCTGTGGGCAATTCAGAATCACCAATCAATCTAACATACATGTTTTTGGACTGTGGGAGTAAACCCACGCAAGCACAGGGAGAACATGCAAACTCCACACAGAAAGACCCCCTGGCCGGAAACCACTAAGCCACCGTGCTGCCCTATTATAGTTATTGTATTATAAAAAATTTGTACACTGAATTAAGATTTATTACAACTTTTATATTAATATCACAGCCCTTTCTGAGAACAGATTCTGATAGTTTTGTATTTACTATATTTGCCCAACTCTTTTTTTTAAGTTGTGCAGCATTTATGTGAACCATCCCACCTGTGGTCTGAAAAGTCTCATGCTCTTTTTTCTTTAATTGGGAAATACACACTGACATCATCAATTTCATGGCTCCAGATCTGAGTCCATCTCCAAAAAATTTAAAACTGAAATAAAAACGAATGCTAAAGTCAGCGAGTTTCCAGGCTGAATACAGTCAAAAGCATGTAACTACCAAATAGATTACAGTGTTTTGAAAGCGGCATCCAAAACGGCACACTTTGCTGTCATCAGCTCTAGCTCTGCCTATATATATTGAAGCAAACAGAAAATCTGTGGTAATTCAAGTAGACATTTTTAGAGCCATAATGAGCAAAAAGGATCTTAGGAGCATTGCTGAATCTGAGCAGTTATAATGGTAAGAGCCCCGCTTAGGGGCCCAGCAGGGGAAGCCTGAATTGAAAAAAATTTTACCCATTAAATAGGCATGCATTGTGGTTACAAGGTTAATAAATGCATGAATGAACAGGGTTTCCACATTAAAATAGCCAGTAAGCAATTTCTGTTCATTTCTTACACTCCTGACAAGTTCTTGGCCTTCATGTTGAGCAACAACAGCAGCTGATACCAGATGCAAATACCCCATCTAGAATAAACGGTGGATCTTTACCTTGCTCTCTTGTGCATAAACTAATGATGCGACGGCACACAGATGGCAAGAAACAACAGAGCAGAAACGACTGCCCAATTACTCAGTACTCCCTGAAATAAGAAGACTAAGCGTTAAAAGGGAGGTAATTTCGAAACGGCTCATGGTTGGATGTGGAGGCACTCAAATTAACGCAGGCAGTCCCAGTCTGCACTTCCAAACTATAATTTATTGTTTAAGTTGAATGTACCAGCATATACCGCTAAAACAACAAAGCTGCGTCACTGTCCATTTACTTACACACTTTCCTGTGTGTGGATATTAGTGGACTTTTAACGCTCCAATGCAATAGTCCATCTCTTGCGTCTTTGACTTGTTTCCTGAATGTTTGAACAAAATGGCATTAACATGTACTGCTGTAAGAACATGGGGGGGGGGAGAGCTATTGCTTTAAGCCTCTTAAAGCCTTAGAGGGGGAGCTGAAGCAATAGGGCCTAATTGCAAATATCTTGCTTGTGCTGTTTCATAATGGTAAATTGACAGGTTAGCTTAGCTGCAAGCATTCTTTCGGCCCCTTTTTCTCCATCTGCCTTTTATTCTCTCTGTTTTTATCTCCCTCTTTCTCTCTGTCTGTCTCTGCTACAGCAACAGAGTGTGTGCTGGAAAATAAATAGCATAAAATTAAATGAAAGAACACAAAATAAAATAAGTATGAACCAGGGCTTTATGCTCATTATCTTATCTCTTGTGGGAGCAGCGGTCTAAGTTGGATGCTAAATGAGACAATAATATTAGCAGATGACACACAGATATGGCACAAATAGGGCTTTGTCATTTCAGCTATTGGTAAAGAAAAATACATTTAATACATTTTAAAAAGCTGATTATTTACAGTGAAAGCCGAAACAGAAGAGTTGCAAGAGAAAATACACTCAGCACAGCACTTTATGCAGAAACCTGATAAACACAATACTAGGAATGAAATGATAGATGGAATAAAAAGTACGCAAAATAGCAAAAAACTTTGAGCCTCGTGCTACTGAAATGAGATTTAATGTATTTATTATGGATTTATCATGTTGGTCAGTTGTTTAACATTGCTTACTTTAAAAATTCTCTTTCTACATCTGTCTGCATGTTTCTCTTATCCAAATAAGGTCTAAACACCACTGAGATATAAGAATGTATCTTCTTTTTCTCCTTTCGGCTGTTCCCTTTTAGGGGTCACCACAGCGAATCATCTGTCTCCACCTAACCCTATTCTCTGCATCCTCTTCACTCACACCCACTAACTTCATGTCCTTGTTTATTGCATCCATATACCTTCTCTTTGGTCTTCCTCTTTGCCTTCTGCCTGGTAGCTTCATTTCTAACATCCTCCTACCAATATATTTGCTATCCTTTCTCTGTACATGTCCAAACCACCTTAATCTGGCTTCCCTGACTTTTTCTCCCAAACTTCTAACATGAGAAGACCCCCTGATGAACTCTTTTTTAATCTTGTCCAACCTCGTCACTCCCAAAGAAAACCTCAACATCTTCAGCTCTGCTAATTCCAGCTTTGCCACCTGTCTCTAAACCATACATCATAGCTGGTCTCACCACTGTCTTGTACACCTTTCCCTTGAGTCTATCTGATATTCTCCTGTCGCACAATACTCCTGACACGTTTCTCCACCCATTCCAACCTGCCTGTACTCGCTTCTTTACCTCTTTCACACATTCTCCATTGCTCTGGACTGTCGAACCCAAGTACTTAAACTCCTGTACCTTCTTCACCTCTTCACCCTGTAATCTCACTGTTTCACTTCCCTCCCTTTCATTCAAACACGTACTCTGTCTTGCTACAACTGACTTTCATTTCCCAGATATAAGAATGTGTATAGTGCCATAAATAGTCTTCAGATTAGTGTGAAACCCTCTGTAAATCCAGATTAATCTTAGCACACACCGCAAATATCACAGATCTACCACTGTACGCTTAAGGGACAGAAGATTACAGTTAGCTCCATTAGATATAAAGCAGATTGAAATGATAGACATGTCTCAGAAAATTCACTGAACTGCTTTGCAATTTTCTCACTAGTTTTCTAACAGAAAACGAAAAGAAATAAACAACACTAATTAATTAGGAAAACCTACAGACCACTGTGTGCAACCTGTATTATAATTCTAAAAGCAACCTTTACAAAAAAGCTTCACATTTACGGCAATGAATTTTGAGTCTCTATCAAAGCCCAGATCCTTAGAGGTAAGTCTTCAGCAATGTTGAGGACAGTCAGTGACTGATGCTGATGGGAAGTTTATTCCACCACCAGATTTAAACAAAGTGTTCAGGGATCTGAGGGAGTAATACACGCTTGGAGGTAATGGTTGCTCTGTTTTTGCCTTGTAGGCAAGAAACTTTGTTGCTGTGTTGTGCAATCTGATGTGTGCAGCTACTGGAAGCCTTAGAAGAGCTCAGAAGTAGGTTGGTGTGTAAGATCTTTAGAAGTTTACAGCTACATTCCTGATCATCTGCAGAACAGACAAATTGTGCTTACAGGTTGATCTGTAGACTACAATAAACAGTACACTACAATACAAAACAGTAAACTAGTCTTGTAGTTACAAAAGACTGCATGGGCAGCGGAGCGACCTTTCTAAATAAAAATGGTCGAATTAATCTGATATTGTAAAGAAAAAAGCAACAGAGCCGCATCAAATGAGCAACATGTGGGAAAGTCAGCTGATTCTCGATGGTAACCCCAAGGTTGTGGTTGAATACAGACAGAAAGCTGGACTTGACCAAACAATGTTGCACTGTATGAGAAAACTCAGAGTTCTTCTTTATGAGACTCAGGTCCATTCATCTCTGCAGAGTTATGCTGCAGAAGTTCTACTACTCAGTAGTAGCCAGCATCATCCTTTAAGCTGCATTGTGCTGGGGATATTTATTTCTCTTTTAAGCAGTCCCTGGCAAGAGAATTTCCTGCGGGATCAGTACTAACTTCAGTCTTATCTCATCTTGAACAGGAGGTCAGTGATATTCAGAGAGAGTGCAAAATCCTGGCATAAAGACAAATAACCTAGGATGAACAACAGTTTGGTTTTGCTAGGGTTGAACAAAATTGTTTCCAGAAAAGCAACAGACGAAACTTTCTAAAATCCCTAATCACACAATTAAAACAGCCACTGTAACATTTAGCTTCTATTGTGTTTCTTACAAACGGCTTAACAAACTAGTCATAGGAAGTTGATGTTCGCAAATTACAGTGAGAGACAATTGTTATTGTTTAAATCAGTCACTTCCAGCAATTCTGCGAAGCTTGATGCTTGTAATTCTTTAATAATGGCTATTGTATTCATTGTATACACAGTGCATAAACAAACATCATGATACAGAATAGAAAGCAGCTTGTTGCGTCTATTTGATTGTAATTACCATAAATTAACTTTTGAGGAATCTGAAAAATCACTTCAGTGGAGGAGATCGTGACTGAGGGTGGAGCTGCATATGGAGCTGTTCATCTGTCCCAAATTATAAAAACATCTTCAGATGCGTGAGCAGCTAAAAAAGGACTGTAAGTTGTACTGTAAGCAGTCAGATTTTTAGTGAGATATAATATAATTTGGATATATAATATTTATATCTTACTAAAAAGTTTATTATAGTAGATATATTATATTTAATAATACAGTATACCTATTTTCGTTCCACTTGCGTATTTATTTAAGTTTACCCACTAGTTCTCAATGTTTCATGTTTACTTATTCAGCATTACTGAATGTTTGCACCTTTTGTAATAGTGTGCAAAGATAAATCTCAAAATCATATAATCTAGGTTGAAAATGTAAAAAAGCAATGTACCCCGATTTTTTTCTAAAGAACTCTGGGCAGTTTTAATGTCTGTATTTTTGGTGATGGCATAAATAGTGATATGGTGGCTTAGTGGTTAATACTGTTGCCTCTCAGCAACAAGTTCACAAGGCCGGAATGGACTACAAGACCATCGCCAAAAAGCTTGGTGAGAAGGTGACAACAGTTGGTGTGATTATTTGCAAATGAAAGAAATGCAAAATAGCTGTCAGTCTACCCTAGTCTGGGGCTCCATGCAAGATCTCACCTCGTGAAGTTTTACTGATCATGAGATCATGAGAACAGTGAGGAAACAGGCCAAAAAATCATGATCATGATTTCAGGGTAGCTGGGACCAAAGACACCAGGAACACAACTGATAACCCACCGTGAAGGACTGAAATCTTGCCATGCCGGCAGGGTAAAATGGGTCATGGATAAGTATTTCGTCATGACAATGATTCAAAACACATGGCCAAGGCTCACAAAAAAGCACATTATGGTCATGGAGGGGCCTAGCCAGTCTTCAGACCTTAATCCCACAGAAACTCTCTGGAGGGAGCTGAAGTTTGCTAAAGGTTGAAGTTGCCAATGTCAGATTCGAAAACCTTAATGACTTTGAGAGGATCCGCAAAGAGGAGTGAAACAAAATCCCTCCTGAGATGTGTGCAAACCTGGCGGCCAACTACAAGAAACGTCTGACCTCTGTGATTGCCAACAATGGATTTGCCACCAAGTACTAAGTCTTGTTTTACAAAGTAGTCAAATAGTTATTTTACTATAAATTTATATATCAATTAATTTTTTTTTGAAATTTGTTTTTCTGGATGTTTTTGTTGATATTCTGTTTCTCACTGAATAAACCAACCATTAATGTTACACACTGATAATTTTTTTCAGTGGACAAAATTAGCAAGGAATCAATTAATATTTTCCTCACTATGGGTGTACAAGTGTTATAAAGTAAATTAGTTATGTGATAAATGAAAATAGAGGAGAAACTGGAAGTAGATAGACTGAGAACAGAGTGATGGAAGTAGAAAATGTATGCATTAATATAAAAAGTTAAAGCTAAATGAGAAGTTTACTGTTCTAAGTATCCGAAAGAACCATAATATTTATAAATGCATCTTTTATTTCGAGAAAGTACATCAAGCTCCATGCCTAAAAAAACCTACAAGGCTGTTAAAAACTGATAAAACTCAACAGAACTGCCTGTGGTTTCACAAGGGCACTTGTACATTTTACCATGAGACTGCAATTCATTTCTTTATAAACAATCCAAGGCCATCTGCATGCAAATGGGTTAATAAATCTAATCTAGCCCATTTCAATAAGCTTCTCCAAAACAATCTTTTTTAGATCTTGCCAAATCTGCCCCATCATCTTACATAACAAAGCCATGTTGTTATTTTTGGTTGTTATTTAATGATGACTATTTGATTTACTCTCCTTAAAGCGATTATGCTTGCGTTTCCTGGCACTGGCTTGTATATCAGTTAAATAAACTAATGTTAGCATAAAATTTATGACCCCTGGAACCAAATACAAACACAGTTTGAAGTATTCTGTTAAAATAATAGATCTACTACAACCGTTTAATCACAACAAATCAGGACTTATGAAACATGCTTTTTATGCATATGTAAATTCCGATGCATTAATAAAGCTTATGCATTACAGTTATCACTATTTATAATAATTTTGGTTTGTCTTATATACTGCTTTCCAGTAATTAACTGACAGATGATTTACTGTTTCCTGTAAGATCATAATTAATCATATTCTATCACATAAGTATAAATTAGGATTATTATTGAACACAGATATTTACATATAAAACTTCTCCTGTGCATTGCATGATCTCTGCCACCTTCTCCTCTTGTTAAACTGTTGAGACCCTCACATCCAAATTAAATAAATAATGTATTAACAAGTCTGTTTGATAATATAGTTTATAAACTAAATCTTCAGTTCATACTGAACTAATGTCTCAATTCGTATGAAATAAATACTCTCTTTCAGACTCAACACCTCAACACCAAGTCTGTTTAGTCAGGGGCAAATTCTTTAAATAGAGGAACAAGAAAGATTTGCTCAAAACACTGATTTGTTGACACAAAGGTTTATTTTTTTATTAGCCAATTTCTCTATTCAAAAATAAAGTGTTGCAAATGTGATGATTTCTCCTCTTTAACCTTAAACAGACTTTTATTTATTTTATGACACTAGATATATTTAGTTATTTAAAACCTTAACTGCTTATAAGTGTCATAAAATAAATAAAAGTCTGTCTAAAGTTAAACATTAAAGTAGGCTATAAAAATTTATAAATCATATAAATTAAATCGCTATAAGTTGTTATAAACGATTGCACTGCACATTTTAGATGTCATGTCAATAGCAGCAGAGAAAGAGTTGGAAGTTCAAACATGATCTTTCTGCCCTAAGACACAGCAAAATTAATCTGTAGTCATGCAGCTGGCCATATTTTTTCCTAATAGGAAACACACAGTCAAGGAATGACCGTCATATTTCAGCCTTTAAATATTTAGCGCATCTCCCTGAGCCATGTTCCATGCTGTTCAGAATCAATGAAAGTCAAGAAGGCCTGCAGCTATTTGCCCAGCCAGCATCCCTATAAAAGCACAGCCCTTTATGATACCTTATGTGGACCACTACACAGTCCAATTTCCAGGAATCTCTGAAGAGATATAGAAATCATGAATCTTTCAGATGCCATGGAAACCTAACACAGGTATTAAATGCTGATGAAATTGCATGAATCTGACCAAAAGAACTTTCTGCAAATCAACACTGTACTTTAAACTGAAACTATCTTTTAATTATAACTTATTATTAACACACACACTCACACACACACACAACATGGTTTATGGTTTATGGTGCCCTTTTGTTCAATCTACTTGCTCTGTAGTTTTGTTTTGTATTTTTGTGTTTAATGCAGTTTAAGGTGTTTCTACCAAAATGTAATTCCATGTATGATATAATGATTGTGTTTCTACCATGAATACAAAGACTGACTTTTATTCCTCTTCTCTCCAGATCAAACCTCCACCTCTCCAGGTTTTCCTCCACGTGCTCCCACGAAAGATCACAATGTCATCTGCAAAAATCAATGTCCAAGAAGATTCCTGTCTGACCTCGTCTGTCAAACGATCCATCACCACAGTAAACAAGAAGGGGCTCAGATCTGATCCCTGATGCAGTCCTATCTCCACTTTGAACTACTCTGTCTGACCTAATGCACACCTCACAACTGTTCTACTCCTCTCATACATATCCTGTACTACCCTGACATACTTCTCTGCTATTCCTGACTTCCTCATACAATACCACAGCTTGTCTTTCGGTGCCCTGTCATATGCTTTCTCACGGTCTACAAAAACACAATGCAGATCCCTACGACCATCTCTGTACTTCTCCATCAACATTCTCAGAGCAAGATTGCATCTGTAGTGCTCTTTCTGGGTATAAAGCCATACTGCTGCTCACCAATACCTACTACCCTTCTTAACCTAGCTTCCACTACTTTTCCCCATACCTTTATCGTATAACTCATCAACTTTATGCCTCTGTAGTTGTTGCAACTCTGCACATCACCCTTGTTCTCAAGGATAGGCACAATTACACTCCTCCTCCATTCCTCAGGCATCTTCTCACTAAAATCCTGTTAAACAATCTAGTACAAAATGTCACTGCTGCCTCACCTTTCCACATTTCCACACCTCTACCGGTATTTCATCAGGACCAACCGCCTTTCCTCTTTTCATCCTCTTCAAAGCCATCCTTACTTCGCATGTACTAATCTTTTGAACTTCCTGCTCCACATTATTTCTTCTACCTTTTTTCCCCTTTCATTTTCCTCATTCATCAAGCTTTTAAAGTACTCCATCCATCTTCTCTGTACACTCTCCTCACTCATGAGTACCTTTCCATCTCGATCCTAAATAACCCTAATCCCTCTGTCTTGCTAACCTAAGTCCTTCTCTTCTTCTCTATTGGCCTTAGCCACTTCCCTCCTCAATCTGTGCCGCAAATCCTTGTATTCCTGTCTACTTTGCTCAGTCCTTTCTATGTCCCACTTCCTTCCTCTGTATACTATCCTGAACTTCTCATTCCACCACCAAGTCTCCTTAATCCTCTTTCCTTCTTCCATATGACACACCCAACACCTTTTTTTCTGTCTCCCTAATCACTTCTGCTGTGATTTGCCATTTATCTAGAAACACCAACTGACCGCCCAGAGCCTGTTTCAACTCCTGTCCAAATTCTTTACAGTATTCTTTCTTTTTCAGCTTCCACCTCTCCTCTAGTTTTTAACTCTTCTTCTTCCTCCAGACCAACATCTTCATCCTACACACCAGCATTCTATGCTCTCTGGCTACACTCTCTCCCACCACAACTTTACAGTCACTAATCTCTTTCGAATTGCTTCGTCTACATAAGATGTAATCTACCTGTGTAGATCTCCTTTCTCCGCTTTTAAGTCACTATATGCTCTCTCTTCTGAAAGAAAGAATTTACCACAGCCATCTCCATCCTCATAGCAAAGTATACTACCATCATGTCCTACTGTTTCGTTCCCTGCTCAACACTTCCTTAACACCTTCCTTATCACCTCTGTTCCCCTCACCAACATTTTCTTTAAAGTCTGCGCCTATCACTACTTTCTCTCCTCTGGGAATACACACAATTACCTCATCTAACTCATGCCAGGACCTCTTTTTCTCTTCTAACTAACAACCTATTTGTGGGGTGTAACCACTTACAACATTCACCATCAGCTCTTAATTTCTAACTTCAGACCCATCACCCTGTCTGACACTCTTTTTACCTCCAGAATATTCTTCACTAACTCCTTTTCAGGATCACCCCTACCCCATTTCTCTTCCTATCCACACCATGATAAAACAACTTGAATCCTGATCCAATACTACGAGCCTTGCTACCCTTCTACCTGGTCTCCTGCACACACAATATATCTACCTTCTTTCTCTCCATCATATCCACCAGCCCTCTATCTTTCCCTGTCATTGTCCCAACAGTCACCGGTGCCGGTGGTGCTCGTTGTTAACCCAGGCCTCGACCAATCCGGTATGATATTTTTACGGATGATTTGCATATTAAGATTTGGCAAAGTTCTACGTCGTATGCCCTTCCTGACACAACCCTTTCTATTTATCCAGGCTTGGGACTGGCACCAAAGTCACTGGCTTGTGACCCCTGTGGCTAGATCAATGACATGCTTAAACAGGTATAATGTAGCAGAAATAATTTAACTGTAACAATCCCGCTCTCCCACCACCATCGCTGGCGTTCTAGCTTCTCGGTAGTACAGCCGGTGTCATGTCCTGTTTGGCTGTTGTTTTGCTCATGCGATATATCAAGCGTGCTTGTTTTCTGTTCACGGATTATGTTCTCTGCTCAGTTTTTGGTTTTAATTCTCTATCTAGTGTTTTGGATATGTTTGCCTGGTTCATTTTGAATTATTGTGTATGAGATTTGACCACGTTTTTGAACTGCCCCACTATTTTTAATAACGTTATTCTTCGTCTGACCTCTGTTTTCTAGTTTTGTGGCAACAGTAAAAATAGACATAGGTGTGCATAGTAAGTTAAAACATCATTTTTTAAATTTTAATTTACCATAGATTCAAAACTCACATTCTTCACCTGCTTTGCAACCAACCTGTAACGGAGTAACGGCGAGATGTAAATAAACTGCACTTTGGGTTCTCTAAAATACAAGTGAACATAAATATAGACTAAACTGAAACTGACTTGAATAAACAGCAACATTTGGCAAAACAACAAACACCTAGACTAGACTTAACTTGATTAAACAGAGGCATGAACACTAGCATGGAACTTGGCAACCACAAGAACTCAACAAAATGGTACATACATAACAATAATCCACAAAAGACAGGGCAAACACAAGGGCTATAAATACACAAGGAACTCATTAACAAAACAAGACACCTGAACTAATGAATAACACATGGCTAAACAAATCAATGATAACAAGACACAAGGACAAAGGGAAGCACAAGACAGGAAGTAAACAAAACAAACTGCCTAGGCTAGCTTAGCTAACTAGCCTAGCATAGCTTAGCCTAGACACAAAACAATTAACATGAAGCAAGAACAACATCAAATAAGAAAATGAAAACCTCACACAACCTAAAATGTGCTAGTAAAATCACATGCTGTAATTTAGCTCTAAGCTGCACATATGAATAGCAGATTGTACACATACAGGTTGAAACTTTTTTTAGTTGAGATATTAGGACAGCAGATATGTTGTATATAGATACATTATATTGTGTGTATCTTAATAGCTGCGGCACAGCATCTTGTTTATAAAGATATCCTGCTAACAAATTCTACTGTGGTTGCAAACAGATACACTATCAAACTAGGTGCTGACAACAGTACAATTGCATGGTTGGTTGTCACACTAATGACCCACCCCGGACTGGGTTCATTGTAAGATACATGTATCTGTGCTTATTTTTATTTGGGCATGCCAATTATATGCGAGGCCAAAGGGAAACGCATTGTACTCGGTCTCTTCAGATCTACAGAAGCGAAGCGCATAAAGAGATTTTCCGTCAAATAGAGGTAACACAACGCTAATGTCAGCCTGTCAATATTTCATAACAAGCCATGGACTTTCAAACCATTTCTTTTATTCCTTTTTTTGTCCACCACGCACTTTGGGAGAAAAAGTTGCTAACAAAGACTTCTAAGCAGCATTTTGAACCTGGACCACACTCCTGAGGGAGTGCTTATCCTCAGTCGCCAGGAAAATCGATAGTGATAGGACAGCATTGTGAATGTGAGCAGCCATCGTTTTAATGAGGACAGAGAGAAAAAAAAATCAGAGTAAAAGAGAGAAGTAAAAAGGACATTGTGGCCTTATGTTAAAAGAAGAACAAGTCTTTTGATTTGACCTCAACCCCCAAAAAACTATTCATTTACTTAAAGGTTAGCCTTACAGCTAGTGGAGCTTTATAACATGATCATATGCACTTTATAACGTTTTATACTACAATAATAATTAAAGAATCTAAACATTGATGTGGGCTGACATTAGCTATGGTATGTTGTAATTTGCTATTACAATTAAGAAATAATAATAAAAAAAAAAAAATAATTATTCATAGAAGATATCTATGAAAGATGGTCAATGGTCAGTTTATTAGGAACACCTGCGCATTTATGCAGTTATCCAATCATCCAATTATGTTGCAGCAACATGCCTAAAATTATGAATTATGAAGACTACTATTTTCAGAACCTTAGAAAAGTAATATCAGTTTGTTGACATAGTTGCTAAAACCTTTGCGCCTAGTTAAAAAACTGATCTGAGATAATAAACTGATCTCACATAAAACAGCCTAAATTGTTTACACAGAACGCTTCAAAAAATACAAACAAACAAAAAGTAAGCAGCAGTTCTGTAGGCAATGCATCTTGTGGATGAGAAAGCGTTTGAGTAGAAAGACTAGTTTTACAGAAGAAAATCATATGTTTTAATTAGAGACTTTATTAAGTGTAAACTCAAAAAACTAGACAACTGATTGAAAATAAATTAGAAAAAGCACCTGATATAATATAATCTGAATTTCTGCTGCAGATGGTATGCTCTGAAATTTGGCATCAGCATCATGACCCATGGACTTGATGGGTGGTGCTGGAGGTGGTGACATAATGGAGTAAGGAATGTTTTCTTAGCACCCTCAGGGCTCTTAATACATTGGAATCGTGACATTGGGTCATGATCTCTTCTCACTACATACAATTTGGTTCATGTCCAAAAAACTTGCCTGCAATCTGTCTGTGTATAACATCCTTCTAAGAGTATAACACGGAAACAGCCGATTCAAGTCGCCAGTATCATCTAAAAAGTGTGTTGCCCAGCGCTAGTTTTGCTCAATCTTTGGTTGCGATCATGGGTAAAGGCCAAAAAATAAAAAAAAAAGCAAAACCACAAAATCAGAATTGCCCAGTGTTTTAATAGAAAGGGTCTCTCCTTACAAAATGTGAGTATTTAAACATTACAATTTTATTTTGTTTTATATTTTGTGCTATCTAAAAATCTAAAAAAGAAAAAAAGAACATATGGTTTGTAGCGATTGGAAATGTTTTAATTATATTTACATGTGAAAAAAATATATATGAAAAAAAATTACTCAGACCACAACCAATTTGGGTTATTCAGAGAATAAAGAAACAAATTATGTTCATGACCTGAAATTACACTGTACCAATTTATTGTATGCCTTTAAATACTTATCTAGGTATGGACACTTAAATAGTATCTAGGTATGGACACTAATTGTGTCACGTTATTGCCACAATTTACTCAGGCTACTTCCAAGTCAATAACGCATCATGATACTTAAGTCATTTTAAACTCCTTTAATTAACAAATTTAATATAATTCAATTACTCTTAAAATGTGGTAAAATTTATTTGCAGTATGAAAACATGCAACTTTCAAATCTGTTTAATCATGAGATTCAATCATCTCAAGAATTTCAAAAAGAATTCACTAGTATTGGTACTGTAATATACTAATAATAATTATTATACAGGGTGTCCCATAACTTTCCATACATAGACAAAAATAAACATAAATGTGTTTTTAAAACAATGGTAGTCATGTAGAGTATATTATATAAATAAAATTTCATATTTTTCCTATGTATGGAAACTTATAGCCCCCCTGTAAAATTATAATACTGAAATTTTATATTGTATAGAAATGTAATGTAGTGTAATAATGTTCCTTACTGATACAAATGTTAGTCATTTATCTAACCTTATACACATTTTTAAATATTTAAAAATAGAACTAGAACACATTTACATTTACAGCATTTGGAAGACGCTCTTATCCAGAGCGACTAACATTGATCTTATTTATACAACTGAGCAATTGAGGGTTAAGGGCCTTGCTCAGGGGCCCAACAGTGGTGGCTTAGTGGAGCTGGGAATCGAACAATCTTCAGGTTGGTAATCCAACACCTTAACCATGATCCACCACTTCCCTTCATTTTTACACTTTTTTACGAATTAATGTATATACTAGAGCGCTAATAAAAGAACCATTTCAAATAAAGTGATGCTTGTTATGATAGCAATCACTTTTGCCTCTCTTTGACAGGAGCTGTAAGAAAGCGTGCAGCATTCTCCAGCTTTCTCATGCCACCCTCTATATTATTCATGCAACATACATGGGCTACTCTCACCCAGGAGTAGATTTGCAGCTTGCACTTCACACATGCTGTCTATATATCAAGCAAGGTTCGAAATAGTCAGTTAGCATGCAGGCAACAACACAAAAACCCCAGGGCCTCCAGCATGCTTTCAGAGCTGATTTCAGGTCAGTGACAAGGGCTCATCATCCATTCCGGACTGACTTGTGGGAATTCGGTTGTATAACAGCAGCCTCCTTTTTGTGCTACATTATTTAAGGCTTCCTCTATATGCCTATACATAATCTAAAACAACAGCTCTGGGACAGACAACTGCAATAGGTCTAACATTTACGGACCTGTGTCACCTCCTTTTGCCTCGGCGTAGATCAGTTTTACACTTAATTTAGGTGTTAAGGTTTCAATTTATGATTCAGGAAATAAC
Source organism: Bagarius yarrelli (assembly GCA_005784505.1). Lineage (NCBI taxonomy): Eukaryota > Metazoa > Chordata > Actinopteri > Siluriformes > Sisoridae > Bagarius > Bagarius yarrelli. Next base: position 7,679,137 of record VCAZ01000003.1, on the reverse strand, counting down.
AAATACAACATAAGAGAGTATGCTGTTGCAAAAAATCTTTGGTGATGGGGTCGATAAATTCAGCCTGACGCTTAGCTTTCACCCTGAAGTTTATTATTATTTAAGGCGTTATAATACGTATCGAAAGTTAATGAGTTAAATTCCTAGAATCACCATCAGCTGACATGGCTGAGTCTCTAAACAAGGCCCTTAAACCATAACTGCTCATTTGGATGAAAAAACATGGGAAAAATGTACATCACTCTGAAAAGGGTGCTTGCCAAACAGTGTTTGGCAGTAGCGTCGCTACAAAAAGAGAAGCTACTAGTTTAACTACATTTCTCAGTAGCATAGTTGAAGTGTTGTTGTTTTCTCTATAAAATAGCTTTTTAGTAGCAAAGTTGTTTTATGATCAAGTAGTGCAGTAGATTTCTTCTTCTTCGTGTTTTATGGCGATTTGCAACCAGCTATCTGGTGCATTATTGTCACCTCAGGGCTCGCAAAATCACTAGCCCGACGCCCCGGTGCTATTGTGTCTTTAAGTCGGGCTACAAAAATGTGTCCCTACCCTGCCTGTTAGGTTATCTTATAGGTAGAAAAAATATCAATGCGTTTGCATACTCTCACAATATGCAACCTGAATCTGTGATTTACAACATGAATGTCAAATTTGGACTCGTCTAATCACAGAACACTTTTCCACTTTGAATCAGTCCTTTTGCATGATAAACCTTTAGAAGGCATCTGCAGATGGCATAGTGGATTGTGTTTACCGACAGTGGTTCTGGAAATATTTCTGGGCCCATTTAGTAATGTCAATCACAGAATCATGCCAATGAGCGATGCATTGTCTGAGGGTCTGAAGACTGCTGGCATCCAAGAAAGGTCATTGGGTCTTGTCACTTACACACAGATTTATTCAGGGTCTCTGAATGTTATGATATTGTTATGCACTGTAGATAAAAAGATTTGTGAATTCTTTTCAATTTGAGTTGAGGAACATTGTTTTTAAAGTATTCTACAATCTTTTTATGCACTCCTACACATATTAGAGTGCCTTTGCCCATCTTTACTTCTGAGAGACTATGTCTCTCTAAGGCATTCCTATTATAGCCAATTATGTTACAGACCTGCTGTATATTAACTTAATAAGTTAATAAATGTTCTTCCAGCTAAACCTTTTTAAAATATATTGCTTTTAAGCCCTTTGTTGCCCCCGTGCCAACTTATTTAAGACCTGTAGCAAGCATCAAATTTGAAATGAGCTCATTTAGTGAAAAAAGTGTAAATGTTTCTCAGTTTAAACATTTATGTTATCAATGTTCCATTATGAATTGGTTCATGTTATTTTAAAGTCTTTTAGTTTTTATTTTATCCAAATTTTAAAATATGTTCCCACTTTTCCAGAATTTAGGCTGTGGTTGGCTGATTATATTGTATGTAATTTTTGTGCATAGTGGAGTCATTATAAGTTTTCACTTTTTGCCTTTACTTTCAATCTGCGATCACGCAAGCTAGGTATAGGGAGAAGCAGTAGATAGAGATAGATGAATATATTCGTTATTTGTTAATGAGTCTTGAAAAGTTTTTAATTAATGTTTTGTCTCCCCTACAATATTCTACTATATTGTGCCTGTCCAATGGGCCACCAAAAAGAGAAACTGATCCTAAGGCAAAAAAAGGTAATTGCCATACCTGGGGTGTTATGGAACATGTGTTCATACAAACCGAGTTGTATTACATGCAGACATTGGTTCAATAAGCTACTTTTACCATCTTGCTGTGCTTCCCAAGGGAGCAGCTTCAGTGTAGTTAAGAACGTAGAGATAAGTTAAGAAACTTAGAGTAACTAGCTAAGCTCACTACATTTTCAAAGTAGCTTGCCAAATACCAAAATGCCGAATGCCAAATTTGAATTTTAAGTTAATTAATAAAAAACTTTAGACTTTTTAGCCATTTATAATTATGCCTGGACCTGTCAGCTATTCTCCTGTTGAAAATCCTGCTGTGTGAAATGAGTTCTGACTGATCTCAGTGATTACTTACAGCCAATGAGAAAGCATGATACAGGGTAGCGGGAAGTTCAAGGAGGACCATGATATGTCTTTGAATCCGGGAATTATATTAAACAGAAACAAAGCAGAAACATTTGCTTGACTAGCCACTTCAGCAACAGCACATCACAATCCTTGCCCCCCGCATCTCTTCAACCAATTTCTTTCCCATAATCTTTTTTCCTCCTCACCATTTTGCTGCAATTCAGTGCAAAGACAATCTGCATTGCGAACCTCTTGCGGGCTACCATTTTAATAACATTTCCAGTCTCTGCCAGTGATCCTGCATTATTTCCTTATCACTTTTCGCTTTCATTTGGTTGTGAAACATAATTTGTGATGCAGACAGAATTGTCTGCAATTTTTCCTATTGGAATATCATGCAGTGTTCAACCTCCTGTTGCCAATCGATTCTGCATGTAAACACAGCAGCAACTGAATGTAACCCCAGACAGTCAGGCAGTGTGAACTCATTATTAGAGCATTAGAATCCATCTCTTTTTTTAGCCTCATTTTATTAGTTATAGATTATGTAGATCATCTGCTGCTATTACTTAAATTACTGACAGAACAAGACCAAGTAAATCTATAGTCCAATCAGATCATCAACACTAGTATAAGAGAGATAAAATTCAATCCCAATAATAGAATTAAAAAAGGTACAAATTGAAATTTGGTTAAAACAGAATCATGATGCTTTACATGACATTTTATAAAGATATTACAACATGTTGTCCAAACATATTAGCTGTGGCTTGAGGAAGTCCTGGTGTGCAGATGCTGTGGGAGTTTCACTTGTTTAATGCAGATGAAGCTCAGCAATGTCCCAGACTTAATTTACTCTTTAAAAACCCAGCTGGACACCCAGGCCCTTCCACCGCTGCACGCTGATCCCTCCATGCACTTCTGTTGACATCTCATATGTTTTTTTTTCTGTCTTCGAGCTTAATGCAATTTGGTGGGCAAGTTACTGCTGTGTATGCGGCACCGGAGACTTTAGACTACATAATCTTGCTTCATTAAAACAATATTTTAATGCAGTAATAAAAGGTGATTGCATTAATAACATATTGCAGTACTTTTACTGCTTCCCTTCAGTGCCGAAAAAAGGAGCCCCATGTGGTCGGCAATAATTACAATGAGATTTAGAGCACATAATTGCAACTTTACAATAAATTTAACAGAAGCACCATTTCAACACACTGATATAAAGACAGTGTGAATTCATTGTTTGCCGATGGTTCTATTATGTGCACGTTGTTTTAATTACACTGGGAATTTACGCAAGACTCACAATAATATCATTAAGAAGGGTTTTGTAAAATTGGTGAAATTTTAGAGAAACTGTGCATTTGTATGGTATTCTGAAAGCACTGTAAATGCAACTGAAGGGTGTTAGCCTAGGATACACTATATGGCCATAGTTTTGTTTGACCATTTTAAGTTTAAATGGTCGAAGTTTTTACCCTATCAGGATATCCACATCCATTTCAGCATGACAATGCATCTGTGTACAAAACCCCTGAGCTTTGTAAAGACATGAATACCATGAGTTCTTAGTACTAACCTCAATCCCACTGACAGCATTTAGGTTAAACTGGAACACTGACTGTACTACATTCCTCTTCATCACACATTAGTGTCTAAACTCACTAATACTAGTCTGAGATTATGGAAATATATTTTCTTATACAGTACATTAGAAGAAATTTAGTTTTTGTTATCCATTAGCACTAATCGTTGTTTTGGCATCTGCCGCTTAGCTAATAAAACCTTCTTAACAAAATTCCACAAACCACTTACCTTTACATATGTGCTTGTTTAACCCTCATTTTTATTCTAAGAATACCAAAATAAAAGTATTATTTGCCATTAGAAATAATTTGCTATTAGAAATAATATTTGCCATTAGAAAGCTGGAGGCACAGACGCCTCCGCAGACCTCAGGGGGTTAACTAGCTCTGTACCCAGTGTGAACTTTGCAGGCAGATGCCAAGACAAATTTGAAAATTAACCTATATAAAACATTTTAGAATAACATATATCTAAGCTTTCTTAAAGAAGTATATTTAATGTGTTAAAACCCCGAACTTCCATTTGTCTTTTCAAACTCACCTTTAGGCAATTATCCAAATTTCTCTCCAAATGCTATGTAATGTATTGTCTATTCATGTAAATAAGTAGCCAAGTATTTATAATTAAGCTCATAAATTCTTCTATCATCACAAGTTTAAAGCAAAAGTTTTTTTTTTGCTTGATCTGTACATGATCTAGAATTTTTGTAGAGCCAAGGCAATACTAAACTAATGCTCTAACAGGACTTGTGCTTCTTGTTGTTATAGAAACACTGACACCTTGCACGCATGCAACTTTAGGTTAGATCAAGTGGGGAGAATAGAAATGAAGGTTGATGAAAATTGAATTTCCCCCTGTTGATGCAAATTTCCCAGTGCTAAGGGGTTTCAGGAGTCTGAATGTAAAAGATTAAAGAATGTTGAATGTTGGACTTTACATTTACAGAATTTGGCAGACGCCCTTATCCAGAGCGACTTACATTTATACAACTAAGCAATTGGGGGTTAAGGGCCTTGCTCAGGAGCCCAGCAGTGGTGGCTTGGTAAAACTGGGAATTGAACCTACAATCCTTGGGTTGGCAGTCCAACACCTTAACCATGTTATTATTTGTACTTCTTATCAAAAGGGTTTTATTAGACAAGAATAGATAGTAAAAAACTAAACTAAACTAAAATAAAAATAATTGTATCATACACAATGCCATCAGCCTTAGGAAGTAACGCTTACTTAGGAACTTAGGGTGTGCCATAAATTTCCATACCTTGAAAAAGTATTCATACCCCACTGAAGTTTTTTACATTTTGTCACTTTACAACCACAAATTTATATTGTATGTATTTTATTGAGATTTTATGTAATACACCAACACAAAGTAGCGCATAATTGTAAAGTGGAACGAAAATGATATCAAAAAATTTTCAAAATTTTAAGCAAACATATATTTGAAAAGTGTGACATGCATTTGTATTCAACCCCCTGTACTCTGATACCCCTAAAAAATCAGGTGCAATCAATTGCCATAGAAAGTCACCTTATGAGTCCACATGTGTGTAATTTGGTCTCAGTATGAATACACCTCTTTTGTAAAGGCCTCATTGATTTATTAGAGAACACAAGTGAACAAATAGCATCATAAAGACTAAGGAACTCACCAGACAGGTCAGAAATAAAGTTGTGGAGAAGTTTAAGGCAGGGTTGGGTTATAAAAATTATCTCAAGCTTTGAACATCTCAAGAAGCACTGTTCAATCCATCATCCAAAAATGGAAAAAGTCTACCACAACTGCAAACCTACCAAGACATGGCCGTCCACCTAAACTGACAGATCGGGCAAGAAGAGCACTGGTCAAAGAAGCAGCCAAGAGGCTCATGGTCACTCTGGAGGAGCTGCAGAAAGAATATGGGAGAATATGTCCACAAAACAACTATTAAGTCGTGGACTTCAAAAATCTGGCCTTTACGGAAGAGTGGCAAGAAGTAAGCTATTGTTGAATGAAAGAAGGCCTGTTTGCAGTTTGCCACAAGGTCATGTAGGGAACACAGCAAATGTGGAATAAGGTGCTCTGGTCAGATAAGAGCTAAATGGCCTAAATGCAAAGCGCATTGCGTGGTGGAAAAGTCATGCTGTGGGAATGCTTTTCTTCAGCAGGGACAGGGAAGCTGGTCAGAGTTGATGGAAAGGTGGATGAAGCTACAGTATATACAGGGAAATCCTGGAAGAAAACCTGTTGCAGGCTGCATAAGACTTGAGACTAGGAAAAAGATTCACCTTTCACCAAGAGATTGACCCCTAAACATACAGCCAGAGCTGCAATGGAATCGTTTGGATCAAAGAATATTCATGTGTTAGAATGACCCAGTCAAAGTCCAGACTTAAATCCCAGTAAGCATCTGTGGCAAGACTTAAAAATTGCTGTTCACACAGGCTCCCTACCAATCTGGCTGAGTTTAAGATATTTTGCGAAGAAGAATGGGCAAAATGACAGTCTCTACATGTGTAGAGACATACCACAAAAGACTTGCAGCTGTTATTGCAGCGAAAGGTGGCTCTACAAAGTATTGACGCAGGGGGGCTTAATACAAATCCACACCACGCTTTTCAGATTTTTTTTTGCTTTAAATTTTTAAACTCGTATCATTTTTGTTTGACTTCACAATTATGTGCTACTTTGTGTTTGTGTGGTGACAAAATTCAAGGGGTATGAATACTTTTTTAAGGGACTGTACATATATACAAAATATATATTTTCTCATCCCAATTAATTTTTAACTTTGGTAGCATTTGAAGGCCATGGTGTATCAGGGAAAGATAAAAAACATAAATCATTTCAAGGAACGTATCATCAACTCCATTACAAGCATAACTCCAGCTGTGCTTAAACGTGTTCTTTAGCAGTGGCAGGGACACGCATCGAAATGTGTTTACAAAACAATAGTTTTTTTATGTATGAAAACTTATGAGACACCCTGTATTTCTTTCGTTTAAATTGATAGCGGAAATATCACTACAAGACTTGCACAGCTAAGTAAGATTCAAAGAAAAACTCCACCATTCTTTTTTTGTTCCCGTGTGTAATTAAGTGTGAAATGTGACTAACTGACATTGCTAGCACAGTTACAATAACGTAAACAAAAATGTGCAATAAATTCTTTGCACACGGTTTTCCTGTGCTATGTTTAATGCCATATTCAATGAGGCGGTAAATACTGTACTTAATTTTACAAAGTGCAATACAGCAGTTAGAAAACGCTGTTGTATTCTAGCAGCTGTATTCTCGTATTAAAGTTGAATAGAAGTTTGATAAAACTGAAGAGAAGAAAGGATTAACATGTTGCTGCATTGTCTATATGAACTGTAGCCATATGGGCTAGAATTTAGTGGTGTTATAGGCACTGTTAATTAACATTAAAGTAATAGTTTAGAATGAAATCTGGGATGACATTAAATATTAACTCAATTTATAGTGTGTACTTCCCAAAATTTCATCACCTTGTTGGAAGCAAACAAGTCTTTAACATGTCTTTATATGCTGTAGCTTTGACGTTTTGCTTCGCAGGAACTAGGAGACCCAAACACTGCTCCAGCATGACAATACATGTACTGTGCACAAAGACCATGAACCCCAAGGAAAAAAGTTAAAGACTTTCAGTGAATATGGCCTCCAGAACAAACAAATCAGCTTTGTGACTTTGTCCTGAACCAATTTAAATTCAACATAAACCTAATTTAAATCAGATTCACTGAGACCTGATATCTGTGTTCCTTCGAGGTCCTGGACATTATTGTAAAAGCCAGATAATAAACCCTAAACATCAAAATGCTGCACAATTATCCACATTCATCTCTGTGCTTGATTAGTAGCATTTTATTAAAGTGTGAATTGGACATAGATAATTAAACAATAATACCTGGGGAAGAATACTGTACCATCTGCTTGTTTCTGTTTCACTCAGTAAAACACGATAAGGCACCGGTAACTAAAGTGCCAATGCAACACATGAAATTAGCCTGAAAACTCTAAAAATCTGGACTGCTTTATAAAGTTAAGAGGGGGCGCTGAATATTAATGTGTCTTTGGCTTTATTACCTGAGCCAGACAGATATAAACACAAAGAGACAGTGATATGGCTTAAGAGATTAATCCAAAAGCAGAAGCAAAAAGTATAAGTAATTAAGGTGTTGTAAAATAAAGTCTCCTTGATATGGCGAGCAGCTGAGCAGACAGCAGAGGTGTAATGATGATGGATGGCTGCATTACACAGCTGGTATTTTACACTCAGAAAGGTCTCCATTATGCGTGTGTTTATCTGTAAGTGTGCTGGACATATGGGACTTGCAGTTCTCTTTTGGCCCTGGCTAGAGAGCATCTGACTTTTCATTTTCAGAGCAGCAACAGCAAAAGAACTCTAAATTATCCTTAGTCCTAATCACATGCCTTCACCATCAAGCCTGGTGGCATTTTACCTCCTTCTTTTCCCCTAGCACTACCTTCTCGATATGAAACAAACTAAATTACCATTAAAAAGCAGCCCCTTCACAGCGGAAACAAAATAGTGAGCACATGTGATGGATCTGCGTATTGCGTTTAGCGCCAGCCACCCTGCAGCAGTCACTCAACCGCTGCTGTGAGGGCCATCTAATGCTCGTGATAACGCCGACTCATTACGTTGTCATATCCTTTAGGACTGACTTCCTGTCAGCTCAAACAAAGCCATGACACCCACTCTACAGTACAGGCCAATCAAATTCCTCGAAAGTGAGCAGAGGACATTTTATTATCCCTCACTGTATAGACAGCTCTTGAGGCTGACTGACAAGGAGAAAGAGAGAAAAAGGGCATGGAATATATAATCTCTAATACATTATGCACACACGAGTTTTAGGCTCACATCACTGTCGAGACATTTGGATAAAAGTTGAGGCCAAAAACTTTTGACAGTTCAAGGCACAGCTAGCAGGAGCAGAGATTTCCCCTCCTGCACAACTAGCAAGGAATTGAGCAAAACCTCAGAACTGCCACCACTGCATTCTGGCTCAGTAGAACAAAAGTTCACCCAAAGCATTCTTTGAAACATAGATAGAGAGCAATGCACCCTAAATGTTGCCCCTGTCTGGTGCATGCAAACATAATGAGGCCACAATGAGCTTCTTTCCGCTCCTGCAATTAATGCCTCAGATGGAAGCAGCTGCTGGAGTGAAACAAGGTACAGGTAACCTGGCAGGAATGAAAATATGCCTGACAATTTTTCGCGCAGTTGAATAAGTCTTTTACAGTAATTTTTTAAAAGAGTAATTTTTTTCTTTCATAGAGTGGAATACAGTGACAATATGAGTGAATAGGAAACTGCAAAAATACTACAAAATAGAGCATTCATTTATTAAATTATTGTTTTTTCTGTTTTATTAAAAGAGTGCATCTAACATAACTGCTATTGTCTATATGACTATCGATTCTTCCACAGCGAATCATCTGTCTTCACCTAACCCTATTTTCTACATCCTCTTCACTCACACCCACTAACTTCATGTCCTCTTTTATCACATCCATATAGCTTCTCTTTGGTCTTTCTCTTTGCCTTCTGACTGGTACCCTACCAATATTTACTATCCCTCCTCTGTACATGTCCAAACCACCTTAATCTGGCCTCCCTGACTTTCTCCCCAAAACATCTAACATGAGCCGTTCCCCTGATGAACTCGTTCCTAATCTTGTCCAACCTTGTCACTCACAAAGAAAACCTCAACATCTTCAGCTCTGCTACTTCCAGCTATCGATTATTATTTATTATTATTTATATTCTGTCTATGTAAAATTATGTACAATAACTCCAGATATAACATTTTATTTCAAAATTCCACATATTTGTTTTATTTTGGACTTGTTTATATGTCAAAATTAATATAGTGACTAATTCCCACTATTAACTTTCTAATAATTAGGCCTTTATAAACTCGAAAACAAGAAAAAATTAACATAAGCCTGCCTCATGTCACGGTCGCAGTTCCCCTTTTATGTTGAAAGACTTCTGGTTTTCTGCTTTTAGTCTTCCTGTTTTGGTTCTTTCATTATTGTTTTCAGGTGTTTCTTATTTTGTCTGCTGATTTCCACGTGTATATATACCTGTATTTCTGTTAGTCTTTGTTCTGCGTTATAAATGTAGCATGGCTGTTTGTGTCTCCGGCGAAACTGCAAAAGTTTCTGGAACTTCTATTTAATAATAACTAAATAAAAAGATAAATCGCTAGAACATATGAAGAGACAATCTACACACGCTTTCTAGGGCTGGTAAAAAATATATGCTACCTTAAGCCTAGTTCTAACTCTAATATAAGGCTATCACGGCAGATGATAAATGATTGTAACCCTGAATGAGAGTTCAGGTTTGTTATGATTATGCTGTTCAAAGTCAAGATACAGACTAAGAAGGAAGCAAACATGCTGTATTCTTACACCATCATCAGGAAATAACACTAGGCCTAAGGATGTCATTATATTACCTGAAGGCATGATGTCAGCTTGAACTCTGAAGACTGGTGCACTCTATGAATGCACTGTGTCTCTCTGTCTTAAGTTGTCAACAATAATCGGGTCAGCCAGGGTCCCAGTTGTTATAAAACTGAGAAAACATGGTGTGTAGATGAAACTCATTTAAGGATTGCACATTCCTCTCATTTCATTTCACAGTGCCGACTCCTCAGCGGGGAGAAGCAGTGCTGGTATTAGGAGAAAAATTTCACTTCTTTTGTGAATGAGATAAATGGAGAGACAGCATACCTCAACGCTATGTAAAAAAAGGAAAATGAAAGAAAGAGGAGAAAATAGAAAAAGGGAAAGTGCAGGAGGAGATGCGAGAGAAGGATCAGAGGAAGGATGCCACACAAATGGATAGATAAAAAGAGACAGTAAAAGGGAGGGGCTCAGAATGAGTCATTCTTTGCCTCTGACTGCAAAGCTTAGTAATGGCTGATTTTCACAGCTGTTAGGGAGTTAATCTTGCTGCATGCTGACGTATGTAATTGTTGTTGTTTGTCAGAGAGAGGGCTAGCGCACCTTTAAAGACCAGAAATGGCAAAGAGCCATTCTATATTTTTATGTGCAACACCGCACTAGAGAGACATAACAGGAACTGCACATTTCATTGACACGTTATAATCAGCACATTGGGATTTTCTACACAAAAACAGATCGATAGTTATCACAGGATGGTTTACTAAACAAAACACATTCTGTGTATATACATGGGCTTCATGCTAAAACAGCCTGTTGATGAGAGAGTGGAGAATAAACAGACATTTAGGGCTTTATATAGCAGATAAAAAAGCTCTATATGCAAGTCTGGTAAGCAGAAAAGCAGAATGCATGATACAAAACATGAGGTGGATACCCACATTTGGATGTTTAGATAAATGCATAAGCAGGGGTAAAGGTGCCCGATTAAAGTGAAACATTTGCCACAAATTTAGAATTTGTCTGTTTTTAATTTGTATAAAATAGCACATATATATACAGCTGTATTTCTATCTCTGGAAGTAAAACTTCTCGAACAATTGTAGTATTAATCGATTATATTATTATTAATATTCGATTATGACTGTTTGACTTTTTAAAGTAGAAATATAATTTCAGTCAGTATTAGGTAAAAGTATCTGTGTGTACGCTATCTATCGCCTTTAAGTTGTTGTCACTCCTAAAAGAAACTGTGCAATGTGCTGTCTTTAACAAACCGTTCAAATCAATATCTGTGAAAAAAGTAAGATGAAGGGAGCAAAATTCAATTTTGGGGCATGAGGAAATAGTATTAACTTAATTTTTTAAATCCATACAATGGAATGTAAGCTGAGTTTTTGGGACTAAAACTGCAATGGGTAGACGAATAACCACAATGTGTGTACTGCAGCAGCAGTATATATCAATTCTCAGGATTTATACACATATAAACAGATTTTTTTGGGGGAAACAGTAACAAAGCAAAGATAGCATAAATAAATATAAACATATTGTGAAATTAACTGATGTGCGACATGTGATATGGAGATAATCTATTCTACATTACACTTTACTATACTATACTGTACAAATACTACACTATTATATACTGTACTACATTATATTACAGTATCCTACACTTTAATAAACTATAAACTACTGTATAGCACCCACCTTTCTCCCTCAGACCTTGCTGCTTAAACTGATATTTAGAATAGGGAAACCCTCAGATATGTAAGGAAACTTGGCAAAAATCTGCAGAATACACTGTTAGAACACACACTTATTCAGAAAAGATAAATATGCTATGTCAAACTGCACTAATATTTACTGCATGCAGTCTGAGGCAAAAGATTTGGCTAGTAAGCTGTTGTGGCTGTTCAAATAAATTCTTTTAGAAGGATTCAAGAATTCTATTAGTTAATACATATACAATTCTATTTTATTTAGACAGAATTAATTACTTCACAGCTAGCTTAGCGTATGTATTAAAATATAATTTACTTTTACTTTTAGCCTACCCTATAAAGTTTTTGCCAACTATAGTACATAAGGCCAGTGCAAAGTTGCAATTTTCTAGACACAACAGACAGCAATGTTTAAAAAACAGAAAAAGCTCGCTTTTGTAAACAGCACTGGATTTTGTGCGCTATTCCAACCTACTGAGCTTTATTTAAGAAACTGAAATTTTATTTCAATCTCCTAGAAGCAGGGAAAATAAGATTTGTCCATCCCTGATGCTACAAATAGAACAATTGTTTAGATAGCTTGTAACAAATTTAGATTATGAATTTCTCCACCACAGTATTACAAAGTACAAACTTTTTTAAAAAGAAGACATGTGAAGCATAATAATGACTCCTGAGAATAAAATAAAAAAACCCAGTTGAAGTTCAGCAGAAAGGGCAGGTTTGACATCCAGCCTGGCCAGCGGCGACACACCCAACTGCTCCACTGCTCATAACGTAAAGTGTCAGAAGAGATGAGCGGAAAGCAGGGAAGACATGGATTAGGGCTCTAATGAGGGGTGCTGTGTCATGTAAAACATAGAGTAATTGAGAACGAAAAAAAGGAAAATTCTAATTAAGGCTATAAATCACTCTTGTCTGGGTCCATTATCAAAGCTATAGCTCTCTTATGCAGGTTCTTGACCCTTCTTTAAAAAAAAAAACCCAGTGACCACAGAGGGGCTAGAACTATGGCCTGACGAGCTGAGACGGATTAGTCTTGAGTGAGAGCTGATATGCATAAAATAGCGTTTATTGGCATGTAACAAGAAGTTTATTTTACTTTTCAATCTAGTTACTACAGGCCACTGAGTCCATAGATGTTTAATGGACATCCATCTGTTAGACATTATGCAGAACGGTTGTCACAAGCCTATAAAATTCACCGGGCAAAGCTAAACTGATATATTTCACTGCAGCAATTCAGATGCTTATTTTTTAGACAAAGCAACTGTTTTATCTGATTTTACTGTTTGACTTTTGTTAAATTTACAGAGATTAAACAATAAAAACAGATCAGGGTAAATTATTATTTAAATAATTCGAAATGCATGACACGCCTTTGCCTCCGTACCCCTCACTTGACCACTGTTTTCTTCATGTCTTCCCTCTTGAGATGCACTAAACTGGAAAGCTGAGGTAGCATGCCGAGTGTGAGTGTACCACCAATGGGGAACTCGCAGGCTGTCAGGACATTCAAACTGACCTTTTTCAAGATCATTAAAATGGAAAACACGAAACAGGGGGTGTGTTTCACGCCACTTGGCCTTTAGTTTCTGCACAAAGGGCTGTTGTGTCTGCAGACCACAAGTAAAAGATCATATTATGGCTTGTTCGTTTTTTACGTATGCTTTTTGGAATCCTGAGATTTAAGCTCTAAGGAAAATGCAATAAGGCATTTTTAAGAAAGTCGTCATATGCACAAAACACATTGTAAACAAACGCACATCCATTTTTGTTTTGCACACAGTTTAAAATATCAGAATGTTCCTGCTTCCTATCTTTTTTCTTTATGCATAGCGTATTAAATCTCTAATGCATAACAGAACAGAAATAAAATCCTGTTGGACTGGACTACAGAACCACTTCAATTGTTGCATAGAAAAAGCTGAATGCCTCTTAGGACATCCTTTTACTTTTGATATGTCAATGAAAGCGAATCTAAGACATAAATTTCTACTTAGGTACTAAAAGAAGGTCTTTTAAGGATTCAAAATGAGGCTCAGTTGCACAACATTTAAGATCAATGAAGGGTCAGCAGGTAAACTGTGTGCTGTATAATGTAAATGCATTTGGGGGCCTTCACCTTGTACACCAATCGATTTACAACCATTCCCAGGCTTTCAGAAACCTTGATTGATTTTACACTTTGTAAGAATTACAAAGTATTTGCATGCGAGTTAAAGCAACGTTGCAAAGCATTGTGGAGGGGTCTGATAATTTTGGGTTTAACATGCTGGTTTTAGCCCGTGGGTGGTGTGGAGGCAGTGTAGGAAAATGAATGGAGGAGCTGGTTCATTTTTTACACTCGGCAGCGATGCTCTGCCATTGCTCAGGATTATGGCAGGCTGACAGCCCCCGCCTTTGCAAGGAGATTGATGCTATACAGGCCTCAGCAGACTGAGACAGTATATAGCCTCAACCCTTTCTTGTTTGACTGAAGACTGTATTCTATTCTAACTCTGTAATTAATTCCTATTCTACCATTTTTTTCAGAATCAATCTGAGTTCATTTCAGCGACATAAAAGCTAAATAAAAGAAAGAAAATGTCCGGAAACCCTCTGCAGATTTCTAAGAGGCATTATGTTTTTGTTGCTTAACACTTCATTCCTGACAAGATGCTATTTGACAGCCCTACTCAGACAAAAATGCTGCAGTTCTATCAATTTACGCTTGAAGAGGTGGAAGGCACTACATGCGGATTTTATGTGACTTACAAGATTACACAAAAATGTATTTCATATTACCCTCATGATGGAATGATTTCCTTATTTGAGGCAGTTTCATTGAGCTCATCACTGATGACCTCCTGACAGGTTGATCAGCACATTAAGTGCAGTCTATCAAGCGGTGTAAAAGAAAGAGATAAAGCAAAAAATCCTTTTGAAGACTCCACTCTGTTCACGGGGCTGTAATCTTCTTTCACTATCCCCTGCAGTCTTACAACCTGATACTAAAATCTGCTTCTGTTTGCTAGTTATCATGGGCCTTCCAGCTGAAGATAAAAAAAATTATTAGTTTGTTGTAGTTTTCATATTTCCTTTTCTTATCAAAAATCAGTACAAGCAGGACAGAAAAAAAGCTGTTGGTTTAAAGTTTAAAGTTTTTAATTAAAAAGGCAAACATGCATGATTATGGTAAAAATAGATAAAACTTGTTACTCATATTTAATTTGCTAGCTAGCATGTATCATTTACAACCTAAATTTCTGAAACGTTGAGACATTTTTAACAACTTGAATTGAATGAAAACTAAAAGAGAATTAAATCAGCCATTATTTTATTTACAATAGAACATAGATAACATAACTAATGCTAGTTACTAACTAAAATAACTAATTTTTTTCCCCCTTTTTTGCTTAAAATGAGCTTATTTCAAATTTGATGGCTGTTTAAAATAGTTGGCATGGGGCATGTTTACCATGGTGTAGCCTCTCCTCTTTGTACTATTCTACTATGAAGCCATGCTGTTGTAATAGCTGCATTATGTGATTTTGCACTGTCCTGCTGAAATACACAAAGTCTTCCCTGAAACTAACATTGTTGCTCTAAAACCTTTATTTTCCTTTCAGCATTAATACCTTGGCCCATTTAGTAATGTTTATTACATAATCATGCCCATGAGTGATGCAGTATTGTCTGAGGACCCGAAGACCACGGGCATCCAATAAAGGTTTTCTGTCTTTTCCCTTACACACAGAGATTTTTCCAATTTCTCTAAATCTTTTAATGGTGTTATGCACTGTAGATGATAAGATTAGCAAAGCCTTTGCAATTTGATGTTGAGGAATGTGACAGGTCAGACTAAGACCAGTTCATATACCCCCTTATGAATATTAAAATACTGCTCCGTCACCCTGGAGCCAGGCCTGGGAATGGGGCATTGTGGATTGTGATGCAGTTCAGGAAGGAGACCTCAGCAACCCAATCCTTTGACAAAGAATCTGGCTATTGGGACAAGGAAGGAGCTGGCAGTTGTGCAGGAGGTTGAGTGGTACTGGCTAGATATGGTTGAGCTGGCCTCCATGCACTGCTTAAGCTCTGGAACCCAACTTCTTGAGAGAGGCCGGATCCTCTTCTAGTCTGGAGTTGCGCATGGTAAGAGGTGGCGGGCTGAGGAAATCTTATTCATAGCTTCCCAGCCATGTCTTAGGAGTTTTTCCTGGTAAATAAGAGGTAAATGTTCTGCTGGGGGATTTCAACGCCCACGTGGGCAACGACAGTTTTACCTGGAGAGGCATGATTGGGAGGAACAGCCTGCCCGATCTGAACCAGAGTGGGGTTTTGTTACTGGACTTCTGTGTTCAAGTTCAAGTTCAAGAAGCTTTATTAATGCACTTTATATATATGGTTGAAATGACAATAAAGCTCCTTGAACTTAAACTTGACATTTTAACCATATATAGCTGATGCAGTACACAGTAAAATGAAATAACGTTACTTCAGGATCCCATTGTGCTACACAAAAACACAGAATTACACAGACAACAAACAACAAAGAGCTACTGAACAGAACAAACATAAAGTGCATGTGTGCTACCTGGTGCAAACAATGCAGAACAGACAGTGCAATTAACAATACAAACATTACAAAAGACAGTGCAATAAAGACTATACAGAACAGAACATAACACTGTACAGAACATTCAATAGCGCCAACCAGATTATAAAAATGTGCAGGTAAGACAGGAATGTGCAAGTAAACAGCAAGATTTTGTGCAAGATTTTGTACAATCAGCATTTTAAAGTGGCTGTGCTTAACAAAAATGTATTTTTTGTGTTTCCATTTATTTGTGTTAAGTAAGCGTGTGAGTGTGTGTTAGTTGAGGTAGTTCAGTTCTGTGTGTTGAGCAGCCTGATGGCTTGAGGAAAAAAACTGTTACATATTTGTGTTGTGAGAGCCCGAATGCTTTTCCAGAGGGCAGGAGTGTGAAGAGTGTGTGTGAGGACTGTGTGGGATCATTCACAATGCTTGTGGCTTTGCGGATGCAGCGTGTGGTGTAGATGTCTGTTATGGAGGAAAGAGAGACTCCAATGATCCTCTAAGCTGTTCTCACTATTCTCTGCAGGGTCTTATGATCCGAAACGGTGCAGTTCCCGAACCAGACAGTGATGCAGCTGCTCAAAATGCTCTCAATGGTGCCTCTGTAGAACATAGCCAGGATAGGAGGTGGAAGATTGGCTTTCCTTAGTCTTCGGAAGTAGAGGCGCTGCTGGGCTTTTTTTACAAATAGAGCTGTTGTTGAGTGGCCAGGTAAGGTTCTCCATCAGGTGAACACCAAAAAATTTGGTGCTATTGATGATCTCTACCGAGGATCCGTCAATGTTTAGCAGAGAATGGTCGCTCTTTCCTTTTTAAAGTAACAACTATCCCCTTTAGTCTTGTCGACGTTCAGAGACAGGTTATTGGCTTTACACCAGGCTGTTAGCTGTTTCACTTCCTCTCTGTATGCTAACTCGTCATTCTTGCTGATGAGACTCACCACGGTCGTGTCATCAGCAAACTTGACGATGTGATTTGAGCTGTGCATTGCCACACAGTCATGAGTCAGCAATGTAAACAGCGGTGGGCTGAGCACACAGGCCTGTGGGCCCCCAGTGCTTAGCATAGTGGTGCTGGACATGCTGCTTCCAATCCGGACTGACTGAGGTCTTCCTGTCAGAAAGTCCAGGATTCAGTTGCAGATGGAGGTGTTCAGGCCCAGCAGGCTCAGCTTCTTGATCAGATGCTGAGGTATAATTGTGTTAAATGCTGAACTAAAGTCTAAGAACGGCATTCGTATGTATGTGTCTTTATTGTCCAAGTGTGTGAGGGCCAGATAGAGGGTTGTGGCAATGGCATCATCCGTGAAACGATTCGGACGGTACGCAAACTGTAATAGGTCCAGTGTTGGAGTCTTAATGTGCCTCATGATGAGCCTTTCGAAGCAGTTTATTATGATGGGTGTGAGCGTGGTGGGACGGTAGTCACTGAGGCAGGAGACTGCTGACTTTCCCGCCACAGGGATGATGGTAGCGGTTTTGAGGCACATCTGCTAGTTGTTCTCCTCACAATGGCCATGGTTAGACAGAGCACCTGGTTATTGGGCGTAGAGGGGAGGAGGCGTGGTCTGCCTCATTGCCACGTTTAACTGCACCTCAAACCAGGCGTAGAAATCGTTTAGCGAAGGGAGGCATCACTGTTACAAGCAGGTGGAGTTGTCTTGTAGTTAGTGAACGTCTGGATGCCCTGCCACATGCGCAGAGTGTCTCTGTTGTCCTAAAGTGGTCATGGATTTTATTACCGTATGCACGCTTTGCCTCTCTAAAAGCTCTAGACAGTTTTTAGGGCCGTCTTGATTTTTGACCTAAAGGCGAAGTCCCTGGACTTCAGTAGCGCACACACCTCTGTGGTCATCCACGGTTTCTGATTGGAGCATGTGATGCTTTTGGAGACACGCACAACATCAATGCACTTGCCAATATAGCTGATCACTGATGTCGTGTACTCCTCCAGGTTAACAGAGTTGTTGGTTGCAGCCTCCTGCAAGGATGCTCCAGGGATGTTTGTGTAAACAAGATCCAGAGTGTTTTACCCTTTCATCGAAAGTCCACATGGTAGAATTTAGGGAGCACTGTTTTGAGATTTGCGTGGTTGAAATCTCTGGCGATGATAAACAGTCCGTCGGGGTGTGCATTCTGCAGATCACTAATAGCCGCGTACAGTACATAAAGCGCCTCCTTAGCATTAGCACTGGGTGGAATGTACACCCCGACAATGAAAAGAGCTGTGAATTCCCGTGGTAAATAAAATGGCCTGCATCTAACAGTCACAAACTCCACTAGCGAGGAACAGAAAGTAGAAACAATCACTGAGTTCTTACACCATTTAGTGTTGATGTAAACACACACAACACCACCGCGAGTCTTACCGCACAGAGCTGTTTTTCTTTCGGCACAAAATGATGTTATCCCGTCTAGCTAAATGGCGGCATCCGGAACTAAATACAATAACAGTTTCTAAATTCACACCGTGTAGTTCGCTGCAGTCGGATGTAGTCTAGTTTATTGTCCAGGGAGAAAACATTAGCTAGTAGTATGGATGGGAGTGCCGGCCGGCTTGGGTTTGTTTTTTGCCTAGCACGGACCTCCGCCCGCTTTCTCGCGCACCGCTGCCCACATCTTTTCTCCCGGCCGCCGGCATCATAACAAGCCGAGGTCGCAAAGTTTGTTTTGTATATCTTCATGCAGGTAGGTTGCTGCATGATTATTATACCGAAAAAGCCTCTGGTGTTCGTATACATGGACACCAATGTCTCTGGTGTCCATGTGCCATTCTTGGTTGGGCTAAAAACATGGATATCACCATTTTTGGATCCGGAGTGGCCGCTGCCGTACCGCCATCTTGGAATGCTGTGCTAGTCACTTGTCCATAACGAACACTATCTAGGACAGAGGTCAATGATTGACTTTGTGATTGTGTCATCTGACCCCAGGCCATATGTCTTGGACACTCAGGTTAAGAGAGGTGCTAACCTGTCAACTGATCACCACCTGGTGGCTAGCTGGATCCGGCAGACCCAAACGTATCATTTTTGTTGGGAACGCCTGGCTGAACCCTCTATCGGAGGGGTCTTCAACTACCACCCCAGGAGAGCTTCAACCAGATCCCAGGGGAGAATAAAACTGAAGAAGGAGTCCTATCAAGCATGGTTGCTGGACTCCTGAGACAGCCGATGGGTACCAAAAGATCAAGCAGGCTGCAGCCCGGGTGGTCGTAGACTTGGGCCTGGGAGGAGTTTGGTGAGGCCATAGAGGAGGATTTTAGAAAATTCTGGCCTATTGTTCGGAGCCTTAGAAGGGGGAAACAGTTCTCAGCCAAAGATGTTTACAGTGGAGGTGGAATGCTGTTGACCTCAACTGGGGAGAAAGGAGTTCTTTGAGGATCTCCTCAACCTCACCAACACAGCTTAAAGGAAGCAGAGGCTGGGGACTGTTGATTCGCCCATCATCCAGGCTGAAGTCACAGAGGTAGTCGGCAAGCTTCTCGGTAGCAGGGCACCAGGGGTCCACCCTAAGTACCTTAAGTCTCTGGATGTTGTGGGGCTGTCTTGGCTGACACGTCTTTACAACATAGCATGGCGGTTGGGGCAGAACCTCTGGACTGGCAGACTGGTTGTACCTCTTTTTAAGAAAAGGGACCAGAGGGTGTGTTGCAACCACAGGGGGATCACATTAGTCTTACACATTCCCTCCCCGGCAAAGTTTATGCCAGAGTGCTGGATATTGGCCAATAGTTGAAGTTGAATGCAGTTAAATGCAGTTTTAGTCCTGGACATGAAACACTGGACCAGATCTATACCCTTACTAGGTTTGCCCAATCAATCTACATGTGTTTTGTGGACCTGGATAGGGTATTTGACCATTTTCCCAGTGGAATCCTGTGGGGGGGTGCTCAGGGAATATGGGGTCAGGGGCTCTTTGCTAAGGGCTGTCTGATCTGTCCTGAGCAGGAGTTTGGTTCGCATTGCCGGCATTAAGTCAGACCTGTTACCGGCGCATGTCAGACTCCAGCAGAGCTGCCCTTTGTCACCAGTTCTTTTCATCATTTTCATGAACAGAATTTCGAGGTGCAGTCAAGGACCAGAAGGAGTCTGGTTTGGGGACTGAAGGATTCCATCTCTGTATTAAGCCCAGACCTTCCGTGTGCACTGGAGACGTATCCACCAGACGAACCAGGATGAGAATCAGCACCTTCAAGTCCGAGGCCATGTTTTTCGACTGGAAAAAGATGGTTTGCCCACTGCAGGTTGGAGAAGAGATTATGCCTAAAATGGAGGAATTAAAATATCTTGGGGTCTTGTTCACAAGTAAGGAGAAGATAGAGCACAAGATTGAAAGACGGATCTGTGCAGCGGCAGCAGTAATACGTGTATGGGTCTGTTGTGAAGAAGTAGCTAAGCCGAAAGGCAAAGCTCTCGATCTACCAATCAATCTATGTTCCTACTCTCACCTATAGTCATGAGATTTGGATTGTGACCAAAAGAATGAGGTCTTGGATACAAGCAGACAAAATGAGTTTCCTTCCTAGGGAGGTGTTCCGGACGTCTGGTATAAGCAGTGGCAGTGCTGGGTCTGCATGGGTCTGTCTTTAAACGCCTAGCCTTCACAGCAGTTACTAATTACATTTCAAAGCGGAAACTGATCACAGAGACAATTACTCAGACTGAGTGAACTGAAACATCCCCTATTTTAGCAAATCCATTGTGATTATACATGGTAATATGTGTTTTATTCATGATTACAAGCATGTAACACACACAACAGTGGTGGAAAAGGATATGTGGGTGTAAGTGTTAAAGAGTAAGAGAGAAAAAAGAGGGCATTAACTGTTATATCCAAGTGCAAGGCCAACTCCCGAGAGAGTGGAACAGAGATGCGCTTTTTCCCCTGATTTGAAGCTGCTTTTTTAGATCATGCACTCTCCAGGCTTTGTAGACAATTACTAAACAACACAGTCTGATAACAGCAAATCCTCCCAATAGATCCTCTTATGTCAAACTGTACATAGTGTGAAGTGTAAATGTTTGCGTTGTCACATTTTCAGATCACTACTGGTTGGTAAAGAAAACAAAACCTACAATAATGTATACACTGTGTGTATATATAGCCATATTTATAGGCAGTTTACCAGCACACCCACATTAGTATGCCTTTCCAGACTGTTGGAACACACAGTTTCACAGTTTTAGAATATCTTTCTATGTTGTAGCATTACATTATGCACTTACTGGAACTGAGAGGCCTGTTAAGTGCCTAAACTTACTAATACTAATGTCTGAAAGAACAAAATATGGAACATGGAAAACATATATAAAAGTTTAAAGGTTATTAAAGATGTAAGAGGAAGAGAAAATTTTGGAAAAGAATGGTAAAAAACATGTCGATGTGATGGTCATGTGTCTCAATTGTTTTGTCTATATAGTGTCATTTGGTAACTGAGAGAGTGAGAAAGACAGACTGACAATCGTTGTCTTGATATCACTGCCTTGATTAGAATTCATAATGGAGATAAAAAAGAATTCATAATGGAGATAAAAAAGAAAGACATTTGACTATATAAAACAAAATATAAATTTCCATTGATTTTTTTAATAGCTTTAATGTCATATACAGAAGGGGTCGTACAACCTGAAAATACCTGGAAAAAAGTACTTTAAGCTTCAAGGTCCTAAAGCCCATGGTTTTTAAAATTTAAGTTTTTTAGTAATATGCCTACAATAAAGTTGTTTAGTTAACACAAGCCTATGCAATTTTCATACTTTATTCTATGTCACAAATTATATTGTATTTTTTATTGCTTTTAGGTGTCTTTCAAGAGCTGCTAACGTGGCCAAATGGAACTACAGATTGTAACATCGATATTAAACTATTTGGCAAACAGGGTAACTCTCAATTTATTTATGCCCACACTCTTGCATACTATCCCTAACGCCAAACCTCTCGTTCACAATTCATATTCACAATCATCCAGAAAAAATATTTGTTGAAAGTATTGGTAATGAATTCTTGTGGCTGAGTAGTAGTTTGTTATAACCTTGTAGAATTTTATTTCTAGGAATTGTATTTAGGCTTTAATTCCTTTTATTGATTAATAAATAATTTAAACAGAAATCGATCACCAAGCTGAAGTTTTCTACAATGATTCAGAAGCCAATAAAACCAGAGTAACGCTAATTTCTGGCTTGGTTTACAATAATCCCTGCAGCAGTCTACAAATAAATAACTCCAATTAAATTCCACTTAGAAAATCCTTTTCTATAGCTCTTGTTACGTAGTCA
This sequence comes from Bagarius yarrelli, assembly GCA_005784505.1. NCBI lineage: Eukaryota > Metazoa > Chordata > Actinopteri > Siluriformes > Sisoridae > Bagarius > Bagarius yarrelli. The sequence goes on along the minus strand of VCAZ01000003.1, from coordinate 7,656,495 downwards.
TCATTAGCCATAAGAAAGAATTATATCTCTAACGATGAGCATAATGATTGGCAAACATGTAATGAAGTAGTAATGCACACAGCACATAAAGAAAGAAGAACCGAGTCAAAAAAACAAAAGATTTTGGAAAAGGGTGAAAGGATGTCTTTCAATCCAGACTTTGTGCAAGACGTTTAATGGTCCAAACAGTTGTGCCCAGCATCCCAGAAGCAGATGGTAAAGCATTCGGCTGGATTCTTGTTATGCTACTATGCTATTGTGTCTCTTGCTTCCTTTTATTTCTTCCACACTTTTCTGTCTCTCTCTTTAACACCTGCCCTGCATATCAAATGCCACTCTGACGCCTGGGCAACCCATTTACTGACATTATGAAAGTAAGTAAAGGAGGAAATTTAATTCATCCCACACTATAGACTGCCGCTGGAGAGACAGCCAGTCATCTGGTTGCCATATGCTTCAACCCCTTCCACACCACAGGTCATTAATGCCACTTCTTTAATTATTTAGGTTTAATTAACCTGTCTCTGTGGCTTTACTGGCTGCAGCCTGATAGGAGGCTGACAGAGAGCACTTAGCCCTGCCAGGAACCCATCCTTGTTAGAAAGTATTGAACAGATCAGAGACAAGAGATACTCTAATCTTTCTCAAGCAACAGACTACATGGATATCCAAAAAAATGTTGGAAAGTGTCTCCGACAGATTGTCTTGGAATTGTGCCGCTTAGTATTCTATTATGACCAAAGAAAACCCTAATAAAAAGATAGGGTGTCGAGCTGCAGTTTAGTACCATTAATTAACTGATAAATGATTTAATATGTAAATGTTATTTACACATATAAAATTTTTAGTGGGTAATTTTTAAAAAAACTAAAAAAAAAAAGTAAAAAAAAAAGTATTGAGTCTTAACAAAAGTATAATACAATATATACATAAAGAGTTCATGACTCTAACATTCTTCAGCTTCAAAAAAATGGTATCCCATGACTTTGTTATAATGTTAACTAAGTGGCCTGACATCTTATTGGACTAAGCTTTTATGTCAATTTATTTCTGTGTGGTTATTGCAGCAACAATAATATAGAGGTTATGCAAGGTTCATGCAACTTTATGAATGCTTGCATTGAATAAAACAAAAAAAGCCTTTTAGGTAAAACAAAAAGCCTTTTGGAAAAAAAAGAAAGAAAAATCTATTAATGAACTACATTCCATGACCTTTTACTGCCCTTTTCTCAAACTAACATCCTCTGTTTACATAGTGCTGCCTCATGGGTAATGTGGTAAGAAGCCTAAGCTGGCAATTTCTTTCTCCTTTTTCTAGTATATTTTGTGCAGCTACTCTAGCTAAATACAATTACTGTACACAGCGGAGCGGAGCGCTGAGGATCCGCCGGGACTGCCAGTAAACAAGATGCAGTCAGGAGGTGCGAGAGAATTGTTCTACTGCTACCTACTAATTTAATTGGCGCAGCCTTCCTGGCCAGCCCCGGGTGACCATTACACAGAATCCGTGTAGACGTTGTGGTTAAAACCTCTGGAGGCCACAGAGATTCATCTTATTTTTGTAATGTTCTCTCCATGGTGGTGTTTTATCATTCTCTTTGTCACAAATAAAGACTACATTGAGATTGAAAAAGGTTATCTACTGCAGTGACAGGTTCGTGAATGCTACAGCGGCAATACAGAATAAAAAGAGATGGAAGCAAGCAGCTAGGGATGTTAAAGTTTAAGTGGCAGGCAGGCAGGCAGGCAGACAGACAGACAGAAAGAGAATATGAGAGAGAAAGGGAGAGAGAGAGAGGGAAAGAGAAAGAGAGAGAGAGAGAGTCTGCTATATGAGTCCATATGACCCTGAATCAGGCTGGGAGCCAAAGATGCTCAGGTGTATGCTGGAGAGGGACTAGAGACAGTGACCCAGCTATCACCTGCTGCTCCAGTATAGCCTGGTGTGATTCTCCACTCAGCCAGCTATCATAACCTATCATCATCATCTCTGGCTGATTACAGTCTGTCTGAGTACAGAATGGCCACATGTCTGCTTTTCAGTCAAAAATTCCTTACAGCTGCCATGGTTGGAGCACACCAAAGGATGCTGTGTTTTCTAACTTGTTTTTTTTTTGTTGCCAAAATCATCTGATGATGTTCATTATGTGGCCAACGGTATTATGACACTTTACCAGCACTTCTACTTAACAGTGTCTTCCCCCCAAATTAAAAGCACTTTGTTGTAAAATGTCTTCGTATCTTGTAGCATTACATTATTTACTGGAATTAAAAGGCTCCAACACTGTTCCAGCAATAATGCACCTGCACACAAATCAAGCGTCATGAAGACATTTGGTTTACCAAGATAAGTGTGAACTTAAACTCCACTAAACACCTTTTGGATAAAAGTTGTTCCCAGCATCAATGTCTGGTTTTACTAAGTCTATTGTGACTAAATAATCCCTTAGGCCATGGTTTAAAAACCAAATGGAAAGCTTTTCCAAAAGTGTGCCGGTTAAGTAATAGTGAGGCTAAATTTGGAATAAGATGTTAAAAATCACATGGAACTTGATGGTCTAACATATAAAATATTTGTCCACATATTGTATTCACCATAAACTGGCAAGGGGTGTCAAAGGATATTAGGATTTTTTGTCTCATTGGTAAAACTGCTTTGAATCCTTCAACCCTCATGCTTTTTACTTGCTGGCAAAGTGTTAACAAACTGTTTTTTTTAGCTTCAAGCACACTGTCCTGTTTCTATGGGGAAGTCTCACTGACAATAATAAACCCATTGGCACCAGAAATGGACTCCCACTTTCACAGTAAGCTAGCTACTGAACACAGCCACTTACATTCATTTCCCAGCTACAGACACCTGTCCCTTTTTTTTAAAGATGTTAGAGGAGCTTACCACCTAGTGTGAGCTCTAATACTCCTGAACTCTTAGAACCTTAACTTATTGCTATTATACTATATGAATGGGTATTTTTTAAGGATTATCTTGAAATCCTATAATATACAGACACTGACTTATTTATATGCTTCAGAAAAAGGATAATAAGTTTTGTTTCTGCTTTTGTTCCAAATGAAATTAAAATACATCAGGCCTTTAAATGCATTCAATTTAATTGCTGGTCTGGGTTTGGTCTAAACAGCTATAGAGTGTAAAGGGTTAGTTTTAGCATTGGCTGACCTTAACAGATTTTTAACCTTAGCTACATGACACAAGTTCCTAATCTCTATACAACACTGCATGGAACTGATTTTTTCAAATACTAATTGTGCAGTTACTGTAGTTGCCTGAAAGTAATTTATAGCAAATTTATATTTTAGTAAGTAAAAAGAACTTTTACTATTCAGCCAAAACAGTACCAGTGAGTATATTCACTAACATTGGGTAAAGAATCTAGGATGCCATTAGTGTTCCAAAAGGTGTTCAGTGAGGTTAGGCCTCTGTGAAGAACACTCAAATTCCTTTACACCAACATTGTCAGGCCATGTCATCATGAAACTTGCTTTGTGCACATTGTCATGATGAAACAAAGGTTACGTCTTTTAGTTTTAGTGCAAGTGATCTGTAGGGTTGCCACCTTTTATAAAGAAGAAAAATGGACCCCTGTCGCAGCAAAGGCCACACCTATTTCATTCTCAAATACAGGACGCATCTGTATTAGTGATAGTTGGAAACCCTTCAATATACAAGACATACTAGACAACTGTGTGCTTCCAACCTTTTTAGCTTTGGTTTGAGGAAGATACACTTATGTGGTTGTGGTGGTAAAGTGTTACACAGAGGTTTGCTGTTGCTAATATTATGTGCGAATTTTTCATCTTATCGAATGTGCCTTAAAAAAGTATTCATAGCCCTTTGTCACATTTTGTCACTTTACAACCACAAACTTAAATGTATTTTACTGAGATTTTATGTGATAGATCAATAAATAGTAGCACATAATTGTGAAGTGGAACAAAAATAATATACGGTTTTTAAAATTTTAAGCAAATAAAAATCTGAAAATTGTGGCGTGCATTTGTATTCCGCCCCCTTGTACTCTGATACCCCTAAATAAAATTCAGTGCAATTAATTGCCTACAGAAGTCACCTAATTAGTTAACAAAGTCCACCTGTGTGTAATTTAGTCTCAGTATAAATACACCTGTTCTGTGAAGGCCACAGTGGTTTGTTATAGAACACTAATGAACAAACCGCAACATGAAGACCAATAAACTTAACAGACAGGTTAGGGATATATTGTGGAGAAGTTTGAAGCAGGGTTAAGTTAAAAAAAAATTCTAATCTGAGCCATTCTAATACATTAATATTTTTTGATCCAAACCATTCCATTGCAGGGATCAAAAAATATTAATGTATTAGAATGGCTCAGTTAAAGTCTAAACCTAAATCCCATTGAGCATCTGTGGCAAGACTTAAAAATTGCTGTTCACAGACGCCCCATCCAATCTGACTGAGCTTGAGCTATTTTACAAAGAAGAATAGGCAAAAATTTCTGGAAGCTGTAATTGCAGTGGAAGGTGTCTCTACAAAATAATGACATACAGGGGCTAAATACAAATGCGCGCAAAATTGACAAATTTACAAAAAGTATCATTTTCGTTCCACTTCACAATTATGTTCTTCTTTGTGTGGTCTATTAAATAAAATTTCTATAAAAAACAGTTAAGTTGGTGGTTGTAAGTGGTTGGTGGTTAAGTAAGGTGACAAAATGTGAAAAAGTTCAAGGGGTATGAATACTTTTTCAAGGCACTGTAAATATCATCCAGCAAGTCAAACAAACAAAACAAAATAATATTCAGTCACTCCAGAATTGCAGAAACACAAAATCAGACAAACAATCAATAATTAAAAAAAAAAACAACTGAACTAAACTGTAGATTTTTTGGTTCCAACTAAAGTATTGAGGTTCAGTTCTAACTCTACAGTATGTCTGCAAGGACTGTGCACAGGCTACAGAGAGCAGCAAGCCTCTTTCTTCCAGCCATTATTAATAATTATTAATGATCATGTTCAGTGACCTCTGACAATCTAAACCACCTCTGCCAAAGAAATTTCAACATCACACATGTACACATGTACACACACACAGGCAAATTACCCACAAGGCTGGCGGTGCACACGTAATCAGTCCAGAAAGGTGCAGGTTTGTTATGTGAGAAAGTATTATTGTGACGGGAGTTATTTTTGTATTAAAGTATCCTGTGTGTTTCCTGAACATGTGCTTATAAGAAAATTATTGTGTTTGGACAGCAATATGAAACATGCTTACCTACAATGTGGAGATTCCATTCAATTTATCAGTGGCACATGAGGAGAAATAGGAGAGAACAAAAAAAACATAATTGGTTAAAAAACAACATTAATTTAAATAATCAACAGATATTAGAACTAAAAGACAAAAATACATTTTATCAATCTGATGGAAAGAGGTGGTGGTGGTGTTGAACCGAAGCCAGCTGCAAAAATAGACCTCAATCACATTTAAAACATCTTGTGCATGTGCACAGTGCAGTGGTGGATATGTTAGTTAGTGCCTGAACACCGGTAATGGAGGGCCCTGTTGGACCCTATCTGTTTGTTCTTCCTATTTTTCTTTTTCAAAATTAATCAATATTTTCAGGGCTTAAACATGCTCAAAAAGTCATTAAAGTTTTCATAAGCATCGAAACCTACAAATTTATTTCTGATATGGGTTTTAGAATTAAGTATGGAAAAAAAAGGCTAAAATTGTGCCAGCTATAAACTTTCGATCAAGCACATTCTGTACATACAATCGGTACACACTATAGCACACCAGTACACACAAAAAAGGAGCAAAATCCGAAACCCAAAAGGATTTTGATATTACTTTCTCTCCAAATTTTGCTTCGATTTTGGCATTTCCATGTGTTTAATATTAACAAACTACTTCTAGAGATTTAATCAAATCAACAATAAATTTGGTCATCATAATCTGAAGTTATTTGTGATGTGCAAAGATCTTGAGTTATGGAGTGTCTGTGACGGCCTGTCAAATGTTAATGTTTTGCCATAGAAACGTTGTTAAAACTCAGATATGCAATGTCCGATCTGCCCCAAACTTCACATGTATGATGAAAGTTCTGCAGCTTTAATTTACATCTTATTATTTTGTCTGTTTTATTAAGCATATTGTATATTGCACATGGAAACAAATATATGAATTGAATTCGCAAAGTTTAGGGTACATGTAAACAGTTCTTTTTAAATTTGGAATCTTTCAACTTATAATGCAGCATATGTAGAGCGAAACACAATATTTGCAGATTTGCTTTTAGACCTAAACACTGATATAACAAAATCAGCGGCATCTTCTGGATATGTAATGTATCTGGCTAGAACTTGTACCCAAATTTTAACCACAAGACCCAAGCTAAGTTTTTATTCTGTCTGTTAATAGGACAACATTTTTAATTATGGTTTATTGATTCTTAAAAGTCTAATTATATCCGGAAGCTTTTGTCAGTGGAAAAGGCTTGCAATCCTAAATGTCTGAATCAATACTACATATGACAGCATAATAATGTAAAAGATAGATTAGGGATGTAGAAGAAGCTTATAAACTTTTCAATTTTGCTCTGTAGAACTGAGAGAGGGTCATAAACTGATATGAGGGACAGAGTGCAGTACAAACACAGACAATTCATCAACAATAAATTGTACTCTCATAGCTGCAGTTTGTAGAGCTAAAAGTGAAAAGGTCAAGCCAAAGAAAAACAAAACTCCTTTGAAAATACCTGTTCCATTCTAGCAACTCGATCTAGTCTGTCAGATGGTCAGCAGTAAGAACCAACAGTAGAGGAGAAAAGAAAGCGTCCCTGCTACGATGGAATGGTGCCAACATTAAGGATATTGTGTGATGTGCATGTGTGTCCAAAAGGCAGTATTAGAGAAGGGCAGAGAGGAAAGGGTCAGATATGCCTGGAGAACTGGAATCTTTGTCACCTGCTCTGCCAAGGCCCAGCATGGCATCTAGATAGCCAGCAGCTAAAGGCCAGAGCACTAAGCATGACCCTGAAACAGACATACAGCCAATGGGTCTGGCACTGAGCAGATAACTTAAAAAAAGACTTGAGTAATCGACTCAATTTAGACTTGCTTTTAAACTTCATGGACATTTTGACAAATTACTTTTAAATAAATCTTGTTGTGCAGGAGATTCCATGTTTTTTCTTTCATCAAACATTTTAACTTAAATTCCTACAGTACCTTCAGTTGGTATTGGCTGTATTTGACCTTGCGTAAAATATAAAGACACATATTTTAATTCCTACCAGCAATTCACTATGTGACATTCTGTGGATGACTATGTATGTAAAAAATAAAATTTAAATTTAAAAAGTAAACCTTGGAAGTAAGCAGCAAATATTTTTGGTGACTTTAGTGTCTACGTATACTATGTAGCCAAAGGTTTGTGGACACTTTGCTAGCACACCCATAACCCAAACATCATAAGAGTTGCACAGAGCCCTGACCTCAACCACTGAGCGACTTTGGCATGAACTGAAACACTGTCAGCACCCCAGACCCCCTCAACTCTTTATAGTGGCTAAATGAGCAAATTCACAATGCGATGCTTCAAAATGCTAGTAAAAATTAAGTGTAGAGGTTATTATAGGATAATATTAAGACTAAATCTAGAATAGGATGTTCAAACTCACAAATTAATGTCAGGAATTCCAATACTTCTGTGCATATAATCTAGAGTGTGGAACCAGTTGTGCTTAATTACACTAATTATTAAGTCTTTGTTACAAACAGCAAAAAAAAGAAAGATTTAATTATCTGCCATTGAAAATAATATTAATAATATATACTATACATTTCTATTATAACCACAAAAATCTAAAATATACATAAAAACAACAAATAAATACTCTAAGTGACTTGTTACTTGCTAGAGTGGTTATAAAATTAATCTATGCATTAGGTTGTGGTTATGGTATTGTTTCACATTTGTTTGTTCATGTTTTATGTTTAATGTTCTTGTTAAATGTTTATGTTTAATGTTTGTTTGTTTGTTTCTTATGTTCATGTTTATTAGATTATGTTTCATGTTTGTGTTTTAAAGTTTTGCTCATTGTTCATGCCTTTGTTTACTTTCATGTTTTTGTTCTTGTCATGTGATCCTTGTTCCTCATGTGTTCCTGTCTCTTGATCCATCTTGTTCATGTGTTTTTATTGGTTAATTTGGCCATGTGTTCCTTATTGGTTTCACTGGTCTCTTGTTTAGTTAATGTGTTCCTTGTTAGTCTTGTATTTATAGCCCCTTTGTAGTCTTGTGTGTTTGTGGATGATTTGCCGTGTACCACTGCTTTTTTATGCTAGTGGTCATGTCGAGTCATGTAATTTCATGTTTAGTTTATGTTTGTTAATTTGTCATTTTGTGTATAAAACTGCACTTTGAGTTCTACATACACATCTCGCCTCAGTGGGAGTTTGTTACACTATGGTAGTTAGTTTTGTTATTTAAGCCAATTAAGAGGAAAAATGCTAATTATTTTTTACAATTAAACATTTATTTTTAAATTCTTCTACCAGAGAATATTATAAGGCATGGTGATATCCCACTAGCAGTAACAATTTTCCTCTTTGCTTTGTAAGTCCCCAAAACTGCAACAGTTGACTTCCCATTCCATGTAGCTCCCATGACAACTTTTTTTGTTTGAATGTTCCTCTGCTGTTCCACCTTATTAGAGAAACACTAATCAGCTCAAGATCATGACATAACTGTCTTGTTTCTTTCTTTGGTTCTGGTAGCTATATGACAAAGGCTTCATAAAATCAGGAGAGCCTAGCTTTAAGAGCTCCAAAGCTCCTCTGTTCAACATCATGGGCAGTTGCTGGCTCTTTCACTTGTGTGTTCCCCATCATTTCCATTGGCATGACTTTCAGGCTGGGCTGGCAGTACCGATGCCAGGCGGCTTAGGGTTTTGGATTTGGCTGGCAATTCATTTCTCATCAAGACCTGTGATGTCTCAGCAAGAGCACGAGGCTGAGCTGCCCATTTCCAGCCATGAACTGGTACCAGTGCCAATGCTAGGGGCCTCTTAGTGGATTAAGTGCCAAATGGGGCCCAGTGGTGCCCAAAGGCAGGAAAGGGGAGATGGGAGGACACTTAAATTTGGAGAACTATACTACCACTTGGAGTCATGTGGCTGGTGAGGAAGAGATGACCTTTGGGTGTTGGATATCTATCACCATTACTGATTAGCCGACTCAGCTGCATAAAAAGAACTAATGCATATATTATACCTTATGAAAAAAGAACATCATTTAAAAATTGTGTATTATGTTGGTTAAAGGATTTTAATATATATAACCACTAGCCAACCACTTTCCTCCCAGTTAGTAAAGTGTCAACTGTCAAACAGAATGAATTGGTAAAACTAGGGTTAAGCTGATATAACATCTGAAGGCAAGTAACAGTATTAATTGATATGAAATCTGAATTCTGATAGATACTGAAATCTATCACTGCACTTCTAGTATGTCAATATAGTTATATAACTGTGATTAAAATAGCACCAAAAAACAAACCTTAAACCAATCTTCGTTTAATTTACAATCATACAAAAAAATGAATAGCTCTGCCATAAGTTTACAAATTAATAGCTCATCATAAGTTTTTATGTTGGAACAAGTACACGCTTACATAATAATAGCTTAGAGCCTACAATTACACCTTATGAATCAGAAATGCATATTTGTTTTGGACCTTAAGCAACGTGTTTAATATTCCTGCTATTAATATTTTCACAGTAGGCCACCACACTTTAATCACAGGGTAAAGGGGCGTTTACAAATAGACACATGACAAAGTGATGAGACAGGGCCATGAGCTCAGAGAAAGTATGACTAATAAAACGGCATCAGGGACTTGTGTGACAAACAGTTGAAACAATGAAAAAATACAATACATAAAGAGAATGAGGCAATACAAACTTAAGCCAAATAACTAATAATTGGTCTATGAACAAATGTCTCAACTGATTATTTTTATTATTATTATATTCATTAGGGCTGCACAATATATTATTTCTGGATCAAAAATCCCAATGTCTGCATTTGTAATAGTCATATTGCAGGATGTGCAATGTCAAGTGGGGGTAATATTTGACTGCACCACAGTTCAGAATGCATGTGATTTGTGGATTAATTGCAAGGTTTATTAATCCAGTGAAAGTTTAGCATTTGCACATTGTTTTAAGGTGTGTTACTGTGTAAACATTTCAAGCAAGTTCAAAACTTTAAGGCACAATAAACAACTGTTGTAGCTTCATTTATATGATAAAGACTATGCAGTGTGATTTTACATTTGATTATTCAATTACTGTATCTGATTCTCCAGAAAAACACAAAGCACTGTTTATTTAATTTGCATCTTTTTTCCATCTATGCTTTTAATAATAATAAAAAATATAATAACATTAACAACAACAACAACAATAATAACAACAATTATTATTACTGTAATTATTATTTACAAATTAATTTATTTAAGTAATCTGGGGAAATATTTTCATAATGAAAAATTACAATGTAATTGTTTTTAATATTTTGCAGCTCTACTATCCATCCACCTTATATATTTTTTATCCTATACAGGGCTACAGGGATCTTGGCATCAGGGAACAAAGTGGGGAACACTCAGGACAAGGTACCAACTTGTTGCATGCCACAATTACATACACACTCAGATATAATTCCACACTACAGAAAAAATTGGCCTACAATGCATGCTTTTGCAAGAAAACCTAGGGCAGAGCAGAGACTGGAATCAATCCTCCAAACCCCAGGGTTTATTCACTTATAAACACATTTTTAACCAAGAAGTAATTCTATCTTATTAGATCACTTTATTAGGCTATTGTTCTATGCACACAGCTTTCTGTGCACTTAAACCTGTTTGAATGTCAATCCCATACACACGCTTTACTGTTTGGCATTCGTCTGTCATACACATGCAAACTGGCAATAAATATTTTTAAGACTTTTAAGTACAGTGGAAATTTATATATATATATATATGTTTCCTGAATGTACATATTTGTTCTCTATTGCAGCCGTAAACCGAAGTGTCACTATCTGTGCTGCTACTGGCCTGAGGTGCTCATTAGCCACATAGAAAGACACTAGGGTTTTTTTGCAAACAGGTGGATTGCAGAGATAAAACATTGTTTTAGGCTATTACTCTACACTAGCCAGCAAGCATTTCCCTTCAGAAACTTGGTTTCTAACACAAGGTGTATTATATTTGGTGGGAAGACCCTTTTTTCCCAAGCAAATTAGTAATTTTAATACTTAATGGAGCTGTCTAGCAGGGCCGCTTCGCTGAAAGGTTTGTGTGTTAAAATTTAAAAGTAGTTGCTGAAGAGATAAAAAAAACCCCATTAAATCTGTCCACTTTGGTTGTTACAAAATTTGGAAGCTGTCCATTTGTGCCAACTCACATCTTTACAACTGTATACACACACACACACCATCTTGAGAAGAATACCTAAACAGTTTGGAGTCTCTAAAACAAATACACTGCATGTTGCATATTTTATTATCCAATTGTAAAAAAAAATCAGAAGATAAGCCTGGATTAATTGAAAATCCCTCCATACAGGAGGGTTTTACAAAGCTCAGCATGATTTTCAGGACACCTTCTGATTCTCTGAGTTTAGAGCTTAATATTTAATAAGCATCAATCCTACTAAATCCCTGTATCCTGAAACAACACTGCTGCTTTCTCCAACACCATCTCATCATCCTTGGTCTCTCAAGGAAAAGAAAAATAGCCAGGGAAGTCCAACAGACTCTGTGGTTTAAAAGACGCATGGAAACAAGAAGCAAATCAGCACATTAATAAGCGCTCATTCAGCTTCCCTAACAGAATAGTTCATCTTACAGAGAAAGTCAGTGCACCAAACCAATACTTCAAATAAGAGCACAAATGACTTATGGATAATATAGCATTGTGTAACTGTAAACAGATTTCTAGGGTTTCAAACTATTTCATGGGCCATTTAAGATAAAAAAGTTTTGACATCAAAACAAAGTTCAGATGTCAGCAGAAAGGCAACTCTCTGAATAGTTGAATCGTTTCTGAATGGCCCTAAATTTATTGCTATTTACTATATATAAAGTAGATATTATGGATTAATAAATTAAATCCATGCCCTGTTGTGTGTCTTCCAATAGTCAAGAAGGATGTCAGTAATATGTAAAATAGTTCTGCAATAAAAGTCAGTTAATTTCTTAATAATATTTCTAATAATAGGGTTCAGCAACAGTGTAACCTTAGGTGCTAATAATGGAAAGAAAAACTAAGATAAATCAATGCTAGAAAATAGCAATTGGTTTTTATTACAAACCATGTACAGTTTACTGATTTAATGCTTTTTGAAAATAGGGTCAATTATTCAGATTTTTCTAAACTTTAATTAATGAGAATTTAAACGAATCTCAACAAATAAGATGGCCTAGGACTGTCTACAAGCTCAATAATTACAAATCTGTGCAATTCGTTGTGGCCTAATTTGCGTTTGCAATGGTAGGACTAATGCATTCATTAAGCCTTACTGGAGGAAACCTCGGGTCTAATTGTGCGTGCCTGGTGCGCACAATAATTCTGATAAATATAAGAATGGCTACGATTTTCAAAAATTAAACATTGAAATGCCTTGTTGTGCAAGCTAAAACAAAACAATCATTTACATCGCATGAAAAGACTGATGCTGTTTTGCTAGCGGGAAAAAGAATTGCTGCATCAAAGTCAAAAACCACAGAGCAGGAAAGCCTGACTAATTCGCTTTTTCTCTCACCTACTAATTTGCAACAGACCTTTAATAGATTTTGGGCATGAATATTACAAATAAGGAATTACAAAAAAGTCACATAACAGCATGCAAACAAGCCTACAATCAAAAAGGAACTGTGTAAGCAAGCATGTCTTTGGCTTTAATGAAGGATTCAAGTTGGAACTGAATACAAATCTTTGGAATTTAAATTTACTTTTATATTACATACAAACACATTTTTATATAACCAAATTTTATATAACTAATTTCATCTGATAGCATTTTAATCTCTGTATTACTTTAATTTTAAGTTAATTATTTTGCATATTATGTCAGAAATGTCAGTTTTTTTAGCCTTAATATGCATTAATCTTATGTACTGTTTATTTTTCACAGGTTCACAGGGAACTTGGAGTCTCAGGGGACAAAATTGGAAACACTCGGGACAAGGTACCAACTTGTGCAGGGCACAATTACATACACACTTACACACATTCTCACACTACAGGCAAATTAAAGACATTAACTGGCCTACAGTGCATTTTGGACTTTAGATGAGAAAACCAGAGCTCCCAAAACAATCCCCCAAAGCACACTGAGAACATGCAACTCCATATACAGAGCAGAGACTGTAATCATTCCTCAAACCCTGGGGTTTAACCACTAATAAACATTCAGAACTTTTGAAATTTAGCTTTACTGTTCTATTACATACATTTCCATATAACTAAATTTTATAAAACTAATTTCCTCTGATAGCATTTTAATCTCTACTTTAATTCTAAGTTACTTTCATGTGTTGCAGAAAACAAGCTGTGATTTAACTTTGGACTTTTGATTATATAGTATACATACATTTAACTTGCTCTGTGCTTATTTATATAAGTAATAACAGTTTTCTTTTTTATTAAAATTAAGAAAAATATTTTACACTTAACAGAAAGCAATGGTTTACAAATAGCTCTAATTAACTTACCAACACAAGCCTATAAATATTGCATAAACGGAAACTGCACTCTTTTATTTGTTTTTCATGAATCTATGAATAATTGTGAAGACAATAGGTTTTAAAGAGTACATATCGCATTTCATAAGCTACTGTATAGCTATAAAATTTAGCAGTTTTAAAAATAACTACAACTTTTATCTTAGCATTTTTAGGAATAGTCTCAAATCAGATGTGCAGAAATAGTGAATTTAAGATTTAACTGGAAACCAATTCCTATATCTATCTTGGAGTTATTAAATGACCATTCATGGAGACTTAAATTTTTTTCCCATGTTTCATCATCAAAGCCATAAATTAATTGTAGACCCAAGTTAGCTTCCAAGTGGCCCCATTTACAGTATCACTTGTCATGGCAACAAGACAAGTAGCTCAAGCCATTATAGCTAGCTGGGTTCTTCATGTTCTAGCATTTTATCTGTAAAGTGGTCAAGCGTCTGCTGCCCTTTCACCCTGCAGTATAAAAGCTTTTTGGCTTCATACAGACATAATTTCCAAATTATTACAATATATTAATTGCATAAACATGTTTGTTTAACTGAATGTATATAGTTTTCGATGCATCTTGTTTTGTCCTGTAAAATTTTTATAGCTGATGTTTTTTTTCTTCCAAATCAAAACATTACTTATTATTAACAGCAAACCACCAACAAATCACTGCATGAGTCATAGCACAAATAAAGTATTACAGAAATAATTGCATGAATGTACCTAGATTGGTCTTTATACAGTATTAATTATGTATAGTAGACCACATCTTTCTACATGGCTTTTGCCCTTGCTTTTACATTTACATTTACATTTGCAGCATTTGGCAGACGCCCTTATCCAGAGCGACTTACAATATTCCTTGTTATACAACTGAGCAATTGGGGGTTAAGGGCCTTGCTCAGGGGCCCAGCAGTGGTGGCTTGGTCGAGCTGGGAATCGAACCCACAACCTTCGGGTTGGTAATCCAACACGTTAACCATGAGCCACCACTTTCCCTTTTAAAGTATCTTGGACAAGATTTTTGGACAAGCACAAGCCTAGACGGTGCATCCTTGAATAAAGCACTTCACATCGTGATTATATAAACAGGATCTTTATACCTTCTTCCTACACCAAGCAAGGAAAAAAAAGGAGGAATCCAGATAACAACTACTGTGCTTGAGCTTTCTTCAGCTTCCGCTATAACATCACCACCATAATTTAGCCAGAAGACAGAAATCTGCACTCAAACACAACAGCGGGTGATTTATCGTGTTTCCGCCGTAAGAGTAACTCCTCCAGAAGAATCAAGGGGCTAAATAATGGATTACAGAAGAGGCAGGACAGATTACTGATGCAACCTGCACTAAATTCAGTCTTCCGTACCAGCTGTCTATGGCATCACACTCTGTAGCAAGATTTACACAAAATATTCCATGATTACATCTAAAAAAAACCCGGGCATACACCTAGTAGGAACCCTAACCCTAACCCTAGAAATTCACTACCTTGAGCCTCTAGATATGTAAGAGGTGAAAATCTGCTATGATAATCAGGGTTGCCGTTAGATATTTTGGGCCTTATGAAAGAATATGAAGTTGGGTCTATTACCAGACCCAGTATCGTTACTACTCCTAACTACTCCTAATATATATATATATATATATATATATATATATATATATATATATATATATATATAACTAACAAATAGAAAAGTCAATGAAAACTGAACATAATTGCTTTTACCAACGAAACCAATTTTTCAAAAAATATCCTGCCCACATGAACATTGGTGTTTTGCGAGTGTTGTGTCGTTGGGATAAAAGCCAAAGAAACAGATGGGGAGGACAGAGGAGAGCCATTTGCTGGGTAAGCAGCCAGGCCCTCCCACCATGGGCCACATGGAGCGGTCACTCGAACTAAGCTCCATTCTTTTATCCTTCAATACATGTCTTTATAAACAGACATTTGCATATGCCACTGGTTAATTGATGCAAACATTTAAGCTACACCTAACGTGGTGTGAAAAGCCAGATCATACCTATAAGTTTTGAGTTTTTTTGTGTGTGTGGCCATATTGCAGCAGATTAGTCGTATATTTAACAACAAGAAGTATGGATTGGCCAATCTAAACCGATTATAAAATACTGCGGAGGAAGGATATACAGTATATTTCCTCATTTGATGTAGTCGATCGTGTTCCTCATCCTCTTACCAAAACCATTTTCTTTCTTTCACTCTTTGTCCTGCCCTTGAGGGAAGGAAATTAGCCACAATGATTTACTTGAACTCAAAGCATCAGGTCTTCAGGGACACTTTGCCTCTAATGAACTCATTTACCTTGCTTTAATCACAAATTCACAGCTTGGACTCTGTGCTCCCCAGACACACTCAACAAATTGTGCTGTCCTGATATCCAGGAGCCACAGTGCCGAGCTACTCCCACTGCATGCTTAAAGTTTGCTGAGTTGGAGGGATTTTCAATGAGGTTCCGATTAAAGTGCTGTTTAAAGCTCCTTTGTTTTGACTTCTTAGAATTTATTGTGTTCGTCTAAAGCACCATGGAAGCATAAGATACTTCTATCGATATTTCTGTCAGCATGTAGGATCAGTGTTTCAAATCAACCTGAGGGATGGATGGCTAAACAATGAAGGAAGGTATATAAAATGTCACTCTTGGTTTTATTTCCCTTGTGAAATGGTAAAGGAAGTACGCTTGATTAATCCCTCTCTAAAAGGCCTATAGTTAGTCTTATAGCTCGGCATCCTCTTTTCAACTGTAGTGGAGTTAATAGTCATTATCTTGTTGTTGGCTTGCTGAGAATCTGTCTCTTTTCCTCTCAGCCAGTGATCTGTAAGCTTCTTTGTCCAACCATTGAAATCCTTTGCTTCCAAAATAAACACAATGTAATCTGGGGCTAGAAGTACAATAGTTCAGATAAACATGCTAAAGTGGTTAACAATGAATGAAAGCCATTAGCCACTAAAATAACATAGTAATTTGCATATCACTAATTGGTGGCAATTGGCTTTCACTCTCCAGTAACAGCATTAGAATTTTTTTTTACTAAATTAGTCCATAAAGCCTGGCAAATAATGTCCTATTTACCTCATCACCTAATAATGTTAGCATAAACTAAACGACAAGGGGGAGAAATATACACTATATACAATAAAAGGTACCAAACTAGTTTTTAACAGGTTATACATATATAAAAACATCTGTTTTCAGTTCTGTATTTAAAGAATTCTACCATTTTTATACATTCTTTCAGACTGGAACTATACCAACTGATTTTGTTGCACTGAAATAAATAAACACTACTAATTAATTAATGTTAATATTGAGTGCAAGAAAAATAGACAATAACCACGCCATTAGACATACATTTTAAAGCTTGTTTTTTAACATGAGAATTAATAATCAGAATTTTTAAGAATTGATCCTATTACAAGGCAGCTTATTATTCTGGCCATAAAGCTTTGCTGAGAAGAAATGCTGCCAGGTCTCATGGCATGACCTCTTTCTGAGCATCCGGTTCAGCTACTTTCACGCTGAGGAGAGGTTTCACCTGCTATGTGTTGGCCATCTAGTCACAAAATTGAATGAGACCATGGGTGGATTATCCACACAATCCCGCTTAAGCGGCTGGAGATCCTTTGAAAAACTGAAATGACTGTCACTTCTAAGCTGTATTTTTCAGTCACTGATTCCTCAGTTCATACATTAACACATTTTAGGCAGCGCCATAGAAAGGCTTGTATGATAGACAGAAATGACCTGGTGAGAAATATGCAGCATATTAAATCAATTTAAAAAGCTTTTATATAAACGTTGGTCCATAATATTTAAGCTTTTTCTATTTTAGCTGTGTGCAACAGTGTATCTGGAATTGAAAATGAAAACATCTATTTAAATTGTGCAGAAAAACTTTCTGTGCAGCTTTCATTTAAAGATATTTAGATCCAAGTTGGGTGAACTATATTTAAAGCGCTGTTAATGGCTAAGCAAACCATCATTAACATTAGATGTGACCAGTTTTTAAAAAGTGCTAAAGAGCTCAGGAATACAACAAAGACAAAAAACCCAACAAAAAACACTGTAAAAATGACTAAACTGTTATGACAAAAAAAACTATTGACAGGAAAAGCAAAAAGCAAGATGTACTATGTGTAATTAGGAGAGTAAAAAGGATACAGAAAGCAACTACTCATAATTCAAAGCACATCAGCACTTCTTATGGCATTTCTTAATAGAACTAATTACTTTGTACGTATCAATGTGACTGCAGACAAAAAAATATTTTAGAATGGCAACAATATTTTCTGAAAGCATCCTAAGAAAAAAAAAAAGAGACATGTTCATGCACTTGACCTGAATCCAGTTGGGCCTGCTTTTTACTTGCTAAAGGCGAAACTCTAGGCAACGCCATCGAAGAAAAAGCAGAAATGTATTAAATATAATAAGCAATATGCAAGTAATAAGTTTAACCGTTTTTAAATAAAACAAACTCTGTCTTATATTCCATTTACATTTAAAATAACAATCAGCTTAGACCGTCAGTTTTTGGAAGTGTGTAATTTTATTTAAACAACATGAGAAATGGCTTAAGCAATGATGTCTCTATTATAAATAAAATAAATATTTCCCCAGTATATTTCTGTTTTTTCCATATATATTTAAATTTCTCTTTATATTTTTACTGCTGCCTGTTCCAGTTGATATGCTCGATAAGAGGACATGCACTTAAAATAAATTGATTTCCTTTGTGTGAGGCACAGGAAATAGTAAAGCATGTGTGGTGTCTTTTATTTCAAAACACTGACTGCTCTTCCTTCTTTCACACAGAGATAAACCAAGACAACACTGTAGAAAATGACTTTCCTCGAGGCCTCCTGGTGAAACCCCATATGTTTTTAAAGGCTGAAATAAAAAACACACGTTTCAGTGGGAAATGACTACTCATCTTCCTCTTCAATAGAGCACCTACATAAATGATTAAATAAGTGCTTTGAAAAAGCCAGACTGAAAAACCTGACGTGGATCTCATCATCGCCTTGAATAAGAAGCCGTTAAAGCTACTCAGTAGTGTGATATATCACAGGTGTCAGCAAAGATGACCGTGGTGCCTGTGACATGATACTGCTTATCCAGCATGCCATCTCTCTTTAGTCATTATAACTCTGCTGAGCTAATTGAACTGCATTTAAACTAATTCCCAGAGTCTATTATGAGATTTCTTTACAGATCGTTAAATTAATCTTCTAGCAAGCAGCATCATTATTGACTAAACCATCTGCAAGAGCAGGTTTAAATCAGTAAAGCATCATCTATCCTTGCTGCTATGTTTTTTGGCTTATATAGATGTTCAGTGGTATAATATAATAGAATCAATATTTTATTAAATGTCACTAGAAATTAAATGAGATGTATGAAATGTCTGCTGCTTCTTTTCAACTGTCTGATTGAATAAATGATTTATTCATTCATTTTCTGTAACCGCTTTATTTTGATCCTGTGGATCTGGAGCCTGTCCTGGGAATACACAAAGCATTGGGAATACATCATAAATGCGATGCCAATCCATTACAAGGCACTATACACATATGCACTCACTCTATAAATAACTTACCAGCATCTGCCAACTTGTACTTTTGTGAGGGTTCATGGGAAGAACTTTACATAAATACTGCAAATTCAGAATCAAACCTCAGTAAGGTTGTTATGAGCCATCGTGCCATCCTGATTCAATAATCATCCTACATATTCCATCCATCATTTTGTGTCCTTTTAGGTAGCCTACTATATTCAGCTACAATCAGTATAATAATGGCCCTTAGAATTATTAGTTAGAGTTACAGATACAGCAGTCATTACAATACCAAATTAATATATTATACAGAAGAAGAGCAGAAAAGAAAAAGTGGATGTGATATACACTAGCAGAGAAAGGGAAGTTTGTTCTGCTGAAGCCGGCGCTATTCAATCAATAGGGTCAATGAGATGAAACAGATAATGAGACACTATAGTACTTCTGTAAGACATCTAGCTAAGTGAATACCAAAATGTAAGCAAAATGTAACTGTCCAAATGTAACCCTGTGAATATTTTACTATATTCTTTTCTTTTATTTTATCTAATTGCAATATGTATATATTTCATGTATTTAAATATTTCATGCATATATTAGAATGTTGGTTTTGAATGTATTAGTGGTTTAAAATCCAGCAAATAAGCTGTTTCATTTAATTTATGTTGCTACCATTCAGCGAATGAACTTGTTGGTAAAAAAGTAGCTGAAATTTGGTTTTTGGTAAGAAAAAAACACCAAAAACTGCTTTTGAGTGCGTTTGTGTGGTTTGCGGAAGGAAACCAGGGCATCATGTCACGTTTTGAAGAGGAGGAAGCTCCAGCCTCGTAGTGCAGCTAGGCCACGCTGCTTCTTCGGGCATCTTCTAAAGTGTGACAACAGTTATTTTTAATCTCCTGTTCACATGCGTTCATTTATGTTCCAGAAGTTTTCTAAGTAAGTAAACACGAGTGTACTGTGAGCTTTATGCGTTTCTGATTCATACGTACATCACCGCATCTGGGATCCAACATATATTCCAAGCGCAAGAAAAAGTTAAGCATTGATGTAATGTTTACTGTTTAATTTAAGTTATTGTTTTGGCTTGGAAATTACACTGACCTATATTTTATTTTAGTTTGCAAAAAAAGACCTGAAATCTTGTGTTTTACAAAAAATTACTTTTAATTTAGTGATTTTAAATATTTAGTGATATTAAGTATTTACTTATGTTTTGGAGTTATAATTTAGGTAAGTTATAGTCTCTGATTATTACAGTACTTATAATCTTGTGTAAAGTAACACAGCAACCAAACTATTTTTTTTTCCTTTTATAGCCTTTTTATAGCCTACTGTTTAAGGGAGATTATTTACACAGTGATGTAGCTTTGAAGGTAACTCAACACTACGATTTAAAGAAAATCCAGCTAACTCAACATCACTCGCTGGAGCCCAGGCTTTCTGTCTACAATAATTGTCCTTGTTAGTTTACCATAGTGTTGCATATACGTTTGGGGAAGTGGTAGTACTGTGATTAAGGCTAATTTGAAAAAGATCAGGGTTTGATAGATGTAAGTCGTCCTGGATAACGGCGTCTGCCAAATTCTGTGAATGTATACAAGACGTAATCTAAGAATGTCTCAAATTACACAGACTAATTCTGTAGTGTGCATGGACACTTTTTATAGGTGTCAGGATGTCAGGAGTCAATCATCTAAACTAAGTCTAGGAATGGAATGCCATTTTAATGGGACATCAATGCATCCCATTGTGCCATGGGCAATTAATGAAAACTATTTCAATTCAAACTAAAACAAATCCTTCAGCCTGTTTTGGGGAGTTGAACATAAGAAAAGCTTTCGGAAACCTCAAATGCACAGGCATTATTGCACAATAATTAGGAAATACTTTAGTAAAAAAATAACAAAATAAATGTTCTACTGTTAACATCCTTAACAGAATCACTACAGCAACTTCATCAATGCAACAACAAAGTGTTTATATGTTCATTAGCGATAAGCAGTGACCGAGGGAACTCATCATCCCTGTATTATCAATTCCTTCTTATAAAACTTAATTGCAAGCAAATAACGCAGCAACAAGAGGCCTTGTATTCAAGCACTAATTAACTTAATTCAGTCTGTCTTAACAACTCTATCTACAAACATGAGTCTAACCTAACTTTAGCTCAGCATCCTCATCGACTGTCCTGCTATAATGAGCTGAGTGGTAGACCTCCAGTACTGTTTATTAGCGCTGATAGAATAAGTTCCTCTAGGACACTCACTTTCATAAATCAATCAGTAGCAACTGATTGTTTAGTTTTACATCAACTCCCACGTTCACACTTGTTCCCAAGCCCATAGCTCCAGATGGCTGTTCTGGAGTTTTCTGATTTTTATAGTGTGTGTCACTTCTGTCTGGCAGAAGCCCAATCTTACCCTCATGTCCAAGAGACAAATCCAAGATCCAAAAAAGAGCTGGCACTCATTCTCCTAAAAAAAATGGCATCTAATTATTCTTGCCACAGATAAAGTAATGAAAAGATTTGGCCATCATGGATTTTAGCTGAAATACAACTGAGTTACTCTACTGTGGCTGGAGTGATATTCTGTATATATATATATATATAATATATATATATATATATATATATATATATATATGATATTTATATTCTTTAGATTATTTATATGATATGCAGATATAAAAAACGTACGAAAGAATATGGATAAGCATAACTTTTTTTTTGTAAGGTCAGTTTTGTCTATACATTAATTGACCTAGTGAATCATAAAAGCATGATAAGGATCTTAAAATCACAGAAAACTTTAATGCTGCCAGATACAGTTCAGAGGAAAGATCTTGGCCCATCTTCTAAACATAAATCAGAGACAGAGATGTCACACTGCAAAATAATTCTGCTAGATCTTAAGCTGCTCTGGCTGAAGGCAGATCATTTAAGACTTTGATTGAACATCTATTAGATGCACTGTAACACTGAACTCAATTAGACAGGGAAAAGTATAGGACAAGACAAGACAGTGCTACCTAGAACTCATATGATAAACACAAGGCCTACATTTAGGGAATAAATCAAAATTCATAAAGCAAAGTAATGTTACAGAGTCAAAATTGAGCTTTATTGGCAAAGAATGTAGATGTTATTGTACGGAAAGTAATGAAATATTATAGTGGGGTAACAAAAACATGTAACGTAAAAAATACCAAGATATGCAAGAAGACAAAAAATATAGCAAAAAGAAAAGACATATTGCCCATAAATTCAGTGCATTTTAAACGCTGATATTAATGACCGACATAATGTTTGTAAGGCATTTAAAAAGTGTTCAAAAGCACGACTGCTTATGGGTAAAAGTTTTTCTGCCACCGAGTTGATAATTTGTTACGATTTCGAATATGTTATTAAAGAGCACATTATAGGTTTTAATCATTTATAATTACAATTAATGTTGTGGCTCATGCTTATTTAATAATGTATTTTTTTATGATGTGATACAATAGAGACTGTTTACATATTCCTTATTTACATTGCACAATTTCAAATATCTTTAATATAAACCATTTTTTAACTACACTGGCAGGCAGAATGGAAATCAAATATTCTAAACAAAAATTAGACATGACACTATTGGCTTTTTAAATTTTAGATGCCTACATGCAAGCAATTGGGGTGCCTTTTCTATGACTATATTGCCTAGATCCATTAATTTTCCCTCCTGAACATTTGAGATACTACCCAGCCACACCACAAGATGCATCAAGTGGACTTCTTCTTTGGTGGTTTGTTCTATTTAGTATACCGTGTTTGTATTTTAGTTCAACTCTGTTTAAGTTCTGGTTTGCCTGCTATATGTTGTATTGCAATTATTGTATGGTATGCATCCGGGTTAGCCCACCACCCAGACCACTTCTCAGTTCATTTGCTTTCTGGCTGATGTTTTGGTCACTTTTGAATGCTGGCGGTGCTTTCACTCTAGTGGTAGCATGAGACGGAGACTACAACCCACACAGGTGGCTCAGGTAGTGCAGCTCATCCAGGATGGCACATCAATGCGAGCTGTGGCAAGAAGTAGTGTCCAGAGCATGGAGGCGCTACCAGGAGACAGGCCAGTACATCAGGAGACGTGGAGGAGGCCATAGGTGGGCAACAATCCAGCAGCAGGACCGCTACCTCCGCCTTTGTGCAAGGAGGAACAGGAGGAGCACTGCCAGAGCCCTGCAAAATGACCTCCAGCAGGCCACAAATGTGCATGTGTCTGCTCAAACGGTCAGAAACAGAGTCCATGAGGGTGGTATGAGGGCCCGACATCTACAGGTGGGGGTTGTGCTTACAGCCCAACACTGTGCAGGACGTTTGGCATTTGCCAGAGAACACCAAGATTGGCAAATTCGCCACTGGCGCCCTGTGCTCTTCACAGATGAAAGCAGGTTCACACTGAGCACATGTGACAGACGTGACAGAGTCTGCTGCCTGAAACATCCTTCAGCATGACTGGTTTGGCAGTGGGTCAGTAATGGTGTGGGGTGGCATTTCTTTGGAGGGCCGCACATCCCTTCATGTGCTCGCCAGAGGTAGCCTGACTGCCATTAGGTACCGAGATGAGATCCTCAGACCCCTTGTGAGACCATATGCCGGTGCGGTTGCCCCTGGGTTCCTCCTAATGCAAGACAATGCTAGACCTCATGTGGCTGGAGTGTGTCAGCAGTTCCTGCAAGACGAAGTCATTGATGCTATGGACTGGCCTGCCCGTTCCCCAGACCTGAATCCAATTGAACACATCTGGGACATCATGTCTCACTCCATCCACCAACGCCACGTTGCACCACAGACTGTCCAGGAGTTGGCGGTTGCTTAAGTCCAGGTCTGGAAAGAGATCCCTCAGGAGACGATCCGCCACCTCATAAGGAGCATGCCCAGGCGTTGTAGGGAGGTCATACAGGCATGTGGAGGCCACACACACTACTGAGCCTTATTTTGACTTGTTTTAACGACATTACATCAAAGTTGGATCAGCCTGTAGAATGTTTTTCCACTTCAATTTGAGTGTGTGACTCCAAATCCAGACCTCCATGGGTTAATAAATTTAATTTTCATTGATAATTTTTGTGTGATTTTGTTGTGTCAGCACATTCAACTATGTAAAGAACAAAGTATTTAATAAGAATATTTCATTCATTCAGATCTAGGATGTGTGTTATTTTAGTTCCCTTTATTAGTGTTCCCTTTATTTTTTTTGAGCAGTATATATATATATATATATATATATATATATATATATATAATATATATATATATATATATATATATTCTTTGTTAAATAACAACTCAAATGGTAATCTGTTTAATATTAAACAATAATTATTTGGAGCTGTAAGGTTTATGGTTTAGGTATCTTGTTTCATGTTTTGAGTTCTTGTTCTTTGTTCATGCATTTGTTTTTCCTGTTTTGTTCTTGTCATGTAATCTCCTCATGTGTTGAAGTCACGTGATCCCCTGCCCTTGTGTTATGTTTTCATTGGTGAGTTTGGTCATGTGTTCCTTATTGTTTTTGGTTGTCTCTCATTTGGTTCCCTCTTAGTCTTGTGTCTGTATAACCCTTGTGTTTCTCTTTGTCTTGGATTTTGATTTGACCCTGCCTTTCTTATTTTGTCTTCTGTGGGGTTAACGGAAAAGAAATGGCCGCCGCTCCACAGCCAAGCTCCAAGATGGCCCCCGCTCAACAGCAAAGCTCCACGATGGCCGCCGCTCCACAGCTTCCAAATGCCAGGGAAATGCAGCCGCAGTCTTCTGGGTTCTTGGTTTACATACTGCTTAGTCTGCAAACTCAAACCTTCCCAAGCGCAAAAGCCCGTTCCAGAGCTCTCCCAGGCCCAAGAACCTGTTTCTGAGACAGCCCAAGCACACAAGCCTGATCTCGAACCTGCCACGCCAGGGACGGCTGACACCAAGAATGCTATGCCACTGTTCAATGCTGCAAATGTAAATTATTGTAAATAAACTGCACCTCGGTGGGGATTCATTACAGAATCTGCTGCACTACATGTTACAGGAAATGGGCTGTTACTATAGAAAAAATAAAGTTGTGGAACAAGCCCATTAACCTACACTTAATTTACTGTTAAATCAGATTTCTGAACTCATGAGCTCTGCTGTATAAAGCTTTATAAGTGCTATATAGATCTGATATAACCAGATACATTTCAAACATGTCAGGCCAAATCAAGAGCTCATAAATAGAGACAAATGAAATACTACATATGCATAACAACTCCCACTGATTTAGCACGATGAACAGAGTTTCAGGGTTAAACTGATAAATTGGGTCACCTGGAATATAATGAACACTATTATCATATCACTGCAATAAATCTCTATTGTGTAAGAAGATAGCTGCTCAGTGGGAAGACACAGAAAGGTACATGGGCACACTGCTGCTTAAAAGTAAGTTTGGGTCTGGGAGTGATGTGTGACCATTCTGGTGGTGATATAACTTTATTTATAGAGTGGCAAAATGTTAATAAATTAAGCCCTACTGAATGCTGTAATAAATGAAAGTGTCTAACTTTATTGTCTAATCTTGGTTAAGTTCACACCAAGGCTAACGCCAGAATCTTGACCCAAACAGAAGCAGTTTTAGAGTTCAAAGAAAATAAACTCTAAAGCGTTATATCCACCTTTTAAAGTTCACAACCTAAAAAGCAATAAAAGAGAGAGCGAGTATCTTAGTTCACCTCACGTCTTGCTGACTGAGTCCTCATGGTTTCATTATAACCACATATGTGGAGGAAACATACTCATGACCAAAAAATCCAATTACAACATTAAACTATGCATATCATTTACTATTGGATCATTCAGTTCACATAAATGTATACAATCTAAAGATGATTACTGCAAAATCAGAGACATTGGACTGTTTTTACCTACTTTACTTGAAACATTCTGCATATTTCACATTACTGTGTATTACACAGGTACATAATGCACTGAATATTAAATACTAAAACTGAGCTCAAGTAGGATTCCAAAACACCAATTTTTTGTCTTTTTACTTTGGCTCCTCATACTTCCAGTAGATGCATGTGAGTTCAGGTCAGCAATTAGACCGGCTATAAAGGCATTAAATGAAATGAAGTAAGTACTAGATACCAGAATTGGCTCATTGTAGAATTGTATTATATTAACTTAAGTGCCAATTGAAAACAGTTTTAAAACGTTTCTGTTGACAGAAATATAAAATGCAGGTACCTTAAAACAGGAATGTAAAAAGCACGCATTTTAAGAAATATCAAATTGAAACAAGCTAATTCTAAGATGATTTTTCTGTGTTTGCTGGTAAATAGATTTAGACAACTATAAATCATTTTATTTTTATGTTATGGTTCTGAAAGATGTATGTATGTATGGTGTATTTACAATACATTCGGGTGTTTTATCCCCAAAGTTAAGTTCAATATTAAGTTTGAGTATAACTGCTAAAAATGATTAATTATTATGATAGGTAAGCGAATAAGATACAAAAAAAAATGTTATGTATGTTTCCTGCATCAAATTAAAATGTCTACCTGAAAAAATAAAATTGAGGAATACAACCTGCTGTTGGGAGGCAGGTACATACCTGAACAATACAGACAACAAAAACCCTCCATCTGTTACCAAAGCTACGTCGATAAATGTGTGTCAGGGAAAGAGGAGAAGGATTGGGTGTAGGCTAGATTGCATTATTGACTTGACACTGATCGACAAAATGGCTGAAGTGTGTGCAAGGCTGCCGTCTGTCAGTGATCAGTTCTCTGCTGTGTGCAGCTAGGAATCAAAACTCTATTGATTCAGTCTGCTTTCTTTGCCATGTCTTCTATCTAGAGCACTGGATGATTTACACAAATAGCACTTCATAATTTAATTCCTTGAATTTTGTATGATTACAAAACGTAAATCCAATTTCTAATGGTCTATAAGTAGAATTAGGATTATGGCATAATGTATATTGCTTTACCAGGACTGTTAAATGCTGTTTGTATTTAAATCCATTAGGAAAACACTGAACCCCGTCTTCTCTTTCCCCTTAGTGGAACTTTTTATGCTTCAGCAAAAGCTCCTACTCTCCTTTAATGAAGCTGGGCTCAGTCTCCCATAGGGAGGGCAACATAATAGTGTCCACCACAAGACTTTGGGGAGAGACCATGTAACCAGTAGTTCTTGTGCGCACACGAGATGGTCAATTTTGCTAATCAGCGCTGCATTTTAACAGGGCATGAGAGATAACCCTAAATGAGTGTTCAAGAAATGAGATATAGACTTTGACCTGGATAAATGTTCTGTGGATTGTCATGCATCAAGGAACCTAAACTGATTGTATTTACAAGTCAAAATTCAGGAATTTAATTCCTTGCATGATTTTCTTTGTATTATGGGACATGGTTACTTGACACATTCATCTATCTATCCATCCATTTATCCCTCCATCATCTGTCCATTCATCCATCATCCATTCATCATCCATCCATCCATCCATCCATCCATCCATCCATCATTTATTTACATATCTACCTATACACTCACTATTCAAGCTTTACATTCATCCATCAATCCAAGTCTTCCAGACAGACTAGCTTTCTATCCACCCATTTTCACATTCATTTATCAATTTAATCATCCCCTTAAGTAGTAGGGGAAGTGGTGGCTTAGTGGTCAAGGACTAATACTAGAAAGACTGGGGGTCGATTCCCAGCATCACCAAGTCACCACTGTGGGCCCTTAACCCCCAATTGCTCAGTTGTATAAACGAGATAAATGTAGGTTGCTCTGGATAAAGGCATCTGCCAAATGCTGTAAATGTAAGTACCCACCAAGCCATTCGTAAGTACCCAACAAGCCATTCACCCAGTTTTATTTCCATCTATCTATCCTAAGAAATTAACAACTTACAACTACATTCACTTCATTTAATGACAATCATTTTTTTCCTTTTAATTATTTATTGGGTTATTTCACTTTCACTTTCACTTTATTGGGTTATTTCACTATGAATAGCATGACGTGTGCTCTATCAGCCATAAACTTTAAACTGGATGAATAATAGATACAGGTTCATTTAAAAAAATTGTAATATGTTGACGCTCAATAAAATATCAAGTTCAATTTTTTAAGTTACTTCATAATATTAAAAGTATATACATTTTAGACTTATTTAATGTGAACTAATATGTAATTTTATTATTTTAATATTTGTAGCTTATACCTTAAAAACATTGAAAATGTGTGTATCAAAAATTAAAATATTCCATTTCCACACTGACTGAATTATTTTTTGCATTATCAATACTACAAGACTCTCAGTCAGGTTTAGTACACACTACCACAATCATAAGAATAAGGCACTTTTCAAGAAGACACTCATTAACACCATAAGGATGGTAAACCAGAGTCATTGCATCAAGAAGTGCCACACATACGTATTCAGGAAATGGGCTGTATACTACTGAACCAGGGACAACAATAAAAGCATTACATCATTAAGAGAATTTACATCAGTGGTCCAAAGTCCACTTTTCATATGAAAGCAAATTTTGAAATTCATTTGGAATTCAAGGTTCTAGGGTCTGGAGAAAGAGAGAAGTGGCACAGAATACAAGCTGCTCGAAGTCCAGTGTAAAGTGTCCACAGTCAGTGATGATTTGGGGTTCCAAAGTCAATGCAGCCAGCTACCAAGGGATTTTTGAGCATGTTATGCTTCCTTCTGCTGACATGCTTTATGGAGAAGCTTTATGCTTCCTTTTTTATTCAGTAGGAGTTGGCCACTGCCTACAGCACAAACTACTCAAAACTGGTTTGCTGACTATGGTAGTACTGTGCTTGACTGGCCAGCCAGCTCACCTAACCTGAGCCTTGTAGAGAATTTATGGGGTGTTGACAATAGGAAACTGCAGGACACCAGACTACGAATACAGATGATCTAAAATTCGCTATCAAAGAAACCTGGGCTTTTATAACACCGTAGCAATTTGATTGCCTCCATGCCACACCGCAATGATGCAATAAATTGTGTAAACCCCAACCAAATATTGAGTACATAAATAAACACACTTTAATCAAAAGTTTTTGTATTATAAATTAGTTCTTTAATTATCTCTTGAAAAATTCTGATATTTATTCTAATACTGGAATTTTATTTTCATTAGTTGTGAGCCACAAAGGTTTATTTATTTTCATGTATAATAAATCTAAAATTGATGAAAGTTTTACTGTTTGAATTAAATTGAAAAAAGTGATTGTTCTTATTCAAATATTTTGAGATGCATCTGTACGATAATCTCTCCACTGTAATCCACATTGCTGATAGCTAACTGCGGTCTGTGAGCAACAACTAGTCTGTGAGCTAATGTATCTGAAGTATGGCGAAAGTGCTTTCAACTAGGGATAATAATACTATTACTATAGCAACAGTTTCCCAACAGCTTTAACAGTTTCTCCACTGACACACATTCCAAGGCCACATTTCATATGCATTTATATTCATTATTTATTACTATCTACTGCCAAAAAACTAACATCACAGATTGGTTGTAGGGTATGCTAAATATAAGATCAGTAGAGATTCAGCTTTCAAAAGTGAATTATTTTTTTATTTGTAAACTGGGCAGTGCAGAAAAAAAATAAAGACAAAAGCATTACGTCCAAGCATTTAGTCAACCATTTTTGGGTTTTTTGTATGTGGTGCGGGTCATTTAAAATCAGGTCAAATGAAGTTAATAAAGGAAATAGTGCTTTTAAACATTGGAATGCTTTTTCTTTCACGTTTTATGTATGTATATATTGTTTAAAATAGTATTGTAATGGCGGCGCTGTGGCCGCTCTGCTACATCAGTGGACTGTAACAATTTCATACACAAGCAGAAGTTAAAAGGTGACTGTCAGTGTTTATGTAATGTAACTGTTACTACCAATTGTACTTAGAGTTACAGACCAGTTTGGCCTGTAATCCTTTACCCTATAGGGTAGGAGCTGTGCTTTCCTATGTGATGCCTGATGATCGGGAAAGACTAATAGCATTAGCATCTTAAGATTTAAGTAAGGCTGAAAAAAATGTATCATTTTTGGGGTCAAGAAATTTTAATACCTACCTACAGTCATGTAAAAATATTAGGACACCCCATTAAATATTTAGTTCTTTATTAAGAAATGTTAACTTATCGATGGCTAATCTTGTTTTAATTTTTCTGAAAAAAAAGGAAATTAATTGCAGTTAAACAACAAAAGTTAAAATTGTTCTACTCATTAAACAAAAGGTTTCAACAAAAATGTGTATTCTAAAAAAGTTAGGACACCATTTCGCTTAACAGCTAGTGTTATCACCTTTGGCTAAAATAACTTCAATGAGATGCTTCTTGTAGCCATCTAACAGTCTCTGACATTGGTCTAAGAAAAGTTTGTCCCACTCCTTAATGAGGAATTCTTTCAGCTGTAAGATGTTGGAGAGGTCTCTTGCATGGTTTCCGGTCGGCCCAAGGCATCTCAATGGGATTCAGATCTGGGCTTTAACTCTGCCGTTCCAGGAGTCTCCATTTTTTAGTTTTCAGCCAATCCTTGGTGGATTTACTTGTATGTTTTGGGTCACTGTCCTGTTGCAGAGTCCAGTTTCGCTTTATGTTTTACTTTTTTACAGATGGTCTTAAATGTTCCTCAAGCAGGACTCTTCCACCTCCATGTTTCACAGTTGGTATAAGGTTCTTTTCCTGCTGTAGTTGGTTTATGCCAAACATGTCAACTGTTGCAGTGTCCAAATAAGTAAATTTTAGACTCATCTCTCCAAATAACATCATTCCAGAAGTCCTGGTCTACGTTCTCTTTGGCAAACTTTGGTATGGTCTTCATGTTTTTAGAGAGCAAAGGTTTCCTCTTTGCACACCTCTTTTGAAAGTTAAACTTTTGTAGTCTCTTTTTGATTGTAGAGTCATGCACTTTTACATCAACAGTAGCAAAAGCTTTAGGGTTTTTAGTGACTTCTTTTAGCATCTTGCGGTCTGCTCGCGAGGTAAACATGCTTGGATGGCCAGACCTGGGCATGTTGTCATTTGTTTTGAATGTCCTCCACTTGTAGACTATTTTGTAGACAGTGGATTGGCTAATTTCAAAATCTTTTAAGATCTTTTAAAATCCCTTTCCAGACTCATAAGCTGTACAATACAACCCTACAATGCCTCAGACAGCACTTTTTGATCCCACCATGGGGTTCACTGTCACTTTAACAGTCAAGAGCACACCAAACTAAATGTCTAAGGTTTAAATAGGGCCAGCCTCGTTCAAAAAGATAAGTAACAATGTTCTAATTATGTGTACCTGATGTGATACACCTGTGGAAAAATGTTGGGGTGTCATAAATTTATTCCTCACAGGAGGTCTTTTCTTCAATTATTTATATAATAAATAATACTCTCTCAGTATAGCTTTAAATTGATATCAAATATACACATTAAAAACACACAGGCTTTCATAGGGTGACCTAATTTTTTCACACGATTGTATATGGATGTCACTTTCCATTATTAATTGATAATATGCCACTTTAGAAAAGCTGCCCAATCTATAGTGGCAATAAGACTTCAGAGGTGGGCATTTTACTAGCAGCTGACAATTACTCAGTACAAAAACACCAGTGATTATGGAAAATAAGATGAGTTCTATTGTTCTCTTGCCTGTGTTCTTTAAGGAAAAAAATGATTTAGTAAATGCATACCTCATAAATTATTTGGAAGCTCTACCAGTGTGTAGTACAGACATTAAGAGGGACACCAGATTATACCATATTCTTTTTCATTTTGAGGAGATGGTGTCTACAGGACTATTTCCTTCCACCGAGGGCTCTGACATTACATTAGCACTGTACCTCATCTAAATAGAGGAACTGTTTAATGTGGTAAAATAAACTCATTGTTTTATGTAAAGTTAGGCAGAAGGTTTTGGTGGAGCAGCATGCAGGAATCTAGGGGTAGTAAAAATGAAAGTCTTTGCTTGCAGCTGCATCTGGTGGCCCAAAATTGACTCTCACATTAAAAAAGAAGTCGAAGGACTGTTTGTCATGCCAGCAAAACAAAAATCTTCCTGACTCGTACCTTTGTATTCTCGGAACTGGCTTGGAGCTCCTTGGCAACACATCCACATTGACTTTGCTATTACATTTAAGGGGTTGCATCTTTCCAACGGTAGTTAAAGCACATTTGAAATGGCTAGAGGTCCATGTCATAGATTCCACAACATTGCCTAAGCCTATCCGGTTCTTGAGAGGCTTATTCCGTTGTTATGGCATAGCTGAAAATGCTGGTGAGCAACATTCGCCCACAATTTAGATCAGATGAGTTTGCCTTTAAATAGCCCATATCATTGAGCAGAGGCTGGATGCAATTCTACTACAGTACCAGACTACCCCACACAGAACAACAATAAAAACTCCTGCCATGCTTTTCTCCAGCCCAGTTTCTAAAAACAAACAATATCTTCAAAAAATCAATGTGTTCCAAACAGTTTGTATTTGTGCTGTTCTGGTTTAGTTTTGGTCAACATCTATTTAGTCTTTTTAGAGTTAAGAGTACAGTTTTTATCCGACCAGATACCACAACACACAAATACACACAAAGATACACTTATACTACCTTCACACATACATTGACCTGAAGTGATCATTCTATTGACTAACAAAAAAAACTGACTTACAGTGACTGTACAGAAACTGACAGCAACTTTTGGTCATTAGATGTGTCCAGCAATATGTCAAAATTAAGTAAAGTTAAACTTAATTCAACAATAAAACAGATTGTGTCAGTTTTACAAATATTGAAAGCTTGTGGCTCCAACCACTATTAAACATTATTACTATGGCAACCAGTTGTAGGAACAACTACTGGCAACCTATAGTACAGCAAGTAAAGTAAAAATTTAGTCCTCAAAATATTGTTGGATTGTTGTCACAGCACAGAAGGGAAATATGAAGCTGTGTATATGTGTGTGTATATGTGTGTGTTTGTTTGACTTGGTGGTACAGAATAATTAAGGGTACCAAAAACACTGATGTGTGAATGTCATAGTGATATAACTGATACAACTGTCTTCTTGCTAATTTTGTTGAGTGGAAGCCAATTCTTTCATTTTTTGCCCTCTATTTTTGTGAAATGAAAGGTGCTTTACTGCTGCAGCACAGTGGTACCTTTATATAGGCGATACCACCTTTTTCAGATTTCCTGCCAAAAGTTCTAATATTAAAAGAAAGCATTATATACCTGTCCTGTTTTTTAGAGTTCGGTTGTTAATGTTCTTTAATGTTTTTACTGTATATAATTATTTGCTCGCTTTCCTATAGCTATATCACTTTACTCAACTTCACGCCAATCCTTGCATGAACTCATCATTATCATAATAATGCAAAATCAACCAATATTTTAGTGTAAAAAACACTCCCTACAAAATGAAAGCAAGGACCCTGAAGCTGGGTTGAGCTAACATTACTTACTGTATACCAAATACTGTAAATCAAGTCAAACAAACAAACAAACAAAAACCTTTCATAGGTTTATTAGAAACGGCTGGGTTTGATTTGACATTTTAAAATTTGTAAGAAATCCGTAGGTCATGCATGTCATTTTGTATTTTAAAAAAATTAGTTTTTGGGAAATGTCAATACAATAAGGACATCACAAGTAACAACACATCTCATCTATTTTAAGGAAAAATACAGCATGTATATAGCTTGTCGATTAGCATATACCGACAGAATGTGTCAAGAACAAAAATGTGGGGTTGAGTTTAGCATTGATCAGAACCAAGAAATCTGTTAAAAGTAGCATAATGGTAAAATGAATGGAGCCTACAGTACACAAAGACCAAAAGAAAACAAAGAGTATATAAAGAATGAATAGCCAACAGGTGTGTGATTAGAATTCTACTGGGTGCGTGCCGGTGGCTACTGGGAGTTTGAGTCAGAAAATGTATGTATGTAATGCATGGCCCCTCAGCAAGGCCCCTAACCCTCAACTGCTCAGATGTATAAAAACAGTATAAATGCGAGTTGCATGGATAAGTGTGTCTGCCAAATTTATGAAATGAAAATGTAAACAAAAGTTCTGAAGTAATCTGCACAAACCAATTTCATAAAAATGTTTTCAATAATTCACATCAGCATGTAAATTTCTTCTTGGAGAGTATTTAAAGCTTTATGTTTTTCCAAAAACAATACACACACATTCCAAAGATGTTTTTTCCGAAACTTGGAAAGAGAAAGTCAGATATGCTTCACACAGACTTTGGGAAGTTTAACTAATGCATGCAGATACACAAAGTAAATTATATCCATGTTCATTCTGGGCAGTGTGACTGCTTGAAATCTTGTGTCATGATTAAAAAAATCAGCAACCCAAATATGGCTAAAAATGGAAATCGATACTAGATCATAAACTAATTAGGAAATTTCAAAGGCAGAGGAGTCAAAGTGGGATGTGCTGGGTCAGACACACATCAGAGAATAAAAAAGTCTTTGTATTCACATCTGTATACGGCTTCATCAGTGCTCCTAGTTAATTTTTTTTTACTCAGACGTGCTTATTGCTGCCTAATAAGCTCAGCAATCAGTCCAACAAGACAACATACACTCTATATGGTCAAAATGCTGATGAACAGTGAGACCGCTAATTGTTTTTTTGGAGACAGTTATCCTAATACAAACGGATGTGATCGGTTTGGAGTTGTTAAAAAGGTTCAGTTTTCCACTGATCTTCTAGTGCAAAGACTCATTACATGGCTATTAGGATCGATTGACAGACTGGACAGCGAGTTATATTAAACGGATTAGGTAAGGGACTGTGTTACAAGACATCACAGATAATCAACATACTCACTAAATTATAATTCAATTTTTAGCCATGAATGATGCTAAAAATTATTTGTTTTAAAAGCCGGACTAGGCCAAGAAAGAAAGTAGGAAAGGATGGAAGGAAGGAAAGAAAGGCCAGGCTACTTTATGCTGTCCACACTTAAATGAAACATTCTGGCATTTGCAGGTAATAAATAACAGCAGTGGGTAAGAGTAGATATTTAATTACGATAGGGAGGAAATAAGCGGCAAGACAGAATCAGAGATCATTTTTGCTGATTAGAGTGCATTGGTACCAGAAGGCCCTCTGGCAAACCCTAGGGTCAACTTTCCACTTAGCAGAGAAGGAGACACACTTTTTTCTAAGTAATTGAAGAGATTATTCACCACACATCAGATAAGTCATGTCGCAAAGCATTGTCCGTGTAATTGCTCTGCATTAATTACATGCTCAGCCAAATAAGCCAGAATTCATACAGGCATGAGAATCAATCCTTACCTCCACTTATTTTAGGTAACAAGCTTGTATTATATATTAATGGTATAGCCTGTTAAAATGCATATAATACATTTTTAATAATGTATTGTATGCATTTCTAACTTATTTCATAAAACATTTTCATTTTATTCAAATTTAAAAAATGTCCCAACTTTTCTAGAATTTGATTGTATAACAAAAAAAAAACATAGTTTTGTATACAAGTGTAATAATAATACCAGTTGCAGCTGAATATAAAATTTATGGCAAAACCATTTCACATGTTTAAATTGTAAGTATAGGACTATGTCATGTTAGCAAACAGTAAGTCAATTACATCATGAAGCCAAGTTTTAAATTAATACTTTTAATTTAATACAGTTAAATCAATAAAATTCATTTAAAAAAGTACTAGCTGAATGTCACCCTGAAACATAAGTTACTCGTCGGAGGCGTTGGACAAGCTCCTTGGGAAATTTAGCAAACTAAGCTACAGCAACATGCCAAAAATAACTTTCTACATCTAAGCTATATTTTAACATTCAATTTTTATTGAACCAATTATGTGAAAACATTAAAAATTCTCTGTAATTTTGGTCATAGAGATAAGAATAAGCATTAGCAAAAGCTGGGCTTAGTGTGCTGTATGTGTTAGTAAGTTTACATTGCAGGGTAAAGAAAATGGAAACTAAACCCACCACCTAATGTCAACAACAGAGCTTTGCAACTGAATAGCAATTCATTCAGAAAACAGCAACACTACCACCAAGCTACTGAGAAATGTAGTTAAACTTAAAGCATTGCTACTACCCAACACTGCTTATTAGACTACTCCTTTAATTGAGACATTTATTCAAGAACTTCATGATAAACAGGAAAAAAACAATTAGGCCTACAAGAAAAACTTTACGTTGGATCAGAACAGGATTTGGTTTACTGATGAGCATAAGCGGAAAATTTGCGGAGTGTTTGCTTCGACTTTGAGGGAAGCGCACGCCTACACAGCGAAATATTAAGCCAAGCATCACCATACTCCACTTATGTGCTCTGCCTTTCACCTTTTCTATTTGCAGAGAAGTTTCACTGTAAATTGAAATGGCCTAGTCTGACCCACTGGGACTAACTAGCTACTAAGGTATCTCTAGTTTTAACAAAGGAAAAATGCATTGGATGATAATAATGTAATATAACTGCATTTGAAACATCTGGCATACAAAAACATTTGATCAACTATAAACTGCCCAAAATGCATACACACATGCACATTCATACTTTAAAATTTACATTTAGAAGAAAATTTAATTCAGAACATCAAAAAAGAAAATTGTTTTAGCTGTCACATAAGGAGTGAGAACCACATGTCTCACCTCTGGAGATGACACTGCACTGTCATCCTCTCTTTCTGTCTCTTCTACACTGGCCATTTTTAGCTTCTCCTACCCACGCCTCGATGAGGAAACAGGAGAAACCCCTAAGCTGCAGTTATATAGAAAAGAAAAATAAAGCAATTACAGGAGTCTACAAGGAGCTTCCTCCAAGCTTTAATGTGACACACAAATCTCTGGGGAGAATAAATACAGCCAGTTTACAATATTCTTCCTGAATGTGTTCTGTATAGAGCATACATAATACCCAATTAAAGCTTGCCGTACAGCAACTACTAATAAATCATTCGTACAGAAAAATGGAGAAAAAGGAAAGGGGATGGGGAACTGCTGCAAAAAAATAATAGTGTCAATATACACTAAGCACACTAATTCTCTGGAATCTAGAGTTCTGTCACCCAGTCATTTCCACTTTCCGTTTTTACATTCTGTCCTATTAGCAATACAAAGTGTCTATAAAAATTAGGATCCTGTGGGAATATGTTAATCAAAATCCGCAACAACCTAATTCAACCTAAGAATCTTACACACACACACACACACGCACACTGGCCTATACCTATCTGTGGTCCAAATATTTTTTAGTTTTGAAATGTGAACTACATTTGCTGTAAGTGTGTGTGTCTAGCTATTTTGTTCTCCTCTCTGCGTAATCCCTCATACTGTGGATTTGTGATTAATGCTACCCAATTCTTTCCCGTTATCACAATTACCTCCTCTCATCATCTTGATTACAGGGTATAGTTCTCTCACCCCTCAGCATCCATTAAACAACACACACATACACACACAGCTACAATGCCTTACTTTGACAGCTCCAGAGCCTTGCATGGAGAGGCCACTTTCTGACAGCTTGTGGCTATAAGGTTGGACTAAGCCTTGCTTGAATCTCTAAATATGTTACGTCACATTAAAGCTTCATGAAGCTGAGGCAGCATAATGCCTCAGGATGGACAGCACGTCTACAGCATGTATTTTTAATGCATAGCCATAGCAGCAGCAGAGGTGGTCTGTGGATTTAAGAGCTGCTTCTTTTATCTATGTACTGAGAATTACTTCAACACAATTAGTAAAGTGACAAATAACCACAAGCGGGAGACTAAATTGCAAGCTTCCATTTTGGATCAGATTTGCAATAACACCATTTTGTCCTATAAAAAGAATAAAATATTTAAAATATTATATTTTACTAAAAAGATTAAAATGGCTATTTTGTTAAGTCGGTAGAAGGTGGAGGTGACAGTTCTGGTGATGAAGTTGATGAAGACCTGGTTGCAGGAAGTGGAGATCTTATTTAAAGAAGCAGATAACATAGGGGAGGAGGAGTCAGATCTGGTTTGCAGGAGTAGAGAAACATGTCTGGTTCTAATTTGTGGTTGAAAGTACACACCTGATTTAGGGAAGGATTGTACAGATCTGACTTAGGAAGAGGGTTGAGATCTGGTTAGAGAACACTCGAGGGTTGAGGTCTGGTTTGAAAAGGCTCAAGGGTTGCGATCTGTTTTGAGAGGGTTGTGGATACAGACCTGTGTTGACTGAAGGAAGACACAGAGCTAGAGTTAAAGAGTGTCACAAATTTCAAAGTTTATTTAGATAAGCATGATTAGGTGTGGATAAACATGATAATAAAAGGTCCAGCCTGTTCCGAGCTGACTGTAAGACTATAAACCTAATATTGGTATGCATATTAAAATGCATAACACATTAAATCTTGGGGTAAATAAGCTACAATAGCCACAGAAGAGCGCATCAAGTTCTAGACGATTGGCTAATTGGTTTTTTTGCATGAGAAAGCAGGTGTATAGACGTTCTTATTTAAGCTGTTTATACATACAGGGGGGGGGGTCAAAAAATTTTCACACATGCCAACAGATGGCAGCATTGACACATCTGATGTAGTGACTCTAAACTTACCCTCATACAAATACACCCAAAATATGTCATAGCCCATTTATTTATAGGCATGAATTAACATTTGAGACCTTACAAAAATGTGTACATAATGATGTAAATTTTTTTCTCCTTGTATTCATTTTGAGACATGGCCCCAAGGATTCAATTCTTTAACAATAAAACCAATGTTGTTCAGCATCTAAGCAATCAGCAAGTTGTTGTAACAAGTGAGCTAAATGTAGGACAGGTACTGTAGGTGGTAGGAGCTCAGAGTGTCCAAGAAACAGAAGAAAGTACTCTAAACCATCTCCCAGTTAGGTCGCTTATCAGGACTGCTTTACTCCCTTTACTCTTTCCCTTGCTCAAAGGGCTTTGAGGAGGTTAGCAAAGCCTTGCTGTGATTGGTGAAGACACATAATTAAGCTGTCACCCAGAGCCTTTGCTGCAGCTTGCTGGGAAAATGACACTGCTGGCCCTCCTCACTCTCTGCTTACTCAGTTGAAGTGGCCTTTACAGACTCACTTGATTCCTATCTCTTTGTCTGTCTTTTCTCTCTCTCTTTCTTCTTCTCATAAATTACATTCTTTGTAGTTTAAAAATGGTCCATGTCATGACACTGAGACACAGAAAGTTTGTGAGCAGCATGTAAGGTTCATTGGTTCATTTCCAAACTGATAATTTTACAAGTTGTGTTAATTGACAAAAAGCCACAAGCCTATTATGTCTGTAAATCTGTATAGAATCCCAACCAAAGGGCTACCATTTGAAAACCAAGCCATGTCGAATATTTGGATCATTAGGTTTCTGGAACTGTTGAACATAGCTGAAAGATGTCATTTAAGAAAGTGTAAAATACAGTGGTTTAGATTTTTACAGTACTCACAGTAAGTGTAAGCTTTCTGACAGAACTTGTGAACACCACAGTTTTGACATGTCCTCTTCTGTATGATTGGTTTAAATATTGCTCGTTTGCTTGTTTTACTGCGCAACTCTACAGTACCAGTCGTAATTTCACAATGCATACACATACATTGTTATAAACAAAACCCTAAACTTGGCAACAGTGTAATATATTGATGAAGATATTAGAACATCTGTACTGGCCAGGTGTCTTAACACTCTTAATTCTATAATAACCACAAGGATAGGCTTTACCATTGAGATGGCTTTGTGGGTTAGTGAGTTAGCATTCTAGCTAACCTTAAAGGTTTTCAGTGGGTTAAGTAATAGAATATCATACAATACTATATTCCTATTCTGTCTACAGCAACAACTACACACATTTAGTTTGCTTTAAATATCTAGCATGTCTAGATTTATCCATCCAATGCACCCTGATTGTCTGTCTAAATGTATTTGCTTAAACAAGAAATATGATGCTTTCTACATTTTGAGTATACAGATAGCAAATGTGTATTTAAAAAAAACAAGGTGAAGTAGTGAAGCTGAAATCACACCTTTTAGCCTGAAAAAAGAGAACAGTAAAATAAATACTACTTTTTGGTGTAGAGGCTTAGGGGGTAACTAATATGAAAGTCACTATATTTGAACCACATTGTAACACACTGACCTCAATGCTTAACCCTGTAAAGATAATTCCATTTGCAATATGTGTGGTTATAATGCATATGAAAACAGGAGAAAAAACAGATGATGATATTTTACATGGTGGAAATAAGTATTAATATTGTTTACAACTTATTTTTGAAACTTTATTATTGCACATTCAGTGGATATTCTGCTCTTTACACTCTCCAATAAAACAAATTCTACACACGTCTTATACTCAACAGTTTATCAATGCTTATTGACAGAAGTAAGAAAGCTCATTGTAGAGTCATTGAATGGTCATCATTAGTGTTGATTGTTGATTGACTAAATGAGATTCATGATGGCTTGTTTCAGCAGTGGTATCTGGCTATGGAGGTTACACACAAACCTAAACATACACACTACTCACACACCCACATTTGCCTATCCTTGTGAGGTCCTTCAACAACTTAAAAAAAAATCACACACACATTTCTATCCTTTTTGGGACCTTTTCATTGACATTTGGTTCTCAACAAGGCACCAAATCGAACAGTGAGAGTGAGTAGGCAAAAAGAAACATCTGCCTCTCATGGGAGTTAATACAGCAGATAACACACAGCTCTAAATTCAGCTTTAGGCTTCTGATTTAAATTCTTTCATCACTTTATGTATCTCTGATTAAAATAACGAAGCATGAGATTCACAAAGAACAGGAATTTTTTTTTGTTATATAAGAGATTGACTCTGATATTTCTTTGCCTCAAAGTGTTTTTTCAGCAGATGTGGTTGGTTGCTACAGCAACGATCGACAGTGTGTATGTAGGAGGGGGCATGAAGTGTATGACGTTATGAGAGGAAAAAGGTGTGAACTGTAGTTCTGTGCCCGCTCAGGGTGATGACATGTGAAAACTGTCCTGCTAAGATGAACACACACACATACACACGCACCCAAGAGAGGAAGACCAATGGAAAAAGAGGAAAAGGAGATAGGAAAGGAGAAAAAAGGAAAAATAATAAGAAGAAAAAGCATACTAAAAGAGACAAGGGGCAGTGAGATAGCAGGTGAGAGG
Source organism: Bagarius yarrelli (assembly GCA_005784505.1). Lineage (NCBI taxonomy): Eukaryota > Metazoa > Chordata > Actinopteri > Siluriformes > Sisoridae > Bagarius > Bagarius yarrelli. The sequence continues at coordinate 7,614,896 of VCAZ01000003.1, read as the reverse complement.
AGGCAAAAATAATAATGTGATAAGACAAAAGCAGAATTCTTAAAGACAGTGTAGAATGATAGAAATAAAGAGAACAGAAGACAATAGACAAAATAAGGACTGATTAAACAAAATGACAAAACAAAGAAAAGACAAATCAAAAGAAAGTGAGGGCTGACATGAGAAAAGATCATGGAACACAAGAAATGGGGATGAGGAAAGAGGAAAAGAGACAAGGAAACAGATGTAAAGAGATGAGTGGCGCAGGACCATTTCTCTGCAGATCTAGCACCCTATTGCATGACATTGTATCCCACACACACAGGACAGTGACACATGTGTCACACATTTACTTTAGGCCAAAGGTTAGAAAAGGCCATTCCCAAAGAGTCTCGATGCAGTGTTATGCAGGGGAACCAAGCTTTGTTTTGTATAAATGCCCTACTCTCATTCCCCATATAATCCTTCACCTGAGATTAATTCTGCTGTCGAAGCTCATCATCCTAACATCATGTCGATACTCATACACTGCTCCTGGAACAGCTACTCCACCTGGCAGTAGCGTGAAAGGCTGGGTAAAAGCAGAGTGACTCTGAAGGATACCATGCATTTACATACAGCAATAAAGCGATTGGAAGTGTTTTACATTTTCTCATATTTTGAAAAGCAATTATTCTTGCTGAAGAAAAGCGTTAAAATAATGAGACACAGTCATGTTAAAAGTCATGAGGGTATTATAATGCTGTTGCAGTTAAGGCTGGACACAAGATTGGAATGATTTCGGTATTTAGAGCTGTAGCTCAGCCCTCCTTGCCTGTGGCTTATTGTTTTGAATTCGTGTTTAACCCTATAAACCGTGTAAGACAGCTGTCTGGTCTCATCAGCTCAGTGTATACAGTTCAGGCTGAGCAGCACACATGCAAAAACAGATACACGCATCTATTGCTCAGTTATACAATAATCCCAATACGACAAGCAGGTAACAGCTGTGCCATTCTGGCTGATACTGGAGAGTCTAAAACAACACCCACAACACTGTCAGTTACTACACACACCGGTGAAGAGCAGAAGAGTTGAAGGTGAGAGTCATCCTCACTGGCAGACACTAATAGTGTGTGATTTACTCCAAATCATCACACACAAAATTAGCACATTAGCAGAGATACCCATATCACCTAACCTGCCTCCCCCTGAAATTACCAAAATCCCTCTGAGAGTAAACAGTGTTGCAATCAGAGTGTGATAAACACAAACATAACACCAACATCTTCTAACGTCAGTATGTCTACAATCATTCCCCCTTACCTCCCAGCTCAAATCACATTAATAGGAGCATTTAAGAGCTGCTCTCAGGCCTGTGATTTTCTACCTTCGGCAAAAATGCTGCAAATCCAATACAGCCCAACCCAACACCACTTTCCTTTTAATCATATCCAGCAGCTCGGTAAAGAGAATGTGCTCAGTTTCATAACATTTAAGTGGGAAAGACATTCAAAATGATCTGAAGTTAATCTGGAGAATAGCTCTTCCGTTGCACAAAAAATATCCTTCTTCTATGGCCAAAATGCCTTTGATCATCAGCGCTGCCAATTCTCTGTGATAAAGCACAATAGTTCCATCTAAATAAAAAATAATAATACCCATAGAATATGCAAAACTGAAAGGATTAGCATTGGTTAATTCATGAATTATATGTAATTAGCAGGGAGACAGATGAGCAACTCTATGGTCCATTAATATTGTAATGGACATTATCCCAAGGTGCTGCACCTGACCTACCTCACCTGTTCAGTCTGCTGCTTAGTTAGTCTTTGTCCCAAATCTAAAAATTAAAAAAAAATTTTTGTGGGAAAAAAATGTGTCACAAATAAAACCAGGAGGATGGTCAGTGGTGGAAAGAGTAGCCAGAATCAGTACTCAAGTAAAAGTACAAATACTTAAGGAAATATTTACTAAGTAAGAGTAGAGTAAAAGTAATAATTTAAATAGTTACTCAACTAAAAGTATAAAAGTATTAGATGAAAAAAAAAACTCTGATCTGAATGACACGAAGCAAAAACGTTGAATTTCAAACTACTTGGCCAGTCTTTAAATCACTTGCCTTTAAAGTCTTTCTGTTCTGCTAATATTAAACAGGTTAAAGTAAAGCCTCTATCTCAGTCCTGTAGTGGACATTAACATCACATGACCTGTCATTTACAATCAAATCTCAAACACACTCAGATGCTTTTCAAACTATGTCTCCATATTTCTTCTTCTTAAGAATAGTTCCTTTAAAAATATACTTTATTTGAACATTTTATAAGTAAATGCATTATTTAGGTAGGAATAAAATAAAATGCAATCCCGTGTTGAATGCTCTTTTTAATGACTTTAGTCAGGTGTCAAAAACAAACTTTAGTGAGATGTCAGGATTTTTGTATAAATGCAGGATGTCCCAGTTTGCTGTTTGGTTTACTTTGTTTTGTGTTTAACGTTTGGTTCATAAACGTGTGTTTGTTTGAAGGTTCAGAAGATTTTTGTCATTGTTTGCATGTGAGAGCATTTAAGGAAAACTATTCGGGCAGTGCGTGAAATGTTGTTTTACAATATGATTAAAGTGGCTATAGATACAGCCGGCAATAAATTTTCCTCCCTGCTGTAACTCTGAAAAAGGTGTGATATGTAAACGGCCCCTTTGTCTGTTGTAGTACAACATTAGTTATTTATTGTAACTAAGAGACCCGAACACTGTTCCAGCATGATGATGCCCCTTTTCCCCAAACTTAAAATGGAATGGAAAAAAACAGTTTCCTGCAAGGATCCACCACCGACTATCTTTGGGATAAACCAGAACACTGACTGCACCGCAGACCTTTTCACTACACAGTAAAGCTAAACACATGAATATTATTGCGGCTGGCAGAATGAGCAAATAACTCACATTCTAAATAACCCACCTGATTCATTTTACATATTACATTCTTTGAAATCAATTCTCAACAAAAAATGCATTCTCTCACAGTTGCATCTAGAACAGCAAATCACAAAAACAACATGACCTGTATGACAGCTGACAACTACTGCCATTAGTCAGTGTAAACTGTAGTCTGTTTAATCTGTTTCTAGGCTGATGTGTGAGAATACAGTACCTGCAGATATTACTACTTCTCCTCTCCCAAGCCCAGTGCCACATCTAGAATATTCACACTACTTATTAGAGCTGTTGACATACAAACTCTGGCATGCTTTCTTGTGTAGATTTACAACACCTGTACACAGTCAGAGTACTGCGGCTCTCATTGTTATTTTTCCCATGCATGCTCACCCTGTGCGAATGTGCGGCTTACAATTGCGAGCCTGTGCCTTGCTTTGCAAGCTTATACACTCTGCCTCTTTTCTCCTCAACACACACTCATTTTAAAGCAGCTCTACACCCTGATGACCATGAGGATGATGGATGAACATGAAGGTATGTTTCAGGATGATCAGCAGCATCCTGAAGCAAACAACAACATCCCTGCCTGTGTGACCACCAGCGTTGGAAGCATGCCAGCGCTGTTGTTGTTTTTTCTCTCTTGCGCCTGTCTGTCCACATCTTCCTCCATTCACATCTTTCCCTACATGATACACACCATCTCGCTGCGGCATGACAGATTCAATAGACAACATGTCTATTGAATAAATTAGCGTGGATTTATTTTATAAAGTACCTTGGGTATAAGGAAAAAGAAGAAGAAAAGGAATGAAGCTAAGAGATCGTAAAATTTAAAAGGAAAAAAGAGAGAGAGTGTGTTTATGAGAAACAGAGTCAGAGAAGAAGATACAGAGGCTGAAAAGAAATTCAGTTCCTCAACTTACCTTCAAAGGCTTACAGAATTAGCGTGCAAATAAAGTTCACTCTGTTTGCAAGGTGATTTATCACCAATGTCAGAGGCAATGTCAGAACAAACATGCCATTAAATAGAAGAACTCTCTAGTATTGAGTAATGGTAGTGCTTTACACATGAATATTTTTGAGTTCTTCACATACATTTGATAACAGAGTGTGTTAAGTCAGGTAGCACTATACCATTGTACATGCAAATAAGAAATGAAGCAGAAATAATTTGTGCATGGTGGCCCATGCACAGGGGGCCAGACTAAAAAACTGTGTCTAGTAAGTCAAAACAATGTAAATTTTCCCAAATTCTTATGCCCCACCCCACTGCTGCGCTCTCTTCACTGGCTATCATTAGCCGCACATATCAGACATAACACTGATGCTTGTCTACAAAGCCAAAAAAAACCCACAGCACCCTTTCACCTCCATGCATGTATTACTCCAAACACTACACCAAGCTAGCTTAGATCCAAAAGCATTGCTTAACTTGTCCCACTATCCCTTAGCTTACAAGGTGGATATCTTCCCTCTTCTGGCAACGAAGTTGGAGCTAGATTTTCAATAATTCACATTAAAGACATGATGCATATATATATATATATATATATATATATATATATATATATATATATATATATATATATATATGACTATGTTATGACTTTCTGAAATGATGTTTGTTTCATATTCATTTCCAATTAAGTCAGATTGAACAAAAAGGTATGCAAAAACTGAGCTCCTTGATTCCTGTGCGTTCCGCTGGTTGGGATGGATTGTTTGAAATGAGTTTGCATCTGATTGGCTAAAGAGTACAAGTGACCTGCATGTCTTTTGTGTGACTTATTATCGATAATAATCTACCTCCATAATTTGATGGGAATTCTCTGCAAATATAAAACTCTAAACAGTACACAGAACCACGGGTTATTGCTAGTGGTAGCTTAGTGTGCTCGTTGCCCTGCTGGAAAAAAGGTGCAAAGTCTGCAGGATTAACAGTGTTATTCTTGTTGACAGAAAGGATGGAGGCACCTGATATTGACCACTATATCAAAGAAGAGTGGCTATGATGCTGGGTTGCAGCCATGCTGGATCACACATGCTAAAAAATAAACATGACATTTCTTCCTCTGGTTGCTTGGTTACATACCGTGTTTGAGGTTGATAGCCCTGCCGTGTTATTGCTGTTTTTTTCACCAGGCAATACAAACAGATTATGCTAATGACTGTAAAACAAAGTGTCATTATCAGCCAGTTTACTTAATAGCACTTTCCACTGCAGGCTACCTGTAGCCAAGGATAAAGAGCAACACAAACAAATGCCACAGGAAACCCTTTCATTAACGCTTGCAATTAAACACTAACAAATAAAATGGAGGAAAAATTTGGAAATGTGAGCTGTTATGATTGCAAGAAACATTATGTTATGCATTATGTTAGTTAGTCTTGCTGGAGTCCATGCTCTCACAATAAATACTCAACCACTCCATACACTGTGATTACAATGTCACTGAACTGTTTTCCTTCTTTTTTCTTTCTTCCCCCCCCCCTCTGTCTCTCTCTCTCTCTCTCTCACTGTCGAGCTACATATGCCACAACGTGCAGTTTAGTTAATGTCGGAGCATTTCCCTTACCTTTATGACCAAAAATAGATATGTGAAATGTGTTGCAGTAAAATGTTCTTAGGGGTGCAGGCATGAATAATGTAAATTTATAGTTGTTTTTTTTATTCATAGTTAAACAATATACCTTGTTACATTTGAAATAGCTGTGATTTAATTAAACAATAAAATAATCTCAATTAAATAATCGTAAACCCTGTTTTATAGTAAGAATGTTGGGCTATTGGGTGTTGTATAGCACGGTCACCTAGTGGTTAGCATTGTTGCCTCACAGCAAGAAAAAACATGCATGTCAGTTTGATTGGTGATTTTAAATTGCCCATTGAATGAATAAATGTTCATTAGTGATTGTTTATGATTCTAAATACATTAATTATAATTAATACAGTTTAAAATCCCTAATGTAAATTATTTTTATATATCTGTTTAATTTTAAGTTGTGATCTAATGTCAATTAAGAAATCGTCATTATCAGTAAGTTGTTCCAGAATTAGTGAATTATATTTTTCAACATTTACTCACTTGAAGTCTTTTAGTTTAATTGTGGACAAAAACTCATGTTTATCGGGACAGGTTTGGTCGGCATAGGCTGATGACATTAAATGGCTATGATCGGTTAATTGTTGATGTTGATTCAGGATCAACAAAGGATGTTAATCCGAGGACAACATTCTACTTGACAAAATCATGTCCACCGTTAACATTGGTCATTTGTCTAATTTATGTATCTTCTTGCTCTGTTTAATCAAATACAAGTTGGACAGGATTTAATTTAAGTTTTTAATTTAAGTATGATTATGTTTTAAATGCTCAGGATTTTCAAAATTTCTAGAACTGAATTGATTCACCCTCCTCTTGACACAGCCTTTCCATTTTATGTGGAGATGTAACTGCTCTGTTGCTGGGTTGATTACCTGTAATCAAATGTGGATAGTATCTGTGTCTACAGCTACAACTACTACTAATAATAATGTAAAAGAAGTAAAAGAATAGCAGTGGTGGCTAGCCTTATTCCTTAAGCATCAATATTACAAATACATAGCACATACAGTTTCTGATTACTGGCCAAAAGCTCTGGTATTCTGTACACTTACATAAATATTGTATAATGCCTTTTAAACCACTCTTCAAGCTGTGCTGTTATGTGTTTTTGGCTATCCAGTTCATAGAAGTATCTGAAGAGACATCAGCTGTTAAACTTCAGGTAAGCAAACCCACACACACATAATGCCCTCAACTGACACAAGCCATTTAAAACAGAATTTTGTTTGCCCTGCAGGGGTGTGATCTGATACAGAGCATGTCGATGCAAGCATCATCTCCGTTGCTGCCTCAGCCTCCGCTTTCAAATTCGCTTTTTTACCAAACGCTTGTATCATTGCATAGGTTATTTGACTTGTTCTACCACTATTTATTTCACTCAGATCAAGTTACAACTGAGGTGCTCATCGTTACACTCACATGAACAGCTTATTTACACACACACACTGCTTTCTTCCTTTTTTTAATTCACTAACTCAGGCCAGACAAGAAAACCTTTCTGTGTGCCTTTTCTATCTTGTGGATTAGAGCAAAGCAAAGTAATAGAAGATCCTAACAATTATTCACTGCTGGGTTCTGAATAGAGAGGCAAAGCACTGTAAGGACACTCCTGGCTCTCATACTGATGAGACAGCACAGTGCTTTAAAGCAAGATTTTTCCGTACACAACAAAAGCAGGGAGTACACACAAACATTATATCCCCCCCAGATTTATTCAGTTGCTTTAATCTAGCTCCTCGCTGGCCATAACCTCAATCTGCATGGGTGAAGGGTTAAACAGGGTCATTTGCTTTTCTAATTACAGATAAAGCACGTTTCACTGCCCAGTAGCAAGGTGTGCCTGACAAATGTGCCCACGTACACGAAGGTTTTACCTACATTCTGTCTCAAGCTTTTTCAGGAATGCATGATTACTATAGAAAATAGTTTTAATATTTAGATTTTTGTTACAAATGAATAGTGAAATGGGCAGCTGTTGTGTCAAGAAAAAAATCGTATACAAAAGACATATTATTGTAAACAGCATTTTATAAAATGTAAATATAATATTATTATATAAGTTGCTCCTATATCTTATATAGAGAGGAGCTTATTTGTGGTTGTGGATTCACACAGTAGTCAAGTCACTTTAAATAAACATGCTGTTTCTGTCTGATCACACACAGGCAGAGTAAAACCTCTGAACTATGGGAGCATATCTACATTTACATCATTTGGCAGATGCCCTTATCCAGAGCGACTTACATTTATCTCTTTTAAATAACTGACAAATTGAGGGTTAAGGGCCTTGCTCAGTGGAGCTGGGAATCGAACCCCGGTCTTTCTGGTTGTTTTATCCAACACCTTAACCGCTAAGCCACCACTGCCCTACTTGGTGAAGTAACTGAAACTGCACTTGTGTTTGGTAAGACTTTACAGTGTGTTGAGTGTTTTGTGAGACCTTAAAGGTAATGCGGTAATGGTTACAATAAACATCAGACAAATGTTTCAAATGTTTATTGCACTTAGGCTTTCAGTGTATATATGTTTCAAGTATTTCAGGATATCAGTTTATTTCTTACTACAGGATAATAAGACAATGAAAAATTGATCATAATAAGAAACAAGAGGTCAGTTTATAAGGACATTTCAGTAGGACAAAAGTCTGTTTACATGTCAATATTTACCCATCTCTCTCTCTCTCTCTCGCTCTCTCTCTCTCTTTTTTTCTCTTACTCTCGCTCTCCAATCACCACAGACACTATAAACCTTTCTCCCCATCTTATTATGGGAGCACATATCAAGTGCCCATAGCAAATAAAAAGTGTCAGCTCAACTATCTTTTTTCATTTGTTTAATTTATTAGCAAAGACAGTGAACGACTATAGTCACTATGCCTTGAGTCCACTATTATGGCCAAAAGCGATAGGATGTTAGAGACAAGCCTGTGTTTTTGTTAAATCTCATAAATTAATCTGTATTTCTTTATCTTTTTACGTAAAATATGCATAAATATATGCATTATTTTCCATGCATAGGTAGAGCTGAATTTCTGGAGGAGAAAAATAAGCCTTATCAAATCAGATCCTGCTCTAAGGCCATATCAAACATTCTAAAGGTGTTCAGAGCTTGGGAAAAAAAATATATAAAGCCCTAGAGGGAATGGAGTGGCAATAAAAGAACAATCTGAGTCAGCAGGGACAGAATGCTTCCTTTTTAACACCCCTTCACAACCTAAGCTCTGAGCTTGCAAGGATCAGCTCCAAGTGCCCTCGGTGGGCCTAAGATGCTCAAAGAGGTGCTTCTCAGCTCCAAGCAGATCTGCAGTATGCAGCTACATCCTCTTTAATAAGCAGGGGCAATAAGAAACCAAGACTTAATGAGATGTAAAAGACATCTATGTGCCTAGAGCATCCCTTGGCAGGTGCATTGTGGAGTTTATTTTACGTTGACATAAAAGAGTTAGCGCTATAGGGGATATGGAAAGCCTGTTACAAGCACACAATGACGTAACTCTTAGGCTAGGAAAGATGAAGGTCACAGCCCTGTTTTATTGCCTGCTTTAGTGCCGGTAGCCATTTTGTTTTTGTTTGTGTTGTTTACTGATTGAGGAGGACTTCTAAATCATGAAGTAAACACTTTAAAGCTTAAATTAGTTCTGTTATAAAAACTATGTTACGTAATTTGCTGAAAGCCAGCAAAACACCAAGTAAATTTACTATTCTAAAAAAAAAAACCAACAACCAAAGCTTAGGTGTTTCATGATAGGTGTTGAAGATTTCATAATCACAGAAATAATTACAAAAACTAGCAAACTCAAGCAAAAGTCACAATAGATTTTATTATAGTTCTGCAGTTCGTCAATTTTTGTAGTTTATAAACTCTTTGTTGCAGTCCAAAAAAACCCCCATAGGCAGTACATTTTGCATGTATATGAAACATATTTTACTTAAATTTAAATAGTATTTAGCTGTTAAATAGTACTGATATAAAATATTCAATGTGGCTGTGAAGATATTGGGTTATATGCTTCATACGTTTTCTTCTTTGTATAATTTATAGAATATAATGGCATTTTATCAAAGCTGTCTTCTGTAACCAATTATATGAAATGAGTGGCATCACTGTTGTGTCAATGATGAGGTTGAGAAGATCACTACTTTAACACGATTTTAAGCAGGTAACATGACTTTCACCTTGAGAAATCACATTTGTCAGTCTTTGAGTGTTTGAGATTGAAGAACAAAAGAGAAATACATTACCAAATGCCTGTTAAATGGCAGCTGTACATTAGAATTGGTCACCCTGCTTGTGATCTATAGATGTCACGTGATGCCTTGCCTGACTAGTCCAATTAGCTGCACGTCGTTAATTTTTAATGGAAGAGAACAAGGTAAGGTCACACAAAGTCACAGAGGAAACAGGTTCCACTTTTTTAAATGACATGTGCCAGACGCATATCGTCGCCCCACACTTTTACAGCCCATCTACATCAATCAGGTCCGGCAGCTTCATTTATCCAACCAAATAGAAACCCATTTCTTTCATAATTTCTGATCCCACCATGGAATAGGGATTTTAACCTAATAAATGCTGAAGGTGCTAATGCAATATAAAATGAAGTGTCTATATTGTATAAATCCCATGTGTAATGCGTAGTAATGCCAGGAAAATAATTAGATTTTTTCCTAGGCAGATTATATTGATCTAACATATTCTGGTACTTTTGTGTGACTTATATTCTCAAAAACTTTATTCTCATATCCAGGGACAAATATGGCCATGCTCTGATGAACACAAAACACAGTGAAAAAATAGTCAATGTCTATTTTGTCTCAAACTACTGCTGTCATGGATTGGCCTGGCATGCTAAAACAAACAGACAATACAACAAAAAGTATCAAAGGCCATCTTAAAATGTTCCAGACATTGACATCTTCATTGTTTTTGTATTTTGCGCTTAAACAAGGGAAACACTCATTTATGTAATAGACACACATTAGCATTCTCTGCCATTGCATTTTTTACAGAGGCTGTGAGCAGAAATAATGTCCATGTTTTACTTGTATGCTTTTGAGGTTTAGGCGTATAAGTATGTATGAGTGTGTGTGTGTGTCTGATAAAATAGGTCATAGTAAGTGATCCCTTCACCAGCTCTGACAGATTCCCTAATCAGTAAGAGCAGTTTTATATCATAGGCTGTGGACAATGTCTATAATTAGAAATCTGCACTCCGACTTGCTTCATAGGCATCCCTAAATGAGAAAAAAGACGAGCCCCAACACTCCTTCGCCAGGCTGAAAACACTCATCTGGATGGTCATTATGAAGTGAGGTAGTGCATTAATCAAAGCATGTCACATGCTGCTTTCTTCACTTAGACCATAACAGTGATCAACATATGATAAGCTGGGACGTGAGCTTTACACGTTTTGGTATTATCTATGGAACGGTGAAATCAGGACTAAAATACTCAAAATGCTGTTGGTTTTAAAAAGCAGGTAAAGTGGGGACAGTGTTATGAGTGAACTCTTGCTTAATTTCAGTTTGTCTGTCTGTAAATTACAGAAAATTACTGGATCAATTATTCACTGAACTGACCCAAAACTAGCTTTAACAAAACAGGGAAAAGCAAAAACCCTGCTAGCTGAAGCATTTGGTTAGCTTAGCTCACTGCAGAAAACTTGGTTCTCGTTTATATATATATATATATATATAATAGATATATATATATATATATATATATATATATATATATATATAATGAAATATCAGGTACATCGTAAAGCTAAGTAGTTTTGTGCTACTTCTAAAGTAAACTTCATAGCTATTTTTAAAATAACACAATACCAATACTTTTAGGAAAGGATATATCTATTTCTAATGTAATGCCTTTTGCTATTTCTGAAGTAAATCACACAGCTACTTATAAAATAAAGCATGTAGCTATTACTTAAAACGAATAAAATAAAAAAGTTGATAATTAAAAAAAGAAATAAATATGTAAGAAAATCAGCCAGACCTCTCCTATGTAAACTATTTTACTATAACTATTTTACAGGAATCCACCTGATACCCTAAACTAGATAATTAAACCATGTAATTAGCAAAAGTTAGTAAAAATCTTAATTTGACAAAAATACTGTATCATAGATATGATGAATTATAACATAAAACACAAATAAAATAAAATAAGTAAATATAAAGCAAGTTAAATTGCTTATATAATGCAATAAAATAATATACAGACTACAATGTTCAGTGACCACGCTGGTCTTTTTTTTGGTCACATTTTGTCACATTATGCATTATTGTACAGTAAAATTCTTTGCTTTACATACCCAAGTTCAGGAAGTTGGGGTCAGAGTGCAGGGTCAGCCCTGAATTGCCACATTGGCACCATCACAGTGGTGGGGTAAATGTGGCACAGTTAAAATTTGCAAAGATTTTTGCACTGTTTTGAACAGTTGTAGTGTTATGGTGTCGAAATTGTGTAGCAAAAATAGCACTAAAATGAAAACAGATTCCAGATTCATTCAGTTCTTTGGGATTTTTTTGGGTCTCATGTGGTAATCAGATATTTAAACTGGTTTAACTGTCCTGTTCTTGTGCTATTGTTATTGCACTAAATACTAAATATGTGATATTGTAACATTTGATCCCAGGGTGTTTGGTCTCTGTGTGATGTTGCTGTAGGTTGGTCTGTTTGTTTTTGCTGGGCATAAGTGTGTATGATATGCGCATTTGTTGTCTGTATATTTGAAGTGTGTGTGTGGGGGGGTGTTTGTGTGGCTGATCTGTGTGTGCTTCTGAAAGCTGATTGTGCCTTGCTGTGCTACTCAGGGATGAAGCACCCAAGTCCTAATCCACATCAAACACTGCAGGAACAGGGAGAAAAGCTCCAGGGCATCCTGGCTGCTATGTGCTAAGATGCATATAAACCTACCTAGACCTGCTATCTCAGTCTTTAACCCAAAACCCAACAGCACCAAGGTCTAATATGGAAAGAGAGAGGAAGGCATTGTTCTTTTTTGTTCTCTAAATAAGCCAGAGTCGATTTGATCTGAGTAATATCAGTGAAAAAAAAATGATATTGCTGTGTGTGAGAAAACAGGGCCTATACATTTCAAGAGGACAACTGTTCTGAAACATTCCACCTAATCTCTGTTTACCCCTGACTTAATTAAGCTTTTTTTCAATAGCATGGGACAGATGTTAGTCTGCTCCCTCGCAGAGAACTTAATCAATTAGCGGCCTGTGCCGCCCGCCACTGAGCACCATCAATTTCCTATTATGATGTGCCACATTTCTGTCAATCAAAGCCAGATTGCCTGCTGAACTCAAATGCCCTGGTACAGCACAATATTTTGATTTTTCCTAATTTTAGGGATTGCTTAAATTCAACACTCATCCCGTATACTTTTAAACCATCTACAGCCGAGTGATACTGGTAACAGAAACTGCATTACAAGGTAGGACCTCTAACCCCTTTTGTCTTGCTATTTCTGACCTTTTCACATACACACCGGGCACAGAAATTGCACTGAAATCTCTATGGACCATTCTAAATGAAAGCTCTATATCTTTCTGTGTCATGCTGGACCAGAAACGGACTTTTTGCATCGCATGAGCTGAGAAACAGGGCAGCCAAACATTCGCTTCTTTTCTCTAGCATCTATTGTCAGGACTAGACTCAAGCTTGCTTTATAACAATGAGAGTGATGTCCCAAAAACACCACTAAAGATCTACTAGTATATTGCAAAGCTTTATCTAAAATCCAAAGAAGTCTATCAGATTATGCTAATTGCTATTGTTTATGGAGTTAATGGCATTTACGTTCCCTTTTCTTCTTGAAAGGGGTAAAGGGGGTGTGATAAGGAGGCATCTTAAAGAAGCAGGCCCTGTCACTCTGGCAAGTGTAAAAAGCTGTCATTAGCTCTTAATACACAACATCATTTATAGACAGTCATAAACAGCGGCAGTCTAATCAAATGGAAATTAGCGCTTCCTGTGAAGACCATCGTCACACTGTCAGTGACAAGTGAAAATTTGAAGGAGTGATGCCCTAGAGGCTCAGCATGTCACCGTGCATACTCTTCCTCTGTAATTAAGAAGTCCGCCCATCTAAACACTGCTCTTTAATAATAATCTTTGGTGACTTAGAAGTGGAGATTATTCACTGCAGCAAATCAATTATCCTTACATCGATCTCTGAGATATTAGAATGAGGTCTGCTTGAATTCGAATAGCTACCTCAATCAGCTGCATGCACATTTTAAGACAGAAGGGCATTAAAACTGACCTGTATCAATATGCACACTCATCTCTGCCCTAAAGAAGATAATGGATCTTCTAGTAAAATATGGGTTTACAAAACAGTGATTTTAGTCACTAAAAAGATCAAAACAACTACTGAGTAGTCTAAGTGCTGCTGTTATTTGTGTATTTGTCTCTTAGTTATGTTCCCCTCGATATATATGTTTGTTACATAGAAATGTGAGCTTGGTTCAATTTAACCCAATTTTATTTGTATAGCGCTTTAAACAACATACATTGGCTTCATAGCGATAATACATGGTCAAAGTTTACCTCTAGCTGCATGTGGGCCTAGTAGGAAAACTTGAGAACTACTCAAAATTGAGTAGTAGGAGGTTATTCATTGTTACATTGGTAATATGATCTTTTTTGCTGAAACATATAACTGTGTATCAGCATAACTGAAAGCTAATACGATGTTTACGTATTATTTCACCTAAGGGGCAGCATATATAAAGAAAAAAGCAGAGGGCCTAAAAGAGGTCCTTGTGGAACACCAAACTTTACCTCAGAGAGTGCCGAAAACTAACCATTTAAATCAACAGTCAAATAGGACCTAAGCCAGGAGACAGTTTTATCAAAAACATTTTCTAGTCTGTCAAGAAGGATATTGTGATCAATGGTGTCAAAAGCTGCACGAAAATCAAGCAGCACTAGCAAGAAAACACAGCCCTGATCAGAGGCCAGCAATGCGTGGTCAGACGGAGAACTAATTAATATTGATAATTCTGGAAGATTATTATTAAAGCTTGCTGCAGTAGATGACATGATTGTACATTTAACACAGCAGATTTTAAAGAAGATAAGGAAATGATCTGAAATAGCTTCAGACTGTGGAATTATGACTATATTTTTTATATCTAATCGGAATGGTAATATTAAATCAAGAGTGTGTCCACCACTATGCGTTGGTCCTATAACACTCTGATTAATTCCTACAGAATCTAGAATGGATACAACTGCTGTTCTTATGGACTCTTTATGATTATCAAAATGTATATTAAAGTCACCACAAATCAGTGAAGGAAGTAGCTAGATTTGTGATAAAATCTGCAAATTCTATGGGAAAATCAGAGTAGGGCTTGGCAGAACTGAATAATCTAAAAATTTTATGCTGATATAGAGAACATCGAATGTATTACATTTGTGTTTAGTTTTCCTCACAACTTTCGATAAAGTGATTGGGTTTATCTCTGTGTGGAGTATCTCCTGTACTACTGTTTGTAAAGGATCTGAGTTCTTATAAAATTGGCTATTTGTCAATAAACAATACAATAGGAATTGACTCTACTGTGGGTGTAAATGTTTGTGCATGATGCTCTGCATTGAACTGCATTGAACATTGAAGCTTAAATGCTCCGAAGTGCCTAATTTAGCCACCCATGCTTTCAATCTCTGAGATTCATTCAAACTCATCTATTCTAAAAAAAACCCTCTGCCTTGACATTTAACACTAAAGTTAGTTTTTTCTTAAAATTGGTCAAATGGACACCTATCCATTATCCACATGGAGTCTATCTGGCTAGTGTGTGAGCTCAGACCTGCAGCCCTGTCATCCAGATGCCAAAATATATGGATTAACTAGCAGGTTTGTGACACAGTGACTTTTTCTGCATCTTGTTATGCATTTCCTCTACACCCTGAACTCCCTCTCAGAGGGAGACAGTGCCCCAAGGTGACAGCAGCGATGCTTGACTGCTTGCCAGCTTGTCTCCTGGGGATGCTATGAATCTGTGAATTACAGAGCACATAATTATTACTAACCTGATGTATTTTTAGCTGATAATTAGCTACTATTCATACAGCGAGAACAGCATGGTAGTGATCTTTTAGTGCAGTAAATATGGAGACACAGTAAGGCAGGGAGATGCAATTTTAGACACAGTACAAGAGAGAAACTTCAGAAAAATAGAGAGAAGTGACCTGGAAGAATTTCCTCATAAACATCAACAGAAGATCAAATTTATTATTTTTAATGAGCAACTTTCTAAATAAACATCATTATCCTTTTATCCTGTCCTGATGTCTAAAACTCGATCCAGCAGAATCACTGATTAAATAATGACATACTTTTATCATCCCAGTGCCATGCAAATATTCGGTTTACAGCATGCACATTTCTGATTGTGACAATGTGTTTCATTTCTTATCGCTGGCATTCGATAGTAACATCTGTGCGTCCAGATGTGTCCTCATCATATAGAGCAAAAAGACAAGGCTAAATACAGATATTGAATATATATTGTTACACGCTGTGTTTGGGACATTCAAACAAAAAAACACAAACAGACAGATGCGCTCTGTTTACTTTCCGAGCACTTTAAAAGGTCAATCTGTTCCTGCGATAACACTTTCTTTTTGATTGTGCCACTACGATAGGAAAAATAACCCTCTATATTTGTCGTCGGTAGAGTTCAAAATTATATTTTTTTTCAAACAGGGTGTCTGCTGTAAACAAAATGGGAAAAGTAAAAGTTGGAGAAAGGTGATATTATGTGAATTTGATATGCAAAAAGCTAATTATGGAAAACAAAGTGAGCTGTGCTGAAGGGCAGGACTCCTCCTCTGCAGCTATGTTTGCATGCATGTCTGTGCATATGTGTGTGTGTGTGTCTAATAAAAGCTCCCTTGCTGTATTAATATACCTAAACCAGACAATTAGCTCAAACTGGGGTCAGATGTAGAAAAGCGTTCACACACAGGGAGGAAATATATAGTATGATTACTGTGGTTTCCATTTTGATCTGAAACCAATTAACACAGTGGCAGGTGGATGTAAGAATCATCAGCATTTGTGTTATAACAGTCATTATAACACATTCACGAAGGGGCAGTGATTCAAGCTGTGAGTTCAGTTTAAACCGTCTGTAAGGAAGATGACGGAGTAGAATCCATGAATAGCTTTATTTAAAAAAAGAAGGGTTGTGCGGAAGAGAAGTCAAAGAGCAAGCAATTGGTACACGTTAACCCAATCAGCTCAGGCAAAAAAAATCAATATGTGAAACTAAAAAGCCAAAACCAAAACCGAACAGAGATCGAAAGCCTAAGCTTAAGTAGCTGCTTCATACAATCACAATTCTTGCCAGCCACCTATGTTGTGATTTGTTATTTAGTCTTTCACCGTGCACTAGACTGCCCTTGTCTGCGTTCTCGGTTATTTGACAACAGACTGTTCTTTGTATATTTTTAACAAAATTGATAAACATGGAATCAGAACACTCTTCTAAATCCTCTAATTTACAGTCAGCTAGATTTACACTCGTCCCCTCCAAAATGTTAATGTGTGCCCAGATTTTTCCCTGACCTTCTTCTAGTTCAGTAAGGACAAATGTATCTCCAGCAGGAGCAGCTAATTGTTCACAAATCTGACTTGTGTCGAGTGTGTTTGCCTAACCTGCTGTGTTTACTGTGTGCCGTAGTGAGGATCCCCAGAAAATCTGTCTGTGCTTTGGCAGCCACCCCGGAGCAAGCATCTGTCAAAACAAATGCTTCTTGCACTGGCAATAAATAAATGAAAGTATAAATGAATAGATGAATAGATGATCCTAGGAAGAAGACACAAAACAGCACTGGGGGAACAATCAGAAACATCCAGTTTCACTGCTGAATCAATAAATGTTAAAACAGATTGAAACAGACTGATGGAATTTACAGGATTTAATTCTATCAAGTAGAAAAAAAACTATCCTGTTGAAAAATGTTATTCAAAGCATGGGAGTCTAATTCATTACATTTACTCAGGTGCTAGAAATATTGGTAACACTTTATAATAACTGCATGCTATAAATCATTAGTTAAGCATTATTATATAGTTAAATAATCATTTATAAAGCATTGTTCTTACATTAATAGATATTAATGTAGAAGACTTTAAGACTTACAATAAGCTGCTGCCCCTAAAACGAAAGTGAACTGACCTGGGATCTGGGGAAGTTATCACACTAAATCTTGATAAATCAAAGTTTTAAATTGAACCAAAATTCATCTACAATCTGCACTGATGTTCTATAATGTTTAACATTTTTAGCAGTTTGAAAATATTTCATATTGTTATTGTTTTATTGTTATTACAAATGTTGTAATTTGTTGTATTTTATATATTACTAGTCCAAGATATTTTTGCTGAAATTCAGAATTTTCTATAACATTGCAAAGGTTTATTATTCAGTTTTATATAAAATTGTTTATATACATGTATATGTACAGTTGTACAGTTTAATTTCTTTTGCATTTTAAAATAAGTACCTTTATGTTCTGTAACCCTGTCTTGTATTTTTACTTTTTTGCTTTAGAAGATAACTGAGCCTTTAAATCGTATTTGTAAAGGCTTTATAAGACATAGTCTTCACTTTAGATGAGCTCACAAAAATAATTAACTAACTATTAGTAAATGCTTTATAACTACCTGACTTATCATAATTTTGCATTTATTTATAGGACAGACAGAGATAAAAGGGGGAGACAGAGAGAGTGCACAGGAAGGAAGAATAAATAATTTATAGCTGTATTTTAAAACTATTTATTAATATCTCTCTCTCTCTCTCTCTCTCTTACACCTCCACACCTCTGGAATTGCTTTCCACTAGATTGTTACTGATTGAAATTGTCCATTTAGCCACAACAGTATTGGTGAGATCAGGCACTCATATTAACTGACACTGTCTGTGGCACAATTAGCTGTTCCAGTTTATTCCAAAGTGGTTCAATGTGTGGTTGAGGTGCAGAACCATGACACACAATGTCTTAATGGAGCTTGCATTGTGTACAAGGGCAGTGTCTTGCTGAAACAGTGTTTGGGCCTTTGTCTCACCCGCTTGCACTGTGTATACATATAAACATTAACACTGCATGTAAATACATATACATTTATAAATATTCTCTTGTTAGATAGGGTTCTATTTGGGCTATCAAATTATTTATGCTGCAAGTTTGTTTTACTGTTAACTGCTACTGCTACTACTATTACAACAACAACTACTACTACTACTACTACTACTAAAAATAATATTATTAATAATAATAATAGCTATTTAACTGAGCATGAAATGAACCAACAGTTCTTCATGGTCAAAAACTTAGGTCAAAACAACTCAGTATAAATTCTGAA
Source organism: Bagarius yarrelli (assembly GCA_005784505.1). Taxonomy (NCBI): domain Eukaryota; kingdom Metazoa; phylum Chordata; class Actinopteri; order Siluriformes; family Sisoridae; genus Bagarius; species Bagarius yarrelli. The sequence continues at coordinate 7,595,992 of VCAZ01000003.1, read as the reverse complement.
ACTTTCTACTTGGATTAATTCTACAATTCTAAGGTTAGGGTTATAAAGTGTAAGAGTGTGAGAGTCTTCTGGAAGGACAAGATTATGGCAACAATAGTACACTAACACTGAACAAATTATTCAAATATTTCATAATATCCCGCTCTTTGAAAACTTACATCAATGTCAAATTCTTAAAGCCAGGTTTACTAATGTCGGGTTAATCAGTGGGACCGAGCGTTCGTATCGGTATGATTAGCAAAAACGTTAAATTCAGCAGTGCTACTTTGGTATGTTAGATGTGCTATTTAAAGACTAGAATATAATCACTGTTGAATAAGTTGCTATTGAGACAGTATGATAGGACATCTTTCTGTCTTCAGAGGCCGTTTCTGGTGGAATTTAAAGTGCATTACATTAGGCTAATGCAGTACTATCCTCATACTAACCAAATTGTTCTCAGTCGTTAACCAGCTCGGGAGTAAATCCTCTTTTCATCTTTGTGGGACACAAGATAAAAATACTTTGGTGATTACAGATCATTTGTATGCGGGGCTTTTTGAAGCGGCTTTTCCAGTTAACGGGTTTGACTTAAAAATCAGAGATCTTATAACTGTTTGAAATGACCTGAAGTAATACACAAAGCACACACCCCCACACATCATCTCTTGATGCTTTTCTGTCTCCTGTTCTTACAAAACCTAATTATTTTTAAATGATTTCCATGCATTACTTTGAGCCTGTAAAACAGAAAATGAAAGTTTTTTTTTATTTAGCTAAGCTCAATAAATGCATCCCATAAAGAAAACCAGCATATTTACTGTCCTTCATAAGCATAAACTGAAATATTTTCAATTCTTAAACTATGTCTGTTTTATTACAGAATGAAAATTGGTCTTTTTTTCTATCAGAGGCGACTCTTTTCATCTCTGAAACAGCCGTTTGTGTAATAAAGCTATAATTTGCTTTGGTCTGAATGATGAGAGAAAAAAAAATCTCTATTTTTCAGGCTGAAAGAATAGAAGGTTTTGGCAAGTACCAAACTGTGTCTGTATGAGGTGTGACTGAGGTGAGGAGGGAGAGAGTTACCAATCATCATGACCCCCCAATACTATGTTCTTATGGTTCTCGGGGCATTCATTGTCATTGTTACCTTTCTATTGTTAATATAATAATAATAATAATAATAATGGTAATGATAATAATATTAATATAGAATAGAGTGTTCGCTGAATGACAAAAATGACAATGTAATGTAGTTCAATCTGTTAAAATCTGGCACCTAAAACTACACATTATTCAATTTTTTAAAATTCACAAGGTTTGCCAACACACTAATTCAGCACCACAGAAATTAAATAATCTTCATTTGATTTAACTTTGTAGATGGCATGCAAACACATCTTATTGATATGTTACAGCTAACCATCTCAAATAAACGATCTGTGGTTTTACACCGGTCATCGACTAGACCTGTTCACTCCCCTGAACATAACGCTGAACATGCTGAACAACGCTGACATCTTACATGTCAATTATATGCCCTTGTTGCCAATACAAGTTTTTCCTATTCCTGCTCTTCAACTCTGATCACAATATCTGTGCATTTGTGTGTTAGTGACTGTTAAGAAGACAGTTTGTCATTGATGTTTGTTAATAGTTGGTTTACATGTGTGATAAACCTCTGCTGTCCAGACAGCAATTAATTAAACGTAGGAGGGACGAGTTTCTGCCAAGTTGGTTTGTCTGCGAACCTGGATGACTGCATCACACATGGCTATATGATCATGTTTATTTATTTGGCAGCATCTGATATTAGATGACTGTGATACAACTGCGAATTCTTTTTATTTCTGGAATAAATGTTGTGTGACATACAGCATGTAGAAAAATCCTGTTTTGTAGCTCTTTTATTAAATGTTGTGATTTACTTATGTTGTGGTAACATGTCTGAATAATGGTCCGAAGTTAATAAGTCCGGGAATAGCTAATTTAGGATAAAGGTAGTTCCTTATTAGTTATTTGATAAGTCCAAAAAAGTATTAAACTACTTGCAAACTATGATAATTTTTATTGTATGTTTAAGTTAAAATAAACATAGAATTTATATCCATTCAATCTGGTAAGAGTCACAATTTTAATCTGTAGTTAATTTATTTGAGGGTTAGTTAATGTTGTGGTTAGTAATTCTTTTGTTATTATTATTATTATTACTTATGGTTTGCAAGTAGTTGTCAATGACAATATTTTTATTTAGTAATGATTGACTACCTAGTAAGGTAAATAGTTAGGTAGTGATGCTGACAAGCAAGTGTGTGGAATGACTAAATACAGCAAATTTCTAAAAAAAAATAAACTGTCTGTCAGCATAGAAGTAAATTATCAGTTAACCAAAAACAACAGACAACAGAATCAGTAGACAATTTGGTAGGTAATTGTCTCAGGAGATCAGCCAGAAAAACAGTCATGGCAAATCTGGATGGAAATCATACTTTAGCACCTGCAAATGATTTAATCACTCCAGGTAAATATAAATATAATCCTGTCTCAATTGAGGGTTCCTAGTAAACAGGAAAATAAAAACAGCTTCAGGATTGTGATAGTCACTCTGATTGGTTGTCCAATTCCAAAGGAGGCTAAAGAGAGCAGATTGTAACTGGTTGCTTTATATGTCAGTCAGATGCCCAGATGCTATGTAGTCCAGACCTCCTGTCTTCAGGCTACTAACGGCTAAAGTATGAAGTCTACGGGTCTTTAGATTCAGCCAGAAAAAAGATTAGGCTCTATTTGTTTTTACAGTATTTTGTAATTTTTAAGCAAAAACATCAACAATTTTTTTTTTCTAGCATATTAAGCATATAGCAAGCCTTATAATCTGCCCACTATAAAATGTCTACCATAGTGATAATAGCTGAATATGAGGTACTGATCAAATACACCTGGGTGGTTTTCCTGTAATCTTAATCAATGGTGTGTCAAGACAACATACACAAGGCATCCTATTTTAAAAGTAGGGTGAAGCTGAAGCATGGGTCTTACCTGAAAAAATAAAAGACATACAGACAGAGAGAGAGAGAGAGTGAAAAAAAGAGAGAGAGAGAGCAAAAATGAACGGTTTGAGAAAGAAACAATTCAGCAAATAAATTCAAATCATCTTCAGACGACAGTGAAAGATGAGGGAGGTGACAGATGCTGCAGGGCTTGACACAACCTGTGATGGTTAATTAATAAGTTTACTTCAGTCTGATAATGAGAGTTGTCTTTTCTTTTTCTAATTAAACACACTTCACGTTTTTCCTCCCAATTTCCTTTAACGCACGTGCCCAGAGAATCACTTGGTAGATGGCAACACAATTACAGTGAAATTAATTGCAGTAATGGCTTCCCTGGTTGCCAGGAAAAGCAGGAGTGCATTCATAAACGCCAGCTCCTCTGAGACCAACCCTCACACTGCTCTTGAAGAAGAGAGGTCATTCGTTCGCTTCACACTCATTCATCTTGTCCCAAGAGGAGCCGTGCTGCGTGAGTAGGCCATTCACATCTGCTTTGTGTGGCTTCACACAGCTGCTCGCTGACTGAAAATGATGCGGGTGGGCCGCAGAGTCATGTTGGGGTCAGACCTGGCATGCTAGGGCTGAAAGACTAGCATGGAAAAACGCTGCCGTGAATACCTGAGCTTTTGTGTTAAGGTACTACAATTGCAAAGACGTGAAACACTGATGCTTTAATAATCTATACATGTTTGTGTTCAAAAAAGGAATTCATCAATTTTTATTAACATTTTTTAATATATAAAAGTAAAGGCTATTGCTTTTTGCACCTAAAGGTCAATAAAAAATGGCTAACAAAACTAAACATAGAAATCAATAAACCAAATCAATTTAAAAGGGTCTTGAAAAAAGATTTAAAAAAGTGATATGCACTCAAGTGAAATCAGCACTAGCCACATGGACTGTTAGCTAAATAACAGCAACATTAGCATAACCAGCTCCCAGAGCACACTGTGCTGCAGTGCTCAGCAGCTAGATAATACTATAAATATTAGACTGTCTTTGCTAACAGGTTATGTTTAAGAAAGTATTAATATGTAATAAAATGTGGGAAGTGGTGACGCAGTAGTTAGGGTGTTGGACTGATACCATAAACCACCAAGTCACCATCCAATTGCTCAGTTGTGTAAATGAGATAAATGTAAGTCGCTCTGAATAAGGGCATCTGCCAAATGCTGTAAATGTAAATGTATTATAACCCAGTGATACTTTTCACTTTACAGCTAACTTGCATTAATAACCATATAAATACTGTTTTACATTTCTTTTTGGTTGGCCACATGGACTATCTTCATCTAAGAATATACCACGCTTAGATTTAAAAAAAAATATTACATAACAACTTTTTAAAGTGAAGACAATAAGTATTTATGTTATCTGACTATAATAGTTAAATATTAGAGCACACCTCCAAAATAAATTGGATTAAATAATATTATTAACCATAGTGACTGCTGTTGTGTTACAAGTTAAAATTGACCTGCACAGATTTATGTTAGAAAACAGATAAAAACTCATTACTTTATTATTTTTTAATATAACTTTATTTTGCTAAAAATTGCAAATTTAAATAAAACATGAAAAGATTTAAACAATAGCATGTACAGTACCGAGCATACCAGTCTCTTTATGTCTGATTGAGTATGTAACAATTTCTAACCTGTGTTACTCTACTGTGTGTTTTTGGCTACAGCTGGGTGCCTAAAAACCGAGTTAATCTCAACCTTTTTTTTAAGAAGCTGTTAATAAATAACTCCAAGTTTAATAAAGCTGTCCTGGTACAGTGGACATAAGCACACAGACACATAAATCAGATGAAAGATTGCCTAAAGGCATAAGGCTATTGATCTTTAAAGTTAAAAAGGCATGGGTGCAGATTAATGCTACACACAGACAAGCTGATAAAAGGTCACACTTCAGACTCTGTTCATGGAAGATGGTCATTATTGGATGTTGAGAACCTACTGTAAATCTCTTTTCTTTCTGACCTTGGCTTTGAGGAATTTAAGAGCGTAATAATGCATTAAGCTCTCAGCGGTGTTCTTTAGTCTGTCCATCCAGGCTCCAGTACTGGAGAATTAGCTTGTGTGATGAATGAGACTGCTTCTCTATTCAGCCTTCCTCACCTCAATTGGTGACTTTTTACACCTGACGTTTCATGGGAATGATAATAAACATCCAATAGTTAAGGCCATCTCATAAATGATGATCATTTCATTTCAGTAAGAGAGCAGACATAAACGCTTTTGTCCTGTAAATGCATGGCAGGTTCACATCAAAAAATAAAAGTCTTTCTTAATAACTATTAAAAAGGCAGTTTAACAAAGTATTGAATTGAAAGCGCTGACCTCAAGTCACTGTTTTGTCTTTTATGTCATAATAAATGCTATGGAAAGCAAATTGTTAGGAGATGATTCTTGATCAGCACTTTTACGCTCCGACATTTGCATGGGTCCAGAAAGAAGACTTGGAAAAGATATGAGATGAGCTCTTAGAGACAGGGGCCGCTCTGAATTTGAAACTGTCCTCTGACTGCCGTGAATGAGAGCATTTTATCTGTCAGTTACAGGCAATGTTTTTTTTTATTGATTGGACAGGTTTATCCCACACATACATGCATCGCCTTGTCTAGCCCTGCTATCAGTGTTCCCCTTCCTTTTTTTTTCTTCTAAATATAGTAATCATATATTTTGTCTTCTGTCTAAAAAAACAGACTTATATAAATAAAAGTGATTAAGATTCACAAACATGAAGTGGAAATCAAATTAAGCTCAAATGTTTTTTTAACTCGACATTTGTATTTTTGGTAGGAAACTGCGGTAAATCGAGAAACTCAGCACTTGTTTCTAAGGTATATATAACACACACTATTGATTAAACCCTGAAAGATCCCACTGAATAAACAGGAACACCATTTGCAGTCCCGACCTCCTCAACCAACATTAGTGTCTGATTTTATTAAATAATTTGTGGCTGTATGAGGAAATACCCACAGCATGTACTGATATGCTGATATAGGTGTCAGAGTAAAACTAAATCCGTAATAGGATATTCAAAAACTACAATGGTGGTCAGATGTCTTAATTCTTTTTCCATGCAGTTTTTGCTTTTTGCGCTTTAAAATATATTAAAAATAAAAGTAGATGGAGTGGGAAGAAATTGTCTTTTTAAGCTCGCAGGTCATTTTTTAAATGGTTGAAGGATTCAGCAAATTAGATAAAGATAAGTCAGCATAAACATTACTTTAACAAGAATTATTGACTTGGCTGAGATTGAGCAATAAACATATACATAAGGCACAGCCACACACTTGGATGGTTTCCGGATGAGTTTCTGTTTGCCCTCTATTTGCAAGGTTGGGTTTACAATCTTATTCGACTCCAAGCTACATTTTTTTATGGAATTTTTTGCCTTCGGTGCTGTATTGCTAGAACAGAGGGATGAAATGGGGAAGATAGAGAGAGATGGGACCGGAAATGACCAGACCTGAAATCGAACCCAGGTCGCTGGAGCACAACAACTTTGCACAAGTGGATGCCAGCACCTTAACCCACTACACCATGGTGCTGGCCCAAGCTACATTATTTGATTCACTGGCAAATTGATACAGTTCTGAATCTTTTAGCACCTCAAAGGTCTATTAATATCAACAGCGCAAACACACAGGGCATCTCCTTGCTCTGGCAAAGCCCTTTAAAGCACTGTAGGTCTATCCAGATAACCTTTCCTCTAGCAGCCAATAATTTCAAGGAGAATTGTGCTGAGGGTATCGGGGGAAAAAAACAAAGATGGAGAAATACAGATAGATATATTGAGAGAAATGCTCTTGTGGCACAATAGCGTATACCAAAGATGCAAGCTTAAAAGTCTTTCAGACTGGAAAGAGGCATATTGTTACAAATTATTTTTACATTTTTTTAATAAAATAAGCAAAAAATAAATAGTGTAAAGTGTTACATAACTAAATGTGTCTAAAAGAGATTACCATTGACATTAGAAAAGGGATTTCTGCCTCCCTTATCTCTGCTTTGTACAGTATTTACACTATATTGCAAAAAGTATTCGCTCACCCATCCAAATAATCGTAATCAGATGTTCCAAATCACTTCCATGGCCACACAGGTGTATAAAATCAAGCACCTAGGCATGCAGACTGTTTTTACAAACATTTGTGAAAGAATGGGTCGCTCTCAGGAGCTCAGTAAATTCCAGCATGGAACTGTGACAGGATGCCACCTGTGCAACAAGTCCAGTCGTGAAATTTCCTCCCTCGCTCCTAAGTATTCCACAGTCAACTGTCAGCTGTATTATAACAACGTGGAAGCGTTTGGGAACGACAGCAACTCAGCTACGAAGTGGTAGGCCACGTAAACTGACGGAGCGGGGTCAGCGGATGCTGAGGGCGCATAGTGTGAAGAGGTCGCCAACTTTCTGCAGAGTCAATCGTTACAGACCTATCCAAACTTCATGTGGCCTTCAGATTAGCTCAAGAACAGTGCGCAGAGAGCTTCATGGAATGGGTTCCCATGGCCGAGCAGCTGCATCTAAGCCATACATCACCAAGTGCAATGCAAAGCGTCGGATGCAGTGGTGTAAAGCACGCCGCCACTGGACTCGTGGAGACGCGTTCTCTGGAGTGACGAATCGCGCTTCTCCATCTGGCAATCTGATGGACGAGTCTGGGTTTGGCGGTTTGCCAGGAGAACGTTACTTGTATGACTGCATTGTGCCAAGTGTAAAGTTTGGTGGAGGGGGGATTATGGTGTGGGGTTGTTTTTCAGGACAAGGCTAACTAAGGCTTGGCCCCTTAGTTCCAGTGAAAGGAACGCGGAATGCTTCAGCATACCAAGACATTTTGGACAATTCCATGCTCCCAACTTTGTGGGAACAGTTTGGAGCTGGCCCCTTCCTCTTCCAACATGACTGTGCACCAGTGCACAAAGCAAGGTCCATAAAGACATGGATGACAGAGTCTGGTGTGAATGAACTTGACTGGCCTGCACAGAGTCCTGACCTCAACCTGATAGAACACCTTTGGGATGAATTAGAGCGGAGACTGAGAGCCAGGCCTTCTTGTCCAACATCAGTGTGTGACCTCACAAATGCGCTTCTGGAAGAATGGTCAAAAATTCCCATAAACACACTCCTAAACCTTGTGGACAGCCTTCCCAACGTCATATTGAACCTTATGGATTACGAATGGGATATCACTTAAGTTCATATACGAGTCAAGGCAGGTGAGTGAATACTTTTGGCAATATAGTGTACATAGCTGCTTGATAATGTGTATTTTAGAGTAGGTTTTTGAAAGACTTTAAACTTTGTTACAGTAAAACATCTCCCACAAAAACACTTTATGTCTTTTTAAACTTAAAAAAAAAAAAAAAAAATTATAACTGTTTTTCTATAAAGTTGATCAGTCATTCCTGAGTCGTGAAGAGTGTTAAACACAAGTGTTAAATGTGGGTTGGTTTTAGCTGAGGAGAAAAGTAAAAGGCATAAACTGCAGTCCATGCTGAAGTGCAATTTAATGGGGACTGGCTGAATGGCTCTCTCTGTCACAGTGCTATAATGAGAGTGCTGGAGAGCACACATAAGAAGTGCCAATGGTCCAAGTCACAGCCAGACCCCAGCTTTTCTCCATCGTTAGACACTTTCTCTCCTTCCATCACATGCTTTGTTTATAGGCTTTTTATTTCTTTCTTTTGATGTGAGTAGTGTTCCTTTCTTTTTTCTTTCTCTGACAGATCAGCAAGTATAGCAGATTAGAGTTTATAAGAAATTATTTCTTTTTGAAAAAAGATTTCAGGTACACCTTTTTGTATTAGGACACACCCAAGCCAATCTGTAAAAGCATTACTGTAGAAGTCATTCTGATTGTCTGGATGTCAGTCTGACTTTTCTTGCAACTCATCCGTCTAATATATTATTTATGCATTTAAAACAAAAAAATACCAAGATTCCTACCTGTTATTGTTGCCTAATTGTCTAATGTAAAGTGTAATTTTTGCATTCAGATTACATACCGTGTAAGCATGAAAAGCAATTTAACCATGAAATTGGTCCCTGGTACAAAAAAGTTTGGGGACTGCTGGATTTTATGACCTTATTAATAAATATAAAGTGCTAATATTCGGTTATAATTTTAACCATTGTCATAAAAAAATGGCAAAATTGATAATTTTCTATGCTATATGGGAACTACTCTTTTACATCATAGTAGCATCCTTGTTTTCTAAATTAAATAGCCTCCACACCACTACATTTAGCGATCCTAGATCAGTAAGTGATGCCACCACTATTTAGAAAGCTGTGTGGCCGACAAAAGTACTTCCATATGATGAGTTGTTCCTCTTTGTGTGTTACAGTCGTTTGCAACCAGATTTTTAGTGCATTTCTGCCACTTTTTTCCAGTTAGAGATGTCACAAACCGATGGGCTGACACACAAAAAATTACTTAATTGTGATTCACAAATTAGCTTGCTAACACAAACACTGCAATTCAGTAAAGTCTGAAAACAACAGTTAATAGCCAAACAATACAAATATAGATATTAAATCTCACACGAAGTGGCGAGTTTATTTTCCACTTTCCGCCTCACACACATACAGCACACTGAGTCAAGCCTCTGCTATTGCTTACTCTTGTCTATACACTGTAGCTTAGCTTGCTACATTTTACAGGGGTAGCTTCAATGTAGTAAAGCTGCATTTAACATAGAGTAAACTGAAAAGTTAGTTCACTACATTTTCCAAGTAGCTTTCCTAACACTGCTGTTCCCCCTGGGAACTCTAGCTGCATACTAGCACTAGGGAAAATTTCCCAAGACACAAACTGAAGCACATGTGAAATCAGGCCAATGGGGAAGCAACTCGTCACTGATAACATTATTGACCAGGAAGTACAAAGGAGGGCATTGAACTACGATAAGGCTTTTTATCTTTAGTGTGTGTTTGTGTTTGTACAATAAAAGAGAAGATGTCGGAAAGTAAAAGGAAATCCTGGCTAATGCGAGCTTTAGGCACTGTACATATCCATACAGCAGTTTTATTTGACTATTATGTGTCTTGCTTGGGAGCGGAGCATGCTAGGTCGGCTTATGAGGGAGTCTAAAGCATGCAATGCAAGATATGTCCGCTTTGCAAGCTCCGCTGCCGCTATGTAGTCCTTGTAGCTATGGCCTCTCTGCGGCTGAGGCCCAAAGCTTGTGGGCTTGCGGGTAGAGCTAGCAAAGGGATCTGAGACAGGCCTCGCCTTATCGCCGTCTTTTCCAGCCTGCCTAGTGCTGCCTCGGGAGTTGGAAGCACGCTCAGCGGTTGCTTTCCTGAAAAAGCAATCAATCTCTATCTCTTATAGGAGGTAAATATCATTAGTGTGGGCGCCGAGGAGATTGTGGAGCCACTGCCACTTTCTTCGGCATAAATAGAGCTGTTGGAGGTGGTCACTTAACTTTACTTTGTTACCGTCTCGATTGTTAAAAGCGCTATATAAATAAAGGTGACTTGACTTGACTTGACTTGAGGACCCAAGTTAAACCTGAGATGATATCTGTCTACATTTTACATTTGTACAGTCCTTATAGGATTTACTAGAATTTAAACGTAAGAGGAAGAACTATTCGCGGAGTATCTGCACTAATAAAACTCACAACATTATATGCATATCCTTGAAATTGATCAGTCTGTTATTCTTTAGGGTCCAAGTAGCATAAAATTATTTTTAACATGTTTGTAAAATATCCTCAAATAAGTACAATCTTAATTCAAACTGTATAGATGACCTACCTTTAATAGCTTAATACACCACTATAATATTTTAAACAAATGACAATCAGATGCCTTTTAAAGCTATAAGGACATTTTTATTAGCTGCTGTAAACAAAATATTTTTGTCTACCAGTTTCTTTCTCTGGTATCTTTCATGTATATGTTCTGTAACATTACTTATAGTAATATTTCTTCAATAAGGGATTTTACTACATCATGTCATTCAGTTATCAGTTTGACAGAAATCACACTTCACTCTGTCATCTGTACCTGAAGTCTGTTTTGTCTGCCTGCCAGACGGCAGATTCAAGTAGTCATGAACTGCATAACTGTGTTATTTTCACTGTGTTACAGAATGCACTGTATTGCTGTGTATTTCCCCTTTAAACACTGAACTTATTTTATTCTGAAAGTATAATACATTGATTCACCTTGGTAAAACAATGCCTTTGTGTTTTAGACGGAAAAGTAGGACAGAGGGAATCTAGCCTTCTGATCAACACATGGGGCCCCAAACAGGCCAGGCCCCACACTGCAGGAAGTGTGTCTGTCTGTGTGTGTGTGTGTGTGTGTGTGTGTGTGTGTGTGCAAGAAAGCAGTGTTTACCGTAACTCCGTCACAATCCTAACAGATTTCCCTAGAGAGCTCTTTTTTTGACACATGACAGCTTGATTAGACATGATGTGAATGGCAGGCCGTTGCAAAGGCATGAATAAATGGGTATTAATAACTGTAATTTTGCTGGCAGCATCCAGTCTAGTTTACTTTTCTGTTTACTTTGCAGACGCAGTGTACAGTGAAAAATTTGTCATTGAAGGGGAAAAAATTACAAAGGTGCCGTCACTATTTGCCTATTCATTCCTGCTTCACCCAGATTTCCGATAGCTTAAACTTGAGTTAGCTTATTCCTACATTTGTGCACGCTACATTTCAGTACAAATCAAAGAATGGGCATAATAAAGCTGATTCTTCAAGTAAAAACTGTAGATCATTACCAAGTTCAGGTATTTGACTTCCACACACTTGTCAAAATGTGTAGGGAATCTCACCGACAGTAACATTGCTATTCGTGCTTTAACAGTCATGCTTCAGTTCGACTCAAAAATAAAAACACCAAGTATTCATAACGATTTGCAATTCAGCTTAAAATTTTTAAAGGAGGTTGTTTGGCTACATGAGTTTTAAAATAAAAACAAATCTGCTGTGGACTGGAAATCACTTTAGGGTGTCACCCAGCAAAAACACATGGACAACAAGAAGCTTTCTTTTCATTTACTTTGTCTTTAGTTACAAAAAATTAAGCCAAAATTGGCCAATGATGTGATGATGGGACTCTACAGAGACTGCAAATATTGGCAGGGCAAAAAGGCGCTTAATGGACAAGCTGCTTTCTTTTCCAAAAAAAAAAAAAAAAACCTTTTCCTACATAGATCCTGCCACTTTTCTCTACGCTGAGCTTGTCTCCCTAGACACGGTCTCCATGCCAACAATAAGAGCACAGTGACATTGCACCTGTTTACAGCTGCCAATTAAAAGTAAACTCAAGTGTTTCCCTTTGTATGTCGTATTAGTAGGCAGTACAAAGACTCAGAGAGAATAAAAAAATCCAAATATAAAGTTTAGGCATATTTAAAGCAAGGAAAGTCAAAATTCACAACATAATGTGTTCTGTAAAAAAAATAAATAAATAGTAAATGAACGACTCTGTTGTATTATGCGTTTCAGTACAGATTATTTTGATTTGTTTCTCTCTCTAACTTATTTTAGTGCCATGCATAATATTATTATAAAATTAATCTTAACATATCAATTAATGAATCTCTATTTGCTCCTAATGCCTCTCATGCTGTTAAAACAGTCCTGAATCATTGGTGGTATGATGTTAGCCCCATCTCATTTACGTCCTGTATGTTGCGAAGTGGGCATGGATCGGACATATTTGTCTAGCATATCACACAGATGCTTGACTGGATTGAGATGTGGGGAAATTGGAGGCCAACACCCTAAACTCGTTGTTGTACTTCTCAAACCAATTTTGAACCATTTTACATTTACCGCATTTGGAGTAACTTAAACATTAGAGTAACTTAAATTTTATATAACTGAGCAAATGGGGGTTAGAAGCTTTGCTGCTGGAAATCGAACCCTGATCTTTCAGGTATTAGTCCAACACATTAACCACTGAGCTATCACTTCCCCCTAATTTTGGGTCACAGCCACCAGGGATTACTGATTCCTTGAAAGTGTGTACATGGTTTGCAACAATGCTTAGGTATGTGGTACATATCAAAATAACATCCACATTAATGGCTGTACCCAACATTATCAAAGCATCACACTGCTTCTACGAGCTTGCTTTTTTTCTCCATACTGCATCCTGGTTATGCGTTCCCCAGGTAAGCCACAATAAGGTAGCAAAGCTTTTCATTTTTAAACTCAGATGGCTTGAACATATACTGATATCTGATAACTAATATCTGTTCCAAAAAAATCTATGTTTATTTTCATAAAAGAATAACATTTCAACAAAGTTTAGAGTAATCATTTATTTTCAGCAGTATGAACACATCTCCAGAGATATCCATAGAGGAAAAAAGCAGAGTTGTCTGTAATGGAATGCCCTGTCTATTCACCCAACCTTAACCAGAACAAGCCATCCTGAAAGGAAAGTTTGAAGGACATGTCCAAGCTACTGCCCAGAGCTCAGGGACGTCCTGTAGAAGGACATCTGACAGCTTTGCAACACTGGATGTTTGTATGATCTGACTGGATTATTTTATAACCTTAACACATGCAATATGTTATTGTTTGCATAAACCAGTTTATTTAACTTAACCATAACAATGTCACTGAATAAAAATCATAATGAATGTAGAGGTAGAAATATTAATCTCAAACAAAAGTGAACCATATTTTTTGTATTAGCAAAAATAAATAAGCTTTTTTAAATCTTAATCTACTTGAAAGTGTAATGAAGCCCACCGAAGGGAGTATAGTTTTAGAACCCAAAGGTGCAGTTCATGTACAATGGGACAAAATAACAAACTGTAGACAAAACAACAAACATGAACTTAACATTACTTTAACAAGACTTAACTAAACTTAGCTTGACAGACATAAACATAACTTGGCTACCGCCGTGGTACAGGGACAAACCAAAATCCACTAATAAATACACAAGTCTAACTAATGGGAACATGACACATAGACATAGACAAGGGATCACATGACATCAGGAACAGGAATTCAAAACATGAACATAAAACAAGAAAACATGACATGAACAAAAACATGTACCAAAACCTTACAGAAAGCTTTAGTTTATATTACAACTGTACAATAATATGTATGATTTTATCAAGACAAAACACAGGCGCTAAAGTCTGAAGCTGAGAACTGTTCTGCGCTTTTAATTAATCCCCACAAACACACACCCAGCACACTTTTACAAATTTATACCCACACACAGGATTGCATGAACATGCACGCACCTGTGTCCCCCTTGTTGGTCACTCTCTAGAGCAATTCATCTTAAACTCCTCAAAAGTCTCAAAAGCAATCATAGCAGACAGTGGTGAAAAACCGGACCACCATCTCGAAACGTGTGTGTGTCAGGGGCCAGATCAGGAGCTTATCAATCTCCCGCAGCCAGCAGTGAAATGGGATATCGTCACATCACAGTAATGCGCACATAAATCAACATGCTGTTACAACTAGTTTGGAGAGAGGCCATGTTTGGAGATATTCACTGAATCAAGACAGAAGATGAGCCACAGAGCAGTGAGTTTGCAATAAGGAAGTAAAAAAAGAAGAAAAAAAGTGAAAGAGGCACTTTATTATTGTTTTATCAATAAGTTAAAATTATATTAGAAACGTATAGAACTTGTAGTAACACTGGAGTCATGATAAAAAACTATTTCAAATTAATTTTGATGACTATGCATTCCATTTCTGTTGAACCCTAGTGGTGCCTTAAAATTATTATTATTATATGTTAAAATTATGATGTGCTTCTATTTTCCTATGTAATATTATACATAATTCATTCATATTACAAAAATTGGCTTTACTACCATTTTTAATGTGTAGCTTTTTTCACCCATCCTATACCCTTCCTGTACCCATTCTATCTAGACAGATAGATAGATAGATAGATAGATAGATAGATAGATAGATAGATAGATAGATAGATAGATAGATGGATGTGTAACAGCTCACACCTTATCTATACAGAATTCAGCATGGCAGAGCAAATGGCCTCACTAAATGGCAATTAAACTTAGAGTGGAGTTTTTTTTTTTTTTTTTATTCCAGCTCTGGATTGGATATCAGCACTATGTGAAGCAAAGTGCACATAAATCTGTCCAAGTCAAGTCTAAAAAGGGCACAATATTTCACATCTTAAGCAAGGAGGTAAAGATAGGGAGATTGCTAAGAGACTACAGAGATTTCTTTTTATCATATGAGGGGATTATTAATGTAGTAAATAAAGGATATTTGATCACAAATGTTGTTTTATATAAATGAAATATAATCTATAACAAATGTGAAACTGAAGATTTAACATGGAGGGATTAAATTCACACCTTGCCAGCATTGTGGCATACTGCTGTGGTGTGCAGACAAAGCATGCACATCCTCACAACTGCACTTCAGGATTAGCTAAAGCACACTGACACCCCCTAAACACCCCAAATCCCTTACATCTGTGTTGAAACTACTCTAGAGTAGTCGTAGGTAGAGGGGGAAGTGGAAGGTGGATAAGGTGCTGGACTGCTAATTGGAAGATTGTACGGTTCCCAGCACCAAAAAATTATAATGCTGGGCCCCTTAGAAAGGCCCTATTTAATTGCGATTTTTTGACAGGTATTGCGATTTAGTCTTTTTAATAGTGTGCAGCACAGGGTACCTTTTTACCAAATAGATAGTTAGCTTCTTGCTACTATTATGCAGTCAGTGACGCCTAAATGCATTTTATTAAAAAAAGAAAAAAACAGAAAAGATGTTAAATTATTTCAGCGTTCATTTTTTAAAATATATACAGTATATATTTTTTTCTAGTGCAAACCACTGCCAATAAAAACAAAAAATGACCTTTTATTCCGTAAACAAGCTCTTTGAAATAAAGTAGGTAGTCTAGTTAACAGTAGTTATATACTGTACAAACGTGCTGTTTGCTTGCACATTAACTTTCCAGATGATCCCTCTGATTTGTAAGAAGCCATAATCCCACTCCACCGTGCTTTTTGTTTTTTAATACTGGGCCATATGCTGTAAATGTAAATAGGGGCCTATTTTACAAAAGGTTATAAGCAAACAGGAAAGGCTCTGGGTTATTGATCAACAAGGTGACATAATTCATTTTCTCTCTCTGCTTCAAAGGTGCTGTGTCATGGCTGACCTGGCCTTTCGCCCCATAGCATGTAATCAGAATAACACCTGTTTTTCCATTGTTGTTTAATAAAAAAAAGAATGAAAGATTTCTGTCAAGTATTCTTGGACCCAACAGTATTTTAAGCTTGTTATCGGTGTGTGATCTGCTAAACCAGTATCGATGTATTAATCAAAAAGACCTTCATGCACATTTGTATGTTAGTCTGAATAAGGGCTTCTCCCAAATGGCATAAATGTAAAGGTAACTATAATGTCTGAGTACCACTTAGCTAGCTAACTATTTGTTTCTTCTGGCTTTATTAAGGATTTATTAAAATATTGCAGATAGGGATAATACAAAGACGTGGTCAGTAAACGGGCTAAGGTTGAAAATGGGCTGCCGCTGGTCAAAGGAGGAAAGGAGGAGAACACGTAAATAGACAGAAAGAGAGGAGGAATGGCAAAAGTGTACGACTGAAAAAAGGGATGTGAAGTTAATGGGTGTGAGTGAAAAGGATGTAGAGAATAGGGTTAGGTGGAGACAGATGATTCGCTGTGGCGAAAGGGAAACAAAAAGGGAACAGCCAAAAGGAAAACACTACTAACTGGTAAAGCATGATATTGTCTGACATTTAGGACTTTTAAAATATAAATCTATAATTACATATTATATACGAGCATGTATAAGTTTTCTATTACAATTACTTATCAACACATCAAGTGACACGTTTCTTCAATGTCAATAAAATGCTTAACAGCATCTAAAATCTATTACAGCAGTGGATAGGATCCTCAAACAATGCAGTTTCAAGCACCATGCCTACAGCTAAATACTAAAAAAAAAAAAGCAAATGGCACTTAAGTTAAAATATAACTAAATAATTTAACTAAAAAAAATCACACTAAAATTCACATTTATGCCTTTGCTAAAGTAGAAGTGTGCAACTCAGCTGTTTTTATGGTGTCTTTAGTGACACTGCTGACAAAAGCTTGTGCAAATCACATTAGCTTCACATCTTGCTTTTCTGAGCCTGCAGCCATTGCCAATTGTGATGCACAAGATGAGAAGGAAAGGAAGCAATAAACTCATGAATAACTCTAAGCATGGTGGCTCCTGCTGGAAAAACAAATTATTTTGCCAACAAATTATTTAACAACTCCATGGCATGATCCTGAACAAATGTGTGTTGTTTAATATAATAAATGAGGATAAAAAAATACTGAAATGGCTAACTGAACTTAACGAAAAAAAGCACAAAGTCTGTGAGTAAATTTGACAACTAGTCTGCTGTATATACATTATCTATATTATCTATAATTACATTGGGCACAGGTTATCTTGTTAATTGTTCATTTCATATGGTATTTTGTATTTTTACAGCAGGCTTGCATCTCTTATTTTCTAGATCATGTCAGCTCTGCGTTTTACATGATGTTATTCCCACCCATTCACTTTATCGCAGGTAAGTCTCATCCTTGATGTGTTACTATATAGCAGGCTGGACCCACTTATTCAATTTATCATTGTTTGGCTTGCCCACACAATCAAAATTTGGTAAGGACAGCGGTATACAAATAGGTTAATTTTCTTTTGTTTAATTTGTGATTTGATTAAAGCAGGTAGGCTCTGTGTTGAGAGGTTTGAAAAGTGCCCCTAACTTCACTCCAACTTTAAAAAGATTATAGTATTACCTTAATTTCTGCTTATTAGTTGTGTCATTATTTTGAATGTTAAAAATAACCCTTCGTTTAACATTTTTAAAACATTTGTACTTATATTGAAGAATATATTGTCATATAATGTCTTCTTAACTAAGCCCAAGCAATAATATTAACCAACAATATTTTTGTTATTCCATCATTTAATTAGTTTAATTTTACAGTGTATCTATCTCCTCATATCTGCCTGCCCACCCTTCTATGGTTTACAAGAACCAGTATATTTTTTAACAGTTAACCCTGGAAAATAACATTTTTGCACAATAAAGGAGCATAATACAGGTAACACTGAATTTATTAATAAAATAATAATTTAAACAAATGTAGGATCTTAACATAGTTATTTTCAACTGTTTTATATTTTTTACATTTACATTATGTTTACATTTACTGCATTTGTCAGACACCCCTATCCGGAGCAAATTATTTTTATACAACTGAACAATCGGGGGATTTAAGAGCCTTGCTCAGGGGTCCAGCAGTGTAAACTTGGTGGTGATGGACAGGAACCATGATCTAATTAGCAGTCCAAAACCTTAACCACTGCACTACCACTTTTTAATAAATGAATATAATGTCAAAACATTAGATAGGCTATTGCTGTCTTGTCATTATAGGTTTAGATGCATGATATATCATGAACAAAAGAATGTTTCTTCTTGCCGCTATACATGTCATGCATTTCTTTTTGTTGTCGCTCCTCTGGTGGTGTTTAGTTTTATCTTTCCGCAAATTGTACCATTGTGTGGCATAAAGGGTTAGGCAGGCACCAAAATACACCCAAAACACTACAAGAGCAGCCAATATACTTCGACACAAAAAACAAAAACTTTGAAAAACCGATACACAACCTCTGCCAAATCTGGGTCAAATCACAAATTTGCACAGGCAATATTATCACAGGACCTTAAAGTCATTTGAAGAAATTTTTACTCTACATATTGAGGACATTGCTAATTAATATGGTGTTAAGATAACACACAACATCAGCAATTTTTACAAATAACCAGAGGTCACCACATAATATTAATCCCATGCAAACAGTATAAAAGTCAGTGAATCATGCCAGCTTGAAGCATGTAGGCTTTTACAATGTTAAAGTAAAAAGTCAAATACAAATTCAAGGACTGTTTAGGGATAGAATTTATTGACATTAATGGATGTGAAGTGACCACTGTTCGGTAATAAAGAGAAGCTATACATGATTTACTGACCATATTTGTGCACTCTCTTCTCTATTACCTCTCTTTCTGTCTGTTTTTCTGTCTTTCCTTGTATTTGTAAACTTTCTGGCAGAAATGACAAAATTGTAAACGAGATTAGAAGGTGGTGGGAGTTCACATCAGAAGTGACATTAAAAAATATATGGCTAATATACACACAAATCATTCATACACACCCTTAAACCTGAGGCCAACAGAGGGAAGAGAGACGTTGTGTCGAGTAATGACACTAGGGTTCACATTTTGGGAGTCCGAAATACCTCTGATCTATTTTGAAAAGGCCTATGAAATTGGACGAGCAGAATTTGCATAGCCAGTAACGCCCTGTACTTCCGGTATAAATAAATCAGCTGGAATACTGCTCATCATTCTGTCCTGAGGAGCTAAATGATGACTCCCCAGTGGCAGTCAGGTGCAGTGGCATGAGGGACACAACGTCTCTGTTCACTCCATCAGGGAATGAGGGTTACCATAGGTAACCGAGACCTTCCTTTTCTGTCGCTCACTCCCACGTTGTGTCGAGTGACGACACTAGGGACCCCTTCCAACACACCACTGCTGCTGTACTGTGTCATGGGTCTACCGAAGGTAATTGTCGACAGGAACCAGCGTGTCGAAGCGCAGCCTTACTCAACCTCATGACCTACCAGCGACCTGGGAGCCTCATCCCCCTCCCACAAGGGGGAGGGCTAATGTAGGAAAAATCCACAGCGTTAGCCTTTTTAATCACACTCACTTTTATATCGCGCTATAACCCACGTGCTGGGGCTCTACGGAAATCACATCCCGCCAGCTAGGGGAGGTTAGTATGTAACGAGTCACCCAAGGACTGACAAAAAGCAGTACTACCTAGGGAAGGCCCTGGGTTGGACACCGCAACAGGGGGAGACAACCAGATCGGGGCAAACAAGACCTATAATGCTTCTAGTGAGGGGGGAACAGTGGAAAAAGACACATGTGGCCGCAAGAGGAGCCACTGCATGCGGAACCCAACCTAGCGAGGGTTCCCCAGGGGGAAACACCTGGCTCTGGTCTCCCCTGGCTAGTCCCTCCCCTGGACTGACTGGGGAGGGGGCAGCTTGATGGAATAATGAGTGGACATTATAGGCAATTAGCAAGACACCCCCAATAAATTAGTGGTTCTGCAGGTGGTGACCACAGACCACTTCTCAGTTCCTATGCTTTCTGGCTGATGTTTTGGTCACTTTTGAATGCTGGCGGTGCTTTCACTCTAGTGGTAGCATGAGACGGAGTCTACAACCCACACAAGTGGCTCAGGTAGTGCAGCTCATCCAGGATGGCACATCAATGTGAGCTGTTGCAAGAAGGTTTGCTGTGTCTGTCAGCGTAGTGTCCAGAGCATGGTGGCGCTACCAGGAGACAGGCCAGTACATCAGGAGACGTGGAGGAGGCCGTAGGAGTGCAACAACTCAGCAGCAGGACCGCTACACCGCCTTTGTGCAAGGAGGAACAGGAGGAGCACTGCCAGAGCCCTGCAAAATGACCTCCAGCAGGCCACAAATGTGCATGTGTCTGCTCAAACGGTCAGAAACAGACTCCATGAGGGCCCGACATCCACAGGTGGGGGTTGTGCTTACAGCCCAACACCGTGCAGGACGTTTGGCATTTGCCAGAGAACACCAAGATTGGCAAATTCGCCACTGGCGCCCTGTGCTCTTCACAGATGAAAGCAGGTTCACACTGAGCACATGTAACAGACGTGACAGAGTCTGGAGACGCCGTGGAGAACGTTCTGCTGCCTGCAACATCCTCCAGCATGACCGGTTTGGCAGTGGGTCTGTAATGGTGTGGGGTGGCATTTCTTTAGAGGGCTGCACATCCCTCCATGTGCTCGCCAGAGGTAGAATGACTGCCATTAGGTACCGAGATGAGATCCTGAGACCCCTTGTGAGACCATATGCCGGTGCGGTTGCCCCTGGGTTCCTCCTAATGCAAGACAATGCTAGACCTCATGTGGCTGGAGTGTTTCAGCAGTTCCTGCAAGACGAAGGCATTGATGCTATGGACTGGCCCACCCGTTCCCCAGACCTGAATCCAATTGAGCACATCTGGGACATCATGTCTCGCTCCATCCACCAACGCCACGTTGCACCACAGACTGTCCAGGAGTTGGCGGATGCTTTAGTCCAGGTCTGGGAGGAGATCCCTCAGGAGACCATCCGCCACCTCATCAGGAGCATGCCCAGGCGTTGTAGGGAGTTCATACAGGCACGTGGAGGCCACACACACTACTGAGCCTCATTTTGACTTGTTTTAAGGACATTACATCAAAGTTGGATCAGCCTGTAGTGTGTTTTTCCACTTCAATTTTGAGTGTGACTCCAAATCCAGACCTCCATGGGTTAATAAATTTGATTTTCATTGTTAATTTTTGTGTGATTCTCAGCACATTCAACTATGTAAAGAACAAAGTATTTAATAAGAATATTTCATTCATTCAGATTTAGGATGTGTTATTTTAGTGTTCCCTTTATTTTTTTGAGCAGTGTATATAACCAGGGGTCCTTCCTGCCCTTCCGGGTTTGGATCATTACACGTGATGAGGTAATCCTACTCCTTCTCTACTGCCGCTTCGCAGCACGCACAGATTATTGAGATTTTGGGTTAAAAAAGATAAGGTTAAGTAATTGTGTATAAGCTGGAATTCTAACTCAATTTACTGTTGAAGATATTGATATGTAAAAGAAAAAAACCCCACACAGATACAAGTATTTTTGGCATTTGGTAGACACCCTTACCCAAAGTGACATACATTTATTATTTAATGTCCAAAGGAGCAGCTGAGGGTTAAGTGCCTTGCTCAGGGTCCCAGCAGTGGTAACATTTCCCAAATGATGTGTTGAGCTGGAGTAAATTCTGGCAATGTTGGATGCCATATACATCTTTGTCACTGTGGACAGGGTAGATTCATACATCCTTCACATCCTCAGACCCCTTGCTACTCCTCTCTATATGGTAAAAATTAAGCCAAAGCCCAAAGGCAAAATTCCAAACAACAAATAGTGCTACCTGGTTCGAACTGTTTCACCAAATCTTCTTGAATTGTTTAAACTGGTTCTCTTTTTGAGTAAGCACAAATTATGAAATAATTTAGTTATTTAGATTTTAATTACTTATGTGCCTAACAATAAACCAATATAACCAAGTTTATTCAGTTATTCCAACAGTACACCTACTGAGCTGCTGTGAAAAGGGAAAAGAAGATGAACACAAGCACTGCAGCTGATGGACTGTGAGCAGCATGCCGAATACTAACAAATGTAGTATGGGCGAATTCTTGTTTGAACCGGTAAATTCACTGAAATGAACATTCCAAAATAACTGGTAACTATTACCCTACCCTGTTAATGCTTAATACATGTTGATTGTGTACTAAGATCATAAAATTAATAAATAAAATTGAATATATCCAAGCTCTGTCTGTGTAAGTAGACTTTTTAAAGTGCGGAAATGTCTGCCAAATGTTGTAAATACTTAATTTTCTGAAAAGTCTTAAAAAAGAAAAAAAAAATATTAATCATAATCCACGGTTCAGGTTCACCTGTTTTGTGCTTGGATTATTTGTTAACTAGCTGCTGAATGCATGTACTAGACTGCAACAATAAAAAAATTAAGTGCGGAGAAGAGGGAAGTACAGTATAAACTGTTTTTTATATTAATTTAGGCAAACTTTCAATTCTATTCTGTTCATGGGTCACGAATCCAGAAAAGATAGTGATTAAATGATTAGAGAAAATTAGCCAGAGATGATAAGTAATTAACATTGAGCCCTGAAGGTCAAAGTTTGTTTCTGATATGCACCATTCAGTCCAAAAAAAAAACAGAAAGACACAGATAGAGCAGGAGCATGTGGAACACAACGATTTCTCATTTCCTGTCTGATGATAGAACAGGATAATGAGCACCACATACAAGCCAAGTCAATTCATATTTTTTCAAAAAACTAATCCTGCAACCCATGCGCACACACACACACACACACACACATTCACTATCATGATAAGGTAAAAGGACCTTCCACTAATATGTATAACCTTAAGCTCAGTAACCAAAACTAAATATGATGAAATGTAAAAATGGAAATATAATAATAAGCACCCACCCACGGATACACATATAAACACACAGAAGTTTTAAGGGCTAGTATATATAGAATTTGATGCATAAAAGCAGCATTAATTTCACACACATGCCCTGTGTACAATGTGTTTATGTATAATTATACTATACACCCACTTCTAGGAGATAAAATATACTTGTCACTTGGTTGGCAAGTAAATTTGTGAAATGCTTATTAAAAGTGATGCAAAGTGTTGGTGCACCTGCTTTTAAAGTGATTTTTTTAAACTACCTCTCTAATTGTTGTAATGAACTGCATTTTAAACTGAAATTGTTGATCTTAAATACAAGACTATATACTAATCCTAAAGATTTAAAAGACTGATCTGGAAGACATACCCTTTATTTTTTTATCAAAGTTTTTGTATTTATTTTCAAATTATACTAAACAGAAAACCAGACGTAACAAAACCCCTATTTTTCAAACACCAGACATAAAACATTAAACATTATCATATGTCCATATAAAGATAAATAAATAGCATTATTTTTATCTTATTAATCAATTATTCTGAACAATTTATTTCCCTAGAAATGTTTTAAAGCATATTTAGTGGAAATTCTAAAATAGTAGGCATATGACTTCAGTGTTAGGCATATGACATAGTTTTAAAAAGAGTTAACAGAAAGTGAAACATTCTTTCTTACTAACCATGATAAACAGAACAAACTTACTTACTGGTAGCACTAACATGACATCATCTTGCCTTTTCATCCTCTACAACATCGGAAGGATTTGACTATTCTTATCCACTCAGGCCAGTCAGTTGCTTGTGCAGTTTTTTGTTATTTGTAAACTAGATTACCTACCTCTGAATGAATCAGAATGCAGCTTGTTTTCAACCAGTTGTTTTCAACCTCTAAATATTTTCACACACCACCCCATTGCTGTGCTCCCTCTGGCTGGCTGCACGTATCAGATTCAATACACTGATGTTTGCGTACAAAGCTAAAAACAGAGCAGCACCTTTTTTAACTCCAAACACTCATCACTCCTTGCATTGCTTCGTAGTCCGTCAGATTCACAAGCACCGCTCACTTGGCCCCACCACCCCATAAGGCGCAAGGTAGGTCTGCCTAAAGACTTTTCTCTGTTCTGGCACCAAAATGGTGGAATAACTTTCCCTCAGTGTCAGAACAGCCGAGTCACTGACTGGCAAATCTTTTTCTCAAATACCTAGCACTTGAAATTTTAAAAAAGAAGCTGTTTTTTTCTGTATTGCTGTTTTTTAACAGTTTTTGTGGGATGTTTCACTTTGTTTTGTGATTTAGCAGTATTGATCTGTTCAATGATCAGACTTAAAGTTGCTCTGAATAAGTGCATCTGCTAAATGATTTAAATGTAAAATGTTTATTATCCACAATAAAACGTGTGTGTTTTCTCTTAAGGTGGCTGTGTAAAGTGCTAGTGCTGCTACGGTGTGTTAACCAAACTTTGTGTACAAACTACCTCTTTATTCTCTGCTAATGTGAAAAACTCCTATAATCCCAGCCTTGGGTCTTAGGAAACTTAGATGTTGTTGCTAAAGCCATCATTTTTTTAAAAGCAGTGGTACAGTAAGTGTACTGGAATTGAACAGTGACTGGAATTATGTTCTTCTTTGGTGTTTTAAAGTAGATGGGATCACTTATATTCCATTGTTGCCAATTTCTAAGTTGTAGTGGTAGTAAATAAAAACAACATTTGTTTTAATTGATTAGTGAAATCAAAGCAACGTATCATCTTAAAATATCAGCATACTTTTAGCATTAACGTCATCAATTACATCTACTCAACATGGCAGCCCTACAGCAAATATAGTTAATGTTTGTTACTTAGCTGCCTATTGCTACAAAAGACACAAGCCGTCTTAATGTCACATGATGCCCACTATTTACTGTAAGTTTGTATTGAAACATGCAGAAGTGATAAATTCGTTACTGCCATAGGATATGTTTGGTAGCTAGCTTGCATGTGTATGCAAAGTTCAAAGCTTGTATAATCTAGCCCGCAGGATCATTTTAAGTACAGCTAGTCGCACACAGCACAAGGTCAGACAACAAACCCCTGGAGGAGAGTGTGTGGCGTACAGAGGTGCTGGCCTAATGTAAGTAGTCACACGGAGATATCGCTAACCATGCTGAGACAGCAACAGGAAATAAAGCAAGAAACACATTCCCATCTGCTTGCTTTTCTCTATCAAGCTTTCTTTTCTGGCTGTCTGTCTCTCTGTGTCTCTAACTGTCAGGGTTACAGAGCACCTCATCACACACACTGCTTGTCTCATCACCAAGCCATGTTGACCTGCTGCTTTCTCTTTGTAGAATGCAGACGTGGGAACAAAAACAAATTACACACCTTAACCACAAGTCTTTGATCACAGTCTTTGTCCCTGTCTGATACACACTTCAATTGCACTGTATAACACACAAGTTACGGCACTCTCTTGTAGCCCTATCATTACACTGTATACACACACAATATACGAGTGCCACAAGGAAAAAAGGAAATGAGACAGAGCAGGCAAAAAAGTTTTGGGCCCTATAGGCTTTTTTGTTCCTTTAGTTATGCATTCAGAAATTCCACACATTGATTTTAGACACAACTGAATTAGATGTCTGGCATGTCTGGCAGACAACTTGTCATGAATGGCAATCCATCAACTAAAGCTGGCTATAAAATATTATATATATATATATATACACACACACACACTGTAGATACATATATCTGTATATGCGTAGACACACATTGAGCTCACTATTTTTAATGGAAGCTCTTACACCTTAACATCCAAAAAAAACCACAGCTCAACACAGTACTACATACTACAAAAATACTACAGAAACAAGAGGCCAGTCGTTCATTTGGCATTACATACTGTATGCATACTGCCACCTAGGATTGAAAAATTGGATTTGGAAAAAACGTTGATGTAAATGTGAGAAGAACATATAAAGCTCCGTATAGACAGTAAAACAGGCTCAGGATTTGATCACAAAACCTGGTGCTGTGAGGCAGTAATTCTACCTGCTTTTCCTAAGTGTACCACAGATATGGGTCTCCTCTGTCCACTCAAAGATTATTTGTCATTTTATTTCTTTAGAGAGGCTGTTGATTTAAGAAAGTAGTAGCCCAGTGGTTAAGTGTAAAATTGCTAATCGGAAAAGTGTTTAATTCTCAGCACAGACAGGCTGCCACCGCTGGGCGAAATGGAAGAAAGGCTCATAACTTTTACCTGCTCAGTTGGATAAATGAGGTAAACGTAGGTTGTCTGGATAATGGCTTTTGCTGAATGCCAAAAACCAAAAATGTAAATGGTAAAAGTCCTGTTTAGTAACTCAACATCTCTGAACTTCATCATTACACTGTGCAGAATTCTACAGTCTAATATTTGTTTAATTTCCTTTTTTAGGGGTTACGTTGACTTTGTTTTTTTATTTTTTTTTCATTTGTCCAGCATTGCAAGGGTTTTTACTTGTGTGTGAAAACTGGATAACCCTGAGTAATCTAATCAACATCAAATACAGAACCTTTATAATATCTTTAATAAGTAATTAATAGCTTACATTTCCAGTAATCATTCATCACTTTATCTTAAATGGTACAGAACATTGCCACCAGATATCTGACTAGAACCTGAAAATCTGAACATTTAACACTGGTCCTCAGGTCATTACACTGGCTGCCAGTTCCAGTAAGGATTGATTTTAAAGTACTGTTACTCGTAATAAATCACTCAAAGGCCTATAGGACCTAAATACATTTCAGATATTCTTACTGTATATAAACCAGATCAGATTGCTCAGATCATTAGGATTAGTCAGTTGGACATACTAATGGTTCATTCTAAATAAGGGTTAGAGTAGTCTGCTTTTAGCTATTACTTAAGCCATAGTTGGAATCAGCTTCCAAAAGAGATCAGATGTTCTAAATCAATAGCCAGCCTTTAAGTCCAGATTTAAAACACATCTATGTAATTTGCACTGTAATACATCCAAACTGACTATAATCTTTTTATACTCTTAACTGTTTTCGGTTATTCAAAATAAATTTCCTAAATATTTTATTTGATTTTTTTTTGTTTTTACTGTTGTAATTATTTTTTAGAATAATTTTATTTTCTCATATGCAAATCATTTTAAATTACCACTGTGTGTTTATTCCAGCAATGCTAGATCTGAAGAATCACACCTTTGCCAACACTCAATTGTGAGTCATATTTAGATTTGCAACCCATCCCTTAAAATACTTAAGCTATTTATGGTTAATGCACACTGCCATTATGAGTTTGTTTGGTTTAATACAGTCAGGTTCAGGCCAGGGCCAATCAGGGTCAGTAATTCTTGGAAGAGATGGACTGTCAAGATAGTCATTTTAAAAATGATATCGAAGACAGCTCCAGATCTGTGTACAGATATGGTAATTTCAGAGCTGTAATTAAAGCGAATTCAAAAGTACAGAGAAGATTAGGAGAAACAGACAGTTATCTAATCACCTCAATTTTCTGATTGTAATAATACTAAAATATAAATGAATCACATCTCTAGAAATAATTTCTATATTAAGGTGTACAGTTAGACAAACATTAATTTAATAAGAGAGATATATAATAAAACATTTTAATAAAACATAATGCCTACGTGAAAAAATAAACAATTAAATGTTAAAATGAACAACTAAATGTTTAACCAATCTAAAAAATTGCATCATAGATTACTGAATAGACAAAAGACTATATAAAAACTTAAACTATAAACACATAAATACATTTAATTACTACAAATAAGGGTGGTTTTGTATTATATATATAGTATGTCACAGAAGTGAGTACACCCCTTACATTTCTTGTAAATATTTATTTATTATATCTTTTTATGTGAAAACACTAAAGAAATGAAACTCTGCTACAATGTAAAGTAGTAAATGTACAACTTGTGTAACAGTGTAAATTTGCTGTCCCATCAAAAAAAAAAATCACACAGCCTCACACATGTCTAAACCCCTGGCAACAAAAGTGAGTACACCCCTAAGAGGAAATGTCCAAATTGGGTCCAAGTAGCTATTTTCCCTCCCTGTTGTTATGAAACTCGTTAGTGTTACCTGCTCCCCATTCACACCTGAGACCTGTGTTAAATTTGGTGTTATTGCTCTCACTCTCTCATACTGGTCAATGGAAGTTCAGCATGGCACCTCATGGCAAAGAACACTCTGAGGATCTGAAAAAAAGAATTCTTGCTCTATATAAAGATGGCCAAGGCCACAAGAAGATTGCCAAGACCTTGAAACTGAGCTGTAGCACGGTGGCCAAGACCATACAGCGATTTAATAGGACAGGTTGCACTCAGAACAGGCCTCGCCATGGTCGACCAAAGAATTTGAGTGCACGTGCTCAGCATCATATCCAGAGGTTGTCTTTAGGAAATAGACTTATGAGTGCTGCCAGCATTGCTGCAGAGGTTGAAGGGGTGGGGGGTCAGTCTGTCAGTGCTCAGACCATACGCCGCACACTGCATCAGATTGGTCTGCATGGCTGTCGTCCCAGAAGGAAGCCTCTTCTAAAGATGATGCACAAGAAATCCCGCAAACAGTTTGCTGACGACAAGCAGGCTAAGTATTACTCGGACCATGTCCTGTGGTCTGATGAGACCAAGATAAACTTGTTTGTTTCAGATGGTGTCAAGTGTGTGTGGCAGAAATCAGGTGAGGAGTACAAAGACGCGTGTGTCCTGCCTACGCATGGTGGTGGGAACGTCATGGTCTGGGGCTGCATGAGTGCTGGCGGCACTGGGGAGCTACACTTCATTGAGGGAACCATGAATGCCAACATGTACTGTGACATACTGAAGCAGAGCATGATTCCCTCCCTTCGGCGACTGGGCTGCAGGGCAGTATTCCAACATGATAACGACCCCAAACACACCTCCAAGATGACCACTGCCATGCTAAAGAAGCTGAGGGTAAAGGTGATGGACTGGACAAGCATGTTTCCAGACCTAAACCCTATTGAGCATCCTCAGACGGAAAGTGAAGGAAAGCAAGGTCTCCAACATCCACCAGCTCCGTGATGTCGTCATGGAGGAGTGGAAGAGGATTCCATTGTCAACCTGTGAAGCTCTGGTGAACTCCATGTCCAAGAGGGTTAAGGCAGTGCTGGAAAATAGTGGTGACATTTCTTCTTAGGGGTGTACTCACTTTTGTTGCCAGGGGTTTAGAAATTAATGGCTGTGTGTTGAGTTTTTTTTGATGGGACAGCAAATTTACACTGTTACACAAGCTGTACATTTACTACTTTACATTGTAGCAGAGTTTCATTTATTTAGTGTTTTCACATAAAAAGATATAATAAATATTTACAAGAAATGTAAGGGGTGTACTCACCTCTGTGACATACTGTATATATAATATACTGTGTATATATAATTGTTTTAAGCATCAGTGTAAATTTTGCGTGTTAATTTACAGTTGATTATGGATCTGTTCAAGTTAATAAAATGTGGTTTAAATTTTAGATATTGTGTTTATCTTACATGTTTCTCCAAGTCAAAGTGTTTTGTGGTCTCACTTTCACTTTTTTATCATCATACCTTTGTATCAAACTATGTCAACATGAGCACTCGAGAAGTGTCTAGAGCTGTGATAATAAAAGCTGGTTTATTGTAATGTCTATTGGTATTAGTCTTATTTATGTTTTAAACAGATTTAATGTTATGATTTATCACCACTAGAAATCCATCAGGGAATGTCTCTCACCACAAGACAGTTGTTTTATTACCATAGCCTACGAATTGCTCTTCACAAAATATTTAATCTAAAAAAGCTAATCTTTTTCCGTCCTCTAAAAAAACATCTAATCTGATCTGGCTGCTTGTTTTTGAAATAATGTAACATTTAAATTTTTTTTAAATCAGAAAATCTGTATTTTATTATAGTTTAAGAAAATGTTTAAAAGAAACAAATAAATATGTTTAGGTGCTGTTGGTGGTCTGTGCTAACTGCCTGCTGAACTAACTTTTTTTTAAACTTTTTTTTCACACATTATTCTCCCTCTAGCTGCCTGCATGATGTACTTCCAAACTTCCCCCATAGCTGTCAATCAGGCTGTGCTTCAAACATTTGATTCCTCTCACCCTTACAGTCGGACCAGCAGGTATAGTAGACAACTCTGCAAAAACTGCATTCATAAGTGAAAAGAATGTTAAGGTTTAAGGAACAGATTGTTCCCCTCCATAAGATGCGTAGCTCTCCATCCATAGAGTAAAGTTCCCCTTATGGAACTGTGAGTGTGGGAGAGTTATGGAACCTGTCACTGTGAGTTTGGGAGAGTAACATGTACTGTATGTAACTGTGTACTGTAAATGTCTGCCTAAATTAATTCTCTATCACTTCAAACAATATCATTTGGAACTATTCCAAAAAAAAATCACAGTCAGAGACAAAACCCAGAGACAAAACCCATTTCCAATAATTATGGTCCTTCAACATTAGCAGTATACAGTATTTCCTGTACCACATTCTATAATAAGTGGTTTGGATTAATTTTCAGCTACTCAACTGTGACATGTTGTTTAATATTTAATCATTGTTGGTGAGGTTTTCTTTTCTGTAAATAAGAATGTCAGTGCAAGAAGCTATTTACCACAGGAAAATAAAAGTTATTAAAAGTTATTGGTGATGTGATGATATTCATGTGGAAAAAAAAGTTACATTTTCCCTTAGTAGCAGAATTATTTAAAGTTACTTGGTCTTGGTTGCTACTCTGACTAATCCCCTCTTTACAAGGTCTTTGCCTGGACAGCGTCCTTTAAGCATTGCGAAGTCACAGTTGTGTCTTACTCTTTTCATTTTTAAGGATTTTTTGGTTCTCTGTGGGATGTTGGGGATATTTTATTTAACTAAACTCTTAGTGAGGGTGGCATTGTGGCACAGCAGGTAGCATTGATGACCAATAACTGCAGGGTCCCTGGTTTTATAATGTAGTTGAATGTTTTTTCCATAGGTCAGTGTGTGGTTCCTTGAGGTGGTGTCGATTTACTAAAGGTTTCGAAGCAAGGGTGTTGTGTACTCAATTAAAAATGTTTTTGTAGATGACAAACAGTATAATCCGAGATAATTACATTTTATTTCTAGGCTGTAACACTACAGTGTTAAAAGCACAGTAGTCATGAAGGTGTTATGCTGTGTTATAATACCCAGTTTATAAGCACAGTTTTCAACAACTGCTTGATTTAATTGCACGTGGTTCAGAATTAAGATGCAAATTGCCAGATTCTGCAATCTTCCCATACAGATGCTTAAGGTCTAGCTCATGCTTCTCTATCTGACCTTCCTGTTTCAGACATGTTGCGATGAGCGGAGGCCAGCACTCCTTCTCTCCAGCCACCCGGCGCCGTCTGCTGCCGGGCAAGTTGGCATGCAGGACAGTCACCACTGGAGCAGAACAATACAGCAAGTAAATGAAGCTGCAATAACATTGCGATAAAGCATGATGGAAGAATTAAAATGTTTATAGCACGGCTATGTTCAGAATAGGCAAAGGGGTTAGGTATTAAGGAAAGCGTTGTGCCGTTCATTCCTTAGAATTTTCATGTCTAGCTTTTTATTCTTCTTTATTTCTGTCTATTTCGATTGTTCATTAAGCTTAATTTTTCTTTGACTCTTGCCTTTGCTTACATACAGTTACATAGTCAGTGTTTTTTATTAAGTCTTGCCATTGTTAACCAGCACATGTTAAGACCAACGGCGAGGCAAAATGTTATGCTTTAAACCAACGTTCGTTTATTTATTAATTTACTTTTTAACTCCATGCCAGCATCGAGGCTATTTACACTTACACTTCACTCTCACTTAACCTAACATACATGTTTTCAAACTGTGGGAGGAAACCAAGGTACCCGGAGTAAAAACACGGGTAGAACATGCAAACTCCACACATACAGACCCCTGCCCGGGGATCGAACCCAGGACCTTCTTGCCGTAAGGCAACAGTGCTAACCACTAAATCACTGTTCCTGCCCTAAACCAATTCAGTCCAGCAAATTTGTTAATTATAATTTTAGATATATAATTAACGAAGTGGTGGCTCATGGTTAAGGTGTGGGACTGCCAACCCGAAGACTGTGGGTTCGATTCCCGGCTTCACCAAGCCACCACTGCTGCTGGGCCCTTGAGCAAGGCTCTTAACCCCTAAATGCTCAGTTGTATAAATGAGATATATGTAAGTCACTCTGGATAAGGGCGTCTGCCAAATGCTGTAATGTAAATGTAATATATCTGTTTCTAATTCAACTATTGGTAATAGAGGCCTGACCTTATATATGTTACCATGCCTATGATGACAGATTACACAAGGGCTTAGCATACATCTCATATAAGGGTGTAAGAAATTTAGAATAGTTGATATGTCAAGGTTTTGGTGAGGAGGTGTTTATTCAGGAGATTTAGAGAAAATCCATTATCACTTTTTTAGCACTTTTCAGAAGGAAAAACAAGCTTATAAAGGGGTTTAATTTTTTACATGTGCTACACAGTAACACGTATTTCATTTGCTTTTCTATCCTTTGTTAGTGTTTTACACTCTGCATCAACTACTATCCCCAGTTTTGTACATCAGGGTCAAGGTTAGTTAACTGAGCAGGAGAGATTAAAAGCATGGCTAGACCTCTTTACCATAGCAATCTGGTGCACCTGCAATCAGTCCTGACCTGTGGTAAAAACATTACCCTCTGAATCACACACATTTTCTACTGTATCCGTGTGTGTGTAAATGTTATTAGAGTGCATTTGGGAAAATAATAAAGACCTTAAAAAAATGTGAGGCACTGAGGTCCGTGGAGAGTGGTAGTGTGCACATCAGTACAGAAAGAGACAATCTGTTCGCTTCCTGGAGTGCGACTAGACCTCCGGAACGCTGTCAGCAGAGCAGCAAGGAAGCCACACTGATGTCACCTGCACCGCAGCACATGGACACCAATGTCACCCCGTTACAGAGCAAGGACAGCTGTGTTAGTGCTCATGGACAGACAGCGGGCATGTCAGCGTTGCACAGGACGTGAGAGCAAAACCGGAGCCACTCAAGTCCACTTGATTCCATAGTGTACACGCCAAAAGTGACTAGTGAGAAACATAAGGACATGTCTCAATTCAAAAAGCATTTTCTTTGTCCTGATTTACTCCTGACTGCCCATGCATCATGCTGTGGGGTAGGCGTCTGATTGAGAGGAGGGTTGAAAGAATGGTGCCATGCAATGCATTAGCATTCAAGCTGGTTTAGCGGTATGGAAATCAGCACAGCATTCACTCTCCAAAGCTGTTTCTCAGAGGACGAAGAAACCCACTCAGCTCGTAATATAATACATAGAGAATATAAACCAGACAATGTTAGCACACTAGCAGTGTTAGAATATCGAAGTAATGCAGACAAAAACAGAAAAGTGCATATAGTACAGAATAGAAACACATATACACACACAGACAGGCTGTGGTGCCTCTCTGTCCTTCTGAAAACACTAGTTACATCTTGCTGGTGTAGTAGTCCATCACCTTTTCTGCTTTCTGTCTTTAATTTAATTTAGGTTTTATATGATAATGTTTCCAAATCATTCAGCTACATAGTAAATGTTATTTTAAAGGTAATGCCACTGTCTGTTAGATACTTACAGTGGAGAATCCACACACACACATAAACACACACACAGACAAACCTTGCAGACATGTACACAAACACAAAAGTGGATGATTGAAGGATACGTGGATGTTTTTCTCTCTCTCTCTCTGTCTCTCACTCTCTCTCTACACTTGCTATCTGTTCTTATACAGTTGGTGCATACCATAATGCAAGTCAGAAGCAGAGTGCCAGGTATCCTTTGGCCAACTCAGTGGTGATTTGGCCTAATGTCAGAAATGATCAGCAGCAGTGGCGCTGATAATCACAAATGCAGAATTTCAGTCTTGTCCATTACACACACACACAAATCATATTTTAGCTAATCTTACCAAAAATGCAGTCACTGTTAATCAACGGAAGACACACAAACACTTGAGCATATACAGATTAGTAGTGGTGGCTTAGTGGTTAAGGTTTTGGACTGATACCAAAAAGACCGGAGTTCAGTTCCCAGCACCACCAAGCCACCACTGTGGGTCCCTGAGAAAAGCCCTCAACCCCCCCATTGCTTAGGATAAATGTACGTGGCTCTGGATAAGAGTGTCCGCCAAATGCTGTTAATGTAAATTAGTATACACCCCCACATACACACATGCATACAGAGGTTAGACAGGTTTTGTCTGACACACACTCAAGATGAAAATCTCAAAGATAACAATTATGGTGGACAAGTCAGCTAAATAACCATATATCATGCTCTAAAATATACATGACAAGTGCCATTTCCTATCATCAAGTCAGAAAATCTAGAGCTAAATCTCTCGTCTACTTCCCATTCCATCCTTTTCAAAGACATTTTATTTACCACCAGTTCAGTCTGCTAATGGAGGCTAATCAAATCCTTCATTTGTCTAATTAGCATTAATAAGTCCCCCATTCTGACCGTTAAATCATTAAGGTCGTCTACTCGCTTTTAGCATGGCCTCAAATGGGGAAATAGCTGAGAATAATTTTGACTAACTCGACAGTTAAAAAAAATTTACATGGATACAAACTTCCAGTCTTGAAGTTGTCAGACAAATATTTATTATGCCACAATCATTGCTAATGACTGCTACTGAATTGTCCATATCTAAGGAAAGCACATTCCCTCTAAGAGCTGTGGTGTAGTGCAGTGACACTTTTGTGTCTCAAAAGTCAGGACGTGCTGTGAATCCACTGTTCATGTTCATTTTGACACCCGCTGTTCTCTAACCAGCCATGAAGGTGCTGCGTGAAATCTGTCACCCCACAAATCCACAACCTCAAGCAGAAAATTAGGAAGAGACTTCACTTTCCCTAGGGGTGAAAGTCATCCTGACACATTTTATTGGCTTACACGCAGCATTTTGGCTTAAGATGGCCGTAATGTTGGAGCGGCAAATCGGACCCAAATTACATCCCTCTCTATTATATAGATCTTAAATAACCCGATAATACCCTTGGCAGTCTAAAGAGGGGAAAAGCTCAGTGCTCACAGATCCGTGAAAGGCAACCCCTTCCAAACATTATTATAGTCTTAGTTGAACAGTGATGACTCGGCCTCTCCGATTTGTGCAGCACTTCCACATTCTCCTCACAGGACATGCCTGCGTATTCCTTATTGAGTCAATTCTGCCTTATTGATCTTATGAAGGGCACAACAACATCCCTGACAGAAAGCTGCCGGGTCAGACGTACATTTCCCTAAGCACAGAGGCACTGGGTGAATATAGTAGGCACAAATAAATGCTGTGTAGCACAAATATGTGTAGCGATTGTAATAGATCAATACAGACAGTTAAGGAAGGTCAAAGTGTCATTGTTTAAATGTTATAATTTGTTTAAACTAATCAGCTGCAACAGCAGCTCATCGGTTAAGACGTCGGCCCACAGATTGAAGGGTTGTAAATTCAGATCCATACTGCCGCTGGACCCTTAAGCAAGGCTAAACCTAATTGGCAACTGCTTAGCTATTTAATGCTACATCCACACAAGCATCAAATAGAGATGTGACTGTGTCTAGTGGGACTCCATAAGTATATCTGCATTTAAATTTGGAGTGAATATTCATCAGCAACCCATAAAATTGCGAAAAGCTGAGTGCATAGACTCTGTGGCAAGTTTTAGAAAAATTCTAGTGTTAGAAAATTTCTTTTAAGATGGAATGCCAGTAACATCACCTGCTGATGTTTTTGCTATGGCAACCAGTAGTAGTAACACCACTTTCTAGTACATTTAGTGACCAGTGACTGTAATGTAATTTTACTGTATGTGTGAACATGGTCTAAATAAAACAAATACAATTTGATATGGATATGAATGTCTATGATATATCATAACAGTTTATATAATACATATCATATAAACATATCATCTTCTACCTCTATGTTGTCAACTGCTGCGCTAATGAACTCATTTAAGACAATATACTGCCTATAACAACTTATGTCTTACATAAAAATAATATTAACTTAACTGTATACCACCAAAATATTTAGAAATTGACTGGAATATTAAATAAAAATAGATATTACCTAGACTATGACAGAAAAATGACATATTAATACATACCTACAAAAACAATTATATACCGTACCAACTACATTACCACCAAAGAAAATACATATAATAATATGAATAATTTTCAGTAAAATGTTTATTCCAAATTTTTGAAAGCATCAGCGATTTTACTCAATGCAGTTTTTTGGTAACACAACAAGTTGCAGTTATGTATGCAGAACATTTACTATTATAAAAAGACAGCCCAAATTTTGCCTAATAAAGGAACAACTCTTGTAGAATAAAACATCAACTTGATGAATCGAATGAATGAATCGTTCATCCAGAGTAAATGCAAAGGGTTTTTGAAAAAATGCATTGTATATAACATTAAAATAATATTGTTAGTGGATGAACTGTTATTGGTAATCAACCAGTATCAGGTTAGCTACCCTGTCTTTAAATATATTGCTATAACAGTATGCAGTGGTGTGTTTTACTCCTAACTTAATAGATGTGGATCTAATTTCCTGATATAAATCAAAGAGTTCTGTTGGGTGGTCCAATGCTCGAAAACTATATTTAGTCTAGGACTGGACTGTAAAATAAAACCTAACAAGATTTTTCAATATGCATGTTTTCATGGACAACATGCTGTAACATACTATTATCAAACCTTGGAACCATCACGTTTTCCATTCATTTACACCGTTATTTGTAAGACACAAGTCAGGTTTACTACTCCTTTAACTAGCAAATTAAGTCAAATTACCAAGACAAACACAATATTTAATTGCGACACAAATAGTGAATATGCATTCTAAAGCATAAGCTTAAAAACCAGTGAAGTCTAAAATATGTTGCGAATTTCTCTTCCCTTGCTTTTAGTCAGAGAAAGAACTAATAAAGCTTGTGACCACATTCCATGTTGTGTTCCAGACCACTGTGCGATTCTTTTTTCCCCACAAAAGCAAACCAGCAGCCGTCTTTTTACCAAACCCACTTTGATCTTAATTACAATTCCATCTGTCTCACATCTGCATCTTTTTATAGGAGAAGTGAAAGACACACTCACAATATACAAGTACTTTGGTTGGTTAATTTGTGCTGCCAAACATGGCAGCCTCTCAATAGATTTTTGGTTTTATTAGTTCCTTCAAGAGTGATTAAACAGGCACATGAATGCATCCACAGACAACCAGTCCTTATTGTCATCTGTGATCAATTTGGTGACTGGGTTTATGGGGTACCTAGTGGAGTATTGACGTTTGTGTGTGCATGTATCACACATTGAGCATGGATCTGTTTAACCTTTTGAAAAGTCCTAAAATTTTAAATCATAATCTGGTTACTGACTAAGTTTAATTTATACTGTATGTATAAAATATAATTTCAGTCACTCATATCAGTCAATGATGTTTTCATCAGTTATATTCTTGCGTATGGAATTTGCACAGAAAAGTTCTGTTTGTACACATTCATTTAGTCACATATTAATAAAGTTTTTGTTATTCAAGTTAAATCGAACAGTCATTGGTGTGTGGGTATTTTTTTAAATGATGGTTTTTATTTTAAATTACATAATAATAGAAGAGGATTTTTCAAACAAAAACTCCATCCATCATCATAGACAAGGTTTAACTTCTCTATCTATCCATCCATCCAGCCAGCCAGCCATCCAGCCAGCCATCCATCCAGGGGGAAATGGTAAAGCAGTGGCAAAGGTGTTGAACTGCTAATTAGAAGATCGGGGTTCGACTCCCAGCACCACCAAACAGCCACCGCTGGGCCCCTAAGCAAGGCCTTTCAACCCCGATTGCTCAGAGATAAATGTAAGTTGCTCAGGAAAAGGTCGTCTGACAAATGCTTTAAAATGCATAATAAATTTTCTTTATTACATTTGTTTATATCATACTCAAATGTGTAACACTAAAATAGATATAATTCCTTATTCACAAAATTCTATGGCTCCTAACAGAGAAAAAACAACTACTTTAAATAAATAAAATTAAAACTAAATACAAAGCCTGTCTATTTCTTTGCCTATATTTTTAGAAACGGTTATGTGAATGGGTTGTTAAGTCGTTAACAGCCCTTCACTTCTTTAAAAGGTCTTGAAATTATCTTTAAAAATGAAAATACTCTCTTGTAGGAGTCTACTTTAAACCTTGAAGTGTTGACAATGGCAACACACAATTTGTTTTAACATACGTAATGCGAGGTCTGTGTTAAGAGAGCCACTCATGGGGGAAAAAAAAAACAGGCAGCTGTTATAGACTAATGGATGAAAAAGGTCTGATTGCCATCTTTGTAAAATGTAACAAATAAATAACACTAGCCCTCTGAATCTTTTTTACTGATTCATCCAGAGTAGACATTAATTACTGTGATTTAGCAACACATCCACTAATACATTGTTATTCCGGCTTTTGCGTCAGCTTAGACCGTAATCAAGCTTAGACCATAAAAATGTGCACTCACGTTTTTAATTCATCTAATAGTGTCTAATGCGTCATAACATCTTTAGCATATTGATGTGTATGTGGAGTAAAGCTTTCAACGTTTTAAAAAAGGTACGTTACGTGTTTATTTAACTTAATTTTAGGATTAAATGTGGCTCTTGGCTATTAGAACATTATCACAACATATAATTGTCATAATCTGTTTTGTTTTTGT
The DNA here is from genome assembly GCA_005784505.1 of Bagarius yarrelli. Classification (NCBI taxonomy): domain Eukaryota; kingdom Metazoa; phylum Chordata; class Actinopteri; order Siluriformes; family Sisoridae; genus Bagarius; species Bagarius yarrelli. The sequence goes on along the minus strand of VCAZ01000003.1, from coordinate 7,556,959 downwards.
TGCTACGTGATCATAGTAATTTTGATTAGGTTGTGATTTTCTTGTTCACTTTAGCTTACAGTCTGTACCAGTTACAGTTACTAGTACTAGCATTTGTATGAGTGTGAGCTTGCAATGTATTGGTTCTTTTTATGCCTTGTTTCAAGTTATTGTTGCTGATTGTGTGTCCCTTCATTGAAAGCCCTGCGCTCATATGTTAGTTATGGTCTAGCGCTGACTCTGGTGGCACTATCAAGCCAAGAGTGGAATCCCTTTCTCCTGTTAATATTGTGCTCTCTGCAAAGAGTAGGAAACGTTTTACTTTGTCTTATGTAGTCAATATTTGTGAAGAGCAGGACATTAATTAGGCTAAAGCCCCTCTCACTCTCTCTTGCTTTCCCTCCTTATGCGTTACCAAACTGCTGTGAAAAAAATTGTTATGGGAAAATACAGTGTATGGGTGTAGTTGCAAAAACAGCCTGGAAAAAAATAAGTATTTGATGTTATTGGAGCCAAAAAGTGGTGTTTATTATAATGCTTCTTAAAAAGATTTGTCTCTCCGTTGTCAACCAGAGAGGAAAGTAGAAGTAACAGGGCAGAATCATTGCCATTAAGGGCACTGAGTAAATAGATTTTACTAAAAACTGTTGGTTGGTGGAGAACAACACTCCTTTAGCAGCTAAGCAAAAAAGCTTAAATCAGAAGACAGTGTTTGCAAGTAAAGGGAAGGGAAAGTCTACATTTTCCCAGAAAGTGACTTTACACAAGACTTTGCACAGGAGTTGATTCACATGTATTAAGAAGGTGATCATGTGATTACCTTTACGTACACCAGCGCACTGATGCAGCACTAAAGTTTTAGAAAGTTTGGGATCATCTGGAGTAGCTGTGAGGATTTTTTAACTATAAATCGGTGCTTTGATGAATATGTGATGTCTCAGGCAGAGCTCCTCTCAGCAGATCAATGCTCAACAAAGGAGATTAGCAATGCAAAAATTGTAAGTGTTAAAGAAAAGACAGAATAAAACATGCAAGAGTGCACTGTACTGTGATATACAGACCAAGCTGTGATAAAAGTCTATAGTAATTGCCTACTACTACACTACTGTGTGTATATCTGTGTGTTTATTTAGAATGGGAAAAATAATTGCATTTACATTTGACATTACATTTAATTGATTAATCATTTCACTATGCAAAAAAGAAATTCTACAGATAAAAATGTCTAGAAAATTAAAGCTAACCAAAGAAATAGTTGGTTTGTTTTTATTAGGTGTTCAAACTCTGCACAATATCTTCCAATTTAATGGTCTCTCATCGCAAATACATGCATTAAAAACAGTGCTTTTTTGTAAATAAAAATGTAAACTGTTATCTTTTACAACCAGCAGGGAAAAATCATTGTATTATTGTACTGCTGCACCCTGAATCAAAATCTAAAGATTTACTTTCTTTAGTTTCTATTTGTTCATGTTTCCTGTGCTGGCCAGAGAAGCATGCCCTCCGGCAAACGTACATCCGCCTTTACTTGGGACCTCAACGAAAAAAAATACGATTATGATTAGATGCAACACAGGGCAAGGAGAGAAACCCAAGACATTTTACACCACCTTACAAGGCTCAAGGCGAATGTGCTCAGTGTCAGTGAATTACTTTAGTCTAAGGCAGTTCCCTTGGCTTTTGGAGCTGTTTATAACGTTAACAAGCTGGCAAACAGGCCAGCATTTAACCACCTCTCAGCATGCAAATTAGCACACTCCAGCAGCAGACCTGACAAAACTGCAAATGGCCTGATTTTAACAAAACAGTCATGAAGATTAAAATAAAATCAAATGCAATGGCCCTGAGAGCAAACAGTTATACAGATACAGACAATGCCACAGAGGGGGCAATGGTAGAGAGAGGGCCTGCATTGTTATAAACAGTATCGAACAGGCTTTTTAATGCTGATTAACCATCTGACATCAGCCCTCTGGCCAGGGCTAATTAGCTTATGCTAGCCAAGGAAGTGCAATGCCATTCAGCATAATAAAACCATGAGAGCTCAAACAATTATACACACCAATTAGACCCATAATTCTTGCCCTGACAACACTACTAAGGTCAACAGGGTTACATCACTGCACATTACACCGAGATGAGTAACAGATAAAAATGACGGTCAGCTAAAGACTCCTCAGGCCAATTTTTACTTATAGGTAAATCCCGCATAACTCATAAACAGAGTTTTTGATTAATACAAGTCTAAAAACATGTAAATTTGCAGAACAATTAAAATGGCAGAACAATTAAGGTGGCACATTAAGTCAATTCCAGTGTTGTACAATTAATAATATAACATTATATAAAACATAATATGTGTAACATATTGTCTTACTGGATTTCTTAGATCATTTAATTTTAAATCATTTAGATTTTTTTTGAGTAGCATCACAGAAACGAATAGATAAAATTATTCCATAAAGACATGGTGTATTATGCTTTTTCTGGATGAACTTGAGGGTCCTGCACTGATCCCTGACCTCAACCCCACTGAACACCCTTAGGATGAGCTAGAAAGCGGAATACACCCTAGACCTTCTCACCCAACGTTAATGTCTAAACTCATTAATACTGTCGTGACTAAATGGAAAAATTCATGCTCCAAAATTTAGTGTATGGCATTTTGACAAGTTAAGATGCTTCGAGGTTTATTGCTCTTATATTACAAAAATGTGATTTTATTCATTGAGGGGCAGGGTGTCACTTCTAAGACAATATATAAATATAAATTTTATATTTTAAAAATACAAACTAAAATATGAGAATAAAGTCGAAATTACAAAGTTAAGGCTTAATAAAAGGAAGCAACTCACCAAATGCTGAATGGCTGTATATGTTTTTCAGAACAGAGTAGAGAGACATGGTCATCTGTCATATTAACATATGATCTCAAAAAGATGTTCCCCCTCCACTTTTTCTTTCTCTCTTTTTAAAAAAGGTCACTGTGCTGCACAGCAGTGAAGATTGATAATTAATCATTTTCTGTTTTTAAATAGCAGTACACTTAGCAGTTGGCATGTTTGACTTGTACAGTACCTAGATTAGGGCTCGACTGAGATGCTCACCCATTTTCCTTTCCTAGTCTGTAGACATGCATTGTAAACTGATTTAAAATTGTCTAGTGAATGACGTGTGATTGTGACCTGTGATAGGCTGCACCATAGCTTTGTGTTTATCAGTTTCCTGATAGACTCTAGTTTTTTTGCAACCTGTTAAGTTGCCCAGAATCAATTAATCCAATCAATTAGTAGCTTAAGATATATATAAAAAAAACATTTGTGTTAATAATTTGATAGTAAACTCAGAATATCTGTATTTGATTGTGCAAACAAATGCAACATTCTTTTAGAAATGGACATCACAACATCCTGGACCCACTCCATTACTAGATAGTTTAGTGTTTAGTCTGAAGTCATCAGAAGTAAACAGGCGACTCCAGCTGTTACTTCACACTCCACTACAGTTTGAAACACTGATTCTGCTGTGCAAAGAAAACCCTGCTGCTTTGAGTGGAGCTGGAGCCCCAGCTGTGCCACGCGGCATCCATAATTGCCTGTGTTCGCTTACAGAAAGGCAAGGAAGAAGGACTTTGTTACCACTGCTGCAAACGAATACGGCAGCTAAAAACATTATGCAGCCACAGAAGCAAACTGCTGAACTAGATTATGATGGAAGAGATGCAATAGTGAGCTTCATGATTCTTAGAAGTCAAGGGAGTCAGATCAAAGGCTAAAATGCACGTTCAGGCTACTGGAGTAGAAAATCTCAACAGATTTGGGGGAAAAAAACTCCAATGATGGGAAAAACAGACTGATGTTTTAAACTGTTATCTGACTATCAATTTAAATGCAATAATGTCAGATGGTAACATTCAGTGGGGTTATTCTGAGGTTTTATGGGTTTAGGTTGTTAGGACACGAATGCAAAAATAGATCACTAATTCCACACAAACTCTAATAGACAATGCATTTCCAAACCACACGATTTAATAATTTCCATGTGCCAGACTGGCTTAAGGATAAGAGAAAACAGTGAAATAAGAGAGTTTGCTTCAATTTTAAACAATGCATCTTACAGATTTATTATAATTATTATGTTATTCCTAAAATGTTTCAAAATGAACATTGTAAAGGCTTCAACAATCAAGTTTGGTTAAGAAAAGAAGTTATGGAAATGTTATATACTTTAGTTTGTTGGGAATCAGCAATATTTCTACCCATGAAAAGAAAAAATATATTTATGTGAAACCATAAAATCTAAACCTTAATCAAATTTACTGTTTCTGCTAAAGCTGTTAGTAGTTTTTCATGGCCACTAAGAGCAACAGGATTATTCAATACTCATCTGCAATGTTTTACTTAAACTTGTATTTATCAGCTGGCTGTAATGCAACATTGTATTGCAAGTTTAGTCAAATGTTTATTCCTATATTAACATCCACACTCCAGGAAGTGATTTTCACTAGATTTCGGTGCATGGCATTTAGGATTTTTCAGTTCAGCCATGTTAGTATAAGCAGGTAAATCCCTCCTATGTTCTGTACACTACACATTAGGTAGAATAGGAGCATATTGAACAGCATATGATTTAGCTGGGTGACTTACATATTCTTGTTTTTGGAAGTTTGTAAACCTTTTAAAACTTTTTTATACATTTGACCAAACATGACATTAACATTTTTGAATATTTCTTAAAATAGACAGTTTTTAGCTCTGTATTTTTGCTATTTTCAATAATAAAAAAATTAATTAATAAAAAAACTTTTCAAATCAAAAAATAATTTTATATTAATTAATATACTGACTCAAATTAATGTTTGAGGATATGATCAAATACTACATATCTGTAAGTGACAAATTAATGTTAACACTTGCGTTGGGTATCTGGTGTGAACCCATAGTGCAGCAATAACTGCACACAAATATTTCTGGGAACTGTTGATCAGTCCTGATAAACAGTTCCCATTGAGCTGGATGAGTTTTAGCCTGTTCCTTAGCACAGAACAGGCCCCTAAGATGCTAGAGGTTTTCCTCACATGAACTGTCCTTCTACAACATTTATCTAAATGCTTGCTTCAGCATCAAAGCTCTGTTTGTGGCCCACATAGCATTTGATATCTTTTGTACAGTTTACTTACCATAAGCTTTGTAAAGGCTGCAATCTGCATCCTGGTGTAAATGCAGTGTTAGAAAGGTTACTTTGGAAATGTAGTAGGTTACAGCTTACAAATTACCTTATCTTAAAATGTAATAGTGTACCTTTTCAATTACTTTATAAAAGTAAAATAACAGATTGCATTTAATTACTTTTTGTTTTCCTTTACTCTCAGACACCCTGTACTAGCCTAAAGCTTTCAGCAGCAGTGTAGATTAAAGTAATTAATGATTGGATTTGCAGCATACCACAACTGCAAATTCCAACCAGAGAACCAATTAAACACATCAGAATAATGATCGACTTTATCAGAAGGCATCACACAAATCAAAAACAGGCAAAGCAACAACAAATTAGTTTGATTTTTTTTAAAAATATTCAGATGTAACCCTATTTGTAATCTGTAACATTTCTATAAGTAACTGTAATTTTGATTACACATTTTTTCTAAGTAACCGTTTTGTATTACTGATTTATTTACAGTTAATTTATATAACACCATTACATGTAACTAGTTTCTCTTTAACGTTGTGCAATACAATGCACCTATGAAACTTTGGAAACCGCAAATTGGGTTTTTGGAAAATAAGACAGAGCAAGTCAATAACAACATTTGGTTGTTCCTTGGAGACAGGGTGTGGTACGTGTGGCTTACTGCCATCTGATTTAAACTGCCAGGTTTTGTGAAGTAAAGAGTAGATTATTTGCCAAACTGATAAAATATACCAAGCTAGATACAAATTATTTCTTTCGTGGAAGTAGCCAGAAAGTTAACAGAAAATTAATTTCGGGCATCACTACAATGCAGAATGATGGTGTCACAGTGTGAATGTGTGTGTTTGTTTGTGTCTGCATGGTGCCTTGGAATAGACTGCTATCCCATTGTGATTACTCCTGCTTCATACCCAGTGCTTGGATTCACCACATTATTCAGTAAAGGGATCATTAACAGTAGATAAATATGTCACATGCTACTTCAACAATTTTTTGTGCTGCAGTCTGGTTTATTTCCATACTGCAAACATCCAAATTCTTTCCTAAAAGTTCATTGGGGTTGTTTTTTTTAGCAGGTTTATCTCATGTATTTCCATATATCACATAAATCGAAAAAAAGAATCTTGGTTTACGGATCACAGCACCCTTAGAGAGGCAAGCGCGTTTGAGCATGTCTTTTTGTTCTGTTTGTCCTCTTATCCAATAGGTTTTACTCTGTTGCTCTGTACTCTAATGAAACCACAGGAGCGGAGGACTTGAAGCCACCCCCTCACATACAGTATGCACATATACACACAGGCACCAACACAAATTGTTTTACGGTTCATGGCAACCACAAGTTCATACATCACCAGAATAAAAACAAGGGGAATGTGGTTCACTTCTTCACTGGGTAAGCCTGGCTAGAACTACTTCAAAGAAATAATAGCCTATGGTTTGGATGCTTTCTGTATCCTAAACCCACAGAAAGGCTCCGGAGAAGTGTGCAGCTGTGGGGAACATGAGCTGACTCAATAACCTATCACTGCAGAACCCCAACCAACCACCCACCCACAGACACACACACACAGAACTGTCATCTCCCCCCCTCACTCTAACCTACTGTGGTTAAACATTCGCTTTTGGAAAGCATCCCTGCATCCAAGCTAAGCATACCATGTCTAACCATATACAAAAATAAGAACCACACTCTGCTCTTTAAGAAAGTTGAGCTATGTTATTATTGCTATTGCTTACATCGGATTGATGTCGACATTCAGGGGGGCATTATGCCTATCTGACTCATTCATACTGCTGGGTTTGAAGCGCAGCATCAGCCATGAAACAGCCATGGAACAAATAGTAGGGGCGCTTTTTTTTTCAATTTCAAAAAACTATTAGAGTTTTATTTAACTAGGCAAAGCGCGCACAAAGTTGTAATCCTACCTTACCAGAAGAGAAGAAATCAGATAAAAAAATTTAAACAAGAATTAGCACAATTAACAACCCATTATAAAAAAAAAATCGAGCCACCACTGCCCCTGCAGTGCTACCAGTGTGATAGTAGATGAGTCATGCATGCTGACTGCCATTCAAAATATTCAATACTCTATATTTTTGTCCTTCATTAATGTTATCCCTTTTTCTGTAAGTAATGTAGGATCAAGCTAGGAAATACTCTGTCGATATCAATGTTTTAATTATGAGCATTGCATATTTATCTATACTGTCTTATGACCAAAATCAAGTGATGGGTAAGCTAAGTGTTTTTTCAGTAATCTGCACGCGTGAAGCTTACTCTGTTTATACACTTTTGTCATATTAGTGTAGGAGTAGCACCATGCACGGGCATGAGCAGCTGATTAAAATGTACCTCCCCTCCATCTTTATTCCTTCATCAAAGGAATTAAATGCTAATTGTCTCCTCCAACATGACAACTTCATTAACATGCATCACATCAACCGCTCCCATTTTCCTCTTGATCCTTTTAGTCAAGAGCCGCTTCTGAAAAATACAGACTTTAATAAATGTTTTATTCATATATTGGCGTATATATTAAGGCCCATATTGTTAAGGTTATGAATGCTGGTTTAGTGTCACACACTGTCCTGTTATCTGACAACCTATGCATGACACACAAAGGCAGTCTTATATCACAGCACATTAGGGAATAATCCAGTCATAAAGGGACCAAGAATTGCTCCATGGCATTCATTTCAATTTATACTTTACTTTAAGTTAAAACACTAAAACATGGCAGTGGTACAGGCCAGAAAGCCTGGACTGCACATCTTCTGAAAAAAAAAAAGAAAAAATATACCTGACACAGGCCATAGATTGCGGGCATTTGTTTAGAATGCAGTTGTTTTTTCCAAGATGTTTTGGTTTCATTTAGAGAACGATTAGACATTTTGGCTCTGTTCCATCTTAAACTGTAAATAATCAGAATTAGACCTAGATTTTGAACATCAAGCAACACTTTTTAGTTCATAGCAAACTAAAATTCACAGTATGAGAACAGTTTGGGTTGTAAAGTGTACATTCTATATAGATCTTAATGTTTTTGACTTCCTTAGTCAGACATAAATACTAAGAATCCTCAGGCCCAAATTACATTTACAGCATATGGCAGCCAACCTCATCCAGATGACTTGGGGGCTCTGGGAATTGAACCTGCACTCTTCAGCAGTCAGGTTAGCAGTCCAACACCTTAACCACTGTGCCACCACTTATAAGTACATTGGTCTGGAGCAGGGCACCAAAAGTGTAAATAGAAAAAATACATTTAATACTTTCTAAACTGACTACTTAAGTCAAATAACCATAACTCTTTACAACCAGAGTTTGGTTAAAGCTCCAATAGGCCAAAGAAGGTCACCAAAACAATCCAGTTATACTATATTTATACTATATGACTGAACAGAAATCTGGCAACCCACTTTCACACATAATGCAGTTGCCTTTGAGTTGACTTGAAGTGAGCCCTACATCCACATTCATTCACAGTCAAGCTTTTGCCTTGGACCAAAATGGCTAAACATTACAGGTTCACGGGGAAACGAAACACATTTATATGGCATAAAAAAGCTGGCTAGAGTGGTGATTTTAACACTAGGATGTGTGAGAATAGTTCACCAATCTGGCATGTTTATTCACAAAGAACATTTATCCAGGTTTATGCGCACACACACACACACACAGCCGAGTCCAGAAGAACACAACAGCTGTCTCATTCTCTAGTTCACTGCTCAGCTCTGGCACGGAGACTTTTTAATAGAGAGACTGGGGAGTCAGGGAAAGAGGTCACACCAATAAGACTGCACAACCGATAAGCTTTATCTCAGCCAAACACTCATTATTGCCTCAATCCTGCAACACAGACCTGGCGGCAAGGCACACCACACCCAACACATTTACTGGCGGAGTGTAGAGGTCACAATAGAGTGCGCTTGGCCTGCTAAGTGATGCCCGTATTCGCTACCACACATCCATATATAAGGGGACAGGAAACACAGACTCCGTTTTTGTAGTTTAGGTGCCATTGAAAGAAGCGGATGCAACAGTCTCATACCGGAACGTGTATTTAGCAATGAGGATTTCGATTTAAGTGTTTAGTAAAAGTGCCATTTAAGTTAAATTAGTAGATAAATCTCAGTCACTCAGTTAGGTTAATTTTCTAAATGTTTAGCCAAATGACACATAAATGCAGCATACAATGTGTAATTTATTTGTATTTATCTTTTGTATTTATCTTGTGTATATTAGTTTGTGTATATAATGTATGCATGTAGTCTTTACTCCAAACTTCTCCTGTAATCAGTGTTGATAAATACGACAGAAAGCATGCACTCTCTCTGACTAGGCAGAATATAACACTCCTATTATATGCCTCAATGTATTCACTATATCACTGACACAGAGCTGATGGAGGATACACTCCACTGCACTGCCCTTAACTCCCTTTAGAAAAAGAGGGGAGGGGGGGAGGGAGAGAGAGAGAAATTGGAGGACAAGAGAAACCCAGTGGTGTGTGTAAGAAAAAGGCATAGGGACTGCAGAGAATTGAGGATGGCATGAAAGAAAAAGTCTGAACTTGAACGTCTAAGAAAACAAACAGTGATGCAATAAGCACACAACTCACAATCAATGTTTCCTTCAATGGAGTTAATAAAGTATTGGAACAGATCACCACATCATCATTTTTTTCACTCACCTAGAAGAGAAACAGAAAGGAAAAAGAGGTTAGACATTAAATTTTCAGATTTACTACTAACACTGAGTTTACAAACAGTGGTGCTAAAAAATCACAGACTAAATCATTGGGGCATTTCATAGCACATGTCTCTTACTTCTGATTGATTGGATTCCGTCAGATTACTAGAAAACAGGCATGTCTGGTTTTTGCCAATAGACGGTCAGCACCAAGGTAAATTCAACTTTGTCTATCCATGAAATAATTAGCATTTGTTACTTGCATTTTTAGATGATTTGAAATTTTGAGCACTAAGATTGCACGTTTAAAATTGTGGTGGAAATATGTGAAATAATTTATCATGATATTTATAAGTAAGATGGTAAAATAGTTTTAATAGATTGAAATGATACAAGAGCCAATGCTCCTGTTTAAAGCTTGAGGAAGAACAGGGTGCCCACACTTATTATTTTATACACACTGACACACAAATAAAAAAAAAATAGAAAAGCTCTAAATAAGGTATGCAAGGAGATTCATTGTCTCCTGTCTTGCTCAACTAAATGCATTACTGGTCTTCCATCTTTATTCCCTAATGGCATACTCTAATGGCATGTAATGTACCGATTAAAGGAAAAATAGTTAACACTCTACTTGCTTATTACATCAGTTATAAAACATTGAGACGTTTCAATTACACAGTCGACTACGTAGGTCTTTTTGAGAATCGGGTGCCATTGTTACAGTATATTTGTATGACTTTCTTAAATAAATAAAATAATTGCATGCCAGTTTCCTGAACATGAACCTGACACTAAATGAAATAAACTGTATCTGGTTTTTAGTCTGGCTGTACAAGACTAAATTTATTATAACCATGTATTGCAATATGTTAAAATAGCTTACAGTCACAACTGTTGATTAACTTCTCATGCATAATTAAAGTTGGTAAACGCAGAGATGCCAGTCACTCGAAAAAAAGTATACAATTTGTTTTACACCTAAACAGTGAAAAATTATTCCAAATACAAAGCAAATGTAATGAATATGTAACCCACTAGAATATTATTCTAGTTGTAAAAAGAAGGCGGGAACGAGTCATCTTCGTTATGAGACAGGATGTTTACGATCTTCTCTAGAAAGAAGCTGTAGAACAAGTTCTACCAAATGAGGTGAAGACGAGATTCTAGGTAATGTTATTTTCTGGTTCCCAAACGGACCAGAGAGTTGAGTCCGATTTTGGATCTAAGAACGGTAAACAGAGCGATTTGCAAATGCTCATTCAGAATGTAAAAGTTAAAATAGATCCTGGTGCAGATACGCCCCGGGGACTGGTTTGCGACTCTAGATTTAAAGGACTTAAAGGGGTTGGCTCTATCTCTGCATTTATTTTCATGGATGCAGCACTCCTACCCCTCTGAGCGAGCAGGATCCACATCCTCAATTATTTAGACGACTGGCTTATCCTAGCCCACTTGCTGCAGGTGTTAGTCAGCTATGTGCACGCGCTGCGCCGCCACTCAAAGTTGCTGGGGTTGTGCGTGGACATGCATAAGAGCATCCTTGAACCAAGTCTAAAACATTTCTGGAAGTATGTTTTTAACTCACTGGAAATGCGCGCTCGCCTGCCTCAGCAGCGCAGAGCAGTCATCTTATCCACCTTACGCCTTTTCAGGTGGGGCAGCTATGCACGCTTGGCGATATTTCAGAGGCCTCTTGGTCTGATGGCCTCAGACTTAGCCGTCTGTCACAGGGGTATCCTACATATGAGGGCGCTGCAGTTTTGGCAGAAAACACAAGCAAAAGGCTGAAAGCTTTTAAGTAGCTCACCAGAGGAGAGGGCTTTTGGTTTATAACTAGTTTTTCCTGTTGCAAGTGTCACAGCGGGATTTAAAACACTGTTTTCCATAGTCGCTCCTTTGCAAGCCTGATAGGGAACGTCCCTGGTTACGTCCATGACCTTGTTCCCTGAGAGCAGGAACGAGACATTGCGGTCAAAACGTTTGTGCATGCAATGTTTAGGCATGCAGAACGTATGTTTAGGCTCAGTTTCTGAATATTGCCTGATGTACTTTGTAGTCTGATGCACTGGCATGAGCCAATAGTCCTCAGAAGGAAAGTGAAGGTGAAAAATAATGATATTTTGCTAAAATGAATTAAATAATTCAAATGAATCAACTAAAGATTCCTTCATTTTACTGAGCGAGACTCAAAAGCCGGAGTCTGAATTTTCCATCACTAGTGGTAACAAGAAGTTAGATTGCTTTTATGTTTAATTGGTCAAATACGGTTATAACCTCTAGTTTGCAGTGTCACTTCTCATTGGTTGCTCTGAAGGAGAGCAGAGAGAAGAGAAAAAGCTAAGCAGGCAGACAGCATGCAAGTAATTAAGTGTGGAAGTTACAGCGGGTATTAAACACACCTGTTAGATGAATTAGTTTTGTCATTTGCAACGTGCAATACTTTTGTTGTTTGACCGATATTGCCTGTTACTAGGAGAGAAGTCGGACGAGATTATTCAGTTCAGAATGTGCGTGTTGCACCGAACCCTAGCTGTTTATAAGCTAGCAGTTTACTTTCTTTATGGCAATATTTCATTTTAGGATCATATAGCACTCCAAATAACTGTGATATTTAAGGTTTCTTAGAAATAATCATGTACCAAGAGGAGAACTTAAAACTCAGTTTCGCCACACCATCTTGGCACAGGAGCTAAATGTGTTTTATGTATTTATTTATTATTAATTTTTTTTATACACCCGAGAAGAGGCAAGTTGTTTTTGTTCTAGCCCAGGCCTGCTACGGGGGTTGGCATGAGCGTATGTGCCCACAGTTATTGACAGTAACGATTCTAATTGTTTATAGAACTTGTAAGTTTATTTAATAAGTAATGTTTATAAGATATGCACTGGTTTAAACTACACGAAAATTTAGTAAAGCAGACTGACATACCTGAGTTGTGGATTTGTGTATTTAACCTTAGTTTAAGAAAAGTAAACTACTGTGCCCTTTTTGATTTAAATGATTGGGAGAATTATTTATTTTAGTTTGTAATCCAAATATTTTATTTTATTACATTGTTATAGTTTTATATATCCAAGTGGGTGGTAGTTGTTTTATTTTGTTTTAGGACAGGTAACTAAAAGCACATAAATTAACATCGAGGGATAAGTGTTGATGTATACACAGAGAGTGAAAAGTTAATCAATTATGTTTCAGCTTAATACTTAACCTGGGGTAGCTTCCTATCTACTTCTTGACACAGGGGTAGGGGCGCTACAAATACTTTGTCTTTGTAACTTGTAATCACACCATAAAACAATTTAAAAGAACAATTTATTGTAATGAAAAATTAACACACTTCCTGTGGAGTGAAATCAACTCCCTCCATACAGCAATCAAAAGCTTAATTTGTCAAGCACACCAATTAAAAACTAAAAAGATAATCCAGTCACAATGTTTGCCTCATTGGTCATTACAGACCACTTGACATTTTAACAGTAGTGTCAGTATTAAAAAATAATTAAAAGTATTTAGCCCCACTACTATGAAACTCCCAGATTCGTTTTGGTACAGCCAGCTGCTATTAGAAGAAATATAAATAAAAAAATTAATTTGCCCCAGATCTGTGCCTTGCAACTATCATGTTTTTGAGCTCAGCAATTAGTTCCTTTGTCCTCATAGCTTGTTTTTGCTCTGTTAGCTGTTAAGCACACTATAGAGAGCTGTGTGCTATTCATGTCCAATCAATTTATTTACCAATCAGGGTACAGAAAACGACGATCAGGAAAACTAAGTGTTACTTGAGCTAAATTTCAGAGGAAAAAACAGGCAACTGAGTCAGAGCATCTCTAAAACAAAGCTAAACATATAACTGAACTACATTTTATAGATTCCAGATTTGAGACAACAGTTCATAGAAGAACCACATGGAAACCACATATATATTTATATGTTCCAGGGCAGACAACAGTATTGGTTAAATATTCTGCTATGAAGAACCATTTATCTGTCTTTTTTCAACATTATCACATGCTTTTACTCATTAAAAACCAACTTTTCAGAACCCCTCGTTCTCTATATTCTCCTGGACTCGACATGTGCTTTGCCCACCCCAGCAAAGCCCTCCAACCAGGAAGCTTTTCACACCTGACACTTGATTCTAAAAGAAAAAGCAGACACCCTCCAGGGTGCCCAGTATGAAAGAAACAGTACACTGAACACATAAAGAAGTCCTCAAACCCCTGCTGCTTGTACATACTTCAGCATTTTATAACTTTGATCAGACAAGGACAAAGAGGTTATCAGTCTAATAGGAGTTTCTTAGTACTCAACGTGTGGATTGTGAAGGTCACAACACAATGAATGACACATACAACTAAAACTTTTTTATAGCCAGTCTATTGTGAAAGACATGTACTAGATTAATGTGTTAAATGTGTAAATGTGTTAACAGTATAAATATCTTTTCCAGAGTGTCAAAGGAGATGCCACAGCCCTGTTTACATCTACAGCATTTGGCAGATGCTCTTATCCAGAGTGACTTACATTTCTCTTTAACACAACTGAGCAATCAGGGGTTAAGGGCCTTGCTCAGGGGCCCACAGTGGTGGCTTGGTGGTGCTGGAAATCAAACCCCGGTCTTTCTGGTATCAGTCCAACACCTTAACCACTAAGCCACTATTCCCACCCACAAAAAAAACATTACACAAACTTTGAAGTACTTAATTTTATCCTAGAGATTTATTCTGATATTATACAATTCATTTTAAATCAAGCAGACACTATGAGCAAGTGTCTTGTTCTGTAAAAATACACATTTTGTATTGGTATACGGCCACAAACATTGATTATATTACAGAAACTCTCTGTATTTGTTCAGCAACCACAACAATTAGAAAATCATTCAGGATAATCATTCAGAACAGAATAACAAGAAAAGAGGGAGAAAAGAAGAGGACAGAAACATCTGTATTTTTTACATAACAATGATTAAACTAGTATTTTTTATTTTCTCTACTTTTTTCAGTCAAATGTGCAGTACAATAATCTCTGACTGAAGTCCTAGTTTAGTAGTTTGGGTGTTGGACTGTTGATCCGTAGATTGTGGGTTCAATTCTCAGCACTACCCAGCTGCCAACTTTGGGTCCTTGAGCAAGGCCCTTAACCCTCAACTGCTATATTGGATAAAAATGAGATCTGGATACGGGTGTCTGCCAAATAACAAAAATGTAAATAAATTAAAAAGTATAATAATATCTTAACTGTGCAGTTGATTAATATCTTTACTAACAAACTCAATATATCATAACAGTAATTAATAAGGAAAGATGTAAAATATGGAATCTTGATCATTAAAAAATTTTTAAAATTGAGATTTTTGTACGTGTACAATTTTTTTGGCATGTTAGCATCACATTAGATGAAGGACTATCAGCCTGGGAATATTAGTATACGCAGTGAAACACCATATATATGTAACATACAGTGATATTTTGTACAACACTATGTAAACAAAGTGTAAAGACAAAATCACTAGACACTTTAACTGAAATCAGCCTGTCGAAATGCTAGTTTTAAACACATTATAAACTGTGTGGGATGAAACTACTCCTTTAGAATAGAGGCAAATCGCTTTATCTTCTGTGTAATTTATTGCATCCTGAGATTGGCAACGAGTCATTCGGACGCCCCAGGCAGTCACATCATTTCCATAAATCTCCCCGTGTGCTGGAGAGGACGAATTACTAGGCAGTCAGTTGGTGTGATTCCAACCCCTGTCAGGCGGCTCTTTGTGTACACACAGCCATCAGCACATTAGCTAAGCATTTATTCAGATGTGTCAATACGAGTGGCAGGCAACAGACTGATGGCCGGAGCTGAAACTCGCTCGATTAGATGCTGTATACAATTAACACTTGTCTCACTGAGACTGTCCTCATAACATATTTGTCCAGGTCGACAAAGTCACAAGGGGCCAGACCAAGCAATGACATTAATGCAGTACTGAGAAATGGACAGACATCTCTGGTAATGGGTTCCAGGCTGTGTGTGTGTGTGTGTGTGAGTGTGTGTGTGTGTGTGTGTGTGAGAGAAAGAGAGAGAGAATAAATGAGAGAGATGGGGGATGAATAAGAGAGAGAGAGAGAGAGAGAGGGAGAAAGAGAGAATGTTTTAGTTAAAGCAATGACTGAGGTCCAAGTCATTAGGCTACCATGCTGCTGATCACAGCAAATGATGCTTAGCTTCACTTTACTTTTTACTTCAACCCAGGGTTCATTAGTCCTGCATTTTGCTCTGCCATTACTCCATCCCGTCTAACTCTCTCTCTATATGTACACCACTTTTACCCACAGCAAGTACTTACCAAGTACTTATACATTATAATACAGGTGATTTTGCAAATTTGGTGCCATTTGGCCCTTAAAAGTCTTAAAGGACTTTCAAAAAGTCAGAACTGTCTGTCTTTCTTTCTCCCTCTCCCACTCACTTTTCAAGGTCAATAGCCACTTTTCTCTTATGGAGGATTTTTTTTTTGTTTAACTGGCAGTCATTTTTAAGCCAATAAAATAGTAAGGGAATCACAGATATTCACATTGTTAATTTTTTTTAAATTTTTAGGAGAAAGGGATTTACAGAGCGTGCCAGTGAATATTTCAGTAAAGACCACAAGTATAAAGTATAAAAAAAAGAGAAATGTAGGTTAATCTTTTTTTCTCATATATCGTGTATGTAGGAATTATGCATAAATAAATATAGGAAACAGGAAAGTTTACTAACGGTGAGCTGGGATAGTGTAACAATATACCAAACTTGAGCGGCAGATTGTTTAAATCCAGATGGTGCATTTATTGAAAACATCGATAAGCAAATAATAGCGTTGACTTAACAGATATAGGATCCGGCAGGAGCACTGGAGAGGACAAAATAAACCATAAGTAGAGGAACCAGGAACAGAGAATGCCGATGTCGGAGATAGGAATGCAGGGAGCAGGTAGGGAGAAGCGATGACCACTGGAGCAAGGCAAAGGAACGAAGGAAACATATGAAGGGAGTCTAGAATATACAACTGAAAACGAGACCAGACCGTGACTGAAAGTGAAGCATGCTCTTCTATAGTGAAGTGAGTGTGGGTGAGAGTAAACGTGATGGTAAATGAATAATGTGGTTAATCAGTGCTCTGGTGACAGTGGAAGTATAGGGCTAGGCTCTTTGTGTACAGTCACAGATAGTCGTTTTTCAATGTGTTGTTTTAAAAAAATTTTATACCAAAAATACTAGTTCCTGTTAAATATCATTTGCTTTAGATGGGCACATTTGTAAATGAAGTAAATATAAATATTTGGACATAAATAACACATATGATTTTAATAGAAATAATAACGAGTATTGATTTACTACCATCTCACCTATACTCCAGTATACTGCTTCTGTAAAATAAATGGTTTAAAATTTATTTTTTTAATTAAAATGTTATTTTATTTTAATGCACTGAGGCGAAGTTAAACATTTTAGGGAAAATTAAAAATGTCTGTGAATAACGACTTTTATAAATACATACATGACAAGATATTTCAACAAGCATTACTGTAAAAGAGGTAGATAGATAAAAGTAGAAAAAAAACACTGTGGGCAACAAACGTTGTCATGTCATACATGACTGAAGATGCGCAAGAAGATTAGATCTAATCAACTGTGTTCAAGACACTCTCATGGGCACCTCTGTGTGCGTCTTTTGTGTGTATGTGTGGGTACGCATTCTGGGGCCTGTGGGAATGCTCTTTTGTGCTGCTTGGTTTTTATTTTTTATTTTTTTAGATGCTTTGAGTGCCATACAGAGAAGCCCGCTGCCTCTTCATGTCAACTACAACGCGTAACACAAAAGCAATCCCCCAAGTAAATGAAAAAAAATACCAGAAATAATTGCAACCCTGAAACCATTTTGCTGTTTTCAGAAACTGAAACTAACACAAACAAACACACACATAAGAAAAATATATATTTTGTGTGTATCTTTCAATCGGGGGTGCTATTTTCTTCGAAGAATTCCGTAGATAAGAATGGTGAGTGAGACAGGGTCCATCCTTGGGGTTTTAGTTGAATATCCAGCTGTTTGAAGTCTAAAAAAATACTGTTCTTTTTCTCTCTGATCTCACACAATAACCCCAATCAGTATCAAAGTGTGTAGGCTTTGTGAAAGTCTCTGAAAACACCCACTTATGTAATAGAAAAAAATACAGCAAACACATTTCTAGTGCAGTACAGGGCAAACTGAACAGCAGCTTCACTCAATGTATTACTATTTTAAACATGACCAATACTGCTGATAGCAAACTTTTTACTTTCCTATAACAAGCTGAGTGAGCAAGCTGACAGATAAGAAGCCTGTGGTTGATTATGACTATAAAGACTATAGTCATGAACATGCAATGCATTTATGCTTAGCAACTGCCTGGGCAGAATCAAGTAGATACAGTACTAGAAATTGATCCAAATGTTTTTTAAATAAAAGATCCTAAAAAATAAGCAGAAAATGATTTTGCGCATTTCTCTAGTCGAGACCTAATATAAAGTGGAAAATAGCAAGAAACTTTCGAACATAGAATTCACATACCCCTGCTGACTGTTGTGGCATTTTTCCTGCAATGCTTTCTGCTGTTTCTAGTGAAATTAAATGAATAAACAAAAAGATAATCTTCAAGAAATCTACTTCTGTGATGTATGTGACCTAGACCCTGTTTGGATAAATCTTAAAATCAAATTAGTTAGTTAAGTCTTTCCACTGATAATTACATAGAAATCCTGCAGAATTGTTCTTTAGATATGAAGAGGCAAACAGGCAGGGTGCTTGCACACATGGATGGGCAATAAAAATCCCCTTAGTTTCTCCCAAAGGTGTTCCATAGGGTTAAGGCACACTGGAGTTTTTACACACCAACAATAACACACCATGTCTTGAATAAGCTTTGTTGCTTTAAAGAATGGAAACTTTGATGCTATATACGTATAAGTTAACCTTAGACAATTGTGTGCTTTTACAGTATAGGCTAGTAAACCATAATCTGAGGCTAAAGTATAAATTACTCGATTATTTGTATGTATAAGTAAAAATCTCCCTAGGACTATTTTCTAAGTGAAAACCAGTTTAACATAAATCAAACATGAGGTATCTATTAGAACAGACATTACCGATTACGCATGAAATTATCTTAAACATTTCTCTCCTTGCTCCAGAGTTTTTTTAAGAGACATATTTTAGTTGCACAATAGATTTATAATCCCGAACTCATAATTTCAGAGACGTTTCGCCTACATGCAAGGACTATGGATGAGAACAAATAATAGAAGGTGCAAATGTTGTAAGTGCCTACTGTCAGAAGTGCAATAATGCATTGGCATGAAAGCAATGTTAAGTTAGCAATTTAGCAAAACACACATTGAGCAAGCAGTGTAAAGCTCCAGAAATGAATGTACTTATTGAAGGTTATGCTTGAAGTCCTGCTTCCTCACAGTCACATCTAAACTAACCACTTTAAAAACATGGTAGAAACTAAATAAGGACAAAATGGCTGATACACAGCAGTTTCTACTCCTTGGTTAAATATTTCAAAATTAAATTATATATCGAAGGAAATGGTTTAGCTATACTGCTCATTATACAAATTATGATCTTTGGCCTTAAACACTATAAAATTGGCTCAAATAACCATGGTCTGAATGACATTTTTTTAATCTCTTGTCTAAGACCTTTAAAAGTCACTATACATTAAGATCTACTGATAAAGAAGTTAGAAAAAACCCTTTATGTGTCACTAAAAAAGGTTTCAGCCACTAAAATGGTTTTAAAATGATCAGAATGTGTGTTACCATGGTTGTCATATTTTGTTACAATTGATGATACTTCAGAGTCACGTAATTTACAGTGTTTCATGAGAGATTAGACAATAATATACAAATGTGCACAGCGCAACAACACCAACAAAATGTAAAAGCAATTTTAAATGTAAAAGACTCTTGAATAACAGCTACCATGTGTTCAAAGCCTAAAAGCAAGATTTAAATTTGCATACTTTTATTTTAGCTGAATGAAGACGAAATGATGAAATGACTTGGTTTTAATACAGAGTAGGTTTATCAAGATCTCAAAATGAGAAAAGGGAATCTTTGAGCATTTTAGACATAAAAACTGTTGTTTTATTTTATTTTGATAAATGCACCTATGATCCTGACAGTTTGAACAGCACAAACTGCATGGAATCTGATCTTTTCAATTCCGATTTGTGCCACTTCCACACTGTTCAGATGTTTTGCAATACAACCTTACTGTGAACAGTAATTTAGGCGACATTTACACTACAGATCTTGATGCCCAATTCTGATTTTGGGACTACATTCGATTTTTTGTATGGCACTTATCCGATATCTGCATTTACACTCTACATGGCAAAACAACCCAAGATAGACATACTGACATGAAAAGGTAGGAAAAAGGTACGAAAATTAATAGACGAAGATAAAATATAATTCCTTTATGCACCATATTTAAATCAAAATCCATGTGTTTTTTTTCCTACTTATATGTTCGCGGGTCATATCCAACTTGCACAGGACATAATTTACTTTGTGAATCACACAGACACTATTTGTGCTGGGAATGTATTCTCGTGTACACGCAGCAGCTCTTGTTATTTGGGAATTGAATCGTTATTTAATAGTGGCCTAGGACAGATTTAAAACCTGGTTTGGAGAAGCGGAATGTTTCACTAATTTTCTTTGAATGCTAAAATGGAGGTTAGCAAGGTGAAGACTGCTGCAGAAAGTGGCAGGTGTACATGCTAAGCTCTGTATTTAGTTCCTTTTCTCCACCCTGCACTATTTAAACAAATACTAATTTTTTCCAGATTGATAGATTATGTTTTTGCTTTCACTGTTTACCCACACTCAGAACAATTACTTCAGCAGACATACATACATACACACACACACACAAATAAATAAGCACACACCTGCACAAAGTGCAGTCCTTTTCACATATGAGGGATAAAAAATGGCAGGATATGGCACGCCATTAGGAAACTGAGTCCTAGGGATTTACTTTATAAAGTAAATGTTGGTTTCATCTAACATATAGCCCACAGATGAACTTATGTCCAGTGTGGCTAGCTGAGACAATAATTAGGCTGAATATGTGCCTCAGGCAAATAGAGCACTAAAACACAGAAGAGAAAGAAGAAATTGAGAACTCTCAAATTTTCTTTTCCAGCAGCTGGACTTGGTTGGGGTGAAGAAGCACCATCTCCTTATAGGTCTACCACATCATCATTTGTCTTGGAGCTTAGTTGAGCAGTGCACCTTTAGACATCTGTGCATCTGGATGGTTGAACTTGATATCCAGTAGGAGGAATAATAGAGGTTAAAAAAACTGTCTGACAGGAGTTTGTATGGATTTGTCTGTTAAATACAATCAATACAAAAGCAACTCTTTTAGCATGCATGTTGTCGTAAACCGAGTGTCAGGTGACAGTGATGACTAATAGTACCAATGTAAAAAGTAATGACAGCCAGAGGACACAGTGTTTGGAAGGGTTTTTTTTTTACAATTGGGGTTGGCTTTGGCTATTCATGTTCTCCTTAGGCTTCAGGGGTTTCCTTCAGGTACTTCAGTTCTTATCAGTTCCTAAAAAATTTTAAAGACCATCCTCAAAGAGGTGTGAGCTGATTGATATATCTAAATTGTCTATAATGTCTAAAGAGATGTGTGTGTGTGATTGCCAACTGGTATAGGCTTATCCCTGCAACAATAAATGGTACAGAATATTAATGATAAATACTTAATTGTACCTTGTATAACCAAAGGTTTGTAGGCGTACATGTGGTTCCCCCCAATCTATTGCCACATGATGTAACATTTCTTTGGTGTGCCGTAAGATTAGGATTTCTTCTCACTGCTCTTATCTGGAACTAAAGATCAAACATGTTCCTGCATGACAATGCCCCGTGCACAATGTTTAATAAAGTTTGATAAAGACTTGGATTGCCATACAAGAACGTGGGTTAAACACGTTTTGGGATTATAACTGACCCCCAGGTACCCTTGTACATCCTAAGTATTGCTCTTGCAGCTGAAAGGGCAAACCCTGACAGTCATGTTTCAAAGTGTAATGGAAATTTCATAAAAGTGGGAATTGGTGTTATTGATAGACAAGCTGGCAATAATTGAAAAGGCATGCTAAAAAAAACCACAAGAGTGGCCATATAGTGTCGTTTAGCGGAGAGAGGCATGGGTAAAACTGCAACCTCAAGCTTTCAGGGTCTTGAGATTGAAGTAGTGTTTGCGCATGATGTTAAATGTTCATAAAATGAAGAACATTTGTATTATATTGCCCCAGTAAGTGAAACAAGACATATAGCCATAATGAGATTTGACTTTTAAAATTACGTACATGCATAAATCATTGTTCAGCAGTAATTACCATGTAATCTGCACCAAACTCCTGGTAATAACTTTTTTGTCCCAATTATGAACAGCTGACGAGCTATCAACTGACCATTAGAGCGAATAATATTTGTCAAAAAAGTTTGTGGGTTTTAATGTTCATTATGATAAAATTCAATAGCAAAGTTATAGTGTTCAGACAAAAGAAAGAAAGTATGTGAGACAGAAAGAAAGGGAGAGAGTACACAAATGGGAATCAGAAATGAGGGTAAAAAAAAAGACAAACAGAAAAAGTTACTGCACAGGTGTATAAGCAACATCTGTCAAAAGAATTCAATCAGTTCCAGTGAATGGATCGTGCCGTCTGAGAATGAAGGCGTGTTTGTTGGAGAAAGAGAGACAGCGAAAGAGAGAGATAGATAGAGAGAAAAGCAGGGTGACAGTAAGTAGAGTGCAGATCGATGGTGGAGCGAAAGAAATGCCTCATCTTCGCTTCATGGCCTGCTGTGTCACACGTTGCTCCTCTCTCACAGCTCTAATTAATCTAATCACGTCCTGCTGGAGAGAGAGAGAGGAGGGGGGGAGAAGAACAAGTGAGAATAAAAGAGCGAGAGAGCATAAACTGATCCAAAACTCGTTCGTCCTCACACCTTTCACACTCTCCCTGAGTGATGTCATCCACGAGACCCCAGAGTAGGTGGAGGACATGCTGGTGAATTATTCAATAACACTGCCCTCTGCACCTATGAGTAATGAGACCTGGGAGGCTTTACCCTTGGACATCCTATCACCTCTGCCATTCACATGCTTATTAGGACATTGTTTACAAAAATTAAACTAACAGATATACACATGCAGTGACTGAAAAAAAATTTGAGAATCAATGTCACATTAAGCTAAATCGTGGAATTATTGCACTATTATGTGCTTTTAAGCTGCATTTCGGGCTGCTTAATGTATTTTTTTTTAAGACATATTTATTAAGACATAATAAAACAGAATATTTTAAATAGTTTTCGATAGACTGATAATATTTGAGCATGAGTTTGCTTTTTTATATTTGGTATATGGTTTGTGTGCTTGTTGCTTAATTCACAAACACACAAGTATAGGTTAAGTTAGTTAACCAGGCTTAAATATATCCCTGTTACTCATTTATCAGGGAAACTAATATAGCTAGAAAATGATTAAAGCTTTTTTTAAATGACAGTATGAAGAACAGGAAAAAATGTATTACTACACAGATCAATTCATATAAAAGCTTGTCGACTTTACATTTTCCCACTTCTTTACTGTAACACATCTGGTGTATAGTGAGCTTTAGCATTAGCAGCTTTATTCTGGTCAAGTTAATTGTGGCTTAAATTACTATGTTTATATTTAAACCCCATTAATTAATGGGAAAAATGTCATGAGGAGTGTGACAGGGTCGAGAAACAGTTTAACAAGTTTGTTATTACGTGCATGTATTTGTTCAAATGGAAAATTGTAGGATTTAATATAGCAGAATCCTTCTAGATTTTGTGATATTTGAATGAGATATTTGAAAAAGGTATTTTTAAAAAAAATTACCAACAGTTTTCTGCGAATATGGGCTAAGATGCACTGTATCATCAACACACATTCAGCCAAAGCATGATATGATTTGTGCATGTCAAACATAAGTACATCTATAATAGGCAGTAATGTGTCCTCATTAATAGAAAGTTTATTTGTGTGCAATTTTACAAATTCAATAATTGTTCACTAAAAAAAAACACAAGGACTCTTTTAGCAGTTCCTTGAGTTTCTTATTTCACTTCACCAGATTAAGCCGCTGTGTCTTTCTGTTGTGTCTTGATTGGTCCAGCTGTTTTCTGCTACAATTTAAGTGCAAAAAATAAATTTTTATTTTGGTCATTTTCAATCTTTAATAAGCCATTTGAGCTATATTAATCAATTTCTCTACAAATACTTAGGGTCAAACAAATCTAGGTTACTAATAATTGTTATATATAATAATACAATTGCTTTTTAAATTAAGACTAACTTAATACTGCTTCCTGAAATAGACTGTTTGTGATTCACTAACAGAACGGAACAGTGTGACGAACAGCTCAATATTTCACTCTGTGGTCGTGCTCTCCACTCAGTTGCTCAGGGCCCAAGCAAACCATCTGCAAATGTTCTGCTCAGATCCCGCTCCAATATAAATATTTCACTTGTAGAACTATTTTTTTTCCTGTTTAAAAGGAAATTCTTAAATAAATGTCTCAATTAAAGTAGTCCAATAAATAATAGTTTCAGGGTGCCATTTAGTTCACAGTACATTTTAAAATTAATTAATGTATTAATGTATGTATTTAATTGAAATTAATAATTAAATAACGTCTTGTTTTTAAAGCCATTAGACTTGATAATGTAACTATCTCACCATTTGCTGCACTAACATGTTTGCATAGCACATCCTTGCATCTTTAGAAGGGTGTTTTCTGCTCCCAAGGAAAGATTAACTAACAAAGATTTTTTTTTTAAATTAATGGTCTTCTAATCTGATGCAAAAAAATGGGTCAATTATCATTTATAAAAAAATAAAGCATCAGTGCCATGAACTTACACTAAGGGTGTGTGAAAATGAAAATGATACATTTGGTCCTGGTCCACTTAGCATTCATACTCAAACTTTTGACAGCAAACCTAAAGATACCGAACTCAAAGGCATAGTGATACTGTCACAACCTGATTGGTCGGCATATTATATATATTTTGCAACAGAAATTTTCATCTAAAAAAGACGCAGTGTGGTGGATTATTCCTATACAAATTCAACCACACCATAGTTTGTTTGGAAGAGTTATCACCTCTTGTTTCATGACTGGAACCTGCTTGAGCACCATGTTTAAATGAAGTAGGAGCCATTGTGAGACGTTTGGCAGAATTTTTCACGCTGCCATGATGTCTGCTAAGGAAATCAGTCTCTCAAGGCTAATTTCCAGTATATATTGAGCTGGTCACCTAGCTCCCTGAAGTGGAAACCCGAAAGAAGGCGAGCCAACTGGCAATGGAGCGTTTTTTGAGCTCTCAAGTATTTGTGGGGTCGACTGATGGGTTGTGCCTTTCTCATGCAAGCTTTTTGGGAACTTCGTGTCTGCCCTCTCCATTAAAGATAGCCAGGCGGAAGCAAAGCACACGCAGTGGTAGGTGCTCACAATGCAGCACTTGAGAGGTCTGACTGCAGATGCTCTCATCCCAGGCAGTAAACTGCAGGTGTGTATCTGTGTCCTGAAATAAATCTGGGGAACAAATTATCACACCGCTTAAAATTATTTCTAATATCTAATTTTTAAGTTGCAATTTTCAGTTTATTTTTGGCATTTTTTTTTCTCTTAACTTTTTTTTTTTACACATACAGTACACACGCTGAAGAAAAAGTGCTTACCGAAGCGTGCTGCTGTTTGTTTTATATAGCATTACTTACTGGTCAATGATGTCACCTGTCTGTAACGTAATGCTTTCTGATACATCTGGTAAAACGTGCTTCAGGGCAAATATTTAAAAAGGTGTTTCCAAGAGTTTTTCTACAAAGCTTGATTTTCTGAAGGGGAACTCAAAGTTCAAAGCTCTTTATCTTCTCTTACAATGTTTATTTCTGTCAATGGAACTTGCAATACTGCACATGAACCGACATGGAGGGTCAGCTTTTAAATGCACAGTGTAACGATTTATTTTTAAAACCATTAAATATTCTGTCTAAAATACTATTTTTACAAATGTGCATTAAAAAGAATTATTAAAGAAAAAACACATCTACAGTTCTCAGTGATTAGGGATGAATGAAAGCAGGCAGCATGGTGGCTTAGTGGTTAGCACTGTTGCCTCACAGCAAGAAGGTCCGAGGTTGGTATCCCTGCAGGGGTCTTTCTTTGTGGATTTTGTATGTTCTCTTCTTTTTTTCGGATTTTTGTATGTGCTTGCGTGGGTTTACTCCAGGTACTTTGGTTTGCTTCCACAGTCAAAAACATGCATGTTAGATTGATTGGTGATTCTAAATTGCCCAAAGGATTGACTTTGAGTGTGTGTGGCTGTTTGTCTGTGTGTGACATTGATGTAATAAACTTCCTATCAGTGTCACAAGTGCCAAGTCACTGGCTGTCTTCAGAAGACGATTGAAGACTCTTTTCCAAATACCTAGCACTTGAAATTCAACATATAAAAAAATGCTTTTTATCTATGTTGCTCTTCATCTATGTTGCTCTTTTTCAACAGTTTTCGGGTTGTTACAATTCGTTTTGTAATCTAGAGTACCAGAATTAAACTATTCTACAATGAGACTCAAAGCAATGTTGTATGTCGCTCTGGATAAAGGTGTCTGCTAAATAATTCAATGTAAACACTCTACAGTATATACAAAGTGAGAGTTCAGTTCACATAAAACAAAGAACACATAGGCTTTTGGTTACCTGCATTAAATGAGTTATTTAAAATTTACTTAACCAAATACATAAATGCACATAAATACAGCACGGTAAACATGATTGACACAAAATGAAAAACAAGCTCATGTCCAATTACGGCTGTCTGTAGACACATGAAGAAACTTTGCACAAAAGTGCAGTAAACAGTTATCTCCCCATCTACTGTTAAATATAGCCCCCAACCCCTGGCTGTGCATTCACTGCTGCCACTGCAAGTAAAGCAAGTCACATCAGTACTCAGGCAGTGCCATTACCCAGCGACGAGCCAGACAGATTTAAAGGTTGTGCCCTCCGGTATGAACCAACATGTACAAAAATACAGTGTTTTGTCACATACAGAGTCCAAAGTAAACTGAAATGAGAAAGTAACGGGAAGTACTTTCTGTTTTTGATTGTCAGTTTCTTTGCACATCTCAGTCTGAACCTATAATAGTTTCTCTGGGATCCCAAGAGATAAAACATGACACATCTGCTTCATGATATGAATGCTTCATATACACCTTTTAGTTGCCTGTAGCAGCCAGACTTACCATTCTAGAATTAATTAAAGGGGCTACTGGCTCATAAGACAAAAATAACTCATAGCAATCTTACTGTTATGATCAGACATTCATCTTGGCACTACATTTGATAGAAGGTACAAATAAAAGTGTTTTTATTGCTGTTTACTTTTTAACCTACAAAAAATAATTATTCTTTTTTCTTATGTCTTATCTATTTTCTTTTGTTATTATTATTATTATTATTACATTATACATTATGAATTATATTGTAACCTTTTTTTCCCCCCGAAGGTTCTATACAGTATTCTCTTTTGTGGTTTTCAGAATTTTACAAACCCTTATATTTGTATTATCCCTACATTTAGAGGGTTGTGGTCTGTTGCATGCCCCCATCAAGCGTAAAAAGTGTAAATTATATATAATAGGCTGCATTACATTAGATCTTTCCACATTTTGCACATATGCAAGGCAGTTAAAACCTGAAGTATGCTGGAAAAATATACAGAAAATTTAACATTTAAATAAATATAAAATTTAAACAACCATTGTAACCATTGTTGGCACTCTAAAGATAATGGGTTTAATTCCCAGCAATGCCAAGTTGCTGTTGCTGGGCCTTAGAGCAAGGCCCTTAATGCTCAGCTATGCAAACAGGATGCTCAGCTATGCAAACAACTTTATTAAGTTGCTTTTGACAAAGGATGACTGCTTAATACCAGAAATGCTATTGACACAAACTTGTCAGGTTGTTCCCTCTGCTGCCATTTCTATTATGTTACCAAATACACATAAATATTTTTTAGCTCCTGTCAGAAATGCTCGTATATTTTCTACAAGTTTAAAAGTATACAATTCTAAATACTGATAATTGTTTATAATCTTTAACATTATCAACTGGATGTGACCCATTTATTCTTTTATTTTAACAACCATTTAGTAAAACAATGACACAATATAAGCATGGTATTTTTAGACTACACACCAACACTCCTTGTAGTCACAGCTATAATGTTGTGTACTTTTCTAGATAGAGCAACTGCAGGGCAAGTGAAAAAAAACCTAAGCAGTCTGTGGAAACCTTTACGTTATGTGAAAAAAGAAACAGGTAGAAAGTAAGCCTGCTGTGGGAATTGACGAGTGGACAGACAAGCGGTCAACCAGAAACGCGGCCATATTTACACTGCATGGAGTTATGGGTAGTGAAGCCACTGGGGAGCGAGTCATGCAAGCAGCAGGATGTAAAGAGCACAAGGCAGCACTTACAGCTAGTGACTGCAAGGAAAGTTCAGAGAACAAGCTGGAGAAGGAGCAATCATTTCTTCCTGCCGTTCGTCTCATAGTTTGGAGCGAATTCACTGGTGCTTAAAGTGCAGAGTGCATTGAAGAGATCAAAGGGTTAGAATGAGAACACTGATAATCTGATACAAGCTGGGCGAAGAATTTCTGGAGGAATGAAGATGGGACCGGTAATAGATTACGATTCACTAAAATATGGTGCACAGTAGAGAGCATATGCATTATGCATGAGTTTAAACACATACACACATACATAAACACTCTCAAGACAACCTGGACCAATAACAAAATGCTGACAGTCTCCAGAGATCCAAAAATTTGCAGTTATTTTTTTTTTCACATAGTATGTTTCGGAAATATAAAGTCTGATATAAACGAATATATTATTTGGTCTGATAATGGGTGTTTCGGATTGAGCTGCATAGTACCATTCCCTATAGCACCGATATCTTGAGTGTCGGTCCTCTCTCTGGAAACCATGGACACGAACTCAACTCAACATTACTTTATAATAGTGAATGACAATAAATATATTCGTTAAGTAGAACATACATTACGTTATCCAATCCATTAGTGTTGCAAAGAAAAAGCAATTTTCCTCACCACAACCTGATTACATCCTGTTAGATTAACCTGTTATAGCACCAGGTACAATCACACCTGTTTTTATTTATGTGTACTTGATAAATGTATAGATATAGCAATATCACTCTATATACAGTATATCACCACAGATCCATAAATATCTTTGGCTTCTTTTAATTTACCCAAGTTGTTAGAAGTCATGCAGATGCTGTCTCCTGTAATGCTTAATTATTTTGTGTACTGCAATTCACTGTGTATGTGCTAAATAGGATAGCTTGAGATGTTAAACTAAGCTGAAGAAATAGGGGCGGCAGAGGCAATTCAGCTCATCTAGTCTCCACTGGTAGCAATGAAATAGCCAGCATGCTGGCCCAAGGTTAAGATGGCACAGTGGTCAGCACCTCATCTCCACATCGACAAAATTACATTTTCCCTGCCTTTGCACTCCTCCGGCTCATAGTGCAGACCTGACCTGTGGAGATGGAACCTTGTAATCAAGCATCTGGATCACAATGTTCAATGTCCAATAGCTGTGTGTGTGTGTGTGTGTGTGTGTGTGTGTGTGAAAAAAAAGAGAGAAAAAGAAAGAGACAGTTAGAGAGAAAGAGAAAAAGAGGGAGAGGGAGAGACAGAGACAGGGATGGACATGGGGTGAAAATATTACCGTCCTACAAAGGAATGGACTGACCCTTCACATTAGCACCAAAGCACAGTACAGTCTGTTCAAGCTAGATGCTATAAGCAAGTTGGCAAAACACTGTGTCTGTCTCCTAGTTCCTCTGTCTCACATGAATGTGTTTTTTTCCTGCTGAGGGTCATTATAAATACAGTGTCAGTTATACATACAATGCAAGGTTTGCATCCAAGATAAGACATCCACATTCACACAAATGTTTAAGCTCAAAACTATGGTAGGAACTCATGCATCCTTGCTATCAGTTATAGAGAGAGTAAAGTAGGGACTGCTGATCTCAGATCGGACGTACATACCACTTAGTTCAGGGGAGGACAAACCTGCAGTATCTTAAATGCATCCTAGGACACATACAGTAGAGGGGATTAAAATGCATTGCTGCTGATGATGTGAAGTGCACTCTTCTTCGTCAGCCATACGAGGAATTTAATTGCCATGTACGACACAGGCTTACAGAAAAGGTGCAGTTCAAATCGAAAAAAGTCTCACCTTCTTCCACATTCTTATCTAAAAAAAAACTAGTTGCTGACTTGTCTAGATCCTTAGGCCCACCAAAAATATACAGTACAGTAAAACACAACACATAATCAGTACCCTTACATAAATTAACTATGGATATTTTCTAATACTATATGCACTGTCATTAAAAGTTTCAATTGTTTATGTCACTTTCAACTAAATTTATCTAATGACGGCTTTAATATCAAAATTTAGCTCTGTTAGGTACCTTTCACATGAAGGGTCATCCTGCGCCACTCAACTTTTTCAAACTCTGCACGGGGGGGAAAACGGGTGTATCCGCTTAGCTCATTTAACCACTCTCTCAGTCATGGGGCCTGTCACACTTCAGTTTACGACTCAACTTCCGTTTGCATACACAAGTTTGCAAGTAAGAGAACAGCCCTCCTACCTGCGTCCTCCAAGTCTGCTGTAAGATGTCACCCTCCTAGGTGCTCCTTTCTCCTTTCCTATTTTCTGTACACCTCTGACGTCTCTATTTTGCGACCAAGCCTTTTGTTACAAAAACACGCCTCTACAGTCTGGATCATCACCAACCTGTCAGAAGGTCAAGGGTCTGTGGTGGCCCTTCCCCCGATACACTATGTAAGTGTTTTTGTATATGGCTGAATAGGTAGGCTAACTCATTTCTGGTACTAACATGTGGCTACGAAGGTTCCTAAAATTTAAATATAAATCTCTGTACTAGGAGGTTTTTTGAAAAGGAATCTCATTCCTGAACATTGATAATCGGACGAACAAGCTAAAACAACCTTCACTGCATAAAAAAAGGTACTCTTCTATCTCTTACATCAATAGATGATAAGCTTTACAAATATTGGGTGATCAAGGGATGCCAAGAAGAGAATACAGTGTAGGGGATTGGTTCACGGTTTTATCAGGAAGAAACGTCATTTTGTTTTGCTTTTAATGAGGATGTTTGAGTCGTAAAGTATCCGTATGCTTTGTGTTTAACTCGTTCTTGAATGATTTGTCTAGTCAGGTGTAATATGATATATAACAAGAATTCGAAAGACGGGAATTGTTGAGGTAAAATGACATCTCTGGAAAAGTTGCAGTCTTTGAACAAAGAAAGTCTGAAATTTTAGAGGAAGTGTGCAAACAGTGTAAAAGACTTATGTGCGAGGTGAACTTTATTTATCTAATACTAGATAATGATTGGAATCTTGTAAGCAACAAATGAAAAAGTACATCTATTTTTGCTTTCTTGCTGAGGGAAAGTTATAGCCAAAGTATTATGGTTTTGCCAATGTATAGATAGAAATGACCTTTTTAAAACTAGTTAGGTTAAAAAGCAAGTGGTTACAGTTCCTTAAGGATATCAATAAAAATTGCCCACCACCCATTCAAAAAATGAGGACGCACCAGGCAGTTCCCAAATGGACAGTTTCAAATCGTACTCCAAGGAAAAGCCTGTTCAGAAAGGGAAACTGTATGAAGCCAATAACAACCCACCACAATCGACAATGTATCAATTATGGGAACCAAAAGCGTCGATCCTCAGACCCTTTTTTTTTAATGACCAAAAAATCAAATCACTGGGTAAAATTTCCAAAAATCAAGCCACCATTATATATTCCTAGTGGAATGTAAAAGCAATCAAACAGAAGTCTAGAGGGCATACCCTAAAAGAGATCCCAGGGAAGTCCAAAATCACTAGATTACGGCTGCTTTCGAGCGGAAAAAGGTTAATTACATCGGCCCATGCATGAAATTATGGTGATTACATAGAGCGCAATGCAAATTATCACCTGTTTTTTGAACACATCTCAACCTAGATAATTATACCATGTGAATTTCTATAAAACTGCTGTTAGTGTTGAACGGACCTATGAATAATAACCAGTTCTTTATGTTTATTATGACATAATCTTTCCATAAGAAATAGCCATCCTTACATGTCTAGTACTTGGAATCTGGGAAAATCCTTTAATCACGGCAACAGGATTTGAAATACTTTCAATCATCATATTTTCATGCATATTGCTTCGTTAATAAGGGGAAAGTGATCTTTTTATAATAATGTTGTTACCTGAATCGCATTAAAAGAAAGAGCGGGCAGCTGAGATGGAATTTCCTCAACCATCTAAAGAATCTACATTCCCTCCACTGCATAACAAAACCAAATTAATCAATTAGCAAGTGTTTATTATAATTAATAAATATAAATTACATAAATTTATCTTATTGGAGCTACTCATTGTAGATACCAAAAGGCAAGTTAAGAGTTATATCTTAACTTAAGTCTTTCACGGTTAACTGATGCAACACCAACTATGTGAAAGCCACTTCAAACCTTTATGAATTAATACGCAAACAAAAAACTTCGCAATTCTAACGTCTTCAGTCATCAACTTTCAGGTTACAGATATTCTTTGCAAGTACAAGTGCCGAACCCATGCCAACTGCTTCTCCAATTCCAAGTCTGGTTATGCGCTGCTCAGTGATGGCCCACTCCTATTCCTATTTTCTGTCGTCCTCTGATTCCCTGGGGGGGGTAAATGCGAAACCTCACTGAGGCCATACATTTAAAAACACGTAATGGATTACCGAGTCTGGATATCATTAAACTGGCAGTGGTTAACCGTGAAGGAAACACGAGAATAAGATCATCCTATCCCAGACAGGGTTGGTAAATGGAATATGGCTTTTTAAAATAATTTCGGCTGAATAAGGGTCTAAGATGCCGAAAATTTAAATAAATGATCCACGGGAGGTGGTTAAGGTCCGGACAAAAATAGCAATGACACAAGCTTCTTGAAAAAGAAAAACGAAGTATGAAAAAAAAATTGGCCTTTTTTTTACATTACCTAAGCATGATTCAGATAGCTCCACGAGACAAGGGGCGCAAAAGATTCTTTCTAATTGTCACGGTTTAGTTGATATTGAATACTTTCATGGGTTTTATTTTAATGAGGTTATGTAAAAACTCAGTCTGTCCTTAGCTTGTTTACTCCTGTGTCGTGTACTATGATTGCATAGCCCAGAGGTTAAATTATATATATCTATGATGCGATCAAACAAGTGCACACTGAGGCGTTGACTTGTGTGTAGTACTCTTAGTTGCCATTGAGAAAGGGTAAAGGATCTTCTAAATTACGTGTTTAGCAAAAAACTACTTAGTTTCTAATAACAGATGAAGAAAATGAAATGTCAACAGCAAATATGAAAATAGTACATGGCAAGGTTTTTTGCTTTCTGCACCATAGTTTAGCGCGCCGTAGATCAATGTTGCTTTTGGCTGTATCGTGCTTCAATAGAATAGACTTTTAAAACTTTATGTTAAAAGGGTACAGTGTTTACCTCTAATATCCTTTATACATATCAAATAAACAAATTGCCACCACAATCAAATAAATCGTGTTATAGACACATCAATGCGTAAACGCACATGGCGTCACCGGGCCCATACTGTAAAGGCAATAATACCATCAATCGACCAATGATCTAGGACCAAAAAATGCCAATGTTTTTCCTCACACCCTGAAGGAAATCATTAACTGTCCACAGTGTGAAGTCATATTTCTGACAGTACACATATTTGATTTTTAAAACTAAAGCCATTCTTATACATGGTGAATAAACATTAACACAAGCTAGGAGGTAATAAAGCTCCAGGGATCCAATAGTCCACATCACTTAAATGCCTTCTTGTCGAGGGAAACACTATGTTGAACAGTTATTACTTATGACAGCTGTGGGAATGTGATTAAACATAAGTGCAACATCTGCGTTCAAACGATGCTATAACCTTAGAGATTGCAATAGTGTCATTCTATCAAACTGCTGTGTTGGAACAGACCATTGAACTAATTGTCAGCATGCTATTAGTACATACAGTTTCGAGGATGATCACGTATCAAATGCAAGGAATAACAAGAGTGCTGTAATAAATCATCTGCCTGGGTTGAAAATTATGCTATGCAGACAAATTTCATAGCATAAGTGTCGTAAGTAAGGGGAAATAATTTAATAATGTAATTTTGTACCGGCACAGCATTAGCAGTAAGATGCCAGGCTGCATAACTTCTCCCTAATTACATCAGACACTGACATAACATAATCAAGTAATAATGATCTAATATATAAAGTCATGTTCTTTTGGATTAAAGACAAGGGGCAAGATGAGAAGGTTTGGACATCAAAAAGTCTTTAATTTCAGGTCAGTAGATTTGTGAAAATTGTCATGCCAACAAAATATGCCGAACTAACTTAAGATATTGTAAATCTGCAAAGGTTGGATAGTCGTCACTGAAGCATAGTAGGTAATTATGAATAAAAGAACAACACAGACTCCCATAGGACATTTTACAAAGTGACCATCAGACACATGTCGTCTATTCACTCATGCATGCCGCTGTTAATGATATTCTCAAAGTAAGTCCTCATTAGTAACACAAAAAGCCAGAAAGCGCCAGATCAACACACAGGTGCCACAAAAACACGGGGGTATCAACATACTCACAGGACCAATCTTATTAAGAGCCACGGGCTGAGTGACATGAAGAGCCCTGATACTCAGCCTGATAATCACGTTAGTGTTGCATGGCGTTTGCCGCTGCAAATGTTTACCATACGCACAGGGAATGGTTTAGTCCCAGTGCCGTATTGATCCCTCATTTTCATGGTGATAGTGTCGTAATCGTGTGGATGGCATGCCAGGAGACATGGGCCAGAATATGCATGAGTGGGAAAAGCCGCTTGGACATGTGGAAGAAGATCAATTTTGAACCAACACAGACTCATTATTCATGACACCTGGTCATACTGAACCATAACAATAGCTAAATCAACCTTCCCACCACAACGATCCATTAGAACCAGTAAAGCAAAGCCACATCAAGGTAAAAATGAAGGTGAGATAAAGATATCTGTTTATATTAAATAATAAATACATGTATCTTAATACTTGATTTATAAGAAGAGGTTCTAAAAGTGCTTATGATTATGATATGATTGGCATTTATGTAAGTAGCTGTTTGCAGCGAATATGGCACTGTCCAGCAGAAGAAAAGGAAGTGAGTAATTTCATTTCCACTGATTTTACACTAGTGGAAAATTACAGCTATACCTCTGGAGAGGAAAAAATTTGATTTTAAGGAAGGTGTTAAAAATCTAAATAAACTAGGGACTGTATGTATAGAACAATGACATTAAAAGTAATCACCTGTTTACACTAAGTCTTTTGACAATTATCTTGCACACTCGCATCCATAAAGCTCATCGGAAATAATAATCAGAGCTCATTCTTTCAAAAAACAAGAAAGTAAACAACTAATATAGCTCATTCTTTTCATAAGTTTACAAATAAAGTAAACAACCCTAGAATTTTTTTTTCAAAAAATCACATTTGTAATTCATAGAAGTTGGTGAAAAGCGAACTTTTTTAGGTTTCGCATCGATCGAACCCTACTTTCATGTTGAGCAACGTTGCACAGAGAAAATGTTGAAAATCTTTAGGTCTTGCTAGTGAGGTCTGAAGGTTTCTCTTCCACAATAAGTAGGCATATGGATGTGTGGGTAGTGCTTTTTATGTAAGGCTGGCCCAGTGTTTTTTTAAAAATGTTGCAGAAAAATGTGCTTCTCAGTAATTCACTGTGATTTAACCCCACATGTCCCATTGCAGCTAAAAGTGTCCCAGTGAGAGTCTTATTAAAACTATCGGTAAGGCCAAAGCTCAAACTGGAGTCAAACGCTCCTGTTAACACACTCAGCATGGCAATTGAAGGGAAAAATTTCAACAAAAAATATCTGAAAAAATAACTAAAAAGAACGCAAAAGAGCAAAATAAACGAAACTGGAAATGATTTTGTGTTAAAGTACATCTTGCAGGAAGATTTCTGAACAGTTTTTTAATGGACAGTTTTTAATTATTGCATTGTTGTACCTCTACCTCTTCTGTAATTTAGGTGTAATATTTAGCAAATTATCAGTTATAAATCCTAATCATGGATGAAGGTGATTGAATGAATGTCAGTTTTATTCATGTATATTTAGATAGTCTGACCCAGGAACACTGGATAGGAAAGGAATTTCAATTTAGAATCTTTGGAATCAGGTGTAGAAAGCATAGAGGAGTAATGCATTGATAGAATCAGACTTGTTAAAGATATTTTACCTTATAACTCTGATTAACTGTATTAAATACAGTATATATTTTAGTATAAGCATGTATACTAATACATACACTAATATGTATATGTTTTAGTGTAAATAGATATTTTAGTATTTAGAAATGTTCTCTTGACAACACTTTGGAGAAGAAAAGAATTTTGAATGTTGACCTGACAGAGGAATTTGACAGGAACAGAAAAAATTTTGACAACTCGTTTGCTAAAATAACCGTGTAAGTTCACAAACTCTCAACTGCCTCTGAGCACTGCCGTCAGGTTCCCTGAAGTGTATATGATGACATGAAAAACAAAAGAGTGATGGACACACTCCTTCGCAGCGAACATTTAGAAGCCTGGGCTGCCTCAATTACTAAGTAGGATACACTAATTTGCTCATTTGCATAAAATATTGAGAAGTGAGGTCAATCCAGAAGCACTTTAAAACTGTGCCACTCAAACAAGTCTACTGGAAATGTAAATTGAGTCTTTTGTTTCATATTTCAGTCTTCTTCAAAACTCACAGCAGGAGTGGGCTCTAACTGGCACTAAAGATCTTCAACGTCAAGACCAAATGCGACCATAGATTATACTAATCGCTTGATGTCCATGTCCAAAATTAGAATACACATTTATTTTAATTTTTTAAATAAATTATTTTTGAAATAATTGTCATTATGAACTGTTTCAGGTTATTTACACAAAGCAGAAAAGCTGCACACATAAAGGAGTTGCACTGGATAGTTATTGTGTTAGAAATAAACCAATTAATCATATTGACCTATATATTTTTGGAACATTTTTCCTGATATTTTTTTATTATCAAATAGCGGTTTTGTAATCCACTGATGCATGGGCAGATACACGGGTGCTTTTGTGGTTGTTTTAAGACTTGGGCGCACTGCATTATGAGAAGAGAAAAGTTTGAAATGTTTTTTATATTTATATAATATATTTAATAAATTAACGTATTGTTATTTACTTGTTCGTTTTTTCCTGTTTGTTTACCTAATCAAAGCATTTATTTGGCACAGGCAATGACAAGGCACTTTATAAATACACTGTATAAATATTCAGATATGTCATGTCCTGATGCACAACATGCTAACAATCTAAAGCTAAGTAGATAATAGGCACAAGCAGCTGCACAAAAAGAAACGCTGGAACACAAAGAATAAAGTATTATATAAGCAGTCACCAGAGATAAGAAAAAAAGAAAGAACGAAAATCACAATGTCTCATCTAAAAGAGGCTTGTAATTAGTCTGTCAATGCTTGATAAAGGGTTGCATAAGCAAAGCACTGTGTTAAAAGCTAAATGAGTCTGAAAAACTGACGGTGTTATGCAACTTGTGTTTTTTTTCCTCAGTGTCTCGACAGTGTCTCGGGTATATCTGACCTGATGTCTCACCAACAGCTAGTAAAGTAATAATAATCTAAGACAAATAAAACATGCTTAACAAAGCAAACAGGGCTCATGGTTATCGTGATGCATTTCATTGCTATAAAAATATGTATTTTTTAAATTAAATTAAAAAAGAATCAGAAAAGGTAATTATTATTACTACCGCTATAGCATTA
Source organism: Bagarius yarrelli (assembly GCA_005784505.1). Taxonomy (NCBI): domain Eukaryota; kingdom Metazoa; phylum Chordata; class Actinopteri; order Siluriformes; family Sisoridae; genus Bagarius; species Bagarius yarrelli. The sequence continues at coordinate 7,518,940 of VCAZ01000003.1, read as the reverse complement.
AGGTTTGTTGCATCATTTAGAAGTGCATAATGTTTTAGTTTCCATACCCTTCAGAAACTCAAGCAACATCCAAACGCTTTGGAAATGCCTTTTTATAACAGAATGTGTAAAGAATGTGTGTAATCTGTTCGATCAGAACCATTACGTCATGGAAAAGTGACGCCATAGCTGCAAATAATGTTATATAAACACGAGCAGCAGCGTGATTCTGTAAGTTCTTTTTCTTTAGCAAGTGTGTGTATGCGTGTGTTTAAGAAGAAAACAAGAAAACAAAATACCAAAAAAGCAGAAAATGGTGACTAAATAATTTGATATTAGGCAGAATTTTAAGTGGTGTGCTCAGCTGCCTGGGAGTGGAGCCTGAGTGGAGCTTGAGGGTACTGACTGCGGGCATTGTGAGCACCTACCAATGCATGTGCTTCGCTTTCTTCTGACAATTTTTTAATGAAGATGGCCATACACAGACTAGACTCAGGCCCCAATGCTGCTGAGGCACAGCGCGGGCTGATGTCCTGGGGATCCCAGGTGGACCTAGTGGAGAGGTATGAGAAGAGCCTAGCCTTATTATGCTCCCCAACCACTAGCTCCACAGGCCTCGATCTGGCCTAGGAAGCCTGTTCTGCAGATTCTTTTCCAAAGAGAAACTTCAGCTTTTACCCTCAGAGGATGTGGAATATAATAGTACTGAGGGAATTGTAGACCCGCCACTATGCTCCCCAGGATATAAGGAGCTGATGGAGGTTATAACATGGGCTACTGCTAAGCTAAATATAGAGTGGGCAGCCAAAAAATGAACCATTTGTCCATGTAGTAAATTAGGGTTCAGCCTCCACCAAGGGGCCTCCAATTTTTTAAGGTAATCTTAGATTAAACCATACTCAGCCAGCCTATTGGTGTCATACTCCAATATAGCTTATGATAAGTAGAATGATTACCAAGCGATGGTACGGGTTGAACAGACACTAGCCCCTAAGCTACCAACTAAGGCTCTAAAGACAACATCCACCCTAGTAGGGAAGGCTACTGCTATGCTTCACACCTACCAAAAAGACCTGCTAAGGGACTTGGATGAAGAGTGGAGGGGAGATATCTCAAATTACTGAATCCCTCAGAGCTACTAAAGAGATAGTCAAATCTGTCGGTTCATGCTGAAAGTAATGGAGAGATCATGAAATGCTCCATTGCCAGGTATCAGCTTCAGGGTGCTGGGAAACTCGCTTAAGACATACTAAAAGTCATTCCCGAGATGCTGATTCCCTTAGTAGAATTCATAGTAGCGTGAAAACTTCTGCCAAATGTCTCACAATGGGTCCTGCGCACAATACAATGCGGGTACAGAATCCAATTCAAGTCTCATCTGCCATGATTCAACAGGGTACTACAATCAAGCCCTCAAGCAGGTTCTGGTTATGGAACAAGTGATGACACTCTTGCAAAAAAGAGCAATAGAAGGAGCACCATCTGACATTTGTAAGGTGGCGGGTTGGGTTATCCTGCACACATTTGACGGTTTTACAATTTGGTTTTAGCCAAAACTTTAGGATTCAGGATTCTCAAGTTACCTTTACCCCACACATAACACAGAGACAGTAACTTTGTGCTATTCCCAAAGTGCTTTGATGCAGTTCAAGTTCTTGAAGTGGAACGTTTGCAATTTAAGCATGCAACTATGGTTTCCTGAGAAAATGAGACGCTGCATCACATGTGCTACCTCCAGCGTCCTTATCTTGCTAAATGCAATCTGCTGCTCCTGTTTATATAGCATTACTTTCTGTTAAATGACATCACCCGCCCATGACGTAATGCATTCTACTTAATCTGAATATATGCTTCGGGGCAAAGGTTATAAAAGGGCATTACCAAAGCTTTTCAACTTGTTCACCTGGAGAACCATGTTTACAAACCTGCAGATGTTTTGTGGTCCACCTCAATGCGCAAACTATTGCTGAAAGGAATTGCCACCAATAAATAATGTGCAAAAAAAAGCAAATGTTGATGCTCAAATCTGGGACATAGTATGAGCACTACAGGAAAAACAAGGCACAAAATTTAATGTAAAGAGCACAAGTCCAAGACAATTAGCAAAGGATTAAAAACTTACAATGCATTTTGCAGAATTAGGTGTCATGTGAACATTATTAAAAAACTAGAAATAATAATTACACACAACTTAACTGGAATTTTACTCTTAACAAGGCCATCAGATTAGCTTTCTGAGATTTTTGTGGTAATCAGTTGATTACAACACAGCGGGTATAACAGATTTTTAACACGCATTGGTTTTAATTACTAGGTAAAATTTGTTTTAAAATTAGTTTATTAACCTGTAATAATGAATTATTAATTTATTTTAATTATCAATTAGTATTGTTGCAGACTTACTAATCACAGTCTAATTATGGCAGCCCAGTGAGGTTTGGTATTAAATACAAATTACAAATTAATAAAGACAATTACTTATCAATAAATATTTTATTTTCTTAACCAATGCTATATGTTGCGTGAGGGAGCAGTTTGAACAAGGTTGTCATAGCAACAAACAGACATTTAAAACTCGGTTGTTCTCCACCCTCAATACTCTGTGACACAAAGAGTAAAGGCTTTATTCATCAAAACAATGAGTCAAATCACCACGTCTTAGTCAGAACAGTACGTGTTACACTTCTGATGTTCCAGTTTGAAACTTAAGCACTGACATGACATTGTAGGACATGACATTGTAGGGTTTTTTTTACATTTAAAAAGTCAAAACAGACAGAAGGAGCTTACATAGTCATAAACACTTACAGTCATGCGAAAACATACTTGTTTTAATTTTTCTCTGGAAATAAAAGTGACTTAATTGCAGGTAAACAATAAAAATTAACAATGTTTTACTTACTTGTTTTACTTGTTTAAACAAAAGATTTTAACAAAAATGTGTATTCTAACTGAGAAAAAAAAGTTAGGACACCCTAGCCCTTAATAGCTAGTGTTATCCTCTTTGGCTGAAATAACCTCAATGAGACGCTTCTTCTAGCCATCTACCAGTCTCCACATCGGTTTGAGAAAAGTTTGCCACACTCCTCGATGTGGAATTCTTTCAGCTGTAAGATGTTGAGAGATATTTTACATGTACAGCCCGTTTCAGGTCGCCCCACAGCAACTCAATGGGATTAAGATCTGGGCTTTGACTCTGCCATTCCAGGACTCTTCATTTCTTAGTTTTCAGCCAGTCCTTGCTGGATTTACTTGTCTATTTTGTGTCATTGTCAGGGGACTCCTCCACCTCCATGTTTCACAGTTGGTATGAGGTTCTTTTTCTGGATTGCTATATGTGATTTATGCTAAACGTGTCCTCTGTTGCAGTGTCCAAATAATTCAATTTTAGGCTCATCTATCCAAAGAACATTATTTTAAAAGTCCTGGTCTTTGTCTACGTTCTCTTTGGCAAACTTCATCTCGGCCTTGTAGACTATTTATAGCTGATCTCAAATCCTTTGAGATCTTTTTAAATTGCTTCCCAGAATCATAAGATACAGTCTTCAGACAGCTTTTTCGATATCACCATGGTGTTCACTATCACTTCAGCAGTCAAGAGCACACCAAACTAAATGTCTGAGGTTTACATAGTGCCAGCCTTGTTCAAAAAGCTAAGTAACAATGTTCTAATCATGGGTACAAGTATTTTCTTCAGTTTTAATTGTTTAGTTATATTACCTGAATCTCTTAGTATTGCCGTAAATTAATAACAAATATCTGTATGTCCAAATATGTAAAAAAAAAAAACCCCACATGCTTCAGTAGGATGTCCTTATTTTTTTTTACATGACTGTACAAACTTTCAAAAGTAATTCACTTGTTAAAAAGGAAAAAATAAGGGAAAATAATAAGTAAAAGATGACAGAAAAATCAATGTTATACATCACAGCTGTTACAGCAAGGTCAACAGGGTATGATTTGTTCTGACTCACGCACTGTTATTTAGGCCTAAAATGCCCCGTGTCTTTAGGCAATCTGGGCTTCCTCACATCCATGCACATTTACTTACAGCCAGAGAATTTGGTTTAAACAGGCTATCAATTTCTAAATGCGGATTTCATAGAGCTACATATCAAATGTGTGGCAGTAGTGTGAAAAACTTTCAAGTCTCTACGACTGATTTTAATGCAATGCCAAAAATATCTAATTCTTTGAAAAAAATTTTGACCGGCAAAAAAACACAAAAAAGTATGTTTGCTAGAAATTACACACAGCTTTTTTTTCTTTAAAGACGATTAAAATTCTTACAAGATAATAGTGATTTTGTCACATAGTAAATTTTCTTAAATAGCTTTGTGCTGCAGCAAAATGGACAAAAAAAAAAGTCAATTCAGTTTGGGATTTCTCTAGATTTCTCTAGACATAAAACATGGAGTGTAAAAAAAATCTAATTACAATAAAGAAATACCGCTAACTGAACTAATCCAAGCGCTAAAAATTTCTTGCCACTGTAATATGCTGTGTATCATTTTGCAGTGGCACTTGGCACAATTTTGGCAGTTAATTTTTTTTGTTATAATTAGACCAGGTTATCAAGCAGAGTCAATCAGGGTGCTCATTCAGTGGAACTGTAGTAATAATGCAATTTATCTTTTTTTTTTACTCTTGGTGCATTACTTTACAGGCATTTGGCAGACACCTTTATGAACTTGCTCAGGGGCTCAGCAGTGGCATCTTGTTGGTGCTGGGAACTGAATCCACAATCTTTCGTTCAGCAGTCCATTTCACTGTCAATGACCACATTTTACAAAATATTTGCAAACAAGACACCAATTTTAGGTTCCCATTTTTAAAACTTAAAAAATTAGTAACCACAGTTAGTTATGTTACTACGGTGTTTCTATGAACAGAACACACCACTGCAATGTATTATATTATATAGCAGTACCATCTCTTGTCCATTGTTTGTTAAGTATGTGATGTGTCAGTTAAATCCAAATGACTCCAGACAAGTAACTAAATCTGATTTAAATCACATGTAGTAGTTTGAATACTTTTGCATACAATTAATATGTTCACTAAAATCTGAAACACAAACAGGCAGAAGCCTGCTCAGAAATAGCATTCTCAATTTGGGCAAATTTTGCCAGAGGGCTTTGTCTTGTAAATATTTCCAGTAACAAGATTAAATAAATATATATATATATATATATTTTAACCCTCAGGTGATCTTAATGTTCTGTTACTTAGCCAATGTTCACAGATCCTGGTGGAGAGCCAATGCATTACTGGGTTTTAAGTATAAGTATATTCAATTCATTGTCATTGTGCAAGGTACGTGTACAGAGCCAATGAAATGCATTTTTCGCATATCCCATCTTAGTAAGTTGGGGTCAGAGCGCAGGGTCAGCTATGATGCAGCGCCCCTGGAGCAGGAGGGGTTAAGGGTCTTCAGATTAACAACTCAGCACCTTAACCATTTGAGCCACCCTGCCCCCATTAATCAATGTAGCCATAACAAATTATGAAACAAAATCCTTAGAAGATGTTTATCTTAGCTTACTTACAAGCAATATTTAACATTTGCCATTTACCCCATTAGGTCACGTTTGGAAGTGTTTTTTAAAAAAATAAGTTATTTTAAATGTTCTACAAGGAAAATGAGCCAAGGAAAATAAATCTGTGTTAAAAAATTAATGGCATCATTTTCTTTAAACAAACTTTGACATCAGTTCCCACAGACACAAACACCAAATAGGGTTAAAACAGTCAGGGCAGGGCTCTGAGAACTTTCCACTAAAGACAACAGGCTTAACCGCACAATGTTTGCATTTTTCATCAGCCTCCTCATGTTCAGTCATACTAAATACGCAATCCGGCAAAAGTTGGTCAGCTGACAAATGTCACATCTGCTCTCATCCGGAACACATGACCGTTTTAGCATGAATGTTTCAGCAGCATTTAGTCAGTCATGCTGTGCTCTGGCAACATTAAGCCTTCAGAGAGACTGGGAGTAGGGTAAAAAACAAATGCTTCATTTACCCCAAAGCACAGATGTGTTTCTGTGCATCAGAAAATAACAACAATATTAAAAGGGAGGGCGGTAGACCGAAAACTACATACCAACAAGTCTGAGCCTTTAATAGGAGAATTGTGTCTAAATGAGGCTGGGAACACTGCATTTTCTCAGTGTCTTATGTGAGGAGCCACAAATATACTTTTTTCTACTGCTGTGAGAGAGAGAAAGAGAGAGAGAGAGAGAGAGAGAGAGAGAGAGAGAGAGAGAGAGAGAGCAGCTGAAGCAAAAAAGACAAAATTTAGTGAGTGAATGAGCGGCAGAGGGTTTTTATGTGTATGGCTGCTCACTGTCATCTCTGTTTATCATAGTGCTCTCATACACACTTTAGTGCTCCAGGGAGATTAAAATAAGGGAACCCTCAGACTGAAAGAAGTTTGTGTTTGTGTGTAACACTATTAAATTACATTCTCAAGCTCCATGTTCTTCTATGCTATATTACAAAGTCTATTTAATCAAACTGTCAGCACACAGCACAAGACTAGAGGCATGCAACCCTTTTTTTGCCTTATGGAATTGAAGTAATAGCTGCTTATACCCCAGAGACGCGTCTTTACATCAACATATGTGATCATCTGACAAAGGCAACAGACAACCAGGGTCCCAAAAGACGGAAAGACTACAGGAGAACACATGAGAAGCAGTGTGTGTTACAGTTAACTAAATGTGTATGATCATAAATCGCATCAGTAAGAACGTCTCCTGTGGTGCATTACAGCTGACACTCCAGGACCGGGAGCACAGCATGGAGTCATGTGGAAATGGATGGTGTAGAATTTTAGCTAACCTCTGGAGATCCGCCTGTCAGTCATATCATATTACATATGCTACCGTTTACTGCACATGCATTAATGCATACGACACCCAACCTTCCAGAAACAAGTGTAGTGAGTTAAACAAGTGTTATTTGATAATTAAAAAAATTAAACCAACCCCCAATATACAGTATATAGATAAAACTTATGGTATACCTGATCCTCACATCTAGTTTTCGTCCCATGCGTATTTCTCATTTAGCCACGAAATGTTTAGCGAGTTTAGCAAAAAAGTTGGGGAGGAGGTCTACCACGAAACGGGTTTAAAGTCAGGGCAGAACACCTCAATTACAGCATGTCATGTCTTTATGGGGCTCAGGAGCTTTGTGCACAGGGGCATAGTCAGTGTTTGACTCTCTTAGTTCCAGTAAGGGAAACCTAAAATGCTACAGCATATACAGACATCCCAGTCACTTGTGTGCTTTCAACCTGGTGGCATCATTTTCAGGAAGTCCACTTATGGGTGTGTTGTTAGGGTGTCCAGAAATCTTTGGCAATACAATTATTCTTTGTGCAGTTTATGCTCAGTAAAAACAATTCCTGTATATAAGACTTTCTATAGGCAGATAATTAGCATTAATTTTGATTTTACAGAAGTATGTCTATAGATAAGTTTTATAGTGATCCTCTCATAGACAGTAGTGGTTAAATACAACTATATTTAAGATATTTTCCCTTTTCGCAGAATATCTACAGAACTAGATTACAGACACAAAGGCCAGAACTGGAATTATAACCTCCCCACCTCAAAAACTGATAAAAAAACAAGATAGACCCACCGACAGCAAGAGACTTACACTAAAGTGCTGCACAGGTAGTTCATCTCTAAAAAAGGTTGAAGAGCTTAAATTAAGGCTAATTATACTGACACTAACATACATAACTTACACACTCAGAGAATTTGTGCATTCTTGCAAAGTCATACAAGATGCCTTAAGATACACTACAGCACACAAACAAACAAAGAAATACCAATATTCACTACTGGTACCCAAAATAAACGTGAAATGTGTTAATCAGTGAACAATTAAGCGTCATACTGTTATATGGATGCAGAAATACACAGAATTGAAATGCCTAATAAAAATATTTAATCAAGGATTATAAGGATCCTAACTCCTAGACATATAAGCATTTCTGGAGAATTTTGCGGCAGGGTGAAAGGTTGAGACAATTATAAGGGTCCCCCACAAAATACAGCCGTTATACTATATAGACCAAGATTCTGTAAATAATTATTATATTATATTGAGTCGTATGCCGGAGATTTTAATGAAAACCAAGTTTTTTTTAAATATCTGTTTTTCACCTCTCCCTAAAATAGTTTAGTCGAACGTAGAGCACTCAGTCAGTGATAAACATCCGAGAGACTCAAATACATAGAGCCAATCAGTGTTGAACTAGGTAGAAGAGTAGGAGACTGATTGATTGGAAATGAAATGAAATCATGAATCAGGGTACCAGAAACGGCATAAGAAGGAGAGGGGGGCCAGAAGAGCTGCTGTAGCCCAGTTCGATAAATACACTGTTTACAAGGGAGAACTGCCAGGGGAAGTACTGTAATTTTTTTCATTAAGGGCCTTCATCACCATAGACTCGTCCCGTCTCGTCTCAATTCAATTCAATTTAGGTTCATTTATATAGCACTTTTAAACAATGGGTATTGTGTTAAAGCAGCTTTACAGAACAAGATGCAAGTAAGAATGCAAATCAACCCAAATATTTTCAAAAATATCCCGTGAGCATGTCTTGGGAAACAGTGGCAAGGAAAAACTACCTTAGATGGTGCAACGAAGAAACCTTGAGAGGCACCAGATTCAAAAGGGAACCCATCCTTATTTGGGTGCATGTCACAACGCATATTATATAAAGTGCTAATACATATAAAAGTGACATTGTGCTACACACCTGCCTGCTGATGACGTATTTAATTACGAGAAAACACTCAACACTGGTTTTAAATGGAGATATTTATATTTGTTCTTAAATATATTATGCAATAAAAATTATCTTTATTAAAAAATAAGTAATTTAAATGGTTTAATTTTCTTTTACACTTGATTGCATTCTTGTTTAATTTTTGAATTATATTACACTGATGGGAAACTATGCAATTGCTGGGCTTTTTTAAAAATAATTTTATTATTTAATAATTTGTTATTTTGTAAGGAACCCCTATAAGATTGTAAAATATATAGACATAGGGTGGTGAGGGGGGCAAAAATATCATATATTTTTTACATTTGTGTGTTCCTGTTTAAGTGGCAATAGAAACTTAAATCAAATAAGTAGCCCAATAAATATTGTTTGCATACAAATAAAAAAAAGGTTACACATTCAGATAAAGCCAGACATTTCATTTCTATTTGCTGTACATGCAACTCTACTGTGTTCTACCCATTATTGTTTTTTCACTCTGTTTATTTTACGAAGTAAACTGAGGTGCAAACAAATGACAGCACAGCATGTAAAATACTCTTGCGGAATTGTTCTATAACAGGTCTTCAACTACACATGCTTACGACAGAAAATATTTGATATTTGTTCAAAATTACCATTCGTTGTGAGAAAACAGTGTGTTTATGGTTCCAATTTTTCCATTTTGACCTTTAAAACTTATTATGGCCCACTGGTCTATTTAAAACAACCTGATTTATGAACACAGCACAGAATATGAAATGTATAAGTATGGACTATAACTTGTATTTGTGTTATAATTTTTTAAATTATGTATATTACATACCTTTTTTTCAGCACAAATTTGTGTGCGTTTATATTCTTTAGTTGTAACCATAATTTTGATATTTTAATTTATTTTATTTAGTAAATTAGTGTAAAATGTACTGACGAATCCACACAAATCAAATGCATTTATCCCTGAAAAAAAAGTGAGGAAAAAACAGACAGAGATCTCACATCAGTGAATGCAGTTACTAATTTTTGCTTTCTGAAGATTTTATCTAATTCTTAAATGCATTATACATTATTTCTGTTTGTACGGTGTGTTGTAAGTAATATGAGAGAGAGAGGTAGAGATGAAGGGCAAAAGAAAGGAAACAGAAAAAAACCAATGCACAAGCTTTGATTTAAGCAGCGTGATAATCCTGAGCAGTGGCTGTTAACGCGGTGTGTGCGCTGAATGTGAACACATCCTATATGGCCGCCTGTTAATGCATTTTTTTTCCTAATGCAGGTTGATAAGTCCAGTTCCCAGGCCTGTGCTAGAGCCTTTATCCATGTCTACAGGCACTCTGGATAGCAGTGAAACTGAGTAGGCGCTTTTCAAAACGTAGTACGAAGGCCAAACACTCCAGCGTGCCAGAACAGCACAAACCCATTTCTGTTCACCAACAAACATGTTATGTAAAACAGCATGGTGATTGGAGCTAAGGAAACTGCCAGCACTGCTCAATATTGTTGCTTTCTAATTGCCACAGGTCTACGTGCATCTCTGGCATGTCAGGATGTGTGTAAGTGTATGTGTAAGAGAGAAAGAGAGCAAGATAGAGAAAGCTAAACTGAGAGGAAGAGAGAGTGAGAGTCATTATCCAAGTATGTGTGGATAGAAAAAGTAAACAGTCAGATTCTCCACCCCACTGCTCCACTACTTAATGGATGGAACAAAACAATTATGGCAGCTCCCATATGACAGCGTTCAGGATTATGAGCAGTAATTAGTAAAATAAAATTACTAGAAGAAAGAGAGGATGTGTTAGTAAACTTCAAATGAATTCTAATGCAGTAAGTAAATACCTACCACAAAGGAGACACAGGTTAGAGACCCATTTATAGCACAGTGTTTAACAGTTATGTCATAACTTTATTTCATTGCTGATTTAATCATTAAACGCTTTTAATAGATGGAGTTCTTCCATACTCCATCGGGGGATTTATTTTGTTTTGTATAGCCAGAATGAAATATCAAATTATTGGGTTATAACTACAAAGCTTAAACTGCTGCTACTGCTTAAGCTTTGTAATGTTTATCTATTTTAATACAATAATAATATTAGAATTAAAATTAAATAAAAACTTAAGCCTGTCTCACTAGAATATGTTCCCAATGAGTAACAATCAATGTGCATGAAAATTAGCATTTTTAACAATTGCTCATTAAAAAAAGGGATATACATAATTTTCATCAGCATAAACATCTTAATAATGAAAATATATAATGTGTGTTTCACATTCAATATAAACTACTGGGTTTAATTTGCATTTCTTTTGAGTACCAAATATGCAAAACAGAATCAATTCATCTCCTTGCAATGCTACACTAAACAAAACTTGTGTTGGGTTTTGGTTTATTTTTAATAGATTTTTTTTTGCCAAAAATTCATAAAGGATTAATTCATTCATTAACTTTCAAATAAAGTGTATCGAAAGGAGAGAAAAGAGAGAGAAAGATTGTTTGTATTGGTCAATGTGTGTTTAGTCTGTATATTTTTAGTTTGTTCTCCAAAAATCACAAATGGAAAAAAATTGTGATTTATGAAAGTGTAAACAATCTACCTTGTTCATGTTCATAACAGCCAAGACTCTTTTTCATGTACAGCTAAGGTCTTAAGTTTAATAATGAATAATAAATAAAATACATGGGATCATTAAAATTGCAGGGTTTTTTTGTTGTTCCGGCATTAATGAGCTGATGTATATACAGTCATGTGAAAAAATTAGGACACCCTATAAAAGCCTGTCTTTTTTCAACATATTTGGACATATGGATATTTAATATTAATTTAAAGCAGTACTGAGAGATTTAAGTAATATAACTAAACCATTAAAACTGAAGAAAATACTTCCTGTAAAATCTACTTTGAAAAAGAACATTTTTTGGTGAAGAATAAATTGGGACATCCTAACATTTATTCCCACTTAAAATGACTAAAATCACACAAATTGTATCACATCAGGTGCACATAACTACTATGCACAGAACACTATTCTTTTTCTTTTCTTTTCGGCTGTTCCCTTTTAGGAGTCACCACAGCGAATCATCGGTCTTCACCTAACCCTATTCGCTACATCCTCTTCCATATAATAATATATATCCATATACCTCCTTTTTAATCTTCCTCTTTGCCTTCTGCCTGGTAGCTTCATTTCTAACATCCTGATACCAATACATTCACTTTCCCTCCTCTGTACATGTCCAAACCCTCAATCTGGCTTCCATGTCTTTCTCCCCAAAACATCTAACATGAGCCGTCCCCCTGATGAACTTGTTCCTAATCCTGTCCAACCTCGTCACTTTCAAAGAAAACCTTAACTAAACCTTAAAAATCTTCAGCTCTGCTACTTCCAGCTCTGTTACCTGTTTCTTTCTCAGTGCCACTGTCTCTAAACCATACATCATAGCTGGTCTAATGATTAGAACATTGTTATTCAGCTTTCTAAAGGAGGCTGGCCCTATTTAAACCTCAGACATTTAGTTTGGTGTGCTCTTGACTGTTGAAGTGATAGTGCACCCCATGGTGAGATTAAAAATCTGTATAAGCCTTGAGCAAGAAGGTTGTAGCTGCTTATAAGTCTGGAAAGGGATTTAATATTTAGATTTTTCAATCAGCCATTCCACTGTCCGCAAAATAGTCTATAGAGGAAAACATTCAATACAACTGACAACATACCCAGGTATAGCCGTCCAAGCATGTTCACCCTGACAGCAGACCGCAAGATGCTAAAAACCCTAAAGTGTCATCACGAGGCCTACAGCAGGCTTTTGCTACTGTTGATGTAAAAGTGCATGACTCCACAATCAGAAAGAGACTACACTAGTTTAACTTTCATGGGAGGTGTGCAAAGAAAAAAATCTTCGCTCTCTAAAAACATGAAGGTCCGAGTAAAGTTTGACAAAGACCTGGAGTTCTGGAGTAATGTTTTTTAGACAGTCCAAAAACAAATTATTTTGACACTGCAACAAAAGACAGTTTAGTGTAAACTAAATGCAGCATTCCAGGAAAAGAACCTCATACCAACTGTGAAACATGAAAGTGGAAGTGTCCTGATTTGGGGATGCCTTGCTGTAGCAGGACCTGAACAGCTCACCATCATAGAATTCACCACGAATTCTACCATGTATTAGAGGGTGCTCAAGGAACATTTGAGACCATCTGTAAAAAAGTTAAAGCTGAAGCAGAACTGAACTGGCTGAAACTAAGAAATAGAGAGTCCTGGAATGGCAGAGTCAAAGCCCAGATCTGAATCGCATTGAGATGCTGTGGGGCGACCTGAAAATGGCTGTACATGTAAAAAAAACCTTAGCATCTTACAGCTGAAAGAATTTCACATTGACGAATGAGACAAATTTTCCTCGGACTAATGTCAGAGACTGGTAGATGACTACAAGATGGGTTTCACTGAAGTTATTTCAGCCAAAGGGGGTAACACTAGCTATTAAGGGGTAAGGTGACCTAACTTTCCTCAGTTAGAATACACATTTTTGTTAAAATCTTTCATTTAATGAGTAAACTGTTCATTTTTGTTGTTTACCTGCAATTAAGTCACTTTCTTTTCCAGAGAAAAATTAAAACAAGATTAGCTATTGATATGTTAAATTTTTTTTAAAAATAACTAAATATTTAATGGGGTGTCCTAAATTTTTAACATGACTGTATCAGATACTGTATAATTCCTTAGAAAAGATACCAACTGAATTTCAAAAGTTTACATTTACATTTACAGTATTTGGCAGACGCCCTTATCCAGAGCGATTTACATTTATCTATTTTATACAACTGAGAAATTAGGGGTTAGGGGCCTTGCCCAGGGGCCTAACAGTGATAGCCTGGTGAAGCTGAGAATTGAACCCACAACCTTCAGGTTGGTAGGCCAAACACCTTAACCATAAGCCACCACTTCCACGGCTCTACGAACTAATTACTAGTTCCTTGTTCGCCCTTAACAGCTGTGCCCGCTGCTTTATAGAAAGTTTTATCATTCTGTTTAATTTTACAGCAATTTTAATTGCTTTTACCATCTATCTTTTGTCTGCTTTTGCCTGGGGCCCTAATCTATTTATAGTTTTGTGGGTCTGACAAAAAGTTCAAACGAGCTAAAGGTCAGTTTCTTCATTTAGTTTTAAGATACAATTTTTGTAGATTTTTTTTTTGTCAGATTACTTACAAGACACTTTTTCTTTCTTTCTGAAGTAAAAACACCTGCTTCAAAATAATACTCTCTGGAGGTTGCAGAGCATAAAATTTCTATACCCAACATGCAATTTTGAGATTTATTTTACTGGAATCCGTGTGCAGAATCTAACACTGCCGATGTGTGTAATCAATAAAGCATATTGCTCCCCTCAGATCCAAACCTCTTGACCTTGTCCTGTTCCGCTACTGTTCTGCTACTATGTAATATGATCAGATCATTGATGCGCAGCTCATCTTCCAGCAAGTCTCATTTTTGCTTTCCCTGTACTTGACCGTCTACATAGGAGACAAATGGAAAAAATAGGCTCATATCTAAAGAGAAAGATGTGTTCATTGCTGAAAGATTTTTTTCTGATGTGCTTACTGCTAGTTCTGGCCTTGAGGAAGCCTCAGTCTAAGCTTTGAGCTTTATAGGAGGCTGGTAGAGATACACACAAGACTGTGACCCAGCAGGATGCTTCAATGTCTCCACTGCATGCTTTAGAATCCAATAATCCCTTCATTGTTTGTTATACTTGCAATATTTTGTATCTTGTTTAAGCAAATAGTCTGATGCTGACTGTGGTTTATGATGGTTTATCTAAACCCATTTAAAGCCATCTAAACCCAAACATAAACTCCACTATGATAATCTAATTAAATCAATTTTACAATTCTTTCACATTCTTGTATTAAGGATTATGAACTTAAACATGTTATATTAACCAAACCTTATGTTTTATATCGAATGTTAATACAGACATATAAAAATGCATTCATATACTTATAAATGGAAGCTTGGAAATATAGTTGTCCGTTTATGCAGTTTGTAATGCTTAGATAGTTTTATTGAAGAATTTAACACAAATAATTGTTAGTTTCTCTTTTTATTTGGCAGGCTTTTGTACATCGAATGTTTAAAAAAGGCAAAAATTGGTTTTTTTTTTCTAATTCAAGACAATAAAATGTAAAGTTATTTATTAAAAAGTGTAAAATAAAAAAATACTTTTTAACAATCTCTTCATCTACCAGGGAAATGACATATATTTGAATATGTATGAGCCTTGACTATGTTTCAAATTTTATATAAGTAGCCCAGATGTCCTTAGGGCTTTTGTCAATGACACGGCATTCTGATTTAAGTGTAGGTTTTGTTAGAGCTCAATGGCTATTTATTAGAGCTGTAATTTTCTTGTCCAGTCTCAGTCTTAAAAAAGCAACCACAAATATAAAAGCAGATATTAGCTGACAATACAGCTAACTATATTTACATATAACTGTTAGTTAACTCTGTATATACTCATTTGTCACTACAAACTCCTGTTCATTCAGACAGTTATTTTTCAATCGACAATCACATCAATCTACTGTATTTACAATCAAATAACTCAATGAATGTACTGAATTCAGATGTGTACATTGGTTTTATTTTTTAGTAGTTTATGCTTAAGCATTAAACAAAATTTAACGCAGAATTATTAATTTACATTTAATAGGCAAGAAGTGAATATAACTAGTGCCATAAGAAAATTGTTACTTTAAAAACTTATTTTTCCATTAACAAAATAGCTGTTTTATTGGCAAAAAAAGAAAAGAAATACTATGCTAATATATGAACATAGCAAACATTTTAAACACACACACCTAAAAGAAAAACAGTGTCTACAGTGTAAAATTTAGCACCACTTATTCAGTACCCAAATGTTAAAAAGGCCATAGGATGTGACTAGCATCTTTACAAATTGTTTAACCTGAAATGTGTTTCTGAAGTGTGTGTACACAAACACCCTATAATGACAATACACCCAGTAGTTTTTTTTGCTGTTTTGTTTTTTTCTTGTTAAATAATTTACCTTTTATCCAAAACAAAAACTACATGAAGTCACATGAACCAGGGCCGCTCCCACGATTGTTGACTGACACTGGTGTTTTAGCATAGACCCGCCCCAAACAGTGTTGCCAGATTGGGTGTGTACCTGCCAAATTGGGCTTTTTTTGGGCACGTCCCTGAAGAAAAATGCATCGGGCTGGTAGTAGTTTAAACACTACACATTTTGGCCTAGTATTTTTATTAAATTGGTAACCCTAGCCAAAAGCTTTGAGAGGTTGCTCAGCCAGTCAAAACAGTTCTGTGAGGTAATAATATCAAACCACTTTGGTGAAAGACTTTGGCTAAGTCATTTTTTATACACGAAAAAAAGGTTAGTGACTATGTAAAATCAGTAATTATGTCTATGTTGTAATGCCGCTTTTTTTGTTGTCTGTCTGTCTGTAGCTACAATTCCATCCAAACATGCAACTCAAACTTTTGCCCAAAACTGGAATACTATATAAAACATTTGCAAATAAAGCATTTTTTTATCCAACAAGTCAATGAGAACAAAATAGTCACTTCCTGATAACTTTTGGTGTTTTTTTTAAGTATAATATATTACTTGCATCTCCAAAATCCCAGGCTGGCATGTGGATATAGGCAAACTAGGCAGCGTAGGTCAGCAGAATAGTCAGGACAGTGAGAGAGAGGGAAGTGTACATGTGCACAAGAGAAAGGTGTCCCCCCACTTTTTTTTTCTTTTATTTATTTATTCATTCATTTTGGTCATTTATTAAGAAGTGTCCATGATATTAGGTATTCTAAAACTAAATTAACTCTCTGTCATGGTATTCAGTAGTGCCACTCCTAGAGGGGAACATGGCAATGTCCCCACCACATCATATAGTACTTATACTTAATTAATCCCAGCATAATAATGCTACAGATGCACAGGCCAAACAGTTTTGGCACAAGAATAAAACTCTGTATTTGGTTGTCTCTGTCCTTATTTCTTTGGGGTTTCTGTGGATGACTTGAAAATGCGGCTTTATTTTTCCATCGCCGCGCAACTAGCAGCTGTGTATATATTACGCCAGCTTTAGAAATTGTGGGGAATGGATTTAAATGGACAAAATGCCTTAATGCAGCTAGGACAGCTAAGTTTTAATCACACAATAGACTACAATTAATTAATTTAACAGCAGTGCGCTATCAATTTCTTACACACACACACACACACACAAACACACAAACAAACAAACACAAAAAAATCACTCTACACTACACGGCTGTGTACATGAACATGTAAAACTGTATTGCACATGCGACATATATGTGACAAACACTGAAAAAAATAACCTATTTGGGCTGCAACAAAAAGCATTTCAGTGCTGTTTTGTTCTATTGTTTTAGCTAAACAATGGAAACAAAATAATACAGCATACTTACGTTTAAACTAAAATGTAAAACAAAATTATCAGAAAACCTACAGTTGAGGTTTTACAGAGAGGAGGTGAAACAGCTAACAGCCTGGTGTAACGCCAATAACCTGTCTCTGAACGTCGACAAGACTAAAGAGATAGTTGTTGACTTCAGAAAAGCAAAAGAGCGACCATTCTCCGCTGAACATCGACAGATCCTCAGTAGAGATCGTCATGGACACTTCCCTCCATAAACGACATCTACACCACACGCTGCATCCGCAAAGCTAAGAGCATTGTGGAGGACCCCACACACCCCTCACTCTTCACACTCCTGCCCTCTGGGAAAAGATACCGTAGCATTCAGGCCCTCACAACCCGAATGTGTAACAGTTTCTTTCCTCAAGCCATCAGGCTGCTCAACACACTAAACTAAACCACCTCAACTTACACACACACACAACAATATTTCTGTTTAATTGCACATACCTGCCTTACCTGCACATTTTACAATCTGGTTGGCGCTATTGAATGTTCTGTACAGCGTTATGTTCTGTTCTCTATTGTCTTTTTTACACTGTTTTTTATAGACTTTTTATTAAGACCCCAAATTTTCATATTACCTTGTGGGAAAATTTGCATCCCACAGCACCTTTAAAAAAACCCAGACACATTTTAAAGAACAAAAAGTTTTCTTTAGTCAGTGTTTTTAAAATCCAGTCTAAAACTGAATCCTCCACACAGCCCCGAAAGCAAAGCGAAAATAACAGAATGGGTAGATTGTTGATTCATGCGCCAGGTTTAAAATAATTATATTTCCCACTTGCTTAGGTAGCGGCAAAGCTGAAGAGATAAACAAGACAATGCTGCATAGAGTCACGAACAGCCTCACACAGATGAACAAACAGAGTCCAGAATCAAGTCTGCATGATTGATATTAATGTAGTTGCCTCACTGAGTTCAGGCTTTTGGCATGTGTGTACTGTGCTGGATAGACTATAACCAGTAAATCAACTGGCAGTTAAGCTTTGGTAATGTTGCATTAAATGAATGAGTTGATCTTATATAGCAGTAAGCCAGGATCAGCACCCGCTGTGTATGAAAGAGAAATAATTCAATTAAGTAAGGTGTTAATGGGCAGCAAACTGGTAAAACAATTTATAAATTGTTTTTTTTTTCCTTTTTTTGTCTTTTGTGGGTTTTTTTTAAACAAACCCATAACGCAATGAAAAACCTCTGGAATGTATAGCCCGCATCATTCTGTTCTAAGTAGCATCATGGTAGTAGTGTACAAGAAAAAAACTATTAGCACTTCAAAAGAGAACAAAGCAGGGATGAGGCACAGGAAAAAAATGATCAACTACTGAAAAATTTAATTTTAAATAGCAAAGACATTTAGGACGTCAAAGAAATAGGGTGAAGTATTAGGGCATGGCATCAGTGTGAACCAGGCAGACTCAGGGCCCTGAGCTGAAGTGAAAGACAGCAAAGGGAAAGTCATTACACAGCTGACCTGAGTGCCTTTGGCTGTCTCTACCCCAAGCTAAAACCCTCTCTGAACGTCTGTTGCCGTTTACTAATTTATATCTCTGCATGCGAAAGCCCTCTGGTGATCGAAGGGTAAGTCGAAAGCACCTTGTTCTTCTCCTTTTTTCTTTAAAAATTTATCAAATTTGGATTTGCTGTTTGACGAGTGGTTCCTACTGCTTTCTTTTTATCAATGCAAGGCAAACGCTCTAAAATTGTTGGTCTTGGTCACGCATTAAGTACTGGCACTTTAATTGACCTGATTAAAACAGCCAACCAGAATTGCTGTAAAATTGCTGCTTGACATTGAACTGAATAAACAATCACCTATGGAAGTTTTACCAGGTTGAAGTGAGGTGAAGTAAGTCTGCTGTCTTAATGTGACAAAAATATTTATTAAGGTTTGCATAAACACGTTAATGTTCAGGTTTATATTTCTATTTACCAGAAACAAAACAAAGGACTTACATATACTTATTAAAAAGTCAGTTCCGATTCCATCAATAAAAGAGAATGACACTGTACTAATACATTTTTTTCTCCATGTCGATGTCAATATGGCTGTCATGACCCAAAACAACAATGGATGGACAGCAAAAAAGAGGACTATGTTCAGTAAAGAGACAGAGAAAACTACTTGAGCTGTTCAAGTTTATTTAGGACGGAGATTCAGATAAATATGGAGGTCGTCTAACCAAATTTAAAAAAAAGGCATATTATAAGTCAGATGCTGTTATGAATGTAAACAGTCAAGATATACAGATATGATCTGCACAAAAATCTGATTGTATAATAAGCAAAACAGCTACCTACTTTTTTTTGGGAGGACCAATGAGAACAAGACCAGCATGACAATAAAAAATAACATTTCCTTGTACATTATATACAATTGAGTAGTGGTGATGTGTTTTCTATTAATGTGCGCATATAATGTATGCTTTGTTTGGTTTTAGTTTTATTGTTAACCTTGAGCTAAATAATATCGCTATTGGATTATTAGACAACCCCCCCCCCCCTCCTTTCGCCGGTAGCGTCATTCAGAGACACAGGCATCAAATGAAGAGCCAAGCAAGCAGCTCTCTTAATCCAGTTAAATGCTCGTAATCAGATGGTGCTGTACTGGTGTGTAGAGCGGCCAGACCACCTGCTGGGACCTGCTGGAGAAGATGCAAAAGAAAAAACAGAGGGACAAGACGTACAGCTGCACACTTCACCTTGCCAAGCACATACTAAAGGGAAATGTCTGCTTGTCCTAAACAGCCTACACACTTTTAACCTGGAAGCAGGGATTGCACCATGCATACCAGACATTTCTAAAGGACGTGGCACTGAATTACTATTAAGCTCTAGTATACACAGCTTTGACTTTTATCAGTGAATAGATTTGCCGTGAGTTAAGATGTTAATATTTAAGATGGCAGTTAAACCAGTGCCTTTGGTGCAATAATAATTTTTTTTTAACAAAAGACCATTTGATACAGAATGTGCAGATTAAAAATAACTGGAAAACAACAAGTTCACAGACTGATAATGGCATCATTAACAAAAAATCTGAAAATCCTGAGTATTAGTTATGACTAAAATGTTACATTTAGCTCATACCTTGGCGGTTGAGTGTTAAGGGCTTTTCTCAGCTTTGGCATCTTGGTGGTCCTGGGAATTGGACCTATGTTCTTTTGATCAGCAGTTTAACACTTGAGCCACACCAGTGATCTGCCCCTTTTCCCATTCTCCCACTTTCTCTCATTTAAGTCACAGTGACACCAGCCAGTCTTGGGCTTCTGTGACTTACAGAAAAGAGGGGAGCTAAAATTTCCCAGTGACTCAATATCAGCAGCAGTTTAAAAACCCTCCTGTTAACTTGGCAAAAGGTATATGCTTTACAAAAGCTATATGCTTTCATATTTCTGTATCTTATTTAAATGAAAATTATACAGATTTAAATGTTGCTGAAAAAAGGCTGCCACAATGATTCGTTTTGATTTCTGATATATTGTCTAATTTTACCCATCGACCTGTGTTAACTTTCAGTTATACAGATACATACAGAAAAGTACTTACAGATGTATAGCAGGTTTGCCCAGATTTTTCATTTAACAGCAACTAGAGCAAAAAAAAAGCAATGATGTATGTCTTTGCTTAGACAAAATAAGAGCCTAGAAATGATGATCACAAAGTCATCATTAAGGACAGTAATTGTCCTTTATTTGGAGCCTGGTACCTGGAATCAAAACAATACAGCTTCTTAACTGAATTTAGTCAACATTTCTATAGTTGACTAAAAAAGCGATAGAAATTAACCAGAAAAACCGCAATTCACTTGTGATCGAAGGTAAGCTATAGCTTAAAAGTGCGTATATTCGTCCTGTTCTAAACATTAGGAATTGCCCAAATGTTCAAAAAAGCTTATGTTGCTGCATAAGCAGAATATTAATCTTGGCAACATGTTCTCAGAAAAATCAACCTTAAAACCTGATTTTGATAGAAACCTTACAAATTATTAAAAATAACTCTAAGAATATTTTTTATTGAGATTTAAAGTACTAATGAATATATCATTTCATCTATGCTGATTAATAAATAGTTTAAGGCTTTAAAATGTCTGAGACACTAATAAAAGTCCTGGCAACACATCTGCATTCATGAAGAATGAAAGAAATCATGAATATGCATTATTGAAGTACACCTTCTACCAACCTCTTTTCTTCACTATCCTGGTTACTGTATGATATTACTATTTAAAATATTACCAAAAAATCTGAGGAAATATGGCTTTACATGTGTAAACTTCACACCAGCACACAGTATGAGGAAGAGACATCAGGAAAAGGGTGATGCATCAGAGGACTAAATTTAGCTTCCAAATGATGTTTACTGAAGTTGCTCATGGGTTTAGTAGTCAGGAGTAAGTGAAGGAATGGTTAAGCATTAATGGTTTTGACTGTAGGGGTTGGTGCTGATATGTCAAGCCTAACACAGGTTTCCTAAAATGAAATCCTGACCAGGAAGCCAATTAATTTGCCAATTTGAATACGGGTACTATTTTTTCACTTATTTACTTTGTAAATTGTTTTATCTATAATTTAACAGTCAAAATATACCACACAGAAAAAGTTAACAGCTGAAACATGCTTTTAAGTGCACAGATCAGTTTTTACTGCATTATTTTTTGTGGAACTGCTGCACTTTGGAACATCCCATGGGTAATGCCAATGATAATATTCAAGATTAAGCTTTGTCTTGTTGGTACTGATTAGTCCCTGTTGGGTTTTATTCTCCAAAGATACCAAACTCAGTACTATTCATTATTATTTATTTGAGGAACTGTCAAAGTTAGTAGAAATCATGCTTTTAGTTGCAGAGGGGAGCCCCCATGCCCCTCCCCCAATTTTATAAACACAGCAAACCAAGGATGACTGTCTTATATAAGGCACTGGTTCCAAAGATAATGGACAATCTATCATTATCAGTCTATAAAGATGCTCCTAACACATTCAGTGGATCATATTCCTAGACTTCCTCCTTGTGATCTTGTCAACCGGAGTGACTCTTCACGGCTGTAAAAAGCAGCTCAGGGCTGGTAAGTTGATCATGGGTCATATGACTTAATGTGTAGTTGTTGGTGTGACAGTTAATACAGTAAATGCAGGTACTGTTTGGACATGCTGTAGGAACCCCAGACAGAGTGAGCTCTTGGTGTTAAAGATGAAGATTTCTACTGTTAAGAAATTGTAGAGGATGTTTTTAAGGATTTTATTTTAAGATTTTTAGACATTTTTGGACATTACAAATAATGAATGCATGGTTTTTACACTTTTTACATGGTAATCTATGTAAGGTAAGGTTAAGCTCTCTGTCTTTCTGTAAATAAGGTTAGATAAGATTAATTTTTACCTCTACCTTCTGATTCAAACTTATACAGAAAAGTTCAATTTGGATATAAAATTTGTCTAAGGTATGGAAGCAGATTCGAAATTCACCTAATATGTTGAATATTGATGAATATGAGGTAAGAGTAGGTAGGTTCCAGTTGGATGTTTTTTTTTAGTTTTCCTGTTCAAAAGAGCTTAATTAAAGAGGGCTAAGATACTTTAAAGAGATTTGATGTTTACTCTATACTCAGCTAAAAGTGATTTTTCTAAAGCAGTCATTTGAGACTGTGTTTTTGCTGTTGCAGTCTGTCCGAGACAACAGCAGTACACCTACACAGGTTTCTCCATTTCAGTGGGCCACAGGCTTGAGGTTGTAATAGGTGGATTATTCATGCATAAGTGACTATATATAATATATATATATTATATTATATATATATATATATATATAGATAGATAGATAGATAGAGCACATTAAATCTTTGAAATATTTTACTATACTCAGGCAAGGCACATAAGCAATGAAAAAAAGGGCATGGCATATTTCCAAAGCCATCTGCCTGCACAACAGATACCTTTACTTATGACAGGAAAAAAAATTAAATGCCACTACATTGTGTGGCTGTGTGTGTTCAAGGGTGTGTGCATGTTTTTGTTTGTGCATCCTCATAAATCCTTTTAAGGGTTTGTCTCTCTTACTGTTAAATAGAACCAGCGCGTTGTGGTCTGATTATACGATTCTAAATGGCGGATTGTATACTTTCATAGCAACAAAGGGTAAAAAGCAAAGAAACAGGATGTTACGCAGAAATTCGACAAAGTGATTGAATCTCAAATTTGTACTACTATTTCAGTCATTGTTCTAATTTCATGCTAAATTTCTAAATTTCATTATTTTCTCATTTACAAATAATACATCAAACCACAGAAAGGTTTTAAAGATTGTTTTATTTTCATCAAAACATTTTCTTTATTTTCCATTTTTCCTCCTTCATCCATATTTTTCATCTCATTCTTTTTTTTTTTTAGTTTCACTGTTTCATTTCTCTAGTGAAGTGTTTACAGCTTTCTACATAAAACACTTAAAAAAAGAACATTTATTACTTTTTTGTCTAAATGTTTAAAAACTTTTCAGAACCCAGATTTAATAAACACAGCTTTGCCCCATCTTTTAGTTCTACAACTACTAGACTAATAAATATTAATATAATCTAATAAAATCTGATGTTTTTACACCAACATGCCAATGTGTAATATACTGCTCATGTGTTCACAGTGTGTGTGGTGTGTGTGTTTCTTTCACTGCATTTTAAATCAGCTTTAGTCGTGTGGGGTGCGTTTTGTCAATTGGGGTAAGTGTTACACAGACAACTGGCAAATTGTGAGACAGCCCACATGGTACTGTAATGGCTTGTTGAATTATTTTCGGTCATAAACTTGCATACAAAGCCGAAACTTGTTTCTATTCCAAATTGAATTTACAATATAGCAACATTTTATTTTTATTCTAGTCAAGTTTTTATTTCTTCAATAAGTTTTCAAAATAGATAATCTATTTTTCCCAGAAGGCCAAATGAATAGAACTGAGCTGAAATAGAATGTGAAGCTAAAAAAAGATTATTTTAGAGAAGTAAAGCATTCCACAGGCTAGGGCATGCTGTGTAATGGAAACATATCTGTGTCACAGTTCAAAACAAATCTAAAATAATTGTGTTGTTCTCAGGACAGCTCAATAGCCTTTGTCTGGAAAACCACATCTCGCCACTTATGCTACTCGTGTATCTAGGCCTATTGTGCGATATATCGAAATTTAAAATGTCATCTCTTGCTTTTAAGTGAAGGAAGAGGCATTTCAACAGAAGAATCAGCAATGAAGGATATAAATGCACAACATGTATTAGTGTTTTTCCTAAAGGTCCTCCAATAAAAGAGGACAAGGGAAGAGTGTATCCAGTGACCTTTTATCTAAAGGTCCAAACCATTGAGGCACACAGGAACAAAGACAGGAAAACACACACACTCTTACACATGCACACACTTACAAACAGCCTATGTATCGAGCCGCAATGACTCTCCCATGGCAGCCATTGTGCATCTGCACAAAGACACCAACCAGATGTTTTTTTTATGACTCATTTACTTTTGGGATGAGTCTTGCCATCTGCTGCTACAAACCACTGACATTCTACACGCTCTATGGCCCAAGGTCTTAAACTTTCTATTCATGAACCAGCTTCCTAAACATTCCCAGTGCTTATTCATCAGTTAACCTTCACGTAAATGTAATCAAAACTAAAAACTGAACCTCTTGCCAGTTTATGAATTCCAGAACATAGATTGTGTCTACATATGGAGCATCTTGGCACCAAATCTCACTCGATGCACTCAATAGGCCCTCTGGGCCAGATCAGGACCAGCTGTTATGGGCTATCGATTAGGATGCGGATAAGCTTATCTCTATGCTGCACCTAGGCTGAGGAAGTCTCCTAGGATTCCTTTCCCAGTTCAGCAAGACGGAAGGAGGAAAGAGAAATAATACATTGTCTCTTCTGATCACACCAGCATGCTGTTTAGATCAATAATCTATTGCGATTAGTGCACGACAATTATTGAAAATGTATTGTGCTTGGTTCAGTTTGCTAGGATACAATAAACTGTGTTTTTGTAAATAGAAAAACCTAAAATATGCATAATCCATGTAGATTTGTATAAAAATGTATATATTAACAGAGAAAAGCCAAAGATTACAACTTATATTAACAAATGTATTAATGAATGACACATTGCTACATTTAGCGGTCATTCCCTTACCAAAACTAACAAAGCTGAAGCTAACGAAACAAAAGAAATGAGCATGTCATTTTCACCTTCAAAACAAACTAAACTTTTTTTACAATGATGTAATATACAGCACGTTTTATTTTCGGAAACAATGCCCTTTAAAAATGCATTATGTGTTAGACTACTACAGATTATGTGGAGTGTCAAAAATTAAAGTTACATTTTATATGCTGTAACTTTAAAAACAGCAACATATAGCACCATATAGTTATTTTTTTAGAAACTGAATTTATGTCGTAGCTTATGCAATGTTTATATTTGTAATAATTAATTCCGAATTTATGCTAGAATTATTCTTTTATCTGCCTACTGATTTTATAGCACTTCTTTTTACTATTATTTACTGAATTGAAATAATAAATACATTTGCATTGTTATTCATATAAATTATTATATACTACATTAATAATATCATCTATAGCCACTCTAAATTCTTGTTTTGCTGGTATTGTAGAATCTTTCTGTCAAGCAGACAGCGTAATGAAGGCCAGGTGCCGCTCTTTTCCGACTGCATGTGCAAATGACAGCAAGCTGACTCCTAAACATGACAAGATACACAAACAGACGTGAGGCTATCAGGGTCCTGTAGTGGAGCAGGGAGAGCGAAAGAGAGAAAGTGGGAGAGCTGATATTGAAGAAAATACTGAATGTCAGATACTGAGTTAGTGAACCTCCCAAGGGCTGTGTTCCAGTGCAGCATCGTGGCTCGACAACTAGAGCGGAAAAGAAGTGCTCACCCGAGTCAAAAATATGCTTGGAGAGAAGAGAGGAGAAAAAGTTTCTTGAGCAAAAAATATCAGAAAATAGGACCTGGGTCAACTGAAAAGGGTGGCAGACTTGTTTCTTTTTTTTCTTTGTTATTTAAGAGCTGGTTTTTTTGTACATAACTGTTATATCCAGTACATTATATCATAATTAATAAACTACTTTTTATAGCAATTAATATTTGTAGCCTTTTTTTTTAAATAAACCATACATTTATTTTATTGAAATTCATGTAGGTAGGATGACAGTAGTGGACGAGGTCTCCAGTATCATAATATAAAGAACTATACACTTATTGTGTGTTACATAAAATAAAAAAAGGAAAAAAGATGATCTTAGGGATATTGTACATGTGAATCAAATACTTCCATAGATGGAAGCTAAAAAAGAACACCAAAAAAAACCCATATGTAGTAACCACGTCAAGGCTGATGTTTCTGTTACCCTGAGAGGTTCAAAACTATCTGCATTTGGCCCCTAACAGCTTGACAAAATAAGAGTGTGCTGCCTAGGCAGACACCCTATTTGAATAGCATAAATGTTAAAAAAAAATTACACTGTCAAATTACAACTGTTAACACAAATTTCCATGTAAAGGATGCAAGCAATTTTTATTTAACATTTTAATGCGAGAATGATGTTAGTAACTGTTTCAGCTGGTTGCCTATGGAACAGACAATGGCTGCAATGTAAAAAGCTTTCGTACCCACTTGATCTCTCCGGATTTCTTTTTAAGGTCTATTAAGGTCATTAAAAGACTTTGTAGATGGAGGACAGACTCACTTCAGCTTCATTAAGAGACACTAGAGAGAGGTGGCAATTAGACTCGGGTTTAAATGGCTTTTTCATGGGTGGATCTAGAGCTTTTAGTCTCCGCATCCCAGAGGGCTATTTATCAAACGCACCATATTGTACACGACACATTACAACAGTCTACCTCAGTCTAATAAAATTACTCCAGCCTTAATTTGCTTACCAGGCAATCCAACTCACTGCAAACTTCAGCAAAGAGCATTCGAGCAAAACAGAGCAATAAAGCAGCAAATAAAGAAGAAAAAAAACTTAAACGGCAGGGCAGTTTTTTGGTTTTCTCAAAAAGAAAAAGGAAAAGCTAGACTGTTGAATGAGTTGTCAGATAGACTACAAAAAGGATCTAGGCCTTCATCTCAGCACACAGATGTCAGATGAATGATTCTGAGGAGGGTGGAGTCAACTGTGCCAGGCCAAGAAGCATTCCTGTGCCAGGCCAGGAGGTCAAAGAACGACGAGATTCGCTGACCTAGTTTCAAATTATAGACTGGTAAAATTCCTTAAAAAAAAACCCTAACATTTTCTTTATACAGCTACGGGCAGGAGGATACAAAGAATGGACTGTTTGGACAAAGAGATATAGATTGAGAGAGAGACAGAAAAATCAATTAGGATTAAAGGAGTTAACCATAATTAAGGATCTCAGGAATTAATGTTTTTTAAGCCAAGACAGAACAAGTTCTTAACTCATTTCCAGCAAATGCTTTATCCTGGTCAGGGTCACAATATCGGTGAAGTGAGGTGGGAATACAGCATGGATTTTTCTTTCCATTTATTTTCTTGGATCCCTGTTTATTTTCCCTCTATAGTGCCATGTCCTCTCTCTCTTTCCCATGTATTTTTCCTTTTTTTTCTGTCTCCAAAAATAATAATCACATTTCATATTTATTTTATACTTTATAAAAAGTGGATGTGAATATTGCATTTAAAAACACAGACAATTATAAAACAAAACTAATAAGGAGTCAAACAATCTCATTTAGTTATTTAAAAGGCTGTTTAAAGAGACTTCATCCTCTAGTGTGACATCCGCCTTGTTCGATGACAAAACAGTGGACATTATCTGACACACCAAAGGATCATGATATTCAGGACCAATGTATGACCAGCAGTTAGCAAGACCCATTTGCATATTTTTCTGTGATAATATAGTTAAAAAGTTTTTTAATTAACAAAATATATAATATAGGGGTGTTACATCAAAGAACAACAAAACTTAACACTTTTATAGTGTTTTCAAAATGTTTAAACAATTATGAGACAACAACTTGTATAAACATGCAGGTGGCTTTAATGGGGGCTTCAGAAACAAAACCCTGAAGTCTTTCTACTAATTAAAGTTTTTGTAAAATTGCCCAATTTATAATTAGGATATTATACACACCTGGTTTTTAGTGAAAATGTATCAAGTTTCTATGTTTTTAAAAATATATGAATGATAAAAATACCAGTTACTTAAACAGACACTTGTAAATATATGTCGGAGGTATTTCTTAAGTTATGGATCGAAAATAAAATAAAATGTAATAACAAAGCAATTTTTATTACAACTGGCCTGATGATGGATTTTATTGTTGCTTGTCTGTCTGTAATAACCATATTAAAATGTAAATATTCAGACTTCCCCAAAAAGCATGTTTTAGCCGCTTTTTATTTCTTAGTACCTCTTTGTCTGTGTGTTCTTTTTCTCATTTAGCACTTGTGGAGTAAGAACCAGGAGAGATTGTGGGAGGGATAATAAATTGGTGTTAGGAGCGAGAACAGAGATAATTGTGAATAGCTGTAACTGAGGAGAGTCAGGGAACATTGAGTTTAGTATTAGTATTTAGGCTCTGACCATGCCAAAGTTTCCAGTTAAGGCACTCTGTTTTTTTCTGTTTTGGTCAACTAATTAGAACCTATACAGTCCCTGTGTCTGAGCTTACGATACTATAAAAACACCAGCGTCCTTGAACATAGTGAATCGGTGCTACGAGACCTTCTCAACTCTCTGAAAGTGGCTAAATATTTACTAGAAACAATATACCAGCTATTCTGAAAGTTGTTTTCTTTAGTTTTACATTTTATGTCATGAAAAATCATCTTTAATAAAAGCAAACAAAATGCTGAGGTTTTGTACAACACCTGACATGTTAGCATACCTGTGGCATTTAAGCGTTACACTTTTTCCTCCAAGACCCACTGAGCAAATCAATGTATTGCTTTCTGTCTTGCCATTGGAGCCACTGATGATGAGTGACGATGAAAGAAAAAATGCACCGTTATTTTTCAACAATTAATCGTGGATCACCACTATAACCCTTGTGCACTGTTCAATATATAGTGGCTTTGTAATCAAAATGCTTCTTTTTAATCACAGTCAATGGAGCAAAAACATTTACGAACAGTAGCTGAGAAAGAATAAATGTGAATCTTATGCTGCAAAAAAACTAACAATACATCAAAGTCAATGCTCTTGCTAATTGTTAATGTTTACCATGTCCAAGACTGTGATAAAAGGTTTAAAAAAAACAGCCCACAAATCACATTTTATACTGAAAATGTCATTTTGTGTGTTTTTTCCAACTCACTAGTGTCATCTATAAAATTGGCAATTAAATAATTAAAAACCTGGATTCTTTAAACAATGTCATGACTCAGCCAATGTCATCTCTGTGCACTGCATAATTAGTACGCATGACTTTGTCTCAAAGTTTTCTATAGTTAAAAAATTTACCTAATTAAACAGCTAATGGATTTTCCTAATACAATTTAATCAGTATATTCCATAGTTTGTGCTACTAGCTGCAAAACTGATACATGATCCTGACAGCACCTTGCCCTTTTACTGGTACAGAAAGGCTAGAATCTTTCTGTCTGATTGGCTCTGACCGCATCAGCCCTGTACACTAACCCAAGCATGACCATAATTATAGTTGTAATTCTATTTTTTGAACAAAGCATGTTTATTTTCATTGGAAGATTCAGTTTTGAATGTCACCTAGGAAGGGATAAAAATATATCCCCTGTCATTGACAGTGTCATAGATGATGCATTGAATATAGCCATCATTTTGCAGTCATTACTTAAGAAAAAAGATGCTATAAAATACATCACTGTCAGAGATAAAACTGACTTAACTGATTAACCACAGATTGTAAAATGACCAGAACAGGTCTTGTCATTATTCCATGCATAGACCAGGCAACTTTTCATAGTGAAACCCAAATAATGTGTAAAGAATTTATTCTTTGGCTTGTATTTATTTTGTTAAACAACTGAAATATTACAGATTTACTCTATGCTCACTGAGAAATGTTTGAACTGGATGACGGTGCAAGATATGCATTAAACTTGAATGGCAGGCACTTACATAAACTCCAACATGATTAGATGCTATGGTTTCAAATATATAACTATAATTTGTGGCTGTTTTTTTTTTTTTTTATTACAAAAAATAATAAGACACAGTTGCACAGGTCATAAAAAACATGGGGAAGACTGGCCATAATCACAGTCAGGGACGCTAGTTTAAGGGAGTGGTCGCAAACCAGAAAAAGTATTGAAAGTAAAAGGGAATTTAAAAAATGAAGAAAGGGAAGTAAGTAAATAATCAGAAAACCAAATGCAGTGATAAAAACTATGTAGGAGGTAGGAACCATACCCAGTGTTTCAAAGACATATCCTTGTGACCAACAGCAGTGATATCTGATTCCATAAAGGTGGTGCAGTCACATGCCTGGTAGTTTTGGTAGGAAAGAACAAACGAATGAATGGCAAAAGTCATGGCTGCATCTGTGTCATGCTTGCTCCAATTTAGCCAGCTGAGACTCACACGAGTGTGAAGTGAAAAATGAGGTCTTGATTAAATCTAACTTGGTGCATGCCGCAGCCAGAGAGACAGCAATGAAGAGTACTGCAGCGCAGCCTCGGACTCATTTGAGCTGGATTAATGCTAACCCAGCTGCCCTGGGGAGGAGATGACAGTCACACTGCTTCTCATTTCAGTCCCATTAGGTTAATAGGGCTCCAACCAGGATGAGTATTTTAGAGTAAAATAAAGAGAGAAAGAAGACGGATAAGGAGAACAGGGATTGGTACAGTTAGTATATTCATTTTTATATTTATGTAAGTGTGTGTGGGTCAGTGTATAATTATTACAAAAGATGAAAATTTTAAAAAGACAGTAAATAATATCTTGAAATGTTTGCTGCCAGCGGAGTAAATAAAAATATGCATAATCAAATTAGTCTAGTTAGCAAAACAGAAGTGTCAATCATCAGTTCTTGAGCTGCACTACAAAAGCTGTGAAGAAATGTTAAAAAATATAATTGGAGGACTCATGTGCATAAACACTTATTTTTAACACATCCCTGGTAGGATTTCTCAACTTGGGCTGTCACTTGCTGTGTGTGTGGCTGACGCTACACAAATGCACAAGACACTCAGATGCTATTTACACCTGATCCAGAAATGTGACACAATCTGAGTTTTAGAGACCCAGGGATTCAGGTGTAAATAATCAAAGAGCAACATTTAAATCCGATCAGGATCACACCCATGGAGCTAAGCTTATGCTGAAAACTGAACTGAGTTTGGGTATGAAAAGTATTCAACTGTTTTAAACCCTTGAGTATGGGGAGATGTGTGCTTAAAACTTATGCAATCCAATCAAAGTTGTACAAATAGGATGTTTGGTTTTTACTTGTAGATAAATGGAACAATCTTAGTAAGAAAATTGTTTACTTTCGGTGAAAACATAACATTTGGGCTATAGCTAACAAATATATGTATTGATACTGTACATTTATTAATGTAAAAGAAGGAAAAAAATAGTAAAATGTAAAACGTTAAAATATAATCAAATACTTGAACAGACAGTGAATTTAATTTTTGCATTTATTAAGTGATAATGTTTAGGCTATTGATAAAGTTACTAATCAAAGGTTACCAGTTATTTTTTTTTTTATCAGGAAGGGGATCCGACGTAAAACTTTACCAAATCTAAATATGCGAATCCGTCCTAATTTAATAACGGATCGGTCGAGGCCCGGATTAAAAACGAGCGCCACCGGTGCCATTGACCTACAGGGTGCTGATGGAAATTGGGCTACTGTTGGTCAAAGGAGGAGAGGAGGAGGAGGACGCGTTAATAGACAGAAAGAGAAAAGAAAAGGCAAGAGTGCAGGACTGTGAATAGGGATGCTGAATTTGGGGACAAATACAAGGAAAGGTGGAGAGCTGGTTGATATGATGGAGAGAAGGAAGGCATATATATTGTGTGTACAGGAGCAGGGTAGAAGGGTAGCAAGGCTCGTAGTATTGGATCGGGATTCAAGTTCAAGTTTTATCATGGTGTAGATAGAAAGAGAAATGGGGTAGGGGTGATCCTGAAAGAGGAGTTTGTGAAGAATTTTCTGGAGGTGAAAAGAGTGTCAGACATGTGTGTTGGTGAGAGGAACAGAGGTGATGAAGTGTCGGGCAGGTTTGGAGTCAGGAAAAAGAACAGTGTAGAACGGATGATAGTAGACTTTGATAAAAGGATGTAGACGAAGCGATCCAAAAGAGATTAGTGACTGTAAAGCTGTGGTCGGAGAGAGAGTAGCCAGACAGCTTAGAACGGTGGTGTGTAGGATGAAGATGTTGGTCTGGAAGAAGAAGAGATCAAGGTAGAGAAGAAAACCAAGCAGTGGAACCAGAAAAAGGAAGAATTTAGACAGGAGTTGAAACAGGCTCTTGGCGGTCAGTTAGTGTTTCTAGATGAATGGCAAACTACAGCAGAAATAATCAGGGAGACAGGAAGAAAGGTGCTAGGTGTATCATATGAAAGAAGATAAGGAGACTTGGTGGTGGTATGGTATAAGGAGACTTGGTGGTGGTATGAGCAAGTTCAGAATAGTATACAGAGGAAGGGTTTAGCCAAGAAAAAGTGGGACATGGAAAGGACTGAGAAAAGTAGACAGAAATACCAGGATTTGCGGCACAGAGTAAAGAGGGAAGTGGCTATGGTCAAGCAGAAGGCATATGATGAGTTGTACACTAGGTTAGAAGAAAAAGACTTGCACAGTTTAGCAAGGCAGAGCGATTGAGATAGGAAGGATGTGCAGCAGGTTAGGATTATTAAGGATTGAGATGGAAAGATGCTCACAAGTGAGGAGAATGTACAAAGAAGATGGAAGGAGTACTTTATGTGCATTTTACATTTACATTTGCAGCATTTGGCAGATGCCCTTATCCAGAGCGACTTACAATATTCCTTGTTATACAACTGAGCAATTGGGGGTTAGGGGCCTTGCTCGGGGGCCCAACAGTGGTGGCTTGGTTGAGCTGGGAATCAAACCCACAACCTTCGGGTTTGTAATCCAACACCTTAACCATGAACCACTTCCCCCCCACTTTTAGTGTTTATGAATGAGAAAAATGAGAGGAAGAAAAGGGTAGAAGAGGTAAACAATGTGGAGCAGGAAGTACAAAAGATTAGTATATACAAAGTTAGAATGGCTTTGAAGAGGATGAAAGGAGGAAAAGCGGTTGGTCTTGATGAGATACCGGTGTAGGTGTGGAAGTGTCTAGGAGAGGCAGCTAAACTAGATTGTTTAACAGGATTTTAGTGAGTAGGAAGATACCTGAGGTGTACTTGTGCCGATCTTTAAGAACAAGGGTGATGTGCAGAGTTGCAACAAATACAGAGAAATAAAGTTGATGAGTCATACAATGTAGGTATGGGAAGGAGTAGTGGAAGCTAGGTTAAGGAGGGTAGATATTTGTAGTAGATATTTGTGAGCAGCAGTATGGCTTTATGCCCAGAAAGAGCACTACAGATGCAGTCTTTTCTTTGAGAATGATGGAGAAGTATAGAGATGGAGAAAGCATATGACAGGGTACCAAGAGAAGAGCTGTGGTATTGTATGAGGAAATCAGAAATAGCAGAGCAGTATGTTAGGGTAGTGCAGGATATGTATGAGGGAAGCAGGACAGTAGTGAGGTGTGCAGTAGGTCAGACAGAGGAGTTCAAAGTGGAGGTGGAACTGCATCAGGGATCAGCTCTGAGCCCTTTCTTGTTTGCTGTGGTGATGGATCGGTTGACAGACGAGGTCAGGAAGGAATCTCCTTGGACAATGATGTTTGCAGATGACATTGTGATCTGTAGTGAGAGCAAGGAACAGGTGAAGGAAAATCTGGAGAGCCTGAGGTTTGCTCTGGAGAGAAGAGGAATAAAAGTCAGTCATCAGCAAGACAGAGTACATGTGTTTGAATGAAAGGAAGGGAAGTCGAACGGTGAGATTACAGGGTAAATAGGTAAAGAAGGTACAGAAGTTTAGCTACTTGGGGTCGAAAGTCCAGAGCAATGAAGAGTGTGTAAACAAGCGAGGACAGGCAGGTTGGAATGGGTGCAGAAACGTGTCAGAAGTGATGTGTGACAAAAGAATATCAGCTGGAATCAAGGGGAAGGCCTACAAGGCAGTGGTGAGGCCAGCTATGATGATTTAGAGACAGTGGAACTGAGGAAGAAACAGGTGGCAGAGCTGCAAGTAGCAGAGCTGAAGATGTTGAGGGAGAAAGACAAGGAAACCAAATTGAGGTCTTTGGACATGTGCAGAGGAGGGATAGTGAATATATTGGTAGGAGAATGTTAGAAATTAAGCTACCAGGCAAAAGGCAAAGAGGAAGACCAAAGAGGAGGTATATGGATGCGATAAACAAGGACATGACCCCTTAAAGAGAACAGCTGAAAAAAAAAGAAGAAGATCCGTTGACTCTATGCGCTGTAATTATATTTGGTTACAGCCCTACTGAAAAAGTAAAAAAAAAAAAAAAAAAAAGAAAAAAGAAATAATAAAAGAAATAAATAAGTACAAAATTGATAATTTTCAAATATTAATTTGATACTCAATCTAATGCCAAAAGCCAGTGAAAATATTTAGTATACAATTACAAATAAAGGAAATTATTATGACTACAACCAAAAAATAACTTGAAAGCTTAAAATAAATTTTAAGGAACTTAAGACTTTCATGTTCTAGTTGCTTGAATATCAGTATTGACAACCAATCCTGAATTAAATGGACACTGGCATAAGTGCACACTGATATGACTCTCAGTTAGGAAGACAAGAGTGGGTGTTGTTTGTCTTGCGCTCCAGCCGGCAGCAAAAGAAAAAAAAATTATTTGCTCATTAGACCATGTCTACTTTTTTAAACCACTCTACTCTGATCACTGAAAGACACAGAGAGACGCACAAGAGAGAAAACACCTACGCCTAAGACTACTATTGAGAGAAGTAAAATGTAAATTTATTCGGTTATTAATTTAATTCTGCTTGAGATATTGTGGGTGGATCAATCTGGGCATGCTAGGTTTAGAAATAAAAGAAAAAAGGACTCACATAACAAAAAAAATTGGAAAAAGTTGTATTGAGTTTCTTAGCGTACGCAAAGAATCACCTTGTTGTTATATAAGTCAGAAAAAGGCTTACACATAAAGCCTGTGACAAATGTAATTGATTTATTTGACTGATAACAGTCCAATTACGCTTGTTTAACTTGCATTTGCTATTTCTCTTCTTGATAAGCATAAATGGTCCAAGACACATGCCTGAATGGGCAACAGTAATTGGGTACATGCAATACGCTTCCTGCTCCTCATCCAACAAAAAAGAGCTTTCTTTATTTTAGCAAAACAGCATGTTTTCTTACCAAATATAAAATGTAATCAGTATAAATCCTGAGTTAATACGCTACATAGACTGAGGAAATTGCGCTGAAGAAGTGGTGCATGGTCTATCACACTCTCGCAAATTATACCCACTTCCTCATGCACCTCCCCCTCCACCCTCCCCACCTCTCCCAATAAAAAGTGTAAGCTGTATGACAAGAGTAAGTATATGCCAAACCACTTCTATTTTACCGAGCATAGAAGAAGTCCTACATGAATTCCAGGCCTATCACAAACCTCGTAAAATCAGTGGCTGTCTCTAGAAACTAACAAAGAAAAAATGTAAATGAAGTTGGAGGGTTCCAGCAAAATGTCACAGCACTGAAAGTAAAAATAACATGGAAATATTAAAGTTAAGCAGGACCGGTAAGAGCTGTAGGCCACTTTCATGGTGCTTAGTGGATGACACAAACAGTGGTAAAGCAAACAAAGAGTTCATGGAGAAACAGAGGGAGAGCCCCTTCTTACTCAATGCATGCACCACAATACACTTCAGCATGCTTCCTCACTGTTGGCCTGGAAACCAACACACACTGAGACTGAATTTTTTTTGGGATTAAATCAGTTTCTGCAAAGCAAGACTTTACTAAATAATTATTTATTTAAATTTTATTTCCTTTTTCAAGGTCTGTTTTTATTTGTGAAAATGTTGCTCACAATTACAATGCAAAACCTACTTAAATTTGCATTTCATGTTTAATCATATTTCTGCATGTTTTTTAGGCAAGTCAAATTCTCCTCTGACCTTTTTCATCAACAAGATGCACACTTTTGCTTTGTAAAGACTCTCGAGACACTTGATTTTTCGTGTTTCCTGAGGGTTATGGCTTTAATCTGCTTAATTTATGCAAAGAAACAGTTGTTCACATTAAATATACAGTAAATGTACAGTATATTAGGAACATTTTTTACAGGGGTTGCATTTTTAAACATCATTGCTAAAGTATGTAAATGTAACGCATTCTAAGCAAAGATTTCAACCTGACACAAAGTAGTCATCTGAGTAAATTTGTAATTCTTTTTGTTATTAAAAGTGCATGGAAGAAATGTGTAGAATTTTAATTAGTGTGCATTATATTTTGTACTGTATGACTAATGTGCTTATTCTACACTTTAAAAGAACCAAAGACACTAATATTCGTTTAGAAGTTGAATGAATTTTTCAAAGTTATGGCAAAAAAACTTACTGCTCCCACTCTCTCCTCAACTCTCTCTATCTCTCTTTTTTTCTCTTATTTTCTCTCTGATCTTGGCTGGAGCAGGGTGCTACCAATGAACATGAACCCATTTGTTCTCTTACATTATTGCCCCAAAGAAAGGAATCACAGCTCTGAGCTCCAAATGAAATTAACTGGCTGTAAAAGTTAATGCTAAGGACGGAAGAATGAAAGAATAAAAAATGGAGAATTTAAATAGAAATCCAATAGTTGAGACGTGCAAGCCTCCAGTCTCTGCGAGATTTCCATGCATGGCACTTATTTCATGTTTTCAATTGCATTAAGATGATCTTAATTTTGAGGAAGAGCAATTTAAACTTCCAATCTGAACAGATCATTCATTCAAATTGCTTACACAGGTAAATGCAAGATATTTAGTGTAATGAGTGTGCCTGAAACACTCAGGACAGGTAATGCATCTGAGTGAGACTGCGCCTTCTCATGGCTGCACATTAGATCGCTGTAAGTAAATGCAGCCGGAACTGGTTAGGAAATCATTTCAAATGTGCACAAAATAAATGCAGTTAAAACAGATATTTAGCAAAATTTCGAAATGGAATAATCAGGAATTCTGTGGTTTACTAAATGACTTCTATTTATTGGCTACATATTTCTATATATCTATTATCTATTTATTATATATTAATATTAAATATATATTATTTATTATATATCTATTTATTGGCTACATATAAATATAATGCACACTAATTTAGGGGGCAGGGTGGCTCAAATGGTTAAGGTGCTGAGTTGTTAATCTGAAGACCAGAAACACCTGGGCTCAAGCCCCACCTCCGGCAAGTCAACCACTGCTGGGTCCTTGAGCAAGACCCTCAACCCCTCCTGCTCCAGGGGCGCTGCATCATAGCTGACCCTGCGCCCTGACCCCAACCTACCAAGATGGGATATGCGAAAAAAATGCATTTCATTGGCTCTGTACACGTACCTTGCACAATGAATTGAATATTATTATTATTTGTTCTTGGAAAACAGCTCAGTGAAATATGTCCACATAGACCTTGCCATTCTAAAACAGAGGAGGAGGTCACGCAGTGGTTAAGGTGTTGGACTGCCACCTGGAAGATTAAGGGTTCAATTCCCAATATGACCACTTCCCCTGAACAAGGCCCTCAACCCCAATTGCTTAGTTGTATAATGAAAATAAATGTAAGTCGCTCTGGTTAACAGCGTCTGCCATAAATATAAAACAGTGTTTAAGTCTCTCAGTTTTAGCTATATTAAATCTACAGTACGTAGAAGACATTGCAAACTACTACTACTGCACGCTTCTGACATTTTTGGGCAACATTTTTGTAAAAGACATACTTATAGCTCACATTTAAAAGTATTTTTAAATTATATTATTAAATGAATATTTAAATGGGTAAATATACTTCTTGTTCAGAGCAAAAAGTTTTATTACTGCATTATATTCATGTTCTGTTGTCGTTTCTTTTATCTGTTTAGCTTATTTATTGAACCCACTTAGGCATTAGACCAGGACAGTGTTGAAACCCATGTCCTGCTATAGACAGGTTTTCTTTTATAATAGCAGTCACAATGTACCGTAAAGCTTTTTCAGCAGCGTAGATATACCCGAACAATACATGAAATAGTTTTAGTCATAGCCTCGACATTTTAAATCATTCAAATAAATTCTTCCTGCAAATGTTTTTGACATTTTGTTTTTGTTCTGGTGTTAATAGTCATGGAAAATGTCATGCTATTTCATTATAGATTCTGGGGGATAAGGGTGAACGTTTTTTTTTCAAATGTCATGTAGTTTTTGAAATAAAAAAAGCAAAATTTTGTAAATGTAAAAAAACACAGTCCATATGATCCACTGACACTACAAACCTGAAGGATATGTTGAAGTACAGGAGGCTGCTGGGACTAAGGCCAGGACTTCAGAGCTCAAGAGCCAGAGATTAAGAGCCATTCTCAATGTCACTATGGCTGTAGACATTGTAAGCTTGGGAGCACACTCACAGTGCTGTCTTATTCGCACTGACCTCACAAACACTAGCTATTAACTTACTATCACTTCTTTAATCACAATGCTACTACAAGAATCTGAAGCCAAAGTAGTAGGTAGGCACACTAAAAACTAAATTGCAGCTGACCATTTGAGGAACTTCCATTAATAAAACATCAGAAAAATTAACAATCATTTATTGATTACTGTTTAAAAAAAAACAGAAAACAGCAAAGAAAGCATGTTTTTGCCCAGAATGAAACCTTTTTCCAAAAGAAATTCATGTTTAAACAATTGTCTGAACATACTGTAACTACTCGATTGGCCTAAACAAGAGAAAAAATGCCCTGAGTCAAACCTTCAAATACACAAGCGAACATGCGCTTGACTTTTTTTCCGGTTATCCTCACTGAAAAATAGCAGCATATCAACAAGCTCAGGGGTGGGACGCAAACACAGTCTAGCAGCAGAAAACAATCGTACTGCAGGCTCCGAATGCAGAGATATTAAATTTACACTACAGTCTATAAGGGCAATCAAGGGGTAGGGAGTGTCTTTCAGAAAGATCTGAAAGATCTTCCAGTATTTTAAAGTTACTAGTCTCAGAGGAGTAATACCATAGCAGCTGCATTGTTTAGGCTTTTTTACTTTACTGCCAAGTTTAACCATTCTCAAGACATAACAAGACATACAAAACAACATCTCTGTGAAGAACATTCACTAATTTAAATTACCAACAATTGACCAAATCTTCAATGATCAATTAACAATAAATTATGTTAATCTATAACCTAGAATACTGCTTTTTAATGTAAATATCTTGCCTGAAAGTCGTACTAAAAATAGTCCCGTTTAGCCATTTATTTTCAAAGGCAAGACATAAAAACTGCTTTTACTTTTCTATTGCGCATAATAAATGTATTAGCAAAGTAAATCAATACAGAATAGAATTGAAAAAAGATAACGCTACACAGTGTGAGGCAAATGGCGAGAGGCTGAATAAATGAAAAAATGAATCAGGGATAAAGTCTGTTAGTCACAGACCCCTGTGATTAATCCCAAGGCCAAGGATGAAGAATTCTCCCACCACGGCAATAAACTGGACCCTCAATTAATTTCTTGTGTGTGTGTGCACGACCAAGTGGCTCAGGCCTTGTTATAAAGGGTTGTTATGAGGCAAAGCAAACGATTTTCCCCTATTTGTCAGTTGGTCTTGGTCCAGGATTTTGTGAACCTGTTCTGATGACACTTGCTGAAAACACTCAACAAAGGGACAATGAAAGTGAAAGAGAAAAGAGAGAGAGCGGGAGGGAAAGAGAGATTGATAGAGAGAGAGGGGATAGAGAGAGAGAGAGAGAGAGAGAGAGAGAGAGAGAGAGAGAGAAAGACAGACAGACAGGAGAGATGAAGAAAAAAGCAAAAAAGCGCAAAAGCAATGGACAGATGGAGAAATTGAGCATCTGTAGCCACTGGTGCTGGCTGCCTGACTGGATGCATCCTTTCTATAAACAGTTGCAAGTCCCTCAAGACAAATCAATTACGCAGATTTTTTTTACTTGCTTAGATACATATCATTACAGGAAGAACACAGTAGACGTACGACTAGTCACGCACAATGCACAACAGAGGCAAAACCGACCCATGCCCTAGTTCTAATGAGGGTCTGTATTTGAATAAAATAGAGCGAGGCAAGAGGCTAAAGCTGAAAGCACATTTATCAGTCTCTAATCTCTGTTGCCTGAACAGCAGGCAACATACCTACAAGGAAGGGGCCAAAGCCCAGCATTGAAGCCAGGGTTATTGTGGTGAAAGAAGAAAGGGAGCAGATGGAGAGAGAGGACAGAGAGTGAGTGAGAAATAAATGGAGAAAGAGAAAAAGGGAGAAACTGTGCTGCTTGTGTTTTTTGATTAAATGAGTTTTTGATGGAATGGACATTCCACCTGTTTTAAAAATGCATGAAACAGAAATGTCAGAAATTTGATGAAAATCACATATTACTGAAACCAATATATATCAGTATTATCAAGAAAAAAATGTGATAAAGTGCTATGAGTTAAATGGAATATAATACATAACATATTTAGATAATATGGTCATTTACGTACTATATTCTTTGGCTCAGTTGTGACTTGTGATGTTTTTCATGAAACCACAGTTTACATTTACATTACATTTGAGGCATTTGGCCATTACAGAAAGTGACTTACATTTATCTCTTTTTATACAACTGGGTAATTGGGGATTTTTAAGGGCCTAACTCAGGGGCCCAGCAGTGGCAGCTTGGTGGTGCTGGGAATCGAACCCCGACTCTTCTGGAATTGAAACCGGAAGAGTTGTTCAGTAAGCATGAGACATTATTATTCACACATGATTAATTAATCTCAGTCCAGACAATCCTTGAAATGTTGTAAAGAAGACTTTTTGCAAAGTTTAGACCCTCCATTTTTTAATACAAGATCTTAAAAAAAATGTATATGCCATGCAGGTATTCAGCATGATCATAGTAAAATAAATCCACAGCAAATGTGTGCCATAATCGAAAAAAAATGTCATACCATTCTTAAAATGTTAACTAATAAAAAAAAAATCAGTGTTGTTGGATACCACGTGACTTTTAATACACATTAAAAAATGATTATCATAAAAAAAGGTTTTTTAGGATGTTATAGGTGTTAAATGGTTATTATTTAGTAAAAATTAAACTAGAATACCGCTATAGCACCACAACCTTGATATGCGTAATTGTATGACCAGACACCTGCAACATTTGTTAAAGCTTGGGAATTTGCCTTAGCAGAGGTTCAGCAAGTGCATGTCATACCCTGAGAATCTTTTAAAGGAGAAATAGGATTGTTTTGTCCTGTGGTTATGTAAACTAGTAAATTATACAGGACTGAGAAAAAGAATGCTTTGGAAAATTGCAATAAAAAATTACAAAATTTGTTTACTTTAATACAGGCCTAAGAACCTTGTGAGATCAGATGCTTGCATTGGATGAGAAGGTCTTGAGTTCAGTAACTCAGTACATGCAGGTCATGATTTTTACAATTCCAACATTGCCAAACCATGTTTTTTGAAAGCCTTGCCTTGTGCACAGAAGCACTGTATGCTGCAACAAGTTGCTATAAACTGTAAAGCTACAACAAACTGTAACCTTTTGATCCTTAAACTTTGTGGCAACAGTTTATAACTGGTTAGCTATATTAACAGCTAAACATTATTTCACCCAAAATAAACTTCTATCTATAAAAGCCATTAAACTGTAGAATCCGCCATCACACATGATACTATCTAACTGTTAGTCTTTATAGATAGAACAGAGCCAAACTTTTTGTTGCCTGCCTTTTAAGAAGTGACCCCTAAAGTCTGCCATGATGAAAAAAAAAGAATACTACACGCTAAAGCTGAGGCCCCCACGGGCCCATCAGTCTATTATATCTGTGCAGACAGCAAGTGAGGTTTATGTTTGAACAAATGCAAAGCTCTCTATAAACAAGCATTTACAGAGAAGCTTCAGATTCACATAAAGACTGAGATTTAGCAAGCCTTGTGAAAGAAGATCTTGGCTGGGTGTAACAAAATGTGCAACATCAATCAC
The DNA here is from genome assembly GCA_005784505.1 of Bagarius yarrelli. Lineage (NCBI taxonomy): Eukaryota > Metazoa > Chordata > Actinopteri > Siluriformes > Sisoridae > Bagarius > Bagarius yarrelli. Next base: position 7,476,424 of record VCAZ01000003.1, on the reverse strand, counting down.
AATGGTTCAGTGGTTTATTAAAGTGGAGTTGTTGTATTTGTATTGGTACTAGTAGCTGTGGAAGCAGTAGGTTTTATTTTTAAAAGGTAATATACACAGGCTGAACTTACATTATGTGCTGACATAGTAGCACCAAGAATGAGGTCAGTCTGAACATTGTGCATAATCATGAGAAACTAAGTTTTATTTTTAGCTTTGACTTTTTTAAAAAGCACTAAGGTGGCGGAAATACAGAATATGGCCAAAAGTGTACACTTAACTGCAATCTCACATTATTGTGGCCCAGTTAAAGCTATCTAATTGTTTGTCTCTGTATATTTTTCATTACATGATTCCTTTAAAGGAACTACATCTAAACTAGTTTCATAAAGTCCATGCCCCTGTGCAAGAAGCCCCTGAGTTCCATGAAGACATGGGGTGTTACTTAAGTTACTTACTTAAGTTACTTAAGACTCTGAGCGGAATCTAAGTCTTCCGCTCAGCGACTTTTGGGATGAACTGAAACACTCACCACACCCCAGACCTTCAAAATCTGGTGAAAATCATTTTCAGAATTTTGCAGTTTATAAGAAATGAATGTCACATGCACACACAAACACAATGATCATCATTAAATTTAGAATGTTAGTGTAGTTTAAGTTTTACTGGTGAAGGTTATGACTGGACAGTGTAGTGTAATGTTTCAAAAACACAACTAACATGCTTTAATAATATTACCTTATTTAAAAACCTATTGAGTATAGTCCAGTTCATGAGTAATTTACTGCTTTTAGTGACATATGATTACACTTCATTAAAGTGAAGGCTTATTAAATAGATCCCATTCCACCTTTTCTAAGCAGTAGTTAAAGACACTCAGATTTGCATTTCATGAGCGAAGCCTTTTTTCTTACCTACTCTACTGTACTTTTCTTCTGGTTTTGTTCAATATAAAGTAGTTGTTTTAGAAATAGAAATTGTCTTTGCTACCATCTTGGCAATTCAAAATAACAACTACTGATAATAAAAACTATTTATCGTAGTATTCATGAAATTCTGTATATTTAGAACTCGTGCTGACTAGTAGTACTCCTTTATTGTGCCTTCTTAATGCTTCTTGTACCCATCGTATGAAGCATCTTATGACTGGTACAAAAACTAGTAAAGGAATAAGAGATTATTCATGGAGAAAAAGCTCTTCTGTCAACACAAGATCTGTAAGCCTGATTGTCTTTATGACTAAGAAAATGGGGCTTATTTAGTGTCTAATTATTTGCCATGAAAACAATTAAATTACACATATGACCTAAAAAACTATCAAACTACTTATTAGACCTTATTGTAAATATTGTTTTGTGTTATCCTGCTGCACTGAAATAAAAAGCTGGTTAAAATGACTTTCAGAGTAACCCTCCCCCCACAACACTGGAGAACTTAACATTGTGCTGTATTAGTATATGTTTTAATTGCTTCACTATAATATTACAGTTATAATTCCTATTAATCACAAATTTTATGATGTATTTGGTTTATGTTAATACTATCTGACCTTATCATGCTTATTCTACATCATTTTTTATAAGCAACAAACTTACATTTTATAGAAAAAAAAATTATATTAACACATTTCTTTTTAGTGTAAAGTAGTAGATTTTTATTTAGTGAGCTTATTTAGTGAGCGACGACCCTCCCCCCATCAGTCTGTTAAATCAAAGTATATATATATATATAATCACAAGAAATACAATATTTATAATGCTGGAAAACAAATGAGATTTAATTACATTAAACTACTGAGACCATGACCGTGAGAAAAAAATTTACAAAAATTATAAAGTGTTACTCAGTATATTAACATCTCTGACAGAAACATACAGTCATCTGACATCAGAAGTGTAAGTACAGCAAGAGCACAGCTGGAAGCCACTAACTCAATTCATACAGACTGAATTAGATCACCCATGAGACACAAAGCAGTAGCGAGCTGGGAAAAAAGTCTGGATTATTCTGGGGCTTTGCGTCCAATCTTGACCAACCTTAATCACTTATGAAAGTCGCTTCATGTGGATCCAACAATAAGCGCCAGTTGTGGCTGTTCAGATCTGTTTGCTATTTCACTTATAGCTGAAATGTAGCCAGACAATGAAAAACAGAAAATTAAATTCAGATCAGGGCACAATTATCAGAAACCAGAGGCCTTTTTAAAGAAATAACGGTGGTGTTATATAACGGTGTGTACAGGCTGACACAAATGAGGGTAATAATGCATATTTACAGACAGTCATGTAAAGCATTTCACTTCATATCGAACTGTGTATGTGTAATAAACCAGTCTGAGTAAAATCAATCATACAGAATGCAGCTTTATTGAATACACACAATAAATAGAAGGAGGCAAGACATAGTCGTAAATCAGGCAAAAGTCAGTACACAGTAAAACTAGATAGAAAGACAAACGAAACGAAATCAAAATCGCTATACTAAATATCAGTAACCAAAACACATAGCAGAGATCATAACCAAAAAACATAAATAAAATGCTCAGCATGTTGATAGGGAAGACAATACCACACAATGATTTAATGGTTATGCTAGCTAATGTAGCGTAGCTACCGGAATTGAAACCGGAAGTGATACCTCCGGTGGCAGGGAGCTTGGATCGTTACAGTATGATTTTGTATGTAGTAAATATTATTATTATTAGTAGTAGTTTTTTTTCTGTATGAAAAATAAACAATAATTTTACATTATTAATATTGTTTTAAACTTTATTGCATAGCTCATACCAGAAAAGCATGGTTTGCTTTTGTTTTTGGTGTAATTCTTAGAAATTGATGACTGCCAGCCACGAAAAATATTATACACTGCTGATAAGCCTGAGAGACAGGCATTCGATACACAACATAAACCCAAGCTTTCTGCTCTGTTGAATTAAAACTTTGTGTCCTAGTAATACAGAAAATGTCTGGACTTTTTTATTTAAAGACACGAAACAGCTTTTTGTTTAGCATTTAATCAATAGCTAAAGCTTTCAGCTGAACCCGTTTACACGCTGTGGAGTGTTTAATGGATCAGTATTACAGAAACCTAAGATAGATAGTTAGAGAGGTTCTAACACCTAGCATCATACAGGAGTTTCAAGATTTTGTCTGATCACCTTATTGCCAGCTGCTCTTCAGCATTATAGAGTTTTAGAAACAAGGCTGTAATATTTTGCCCAGGCATTGCTATAAGTTTTATAATCGAATAAAATTCCATAAACTGAAGCTATGTATTTTTATTTTTTAAGTAAGAAAAACTAATAGCAACGTATTACATCAATGCACTAATACTTTTATGTAATTATATGTTATTAGGTATTCTGTTTCATATAGTCTCTGCTGTGAAAATGCTGACAAATAAGGATGGTAATATAATAATACAAACAGTATTGGAAGCAGGCAGATTTAACAATCTGTCTAAAATAACACATTGATTTGATTAAAGCAGTCCATTTTTCTAATAAGGTCTACTGGTTGACTCTTTAAACATCAAGTCACATTCATACAAGGCATACAACAAGTCATAGAACCTCTTTTGCAGGCTATAACTTTATGGCAAATTTTGAAGACATAAACCTGATAGCACCTTAACTTATTTCATAAATTTAACTTTAGTTGAGAATGTTAACTTTCTCATAGATTTTATAGCTGCAACTAAGCTTTAATTTTTAGGTTTTAACAATCTTCAAATTTTTTACATTGTATCCTAATGAAATATACATGTTTTTTGTCTTGTTTGTTTTTGCTGTGTAAATACTGTAATATACAACATTTCAATGGTACAAGATGTGAGCCTTCTTGTGTAATGAAGTGTCGCGTGTGAAACACAGACAGTTGCTACACTATACAGTAGGTCTGGTGTGATCTTAGTGTAGGCTTTGGACAAAACACTAGCGTGTTCACACTGAGTGCTTGAGTTTAACATGTAATATTAGAACCATTTTAAAATGCATGCTCTCTCTCTCTCTCTTTCTTTCTCTCTCCCTTTTGTTTGTCTCAGTCTCTTTGTTTTTACTTCGCACACAGCATTTCTTTCTTCAAAACAAACTCAAGCCACCCCTGCCCACAAAAACATTTGAATGGTTCGTCCTATGTTACACACTTTCATGAAAGTTTATAAGAAGAAAGGTAAAATACTAGACAATTTAATATATTTCAATTATATTACATTAAAAGTATAATATTGCTGGAAAAAATGGGTCTCACTTTAATAGGAAATTAGTGAATCAGGAAGCTATGTATATGTCAAAAATGTCTTATAATCTGTCTACAATAAATTAATGTTTGGATGTATATTAAGCAGATGTTTAAGAAATAAAATGCATCTTGTACTGTTTATTTTGCAGTATAGGGGTGAATTAGTTGCAAGGAAATACCAGCTTCTCTCTCCTTTCTGTACCTCCTTCAAGGAGAAAGGTTGTGGCAGTTTCTTCACAACATCCTCTGTTGGTACAACAGCCATTTTCTCTCTTCAAAATGTTGTCATCTAATCAGGTCCATAAATAAAAAAAAAACATATTTCTCGACCCAGGTTTTTTACCACATTTGCCACAGGACAACCTTCTACACAGACTGAGAGGAATGGTTTGCTCTTCCTATAAATGCTGATGTGATGCTGTCAAATCACATCATCAAGTTCGCCGATGACACGCCGTGGTGGGTCTCATCAGAAAGAACGACGAGTCAGCATACAGAAAAGAGGTGAAACAGCTAACAGCTTGGTGTAGAGCCAATAACCTGTCTCTGAACACTGACAAGACTAAGGTAGTTGTCGACTTCAGAAAAACAAAGAGCAACCATTTTTCGCTGAACATCGACGGCTCCTCAGTAGAGATCGTCAAGGACACTAAATTTCTTGGTGTCCACCTGACAGTGAATCTCACCTGGTCACCCAACACCAGCTCTATTAGCAAAAAAAGCCCAGCTTTCACCTCCCATCCTGACAATGTTCTACAGAGGGACCATCGAGAGCATTCTGAGCAGCTGCACCACTGCCTGGTTTGGGAACTGCACCGTTTCGGATCGCAAGACCCTGAAGAGGACAGTGAGAACATCATCGGAGTCTCCCTTCCCTCTATAACAGACATCTATACCACACGCTGCATCCGCAAAGCTAACAGCATTGTGGAGGACTCCTTACACACACTTTTCACACTCTTGCCCTCTGGGAAAAGCTACCGTAGCATTCGGACCCTCACAATCCGAATGTGTAACAGTTTCTTTCCTCAAGCCATCAGGCTGCTCAACACACCGAACTCAGCTACCTCAACCCACAAATACGCACACACTCTTTTTGTTAAGCACAGTCACTTTACAATACTATAGTCACTTACAATGCTATAGTTACTTTACTCACTTTACAATGCTATTTGCACAATACTGTTGTAATTTGCACATTTCGTGTCTACCCCATCTTACAATATGGTTGGCGCTATTGCGTTATGTTCCGTTCTTTATTATCTTTTTTGCACTGTCCTTGTAATGTTTGTATTGTTTATTGCACTGTTCTGCACCAGGTTGCACACATGCACTTTATGTCTATCCTGTTTAGTGGCTCTTTGTTGTTTTGTAAATTCTATGTTTTGTGTAGTACCAGGGTGTCCTGGAGAAACGTTATTTCATCTCACTGTGTACTGCATCTGCTATATATGGTTGAAATGACAATAAAGCTCCTTGAACTTGAACATTATGAAGGTTTTCCTGCCTGCAGTCCATACCTGTCTCCTAAGGAAAAAATGTTTGTGGCAAAACATTTTGCACAGTGTTTATATGTTGTTAATTACCGCATGAAATAAAAGTAAAATTTTATAAAGTACAAGTTTACATGCATCTGCATTTGTTGTTTTTCAGATGAATGAAAGAATCAAATTTTTGCCTGTATTTCATCATTGAGGATTTTTAAAAAAGTTTAAACTTGTCTTGTTCTCGTGAATTCAGTCTCGTGTCTTGTGGGATAAGTGTCTTGTCACACCCCTACCATAGGTATTAGAATTCCCTTTACTGGAGCTATGAGACTCAGACGCTGTTCCAGCATAACAACGGCCCGTACACGAAGTGTGTACGTGGTGTGTTGTGGTTGCTGTAGAAGAACTGCACAGAACCCTGATCTAAACACCTTTGGGCTGAACTACTAAATTTTGACTGCATCCCAGAACTCTCCACCTGACACTAAATGATACCTTTATGGCTGAATAAGCAAACTTTTTTACAGCAATAATCCGATAAAAGGTATTTCCAGAATGATTGAGATTATTAACAGATTAAAAGTGAGACTAAATCTGGAATAAAAACTACATATTTGGATGGAATAGTCAGGTGGCGCAATACCTATTGTTTATATATTGTGTTAAATATTTAAGTGTTTATATTACATTTTCTGTGGGTTTCTAAGCAATAGGCTAAGCAATGTTTTTGACGATTTTACAAATCTGTGTCCTGTATGATTTTTTTAATTCAACATTGCAGCAAAATGTCAACTTGGACACCTACAATAGCATCAAACAGTTGAACATCAGCACTTCTGACACATTACCAATATAAGTCCACACCTAGCCAAGAGAGAAAGAGTACAATCGGTACAAATATTAAGTAGCATAAATAGTTTTTTGTCTGGGAGCGTTTTTTATGTGTGATTTGCCCATTGTACATGTAGCACCTTAATGACACTACAACACTAATAGTCTTTAAACTAAAAGCAAATTATTATCCAGACTAGTCATCATACTGAAATTGGGATTCTTAATACTTAATACTGCCATTGTTAGAATAAGAAAAACTTTATTGTCAATTTCAAAAATAGAATTTCTTTTGGCTTTGTAATAAAAATGCTGAAAACATTCAATAACATACACCTACATACTCACCTACGCCCACACAGATATGTCAAGATATAATTTATAGTCACTGGTAAAACTAGGTTTCCGGTGCCTTGTGGGTATAGCGTCAACACTTTCATAAAACAAAAGACTATTTAAGTAATTCTGAATGTACACATTTTTATCCACCGAGAGACTAATTTTAAGAACTGAAAAACACTGTTTTAAGTACGTTTTACTTTATTTTCTGCTAGAACACTTGACAGGCGAACTCGACTGGAAGTCATGAAATCGGCTGTTTATTTGTTTTCTTTTCTTTGTCCGATAAATTGGATGTTTGTGAGTAAAAAAAAGAAATAAACTTTTGTTTTCTGTATTGTTTTTGAAATAAAAAAATAGGATAAAAAACTTGTTTGATTGGTTTTGTTTATAACTAAATGCAATAAAAAATAAGTGGATTAATAAGACATTGCGTCCACTAAGCATTGAGTCTATTAAACTTGACATTATTGTTAGAACTACTCTTATATTTTAAGTACAGTTCACTCAAGTTAAAGTAAACATTACTTAATTTTTCTGAAGTGAATTTAACATATCTAGGTTTAGAATGCAAAGACTAAACATTTACAAATATAATAAAACTCTAAACTGTTGTATGTGTGTGTGGAAGATATAAATAATGGGTGAGGAGACCTGAATATGTGTCAATAAATGTGAAAATAGGGGGGGGTTATGTGGATATGTGTATGCAAACATCAGCAGGTGTACAGTACTCATAGTGTAAGATTAATTGATTGTTTGCTGTAGTTGCAGGTGTTCAATTCCATTTAGCAGAGGCAGATGGCCTTAGGAAACCCACACCACATGCAATACAGAGAAATAGAAGAAGAACGATAACACTGTATTTCCTATGTGCAACGCTGATATCACCATCTTCAAGGTAATATACTTGTATAAAATCCAGATAGAACAGAAAAAAGTGTGAACCAGTGTATCCATGAGTAAGTCTTTTTATTTGATTCATCTATCCACCAGCATGTGACACGAGAATTAGGTCTGTTTATCGCACCGCTATTTAATAATGTCCTCAGTGTGACTCCGAATGTCATTAAGCCTCACATTAGCTGGCAGCAATATTGGGCTTTTGAAGCAGAAAGTTTAATTGTCTTGCTCCTTTATGTGTCCAGCTTTAAACAATGTGTCACTGTTTGGGCATGGAAAAAAAGCTGGCTGCGACAGAGGGAGCGATGGTCAATGACGGAGGCTAACAGATTTCTATAGGTAATTCAAGGTGTAGGTGAGCCGGAGGCTGTTATTTCAGGCTGTTTGATTTAGTGACCTTCTATGTCGTGGACATTTGTTTCCATCGCACGCCTGCTTTTATCTGGCTTCGTCAATAAACGTGATTGATTGCCCAATCCTACCACAAGCCCCTGCAGCAGGCATTGCCATTTTCTAAAAGATCATGGAGGAATAAAAAAAGAGTAGATCATTTGCAAGATAACATCACTAATTCTCCATTAAATCATCATCAAAACAAGTCTACCGCAACATCTTTTGAAACATACCTGCTATTTCAGGACCAGTGCACCAAGGTCTTTATTTCGATTTCTTTTTTCCAGGGTCATAGCATCAGGCAATAATAATATTGTTTTTGTTTTATGTCTTTGAAAAGCTATGGCTTATAAAATGCCTGAAACGCTCTGTCTCAATATTGACTATAAGACATGAAAAGGAATGGCATAAATCAAATCAGGGCTCTAGACGAAAGACCTTGTCCAACAATATGCTGATGTAACGAATCAGACATGCTTTGTAGGGGTTTTATATTTTTAGCCCTGAGACTTTGTTAACAATAAAACTTTCCTAAAAGTGTCTTTATTTCTTGTTTTTAAGTCACACACAATTCAAACAAAAACACAACCACTTTGACACTAACAAAGTATGTCTTTTTTTACTTTAACCTCAAATATATGTAAACTATGTTCTGATACTGAGATAATCAGATTTGATTTCGTTTCTTATCACCTGATCTATTCTGTGCCAGAAACCCTAGAATGTAAAACCAAAGCACAACATATTTAATTCTGAATGAATACATAGAATAGCAAACATCAGAAAAGATAAATTATAATCTTTATTAATAATAGACATAAGGCAGAAACCTGGAAGCAACACAAATAGGCACCCAGCCTTGCAACGAAAAACAAGAGAGACAACGGTGCAAAAATACAGTACAGGTGCACACGTTAGGAAAACCATGCAATGAAAAAACAGAAACAAGGACATTAGTGAAGACAAGAACAGTGAATAGTGAAAATAACTCATTTGGGAACCATGAGTGTATTTAATGAAACCTTGCCCTATTATTAAAAAATAAAACATGCGTTTGTGCCATATGCAGACTTCCGATATGAAAATGTGTAAAAAAAAAAAAAAGAATTTATTAGTTATGCATAATGCAAATGCACTTTTTTGTGGCTTTGGAGTAGCTGTGCTTAAACTAAAAGGCTAGACTTTTAGGACATGTAGCAGAGAAAAAGGTGGGTAGTGCTGATGACGGTGAACACGGATGTTGAATATAAAAGAAAAATTCTCTTGAAGAGGACACGATGATGCCTCCGCCTACCTTCTGTTTTAACTTTCCCCAACACCTGGAAGAACAAAAGAGGTCCTTTGATCATAGGAAATCCTGCCTGATCACAGCTATGCTAGCACATTATGGGTGCGGTAAGGGGGTGGGGGATTTGTTCAGAAACCCAGATGCTCAGAAAAAAGCGACTGAAAAAAAAGAAACATAAAGAGACAAACAAAGGACAGAGAAATACAGGCAGACCAGTACCTGTAAATCAATCAGAAACTCAGAAATGTAAAAAGTAAGAGGGTATTCTCCTGTAATCCTGTGTCCTCCATCCAGTTTAATAAACCACAGGGAGTGTACAAGGAGAGGGGCTGTGCAACCCATGTCTCTTTACTTTTAAAAAAATAGAGGCTATTTCTTGAGAAATAAACACCAAACAAAAGCTCGCCCCAGTCAGGCCACAACGTGCTTCTCCATTTCTCAGCTGTCTGATCACATTCACCTGTGCCGATGCGTACCTCCACACACACAAATGCTTGCTGAATGACAAAGACAGAAGAGCAACGATGAAGAAAAAGCTATTACCTTCCAACACACCCACACAAGTATAAAGCTCAAAAGAGCCAAAAGCTGTTCAACCCGCAACTGCCTTTGCATTTGTCTTCCCTCTACTTGTTGATAGTGTCATCAGCAATAGCTTAAAGAACAGACTGACCAAATGCATTCGGCTCTACATTTTCATAATGTTATCCCTGTAAATATGGATAATAAAAAAAGGCTAGTCTGGAGCTAGTTCATTAATCTTTAGCACGTATTTTATTCTGGTCAGGGTCACGAAGGATTATCCTGGAAACGGCAGGCATAAGGCAAAAATACACAATACTGCAGGATACATTGCACGCACTTTATCTGTGAGTTTGGAGCCATGTAAAAAATAAATTAAAGATGCAGATAAATCTAATTGCATACAATGACATTACAATTCTAAAATGTGCATTTTAATCATAATTATGTAAACAGTTTTACATCATAATGCCTCTGAATACAAATGAGTCCATAATTTTATATTTACCAAGACAACAAATATTAGCAGCAGCGCTACACCATGTCTAAAAAAATATATAATAAATGATTAAATAATAAAAAATTTCTACAATAATTATAAAGATTAATATGTCAGTATTTTCTTTATTTTAAATTGTATTGAAATGTAACAATTAATTATAACAGGACAGTGTGTTACTGTACCCAGTCAGTATGAGGCTGGAGAGGGACACTTGGATCTAAGCTATAGTTTAGGTTTATAAAGAGCGATGGAATGGCACTTGTGCCTGCCACATGCCCTTCATAAGAGTAATGCTCATCACACCTGGCTGCAGTTCTCAGCTCTGTCTGGACCTGAGCTTTATAGCAGAGAAATGAAAAGTCCAACCATACTGGTGGCAAAAAAATATTAACATCAGCTGCTACCCTAGCTTCTGCCACACTACTCTGAAATCAAATATGAAACACTCGATCATTGTTTAAATAGATGTATGAAATTGTGCTAATAAGTTTTATATGTGTTATAAAGCTGCATTTTAACCAATACAAATAGTTTTTTTTTTTCATTTTACAAGACGCAGATGGACTGAGATTTGTTAAAGGCATAGATGCAGCACTTTAGATGCCTTCCTTCTATAAGACTCTTAAATAAATTATTAATAAATATGTGGAGTTTCACAAAGTGACAAAAGCTTCTAAGTACCACTACAAATCAGCACATGGCTGCAAAATTCTTATTTCCTGTAAAAAGCTTATTCTGACGGTAACGTTGTGCGTTGGATGTCTGAGCTAAACTGGGCTTCACCAGTGCTCAGTTGGCCACTCTTATTTGCCAGAGCAGACAGGCTGATTTACAGGCGGTAAGAAGGCTTTGGGAGATCAATACGTCGCTCCACACAAACGACTCGTTAAAAGGGCTGCCTTGAGAAATGTGCTTAATTGTCTGTGATTATTAATGGACCCTGATTTCCAACCGAGCATCAACAGACAGATTTAGGTATGGCAAAAACACGCATGTGTGCACAAACCTCTCTATCTAAATCTTCCTGTCACATGAGCAAACATGAGTCCCTCTTTATGCATGCCACTGTGTATCCTGGGCACACAGCTGCCTGACGGAGCCTTGAGCCGAGATGTTTGATATGTAAACATTTTTTGACGACAGGGTCATATTTACACTCATTTGACAGATATGACAGATGAGGCTAAATACATTAATTTCACGTGCATCGACTAATCCTCACAGCTGACTGCTACTCTCAGTCAGTGATACTCAACAATTTATAAGAAAATGCATATTAGATTCTTTAAACTTGTGTTTTTTATCTTTATCAATAATAGACATAAGGCAGAAACCTGGAAGCAACACAAATAGGCAACCAATAGGCAAACTACAACGGCAGTTTGGAATCAAGATCAACCCAAAAAAATGCACATACATATTTCCTCTTTTCTTCTGTTTTTGTCTGTTATTATCATATACTGCAGAAAGAAGGGACAGATTTGGAGATTTCAATTGTGAGAAAATGTTGCCAAAAGCACTCAAAAGATGTATGATGTGACCAAGCCCTTTGACAACAGTGACTTTGTGACTATGGCTTTTTACACGATGCTTCCCTACCAACAAAGCCATTTGAGATCATCTGAGGTCAGCCCAAGCTTTGGATCCTACATTCTATTCGATTTTTGGAAAAAAAACACTCTTTTAACAAGCACATATCTATTAATATAACTTAAGTCACATTTACCTCAAATACAGAGGGTCAGAATGCTGTTCTGTTTGTAAGAGCAAAGAGTTTTGGAGATCCAGTAACAAACATAAAATTATAGGGTAAAAATCCATTTAATCGAGATGGTCCAGATCATTAACTGCTTTTACTAAACCATCGAATTCATTAAGCTGGTAATAATGCAGACGTGCTTTAGTAGCTTTCAATTTGTGCTTTTGTGCTTACTCTGTCAAAAATGGAGGCTAAACCGACAGATCGTGCAGCTGAGTAAAGCAAAGAAGGAAAGAAATGAATAAATACAGCTGATGCTACTACGACCCCAAGTGATGGAAATATTATAACCGATAGGAACTGGGTTCTATTCAACTCCTTATTGTACAGTAACTGTAGTGAGGGGAAATTATCGGCAGTGGTGGAGAGCTTAAGATTTGCGCATTATTTCTGTATTTGTGCTGAGAAAGCATTAATTTATTCTTACCACTAAACTACACGTTATAACTGACAGCCAAATGAAAAGAGAAAAATAATCACCAGGTTCCGAGTAGAAACAGATTACATTAGCTGTTCCAGTTAATGCATTTGCCTGCGGCATGATAATGCCATGAAAGGATTGTCTCTATACAAGCCTCAGGTAACTTTACCAAACCAAATCCTCAATTACGCAAAGTTTTCCTTTGACTGGAAGTATCAATATGCGCTAAGAATAAAAAGCATGAATCAATCCAAGGCAGGTGCTGAGGATGAATGGGTTTCCATCTTGGTTTAGGGAGCTCAATGATGGGCACATGTATAAAAATCATTTCCACCAATCAATACGAACGAATAAGGCAAATAAAGCACTATTAATATACGCGCATGTGCGTGCGTACGTGCGGGTGTATCCATGTGCGCGCTTACGTGCGACATTCCTGTGCACTCTATTCAACGCAGCGCGATGCTGAGCATGCTTCCTCAAGACAGTAACATTAATTACAGCAAGCCGCTGTGGGATGAAGACAAGTTGAAGGCGCGTTTACCTTTGAGCAGGATCCCGCAGATGCCGTACAGGGCGAGGAGAATGCGCTGCTTGCCGAGCATGGTGTTCGCGTTCCAAATCGACGCGCTCTGGTCCCTTCGCTGCTCTTTCTGCGCTTATCCAGGTGTGCGTCGCGATCGATCCCGGCTCCTTAGAGCAACTTCGCAGTCCCGCCACGTCTTTTGTCGGCTGAGGCGAAAGAAGCGGAGGAGAGATGCTTCGACTCGCTGCGCGTGTGCGAGAGTGCGACTCTGTGCCTCAATCGTTTCTCTAGGAGCGGGAGCTTATGAAACCACGCCCACTCGGCTTGACAGACGGGCGATGCTGACAAATCACAGGGCGTGCAACGCTCGACTTGCTACACACGCCTGCAAAATATATTACAACATACTGTTAGAGAGGACAAATAAAAATGAGCTCTAATGGATACATTATTTAGTAGATTACAGACAGATGACACAGTGTGTATGCTGCATTGCTCTTGTCAGCATTTTTCACTAGCATCTCACTAGTGTCTCTTTCATACACTCGCAGAACAAAACCTACTAAACTGCACCTCTGCTTGTCACTAGAATACATCTTTTGTACCTTAATGTAAAATTTTACATAGAAATGTGAAGTGTGATGTTGCATAAAATAGGGTTTACGTAAATAAAGGTACATAACTGGACTCCAAGGACACTAATTGACCCATAACTTGCTTTAACCTTTAAAAGATATAAACCAAATATAAAAGTTATGTTCTCTGGTGTATAATGTTATTTATTTTGAACATATTTTCACATTCATTTTAAGCAGTAAACTATGTATTTATTGATATGTATCTAAATGTATCTAAATACACAGTTAAATTTAAGGCACTACAATTTTTTTATGTCAATTGAAAAAATGCAAAATAAAACTTTTGTTACGCTCAACATGGTCACATCACCACATGCTGCATAGATATGTGAAATTTATATATGACAGTTTATACATGCTTTTGGGGGACAGAAAACGTTTTTGTATTTAAAAAGAATAAGTGATATATTATCTTTCACACACTAGCAAATATTAGGAAGCCAAAGATACAGAAGCAAAATTAAAAAACCTTCATCAAAATCAAAAATCTCTTACTAAATGTGAACACACCATAGCACTATCACAAAACATAAACATATTGCAAAAACAAAAGCAAAAAGCAAATGGAAAGAGAACACTGAAAAATATTATTTATATTGTAAGGAGTTTAGCTTCAACTGTAATTAAAAATACATGAACTGGCTAATCAAGATCTTGCTAGGTACACTTAAAACTTACATACAGATGTGGTAAGGCCATGTCAGACTATACAATTATAGTTCGATTTTGGCACGATTTGCTTGACATAGAGGGTTTGGAAATGACAATGGACAACAGGATGCAAGATTCAATGGTTTCATCTGGAGTAGTGCATGACAACTGATGCTATGTCTGTGATCCTTCAGAGCATCAGAAAGTCTAGAGCTATCAGACTATGTGATTGTTTTTGTAGGTTACGACAGTCACTGTGTCAGCTCATGCAAATTTGACTGGAAAAGAAATCTTTTCATGTCGTGGGTACCAAACATGCCAGACTACACGTTGCTTTCGGACTAATCACATGCGATGCAATAGGGTTTTTTTCTAGAAACAGCTTAAAACAATTTAGCTTTGCACTTATAAACTTGAAAGTAAATTTTTATTTATGACATTTGGCAGATGCTCTTATCCAGAGCGACTTACATTTTTCTCATTTATACAACTGAGCCGTTAAGCTTTAAACGCCTTGCTCAGGGGACCAATGGTTTTTTTTGGTTTGACATGATCAAAAGATGCCCAAAGCTTAGCATGTTTCATTGTAAGTTTAAGCTTACTGTAAGTGTAAAGTTTAATTTTAAGTTTATGAGCACAGGGCCGCTTTTTTTTTAGGCGTTGCTGGGACGCCGCTATTTTTGCAGCTCCAAAAGCGCCTCGCATCTCACTTGTTTGCTCCCCATGACTTAATCCAGACAAAATCGTATACAGTGCCTTGAAAAAGTATTCATACCCCTTGAACTTTTTTACATTTTGTCATCTTACAACCACAAACGTATAAAATTTATTTTATTGAGATTCTATGTAATAGACCAACAGTAGCACATAATTTTAAAGTGGAAATAAAAATTCTGAAGCGTGTGGTGTGCATCTGTATTCAACCCCTCTGTGTCAATACTTTGTTAAGCTATCTTTCACCGCAATAACAGCTGCGAGTCTTTTGGGGTATGTCTCTACCAGCTTTGCACCTGCATCTGAAGACTGAAATTTTTGCCCATTCCTCTTTGCAAAATCAGGTTCAAGATCAGCCAGGATTGTCCTGTATTTAGCTCCATCCATCTTCCCATCAACTCTGACCAGCTTTCCTGTCCCTGCTGAAGAAAAGCATACCCACAGCATGATGCTGCTACCACCATGTTTTACAGTGGGGATGGTGTGTATAGTGCTTTGCATTTAGGCAAGAAAGTTAAACTTTCGGCTCATCTGACCAAAGCACCTTCTTTCACATGTTTGCTGTGTCCCCTACATCACATTTCTTACAACAATATCTTTCTTCTTGCCACTCTTCCATGAAGACCATGTTTGTGCAGTACACGAATTATAGTTGTCCTGTAGACAGATTCTCCCAACAGAGCTGTGAATTTCTGCAGCTTCTCCAGAGTGACCATGAGCCTCTTGGCTGCTTCTCTGAACAGTGCTCTCCTTGCTCGGTCTGTTAGTTAAGGTGGACAGCCATGTCTTGATAGGTTTGCAGTTGTGGCATACTTTTTGCATTGCCAAGTTGGGTGACCCCTGGCTCAACTTGTGACACACACACACACCTTTTATTACCTTTCTACCTTCTAAAAAAACACAGTCAAAGATGCAAGCAGTTGTTTAACCTGCAGTCCTCGTAACAGACATCTCTCCCAGATGCTAAACAAATTTTAATTGTTTTTTTTTGTTTTTTTGTTTTTTTTTATAAATATACCACTGGTGTAACATTAAAACAACTTAACTATTTGACAAAAATATTCTATAAAGAAAAAGCCAAGTTAGTTATATATGAGGAAAAATTAGATGCATTTGGGAAAAAACAAAAGCAGGAAATGAAAGTAGTTAAGTGGTGGTGGGCAGACTGACTGAAGGGTTTAATAAAGAGAAAAGAGCTATGTAGAGTTAAATGAGCCACTCTTGTGCAGAAGTGGATACTCATTGACACAAGCACTCTAGGAGGAGCAGCTGTATCCACTGGCTAGGGGACTTTAATATTAACTCTAATAATACACTTGAATAAATACAAAAATGCTGTAGATTCCTTCCTGGGGTATTCTGTAAATCCTGTTGACATTTTTACAATATAAAATATCGTAAAATAAACTGTGTAAACTGTGTAAACTCTGTAAACTGCAAAAATGTTTGACTTTAAAAAACATGGCAAGAAAATAGATGACAGCTAAAATGGCCAAATTATCATTACAAAAGGAAAATAAATTTAAAAAAATTACAAATTATGTTTGCAATCTTCAGTGTTGATTTTATGATCATGTTATACCAAATACTGCTTAAATTTATTAAGCTAGCTCTAAAGCATGATTGTAAACCTATTTTTTCCATCATAAAGTGTCCGTTTAAACTATGTATTTACATGCTTATACAGACTAATGTGAACCATAGCACAGGAGGGAATAAGAGCAAACTCTGGTAGATTCTGGCCTTGGCTGTGGGCACTTTGGTGCCAGGTGAAAAATAGGAGAATAGCAGTTCACAGATGGGGCTATGAAGTGCTGCCAAAGCAATGACCATTAACCCTTTATTTTCTGAAAATCCACCTGGCACACCAACTTCTGGGAACATCCACGATCATCTGGTTCTGCTTTCATCTAAAAAACCATATAAGGATTTCCTGATCAGACTCCTGTTTTAAAGTCTTGTCAATCATTTAAAATTTCCATCCATCATGTTTTCTACACTTCTTGGACTTTGCTGTGGTTTTGTCTGCACATTTGTGCTGTGGGGTGTGCTTTTTTATCGAACTGTCTATATTATTTCCAAATGACAGTATTTTTTTCTGCAATAAAGCAAAGCTTGCCTCAACCCTTCGGTCCTGGCTTCAGATCACTGAGGATGTTGCACTCGGTTTAACATCCCGCCTGACCATGCTAAGTTTCATCCAATTTTGTGACCATGGCTGTCTCCCTGCCATTTTATCTGTGGCTTAAATGCCAGCCTATCTACCATATCATTCCCTAAATGAGTGTTCTGTACCCCACAACCACAGCTGTTATAGTCTGCTGCTTTTGTCAACCTGAGTGCAGTGGCACCAGAATGACTATAACTGCTCACAGTCCTAGCTTTTTCACCTATCGTATTCTCCATTCTCTTGTGGTGGAGCAAACACACAGACACATTTTTTTTACCAGCACACCACCATAGTTAAGTGCACACTATTGACTAGAATGTATTTGTATGAAAATTCCACATCCATATACATCCTCTGTGGTCCCCCTCTTTCTCCATTGTAGCTTCATTTCAAACATCCTTCTAGCAATATATTCACTATCTCTCCTCTGTACATGTCCAAAACACCTTAATCTGGCTTTCCTGACTTCCTCCACAAAACATCTAACATGGGCTGTCTCCTTGATTCTAAAGGATTAAATCTAAATATGTTGAAAGTTTTTGTATTTGTCCATGTTGCATACACACTGGCATTAATGCAAAGAGTAAACATAGCAAATGCATACGCTCATATATCAAATTTTATACTTTTTTTACTCTTTTTAAATTTCAACTCACTAATGTCAAAAATATAGTGTAACATAAAATTTACTTAAATTAAATAAGAAAGCAAAATAGAACTATAGTGTTTTTAGACCTTTAAATTACACTGTATGTGCAGTCCTATAAATCTTGACTTGTCTGTAAAAAAGAGAAGCATATCCTCATAATCAGTGAAAAACACGACATACCTTTGGATTTTGCTTTTAATAAAAATTAAGTAAAGTGACCTGGTACATTTCCAGCTTGCAACTTTAGAGGGTTCTCGCCATTGTTTAAGTGACAGATTTTTATTTTAATTAATAATTTATTTTTACTAATTAGCATTTTCCACTTTGAAAAGTTTTTGATCAGCATTATTTGTCATCATGTTTTACTTACATTTTAGGACAAAATGGAAATTAGATCACCAGCTTTCATCACATATTTGTATAAAACAAAGCAATTGTATCCAGCATATTATGAAATTCTTGCCAGTAGGGTCTTGCCAGACTGAGACATTAAGTTTTGGTATTAAGACTAATGCTTTTAGTTCCCTTGAATTTCTGTTAAACGACTTAAATGGTAATCAATTAAATATAATATATAAAATAGTAAACAAGTAAATATAATTGAAATTCAGTGTTTTGGGGGTTTTTTTGTAATGTGAAAACCTCCAGTTTATATAAATCTTTTCTTAAACCTAAGATATATTATAGATAAAGACATATTACAGATAAAGAAAACTGAATTATTCAGCAGTGTTGATTTTTGAAAAATAAATGTTCATCTATATTCTTATCCTTTATCCTATATCCTGAGCAAAGGAAAGTGATGTTATAAATGTGGTTGACGGTGACATTATATATAGTAACAGAAAATATTAAAAAGTAGATGAGGAAGACCTGATAGCCCCTGTCTAAAACCATGAGCTACAGTAGTAGTGGTCATTTTGTTTTTGTCTTTATGTATGATGAAATTCTAAGCAGGCAACTGCAAAAGCTGTTGCCCCAATATCTAATAGATGGGAAATGAGTATTTCATGATACTCAGCAAAACAAAAGCAATAGAAAGCAAGAAGCTGGAATGTGTTAATAGTCCCGGTTCCAGTAAATTTAAGATAATTTAGGAGTTGAAGAAGAGCAGTCTCAAAAGTAAAAGATGCATTGAATGTGGTTAAAAATGTAACTAAAAAGTAAGAGCTTATAAACAACATTTTAGTTGAAACAGAGTAAAATGATTAGGATATAAGGAGTAAGTTTCCAAATTTACAAAGTTTTGGGTAAGTAAAATGGAAAAAGAGCGTCTGCCAAATGCTGTAAATGTAAATGTAAAATATTAACAATTATGAGCAGTGAGATCTTTGGTTGGTGGCTATAGTTAGGGTGAAAGAATTTATTGTTTAAATTGAATTTATTGACTTTGAATTTATTTACTGATGCTTAGGCAGTAGAAATAAAACAGTTACGATTAATCTGTTTTCCAGGAAATGGCTATACACCACACGGATTCCACAGCTTTTGTTCTTATGCAATGCTTGCAAATGCTGCCCACTTTAGGAGTCCCATGCATTCTCCCCACTTATTACGATCGCCTAGTCATCCCACAATCTTGTCTCCCATAGCTGCTTTGGCTGCTCAAGAATAATAAGCAGGAACAGGTTTTCACCAGAAGAGATTTCCTATGGCGCTGTACAAACAGCTGACATATGTGTTTCAACAAAAATGTTGGTTAGCATTATATAATTTACAAGTAGACTGTGCATCCAGTGCTGTAATGTATATATTTTTGATGCTGGGTTAATTGGGGAAGTAAATCTACATTAACTACATTTACAGCATTTGGCAGATGTCCTTATCCAGAGCAACTTACATTTATCTCTTTTATACAACTCAGCATTTGGGGGTTAAGGGCCTTGTTCAGGGGCCCAACAGTGGTAGTTTTATGGAGCTGGGAATTGAAACCACACTCTTTGGGCGAGTAGTCCAACACCTAAACCACTGTGCTATCATTTCCCCTATCTATCTAAATCTATTACTGGTATTAGTTTCCAGACTTACTTCTTAGACTTGATAACTCATATTTGTATCCACTCAAGGTGAATGCACTGTACAGTATATTAAATTAGCAGTGTTTTCTAGTGTCTAGTTCTCATCTACAAAATGTATTCAGATTAGATTTGCTCAACAGTAACAAGGCCACTTGCAATAAATAACCCAATACTTAGCACAGCCATTTGGATTTTGCTTAAAAAAATTACACTGCATTTAGCAGAACATTCACGCCATGTCATCAAAACCACCCCATCAACTAGGCAGAAATGTCCCTGATATTTTAAAATAACTTTGCTTTACTAAAATGTTGTAAAAAATTATAGATTCTGTTCTGATGCTATTATAAGTCATGTAACAAATGTCATTCAATGAGCAATTAGTAGTTTGTATCATATGTATGTTCCATGTGCACATATCCTCAGTGTGTCTGAGGATAAACCAAGAATCCTAGAGCTGGGAGTTGGCACTGCAACCTGCTGCACTACCTTTGTGCCCTGTATCAAATAGGTATGCCTGGAATGTTTTATTTGCACACCTTTAAATCATATCTCTTGCTTCAGAAATCTATTCAAAATCTATCTTTCTGGTAATTTAAATATACATTTTCTCCACACAAAGGTGATGATTTTAAGTCAAAAGCTGAAAGACAGCTAAGAAGGCTTAGAATTGCCCTTAAGAGAAACATTCAGCCGTAGGACTATATCCCTTCATGTCATGATATCTGTAAATGTCATACAATAGTGTCTTTTTCTGATCCCTCATGCAATCCTGCCTGAGCCCTCCAAGCAGCCTTGTCAAGAATAGAGAGGCCATTTGGGTCCCATTGTCCTGGGAGTATGGCCTAGGTCTGGTGAATAAAAAGCTTTCTTTTTTAAAAAAATGTGTGTGAAACGAAGATGGGTGAACGATATTTGAAGGTTAAACACACCATCGGGTTCTGTGTCTGTCAGGTCCCAGTGGGGTGTCACAAAGTCATCAACTGCTCTCTTTTCACAACTATCTTCGCTTAACTTTTTATTCACTTCCCTATCCTCTATTTTCTACTTCTCTGTCTTGCTCTCTTTTCCTTTTTTCATACTGATAAAGGCGGAATAGTAAATCAATTCTCAAGGCACAGGAGGGCCATTAATTCCCCATAGTCCAGTAAAAGGACGCATCATCTGACGCAATATCTGCAAAAAGTGTAATTGATGTTTCTACAGCTTTTGATCACTTTACTAACTATGCTAAAAAGAAAATGCCCAGGCAGGGCAGCGTTACATTTTTAAGTGTCTTGCCTATTTTAGTGGACAAAAACATTTTTATTCTTTACAACTGTTTATTTATTATTAATTTTACCCTATAATTTGACCAGAACAAATTGACTGATCTGTGTGTGTATGTGTGTGCAAAAAGTTTAACATAAAAAAATAATTAAATCAAATGCTAAATTAGGTAGTTAAAGTAGCAATATGTCATCTCTTTATTAACAGAAAAAATCCTGTTAATACTTGTATCCTAAGGAAATCCAACAGTGATTGTGGTTCCGAGGAAGTGTGGGTTTCTGATAAATGAATGGTTTAAATATGACACTAAATATAGCAGAAACCTAAAATGCCTTTATTTTGCATTGTTTACAGATATGCTATCAGGTCAAAAAAAAAATTAGCGTTGCCCAAAATGGGAAAATTTCCAAGAAATTTATTTGAAAAATGACTTGAAATCCTGCATTTGCAAAAAAACCTTGTGTGTGCATTGACCACTCTGTCAAAGTTAAGTTAATGTAACCTAAATGTGCTATCTTTATTATTTTTTTATATCATTGACACTGGCTACAGATAGAGTGAAACCTCTGTGCATATATTTCTGGCTCAGATAATCAGTGCTTATTATTATTTATTATGTATTTTTATAAAATAACAGATACTACAAGCAACACCACACTACAATTAAGTTATACAGTCATACAGGTGGCCATAAATAAGTTAACCTGCCATGCAATTATACTAATCTGCAATGACTTCTCTGCCTAGTTTTGTGATAATCCATAAACTTTAGTGCCATTTTTGAAGATTCTGATAAAGTTAACAACCGTAATGGTAAAATCGAGAAAAGCAGCAGCGTTGATTGTTGTTGGGTTAATCAGCAGGACAAAATAAAACTTATTGTTAAGTTTCTTGATACCGAGGCCACTGACTTATCCATTGTGTGTGTGGACAATATTTTAGACCTAATTTAGTAATTTTTTTTTATAAATTAAAAAATAATACTGATAGCAGATTGGCACATGTGCCAATGATTAGTTCACGGAATTATTTGAACCAAACATTTAGTTTTATTGCTTTAAAACATTATACCTAATTTGCAAAAAAAATTAACATCAATTTAATTCAAACATCACTTATTGTTTTGTTAACTGTCAGTCAAATCACTGCTCTGATGAATGTAGATCTCTCCATGTTCTGCTAAATATGTAACAAGAGAGCTTGAGGCAGTGTCACCAGTTAGGAAATGTGTGATTAATGTGATTTAATGACAAAGCTGGTGAAGCATTTTAACTTAAACAATAGTAAATAAAAAGAAATTCCATTTGCTACCTTCAGAAAGGCTTATGATACTAAAGACACCATAAAGTAAAGTGAAAACGATGACAGATACACATTTAGATAGATTGGATACACATTTATCACACTGTTCTTGTTCTATACTATCACAATCAATGATGACTCAGGATTTGAATGTTTAATGTTTTATTACAGTCTCGGATTATGTGCTGAAAAAAAGCATTTTTATCATAAACCACCTGCAAGTGAACAAGCCAAGGGCCAAAAATACAAGTTACATTTGTCAAATGGATTTAACAAAACTGGATAATCACTATGGCTAAGAATTTTTTTAGATGTGCAAAACTACAAAAGTTATAAAGTAAAAGTATGACAGGATTTTATAAATACCATATTTATGTGCTAATTGTTTCCTGTTACCTTCAGGAACCTCTATTTTCAGGCACAGGGGAAGCAAGCAATTGCTAATAGTCTGTGCCAAGGTAACAAACACATAGTTGGTATTTATTATAAGATCACAGGGAGGCCATCCATTAACTTTATGTTCACAAATTACTGATAACCAAAGCTGTGTATGATCTAACCCTGCTAACTATGTTATTGTGTATACGATGCCATTACCACAACCCTTTATCTGGCCCTTACACAACTGGACAATAAAGAAACATGCATCGGATGGTGTTCATAGACTTCAGTTCATTATTCAACACAATCATCCCTCAGCACCTGATCGACAATCTGAACTTGCTGGGCCTAAACACCTCTCTCTGCAACTGAATTCTGGACTTTCTGACTGGAGGACCTTAGTCAGTCCGGATTGTAGCAATGCCCAGCTCAAATCACATCGTCAAGTTCACAGATGAAACGACTGTGGTGGGTCTCATCAGCATACAGAGAGGAGGTGCAACAGCTAACAGACAGGTGTAGAGCCAACAACCTGTCCCTGAATGTTAACAAGACTAAAGAGATAGTTGTTGACTTAAGAAGAGCAAAAAGTGACCACTCTCCGCTAAACAGCGACGGATCCTGGTGGAGGACCTCACCTGGTCACTCAACACCAGCCTTATCAGCAAAAAAGCCCTGTGAAGGCTAAGGAAAGCCCATCCCCCCCCCCCCCACATTCTGACCGTCTCCTACAGCGGGACCAATAAGAGCATTCTATACGGCTGCATCACTGCCTGGTTTGGGAACTGCACCGTTTCGGACTGCAAGACCCTGTGGAGGATAGTGAGAATAGATGAGAAAATCATCTGAATCTATCTTTTCCCATAACTGACATTTATACACACATTGCATCCGCAAAGCTAGGAGCATTGTGGACGACCCCACACACCCCTTACACTCACTTTTCACACTCCTGTTATCTGGAAAAAGGTACCGTAAGCATTCGGGCCCTCACAACCCAAAGGTGTAACATTTTCTTCCCTTAAGACATCAGGCTCCTCAACACACTGAAATGAACTACCTTTACCTGACACAAACACAAATACACAAAAAGACTCAAGACAAATTGATGTTTACAGCAATTTGTAAACACAAAAAATACATTTTGTTAAGCATGGACACTTTAAAAGCTGTTTCAATGATAATCTTTCTTCTCACTTGCACATCTCTCACTTGCACATTTTTATAATCTGATTGGAACTATTGTATTTATTGTACGATACAGTGTTTTGTTTTGTTTTGTATTGTCTGTTTTTGCACTGTCTAGATAAATGTTTGTGTTGTTATTTGTGTTAGTTTCTTTGCACTAGGTTGCACACATGCACTTTATGTTGCTTTATTCTTTAGTCTTTGTACTTTTCTACTGTTATGTGACTTCTTGTTGTTTTGTGTAATTGTGTGTTGTTTTATGTAGCACCCTGAGAAACGTTGTTTTATTTCACTGTGTACTGCATCTGCTATATATGGTTGAAATAACAATAAAGCTTCTTGAACTTAAACTATATTGAGAAGGGCTATTTAACCATGTTAGCTTTACTTACTACAAGTCTACACTTCAAGGGGGAAGTGATGGCTTGGTGGTTAATATCAGAAAGACCGGGGTTCGATTCCCAGCACAACCAAGCTACCACTGTGAGCCCTTGAGGAAGTCCCTTAACAACCAATTGCTCAGTTTTATAACAGATAAATATCTCACTCTGGATAAGGGTGCCTGCCAAATGCTGTAAATGTAAATGTACAAGCCTGTTTTTCAGGAAACTGGTAGTGCAAGACCAATCAAAGTGCCAGAGCAAGCCCCACCTGGCAGACATCCAGGGATAGGGAAAAAAAGCCAAGCTCTAGCTTCTAAATGCATGTTATTTATGCGTGATATGCCATGTGAGAATTATTCAACCAGGATAGTGGCACGGATGTCAGTATTAAAAATCTAATAAAGAACTATTGAAAACTGGGGTACAGCTAACTTGCAGATAAAATGAAAGATAAGTGATATAAGAACAGACAAGGCTCCGAAGTCAAGATAGTACACTATAGCAGAGCTTGAAAATGTATAAAATACACTTACTGCTGATAATAATAATAGATCACTAGCTTGGTAGGACAGGTTATTGGAACCCTGACCATAAGTACTGATAGTTCACTATTGCCTCACAGCCAAAAGGCCGGAATTGATTCCCAGGCAGGGGTCTTTCTGTGTGGAGTTTGCATGTTCTCCATGTGCTTGCGTGGGTTTACTCCTTGTACTCCGGGTACTCCTCCCATGGTCCAAACACATGTATGTTAGGTTGATTAAGGATTCTAAATTGCCCATAGGAGTTAGGGTTAGGGTGTACCGCTCTTTTAGACACAACTGTGTTAGGCTTCAGCAATCCCTGTGACCACCGCATTAGGGAATATGCAGGTATAGAACATTTGCTTTACCAGTCTGGATGACAATTCTTCCCTTTTTATTGTTTCTCTTTTTTAGCTGCTGTTTGGTTATTTAGCAACTTGGTATATTTATGCATTATTGTGTGGATCTAATTAGTGTATGTCGTCAAGAACTAATTACTGATTGTCTCAACAATGCATCTGGTCAAAAAATTCTACATATGCTTTAAACATGCAACCTACTGATATAGCATGTGTAAGGAAACCATTATGAGATTTAGGCTAGAAAATATTAAAGTTCTGACCTCTATGTGATCTCCTTTTTATGCTATCTTAATAACCTTAGGGAACTTGTACACCTAAAATAAAAATTCTTCCATTTTTATGCAGCTTTGAAACAAAGGGCTACGAGTGGACATTGTGACCTTTAGATTTGAGAATAAAATGTGTTATTCAGCAGCGCATATAATGGATTTTGACTCTTTTATGTGTTCTGATAGCCAGAAACCACATAGTTATAAAAAGCATCTGAATGTTTTCTTACATTTAAGTTACAATAGGTTAATATTTCATACAGATTTCACCTGTAGCAGTTACTTTCTTGTGGTTTGACATATATTTTACATGTGCAAATTGAATTATTTATTAAAACAATATATTTTTATGTTTATAAATGTATAAATACTTATGAGTGGGTCATAAACAATTTTTAAAAATTGATCATATTCATTAGTATTAAAGACTACTTAAATAATTGAGTTTATGCCTCTTTTTAGTGTATTTATGTACAAATCCCAATTCCAATAAAATTGGGATGTTGTGTAAAACAAATAAAAACGGAATTCAATGAACACAAACATCACAAAGACAAGATTCGCAATGTTCAAACTGAAGTCACTTATATGTCTTTAACACATTCCAAAAGAGCTAGGACAGGGGTATTCTCACTACTTTGTTATATCACTGTTCCTTTTAACAACACTTAATAAGCATTTGGGAATTAAGAAGCTTGGGCCCAGAGAAGCCAGCCACTTTTTGATGTTGTTGATGTGTGACTTGCACTTTGCATGGTACAGTTTTAACTTACACCTGTAGATGTTGCTGAAATAATTTTACACAGTGTCCTAAATCCACATGGTGATATCCTTTACAAAATATCTATTTTAATCTCTTAATGCTGTCTGACAGATTAAAAGTCACAGTTTTAAGTACTTTTAATAAGTATTTTGAGTATATAACTTCGTACAAGCTACTAATTCACTTTGCCATTAAAAAAATACAATTTATTACCGAATATACTTTTAACTGGCATTTTAACCGGACCAGGCTATAGTGAAACACTGGAGCCTCTAACAGTAACAGACACCCAACAGTAAAAACAGTGTTCCTACTCGCCATTTTATCCATAAAGTCCCGCCCACCTGGACTTCGCCCCAGGCATGGTATCGGCCTGTTAATTGAGTGGTGGCAGCCACAAAACAGACAGTAAGCAGATGAGTGGTCCCGACTCTCATTTTCGCCTATGAGGCCACCAGACTTCAACCTGGATATAGCCTCAACTCCAGGATCCAGAATTTTTACATCACAAAGTCTCCACACATAACACTGGAACAGTGACTTGGTGCTATGGTAATGTAGGTATCTTGTTCCCGAAGGGGAACATCTCTAGGTCACATATGTTGCCATGGTTTTTTGATAAAACGAGATGCTACATCGCAAGCTTGACTGCTTCTTTAGGCAAACCATGAGCATGCCAATCATGCAGGGGATGTGAACAAATAAAGATTTTTTTTTTATTCTTCTGCCAAAAGTCAGTACACAACACTACATCTGCGAATGCAAGTTCTGTAGGCTATAATAAGAGTTGACTTATATGACAAAATATTCACATACACATACACACACACACACACACACACACAAGCCTACCTTTTTGAGGCATGCATGTCGGGATTTTGTAGGTCAGTAGAGAGGAATTTCTGTCTTACTCTTTTGCTTGACCTCATAAAAGTCATCATCTTTTGTATTCATGGTCTGACAGTTTTAATCGTTTTGACATTTTTGGATATTCATTAAAGAATTTTGACTAACTGATGCCGCTATAAGTGTGGTAAGTATAAGTATATTCAATTCATTGTCATTGTGCAAGGTACATGTACAGAGCCAATGAAATGCATTTTCCGCATATCCCATCTTAGTAAGTTGGGGTCAGAGTGCAGGGTCAGCTATGATACAGCGCCCCTGGAGCAGGAGGGGTTAAGGGTCTTGCTCAAGGACCCAACAGTGGTTGACTTGCCAGAGGTGGGGCTTGAACCCAGGTGTTTCTGGTCTTCAGATTAACAACTCAGCACCTTAACCATTTGAGCCACCCTGCCCCCTAGGAGGTAGGGTAGAGCAGGGGCATAAGTGGCACTTCTAAATACAATGAAATAAAGGTCATTTAGATTTAATAATAATACAATAAAAAGGAAATAAAGGGAATAAAAAATTTTTTTTGCTCAAGCACATGCTTTCTCGCGCTCTAACTCTGTGCTGGCCCTGACTGTGTCGCTTCCTAGCATAAAATGACTGGGCTCGTATGCAAAATTAGAATAATGAATCAAACACCACACCAATCATTTGTCGAACCCACTTGATGGGAGCTTGTGTTTAATTCATAGTTAGTAATGAATATGCTTCAGAGAAATGTATCAAATTAAAAGTATGAGTAAATATTTATATACTTAATTTAAATAATTTCATACCGTTGTCTGAATCTTTTTTTATTTTGCATTTATTTATGCTAATTTCGTGACTATTATCAGGTAAAACAACTAAGTACTCCTTGAAGTTGTTTTTAAGAACTTGTTTTGAACACTTTTTAATGTAAGTAAGTAGTACTTGTAACTATAAGTTAAGCAAAAGTAATTTTACATACACTTTACACTACTGGTACATAAAAATATACTTTAGTTGCTTGTGCTTGTACATTAGATGCTGAATGTCACCGTATAATCTAACATGATCCTTCAGGAGAAAATGCTGGGACTGTGCAAACGTGTTTAAAATTATCTGTGTACATCTGTGTAGCATTAATTTAAATTTACTGCTGCTCTTTTTTGGCAGTTTGGCCTGATATCATTTTGGGGTTTTTATTGAAAACAAAAGTTTTAAATGCTGTTTTCAAATTGCAGAAGAATCCCAGGATAATAGCAATAACTTAATACAATAAGCAAAAACTAATTTGAAGACCAGTAGTCACAGCTTTCTTTATAATTTTTATCAAGTTTTAGAGCACAGGTAAATAGTCTATTTATTACTCCGGCTAGCTTAACAGTTAAACATGTTGTGGTAGCATAAAAAAATACAATTAATAATTTCATGAGTTTTTTTATTCCAAAATACATTGTTTAAACACCACTTTGTAAAGTTGTTTACATATTTTCTGCCATAATCATAACAATTTCTGTTACACAATTTAGCTTGTAGACAGTGCCATAGTTGTGACCAACAGACTGTTTCACTACAGCACTGAGAACAGGATGAGTAGCTCACCTACGGTTAAACAGACCTGCAGGCTTTGCAAAACTGCACACAGTAATTAAAGGACAGACAGCAGCGATCGAAAAGCCGGAGGCTAAGAGGACATCCCTGGTCTACCTAATACCTATCCTCATTTACCTCAACCTATTAATGAGAATCCTGGCTGGAATGGTAAAAAAGACATGCTGTTTTGTGAATAAAAATTATAAGATAATTATAAGAAAAGACAATCCTTTGCCAAAGAGTAAAATATCTGTTTGTTATTTAGTTGTAGCGATTCTGCCCTATCACCGCCAGAGAACGCCGTCTTCTGAATACTAGCTCTGTGTACCGAACTTTGCTCGTTTGATGATTACGCTTTTGAACTGCCCTTATAAGCTTTTACCTGTATGATGGAGCCTGAAGTCCTGGTCATTACATTAATACTCACAAATGCCTAATACTCACAAATGCCTAATAAACAACCCAATGAAGACAGTTGCAAGCAAAAAAATTCTCTGAGAAGTCATAAGGAGAAACCATAAGATTAAACAAATCTTCAAAGAGAAATCAATCCTCGCGGAAGTGACAAAATACAGACACACAATATGAAGCATGCTGAAATTATGTTTAATATTAATATGTTGTAAATAAAAGTCCCAGATATGGGACTGTCATATACAACTCTAAAGTATTTATTTGAAAATATTAATTAATGTTAGATGTATTTTGCATAGGTGTGCACAGTCCTTAACTTATGATTTGTTCAACACTTTTTGTTTGTAATAAGGCATGCAATTTTATTGGGTATTTTTAATCCTACCAACTTTTTTATTTTTTGTTTGCAAAACTACTGCAGATATATCTGTTTGCAGTGAATCCCATGTGCACAGCAGGTGTTGAAGCCATTCCACAGGTTTTTAATAGGATTTATATATAAGCTCTGACTGGACCATTCCAAATGTTTGAACAACTTCTTTTGAGGATCCCTTTGTTGACATTGATTTGTGTTTTGGGGAGTTAGTCTGCTGAAAGGCAAAACTTTATTTTGTCTTTAACTGTCTTACAAAGACCTGCAAGGTTGTTCCAAAATAAATTGGTATGTGTAGCTATCCTCAACTCTGTCTAGCTTGCAGAGTGTCCTGGTCCCAGCTGAGGAGAAGCAGCTTCACAGCTGGTTGTTGCCATAATCTTCTTTAGGTGTTAAGATGTTCTGTTTTAGTGCTAAGTATATCTTTATGCCCTGGAACTATCAGTGTACCTTGGTCTTACACACATGATCACTTCCAATCTAAGCAGAAAAGCCCTGCTTCTCTTTTATTTTTAATAAACTGCAGTAATGAAATCTATACCTAATTCTTAATGTTATCCAAAATTATTTTAGGAAATCAAATGAATTTTACAGTGTTTAATCAATTAAAGCTAACTGTTTTGGTGTATAGAACAGCTTGCCTGCATCCTCCTTTCAAGCCCAGTTACAGTGTGGATAAACACCCAAAAAAAACGTATATTTCTCTCTGGGTGGCTATTGAAAATTCAATTACTCTGTGTATGGGATGGGACAAATGCTTATTGAATAAGAGCCTTATTATTTAATTCTAAGTCATGCCTCGGTACACAGGTTTCACTGAGAATGAATGAGCATAAGCAGTTAAATTCACTTTAATGAAATTTTATTTGTTAAATAAATAAAATAAATATCAACCAAAGCAGATTTACAGTTAAAACTATCCTTCCATTGTCTATACCCACTTATTTCTGATCAGGGTCATGGGGACCTGCTGGAGCCTAATGCAGCCGTCAGTGGATGAAAGTCAGTGGTACACCCACACAAACTCACTCCTCTGGGCAATCACCAATAGATCTGACATACATGTTTTTAGACTGTGGAAAGAAACTAAAGTAAACCCATGCAAGCATTGGGAGAACATGTAAACTCCACATAAATCTTCTTTCTGTGGTAACCACTAGGCCACCATGCTGCCCTACTGTATAGTAAAATGAAAATTATTAATAAAAATTATTAGTGAAAACTGTATGATTATTGAACAGTATATTCATCCTTTGTAAGCTATAAGGGTAAGGAAGACGCCTTGAGAGAAACCAGACTCATTCTTATTATCATTTTTGGTAATTGCATACATGTGTCACAATTTAACTGGGATCGAAATGTTTCTAACATTTCCACATAGTTCAGACATGAAAAATACATAAATACATGCTATACACCTTTTAATTGCCTTCCTGCTTTGTGATTTTGTCAATTTTAAAGGGTAGAATTGTTCCTGGTAATGGCACAGTGGTGCCATATTTCCACTCTTTCCACATGGTCTTATTACCATGTAATACATATTATGTTTTGGAAATGTACTGTAATCCCTTTCCTGATGCATCATCTTAACAGTAGAATCTCATACATGCATTGTGAGCTGTTTGTCAATAATAGCTGTGAAGC
The DNA here is from genome assembly GCA_005784505.1 of Bagarius yarrelli. Lineage (NCBI taxonomy): Eukaryota > Metazoa > Chordata > Actinopteri > Siluriformes > Sisoridae > Bagarius > Bagarius yarrelli. Next base: position 7,445,079 of record VCAZ01000003.1, on the reverse strand, counting down.
ACCAGACGGAGTAGAACCCATGTTGCAGCAAAACACGTTTAGAATTAAACACAGGCAGTGGTCAAAACCGGGAAATTAGCCCGAAGAAGAGAGCGCTTTGTATGTCTCATAATAAAGAACAATACTTCACATTGTGCAGCAAAACTGGAAGTGTAATGTGGGAGTCAATATTCAGGTGAAGGCGCCCTCTGCTGGTGGGAGGGTGGAGTCCTAAAAAAACAAAATGCTTGGAGGTTTGATCTTCATATGGTGAAAATGCAAACATTTTCATGAATCTAAAAATTTACATTGGAATGGGTTTACAGGCAATTTAATAAAAAATTTTGATTTCTCATCATAATTAAGGCCAGTTGATCCCCTTCATAGACATTAGAAATTATTTTAACCTTTAGTGTTTCACTTTTTACCCATCATTGTTACCCAAAATTAACCCAATGTTCACCACGTTTTCACCTAATGTTGCATTCTTACAAGTTGAAATCTCGCTGTGGCATGGATGTACCTGAAATTGCGCACACACATAAGAAAGAATTAACTTAGACGCGCAAAATATGCAGTATGTGATGGCCCCTAATAAAAGTTCATACCGCACAATTTTAGCTGACAGGTTTTTTGCTGAGGAAAAATAAAAATAGATAAAATAAATGTCTAAACTTAGATTAGCAAAGCCTTTGCAATTTGATGTTAAATTTGACGTTTAAAAATTCCACAATGTTTTTATGCACTCTTTCACAGATTGGAAAGCCTCTGTCCTTCTTTACTTCTAAGAGACTCTGCCTCCCTAAGATATCCATTTATAGCTAATTATGTTACAGTCCTGATGTCAATTAACTGAATTTGGTGCTGAATGTTTTCCCAGCTGAAGCTTTTTCAAGCCCTTGGTTACCCTTTGTGCCAACTATTTAAGACCTGTAGCAGGCATTGAATTTGAAATTAACTCATTTTGTGCATAAAAGTGTAAAATTTTACAGTTTAAACATTTGATTAAGATAACATTTAAATAACATTAAAGTTAAATGGTAAAACATAGTTGATGATGATTCTTCCAAAGATAGTCACGCAGTGTGAAAACAACAGTGATCTGATGACTTTGAAAAAGTCGTGCAGTGTGAACTCAACATTAGTAGTCTAGTAGCTACATTCACTGATCCTGAACCAGTAAGTGACGTCACCTCTATTCGTGAAGCCGTGTTGCTCACACAATGGCTAAGAAAATTCATATGACAGTAATTTCTTTTTTTTCATGTTTTACAGCAGTTTGCAAATAGATCTTTAATGCATCAATTGAAGACATCAAATTAAATTTGAGGAGACACATTCAGAGGATTCCCAAGTTAGCTTGGGAATATAAACATTGCAATTTGTTAGAGTCTGCAAAACAACAGCCAGCAACAGCCAATCACTGGATTTCCTTTTGTGTTAATTTTTTTACATGTTTTAAAAGGGAGAAAATATAAGGGTTTTTTTAAACTATTTTTTTTCTATCCTCCAAATGTCAGTATTCTATCCCCAACAACTAGATAAATATTTAGAAACAATTTTTATTTAATTTAGCTCAATATTTAATAGTAGTGCAACGGTACACATATTCATACCAAACCAGAATGCAATCCTTGTATCCTGCCGGCCATACATAGTACAAATCCGAGTTCCCACACAAACATATTAAGTAGCCGGTTTAGTTTCCATTTTCCGCCTCGCAATTAGAATGCACTAACACATACAGCACACCAAGCCAAGCCTCTGTTAATGCTTGCACTGGTATTTATTCCAAAAATCACAGAGAATTATAGTGTTTTCACATTATAATAACAAAATCTATTAACATTCCAAAGCCTGAATTTGGTTTGATATAAACATGTAAATGTAATTAAAAAAAAAAACTTAGACATAGTAAGCTACCTTTGCCATGTTGCTGTAGCGTAGTTTGCTGTATTTCATTTAATACAGAATAACTGATAGTTTAGCTCACTGCATTTTCCAAAAAGCTTGCCTAATACTGATAATTAAACAAAGTAATTAAAGTTTTAACACAGAGCAGATTGTTATAACTAGATAACACACCAATAAGGACAATGGCACAGACAAAATCTGAAAATCAAAAAAAACCCCATAAAGCTAAAAAATAGAAAACCGGTATCTTTGCCCTGAGTACTGCAATTCAAATTGAGGAAAAAGTTGATTCCATCTTGTTTCATACTGACGAAATGCGTGTGTGTATCTGTGATTTCTGACCTTGATGTGTTTTCTTTCACAAAGCATTTTTGATGTAAAAAACAGTTTAAGCTAAACATGGTTTAAGAGTGTCATTTTCTCGATAAGCTGTTTTTACCCTTCTGCCTGTCATACCCATAGTCTGCCTCGCTTTTCTCTTTTCATCTGGATATGCAAGTAAATGAGTGTGTTTAACCACAGGAGGTATAGACTGCCATGGCAACAATAATGCTTTATCAAAAGGTATGTGAAATCATCAAAATTATTTTAAAAATCAGTGGTGGAAAAACTAGTAAAAATTTCTATTTATATAAAAGTATTGCTACATAGAAAATAATTCATCTGGGTTCAAGTAGAAGTATTATTATTTAAGTATTTTGTTTAAAAAATTATAAATATATAAGTTGCTGTGTCACAAAATACTTACTATTTATTAAAATCATTTACTATGAATTAAATTGTTTTTCAGGTCTCACGCTTGAACAGATCAGAAAAAAATACAAAATTGTCAAAATAAACACAATCGAACTATTTCAATATGTATGTGATTTAACCTCTTGCTGCTTTTTTAAAGAAAAATTCCCCCAAAATATAGCATATACAGGCCTGTACATTTTCACTTTTAGAACTTTTTTTATAGGTACGTTATTAATGTTTGCTGCAGTTTATTTTTAATAGCCTGCTTGTATCCAGTTTTATAAAGGCACCCATTCAACTGCAAAATGAGTATGATGTGATTCATCGTTCAATACTGGATGCATTTACCTTTAATGAAGCATCCACAACGCCTGGTGAAAGGCAGATCTTAAAGCCTGACATCATATAACAGTTTACATAGCAATGTTATGTGCTTCTGGGATACTTTATAATAGGACAAACCAGATACAGTCAAATCAAAGTCAATGTAATAACCAGCCTTGTCTAGAATACTAAAATATAAATGAAAATTACTAAAAAATAATTACAGCCAAACAAATGCTTACATTTGACATTTTGTTTTAAATAGAGGCAATAATAAGTGGACAAATTTTCATGATGCAAATCAATGTCACTTCAGAAAGTAGCATCTGCCACTTTTTCCTGATAAATGAAAAGCTCCGGAAAGGGCAGGGCAGCTGAGCAAGCATTTGCCAAAACAAATGCCAAACAAGTCAACATAGCAAAACAAATTTACTGTATTGTAAATCAACAACACACAAAACAATCATACTTTCTGGATGTCTGCAAGCTGGGGAAAATGTCTGAGTTTGAAAAGCCCATTATATATAAAGACATATTTTGTGAAGACAGCTATTGATATGCCAAGGCTTCTATCTCAGCCAGCTAATTCACATTGCACCAGATACTTATTACTTTTCCTTTAGAGGACTTTTCTATTTATTAGACTTACCAATTTACGTGTAGAATGTCTAATCATGTAGGACTAGTTTTAACATAAAAGATCCTTTCAAGAGCCATTTGCCCTGACAACAAAACTCCTAGGCTCCAAGTGGTACAAGCGGCTAGTTAGAATGCCGCCTCCCTGAGGAGGTGTTTCGGGCTTGTCTTATAGGTAATGGACTCCCAGGCAAACCAAAGACAAGATGGAGAGATTTTGTTTCCTGTCTGGTCTGGGTAGATGGAGGAGGTGCCAAGGAAAAGATCTGCGTAGACTGCAACAATAAATGGTTGAATTAATGGCTAGAAGGGTAAATGGATAATACTACTACTACTTTTTCTACTACTACTACTACTACTACTACTACTACTACTACTACTACTACTGCTACTACTATTACTACTACTACTACTACTAATAATAATAATAATAATAATAATACATTTACATACCAATCTTACAAAAAATTAGGACTTCAGCCTAATATAAATTATTTACTGGATCCCCCCCCCTTTAAACACTTCATTTACCTAAACAGAGTAGTCTATTCATTATTAATGACACCAGTTATTAATGAGCAGGGGTGCCACCAGCAATATTCAATCACAATGCAATATGAGATTGGGCCCCCACAGCATGTTACTACTATTAAAACAGATCTCTAGGGGCCCCCAAAGTTTGTGGGCAATTGAAATCATCTTTACTCCTCTGTTCATGAGATTTAATCCCTCATGTCTGCTTTAAACAGAAAGTATGCTCAGCATGTTTTTGTATGATATGTCAACTAATAGACTGACTCGCTAAAATTTAAGACTAGTTTTCATTAGTAGGAGAAGGCAAAAGATTGTACCGACCATACCAACAACATTAGCATTGTTGTTTATATTAGCTGTAAACAACATCCTATTATCAGAGTTCATTAGTTACATTACTCACAAGACACATGTTGTTGAAAAGAATATGCTGTGTTTCTGTGTTGTAAGTCGGCCTTAATGTGTATTTATAAGTAATGTTTAAATGTTAGGCATTGGTCTGAGTACAGATTAAAAGTAATGCCAGTAAACAGGGGAATTTTGAACAAACTTCTCACTCACTGATTAAAAAAGTCATGTGATCTCCACTGACACTGACCTCTGCAATCTTAGTTTGCATGTTGCTTGCATGAAACATTTCCCAGAGGCTTTAAATATTTAAGTACATTAAGGGGAGGAATTCCAATCCAACCCAGGAATTCAAAGAGTTATTTTCAATGTGAATACAAATAATTTTATTTTTACAGAAATTCAGAAACCAACATGGGACCACATGATCTGAAACATATGCACTCAAAGAGCATAATTTGTGCTTGGCAAGTGACATAGAAGAACAGAGCATATCTAGTTTAATTTTCATTTATTATCCTACAGAAATATAGTTGAGATAAGACAGATCAGTTACAGATTATACATCTTCAAAGGTTAAAAAAGCACAATTAGCTGCTGTCAAAAAACAAGCAAGGTGCAATACTATGCCCCTGTTTTTTACAAGCCTCTAAAATCAACCTCTCACTCTCTCCTGCCAGGCTATATAAACTGAGCTTCAATAAATGGCAGATTGAGCACACTCTTAATTATGTCACAGGATTTAAAAAATGAGATGAGTGGGATCAATGTCAAAAGCCTGAATAAATGGACACATATTGTGAAGGAAAATAGAGACACTACTATACCCACTGTGTATGTATGCGTGTGTGTGTGTGTTTGTACATACCTATCAGCAACAGCTGCTACTGGGCTATCTCTCACACACAGAATATGATTATATCCCTCAAGATTTATCTTGGACTAACGCTAAGGACTCTAGTCTAGTTTTAATTGGAGTAAAATAAAGCAAAAAAACAAATAAAGCAATAAATAAGAAAATGAAAAATACAATTTAGCAAATACTTAAAGCAACACTATGTAGTTTTTCTTCCCTAAAATTATGTATCTACAAATTTTACTGCTGCTTTAATTTAAGTAGCCTCCTAACTGCTAAAATCATACTCTATAAGTTTCGTGACCAGGTCGTGGCACACAGCACCGCCCATCCTCTGTCAGCGAAGATTGTACCTGTATACAGTAGACCTGTATTATCATTCATTTCAACAAACCAATCATCTGATGTCATAAATGTAGGATTTACAAAGGATGTCAATTCAGGATCACACCCTACTTGGCTAAATCTGCTCCACAGCTATAACAGAGCTCAAAGAAGGTTTTGTCAGAGGAAGCGTGGAAGTGATCAGACACGACCCTGGTGGGGTGAGCTGAAAGAGGGAACGGGTTGCAAAACTGATGGAGACCTGGCTGTAACATGTTGTGGAAGACTGGTGCAGAAGGGAGACAAGAAGAGTGGATGCAACAGGTTTTTATTTTAAAATGGAACAGAGCAACAGAATGAACAAAAGGAGAAAACAAACCCAACAGAAAAAAACGAAAAACACTCAGGATACTAACAGTGGTAAGCACTAACTTTCACTTTAGCGATGAAAGACACTGGAATATTCAAGGCACGGAAACCACATAAGCCAGGACCAAGCCCGGAAACTGAACGACGTCCTCAGCCGAGCGACGTCCTCTGAGGCGACAGCAAACCCAGCGACGTCCTGGGCGGCAGCTACAACTCAGTCTTGAAACGGGGGGTGCAGGGTCCCCTCTTTGATTTCTGGTTCCATACAGGTTTCCACTTTGACTTCTGGTTCTGTCCAGGATCCGACTCTCACTCTTGGTTGCATTCAGGACATAATCCTGACTCCTGATTTTGGACAAAACCTGATCCTGCCCCTGACCCTGGCCAAGAACTGATTCCGCCCCCTGACTCTGGCCAAGGCCACCAGAGGGCACGGTCTCATGAATACTAGCACTTCCGGGTTTCACTTCCTGTTTAGCACACTATTTAGGATTTAGCCTTTTGCTAACACATTGTAAAGTATTGTTTTGCTACGCATTTATACCAAGCATTGGTTTCCTTGTGTTTGCTTTCCTGTTTTCGATCTCTGCCTGTTTTTCAGAATAGATTTTGCTATAACCTTTTGGATTTGTTTGCCTGTTTTGTGGATTACGTGTACCGACCTATGCTTGCCTTTAAAAGTTGAAGTTGAACTCTTTTATGAATTTAAATAAAGCCTTCACCTGCATTATTCCTCATGGTCTAATACCTCACAAAATACTTTGCCCTCACAGAATCCAGCGAGTTAGGCCCGATTGCAAGCTCCAGAGAAGTATCACGCTCAAGCACTACAAGCGTTTCAGGACCAACCGGCAGTATTATAAACCAGAAGGCAGCAGCACTCCCAGCCTCAATCCAGCTCGAAGACCTCATCCGTTCACTTCGCTCTACCGGATAAATTTGATGAAACACTGGAGCACTGTAAGTGTCAGCCTGGTCTGTTTATATCTGAAAGTAGGAAAAGTGCGTTTGTACTTACTCTGCTTTTTGGGAGAGCTCTTGACTGGGCGTCTGCCGTTTGGGACTTAGATCTGCAGATCTCACAGTATTTTATGTCCCAGCTTCAGGAAGTTTTTGACAAGGCGTCTCTGAAATCAGTGTTTAACCTGTCACTCAGGCACCTTCTCTCCATTTGTGGGTTTGGCAGTAGATAACCTGCTGCCTAAGAGTGTACATTTCAAGGGGAAGAACACCTCACCAACCCTGTGTTCCATACTAGCTCTTCAGCAGATCCTGAGCCTATGTAAGTGGGGTTGTCTAAGTTAACACCCCAAGAAAGACAGCGTAGAAGAATAACAGTCTTCTTAGTCAGATTAGACATTATGCTCTAAATAAATAAAAATAAAGAAATACAGTGTCATTAAGTACTTTTACTTCTAATACCTCATGTATAAAGTACTAGAGGTAAAAGTAATTTATAGCACTGTATTCTTTTATTTTTGTATTACATTTATTGATTCTTTATTGTGTTAATCACTTTGAGATGGATGAATTCTAGCACATAACTAAAATCCCACTTGAGACAACCTTTATGGCACAGTTGAACAGTCATTTACCCCAGTTGACATCAGTTTTCCAGAAGAAAGGAGGTGTTCATAAAATATTCTGGTTATTCACAAACGTTTTAATGCGGTTTTACACACTAAGTGCTGCCATTACTTAATTTGCTAAATTTTTACTCTATTTGCACAATATAGATGTCAGGGGCATGCCAGTTGTGTTACACTGGTTGTGTTAAAATAGGCCGTAGTTTGGTTTTATTTTATTTTATTTAGTCTGGTTTCTTTTTTATGTATCTGTATATAGTGTTGTGTATTGTCTATTTGCACTGTCTGTAGTGTTGTTTGCATGGTTTATTAGCACTTTTTGTCATGTACTATTTGCACCAAGTTGCACAATTTTAGTTCTGGCTTGTTTTAATAAAACAAACAATAAAAGCTTCTTGACTTGATTAAAAATTGTGAAATGTTACACTTGTTCTGTGATTATTTCTAATTTATTTGAAAATATTTGGTTTACATATTTGAAACATATGAACAGGTTGCATATATGTACAAGAATTAGACGAATATATATAAATTATATCCTTGATATCCAAATATGAACTATGAAATATGTGATTTGCATACATTGCCATATATCAGATTTCTATATGAGTCTTTGCAAGATAATGTAAATTTGATCCAGTAAAATTGCACTTTCTTTCTGTTGTCTTAGGTCTAACATTTCAGAACAAAAGAAGTTAAATCCACAATGGAAATATCTGGATGATTTACGCCTCTCGCTTCCACGTTGGCTCGGCAGAACTCTGACAGGGTGATATGAAAACCCAAATCTTCACAAGAACAGAAGAAATGAAAAACAGAAGAGAAAAAACACAAACAAGAAGAAAAACCTAACCTTAAATAAACAAGGCCGTAAGAGTAATTGTCTGTATTCTGTCTCCCATTACATCCATATTAAAAGTTTTCACCATTAACTATTAAAATGACTAGTGTAATTTACATAAACACCAAAGTACAAAATGTGAATATCATGGAACAAATATCATGGACGTAATTATACATTAAATAACATTTGGCAAACACCCCTTTTCCCGAGCGACTTACATTTATCTATTTTAGACAACTGAGCAATTGGAGGTTATTGGCCTTGTTCAGAGGCCCAGCAGTGGCAACTTGGTGGTGCTGGGAATCGAACCGCGATCTTCCGATTAGAAGTCCAACAACTTAATAATTGTGCATTCATTTCCCCAAAGTTTTAAAAATGAAATTTTCAATTCCCTTTTTACAACCTTCTTTCTGAACAACCAACATAAAATATGTTAACTGTCTTTTCTTCCTTAAACCTTACTGGAAGAATTACTTTTATTTTGTGCATTCTGTAATCCATTCACGAATTTGAATCCTTGTGAATAATTTATTAAATGTATGAAGGTGAGTCTTCTGAGTCATTTGAGTCACTTGAGTCAGTAAAGATTCTGACTGCTTTTACTATGGTATTCCACTAGAGGGCACTCACTGAATCCCTAGAAACCACCGGATCACTTTGGACTCATAAATGTCACACACTGTGTTCCTTGCATCTGACTGTTTTGCTGTGCACTAAGACTCCAATAGACCCACTGAATCCAACAGTTCAGATAAATCAGTACAAATACATTTGGAATTTGTTATAATTCTGATCATTCAGAAACATGTTCCTACAGTTACTAGCTAACAACTACTAGAACAACTAAACAGTGTAATTTTCAGTTTGTATTTATCAATGATGTTATCAGGTTATTAAAATTTATACACACTGCCACTGCACATATTACTGGCTCTTACTTGTAACCAGGATTTAAGAATCAGTGTAGGATGTAAAGCTTGTAAATATAAAATAAAATCTTAGTTTCATTTTGTAAAACATAATACATTTATTTGAACTTTGCTATACAAGTGACAAAGACCAGAAACAGCAGTTTAACCACGTTCTCGCAAACGTTTATCTTGTAAACATCATTAGGGATGATCATGAAGGTCTTTCATTTAACTGCTGTAATAAATCCTCTTAGATAACTCAAATCTAACAGGCTTGTAAATGTGTATATGATGCAAAAAGCAGAATCCACACATACATAGTATATCTATGCGCTATATGCTATATCTATTCTATTAAGCCACAGATGTTTAGTAAGGCTAATCCACTGAGGCAGCTGTTTGCATTCAGTGCTGCTCTCCCATTACACTGTGCCTGTTCTCTGAGACCCTACAACAGGCAGGTCACCTTTGAAAGCGCCTCTTTCACTGAACTCATATAGCCTCTAATACTATCCCCATGCAGTGATCAAGGGGCATATTTTATAGGGCTTCAAAAATACCAAACGTCATTAATATGCACACAAGGGAGAAGCACGAAATGTCATGCACACACATCCATGCACAAAAGGACATTTAAAATTCTTTTTTTTTGTTACTGCATGCAAACATACACCCACATATAGACACACATACACACACACACACACAAACAGACACACACAAACTTAGTCTATAGAGAAAGCTGCATTCCGACATGAATTTTGATTTTGATAATAAGCTCAGCGGGAAGTTCATCAGGGACCCAACTGTGCCTCTCCTGTGTTTTTGCTTGTGCAAAATTGCATTGAGCTGCCTGCTGTCCCTTACTTCTCAACCAACTTCAAAAGTCACACATCCCCCAGGTCCTGTTTTAGAATAAAGAGCTGGCTGGTGTTTGCTGAGGAAAAAAGGATTCGCCAGGCATGCAGAGGAGATGACATTTACAACTCATGCTGATTTTGTCTTTTCACCTTTTTAATGGCATAAATATATAATATTTTTTTTGTAAGACTCCTATAATTTAAGAATCTATAAGTGGTTAAAATCCTTCAGTAAACATATCAATGCCTCTCTTTCTGGTCATGGAAAGCGTTTTACTGTTATATAATTTAGATCAATTTCTATTAAGTCAACTTGTACTATATACAATGTATAGAGTGTATGACAAAAGAATAGATCAGTTTTGTATTGAGGTAAAGTAAAAAAAACAACTGTGATGATCTCTGGATGTTAAAACATTGCCCAATGGCTACAAGCTATAGTGGTGACACTCACAATGTGCATGTTCAGAGGTATTTCGCTTGAAATACAGCAAATATATTAGAACCTATACTATTACCTCCATTTTCATTTTTCGGACATCCTATTCCAGATTTATTCTTACTATTATCCCTAAAATAACCTTCACACTTCACAACATGCTTTCCACTAGATGTTGCAACATAGCTCCAGAGGTTTAGTCTTAGTGAGGTCAGACACTAATATTAATTCAGGTGCTTTAGGGTGCGGTCAGTTTGCTAAAGACACACTTATGTGGGTGTGCTGGTAATGTGGCCAGATAATGTGTAGGAGAGAGCTTTAAGTCCACCAGCTGACAATTGTGGACAAGATTTTTGCACCTGTTTAAAGTGACAGCCAGGAATTAATATTAAGAGAAGGATGTGAACATATGCTTTAAGAAAATCACTGTGAAAAAAATCTACTACGAAGATCCATGAAGATGCTATGTCTGTGCATTTTTATGGACGCCAAATTTAATCATTTAATTATTTATTCTATAATTTAATAATGTATTGCTAACTATTAAATAATAATAACTGTATACTGTAATGTTGCTATGAAATACTTTAACCTACTTTTAACATGATGCTGGTAAAAAAAAATGAATTCATTTTAAGAAGATATTTTATCTTCTAAAACCAGATTTGCATTTCTTTACGCAATAAACAGTAGTACTATAAGTATGTCGCCTGTCTATATTTTCGGGCTCTAGTTCCCTGGCTTAATTAGTGTAGGATTCTGACTGGTTAAATATATTGCTAACCTGGTTTGTAGTTAAAACTATTTTAATTGGATTGTTTTCCAAAATAACATTTAAGTTTAGTTGATATTTAAGCAGTCATTCATAAATATGAAAGACTTCATTGAACTTTTATAAACATGACTGTTTTGCTTTAACACAAAAATCTTTCTTGACATTGAACATTTGCTCTCTAACTACAATATAGTGATGTTCATGAAATGTATTTATATCTACTGCATTGTATTTGAGTTATAATAACCATCCTGAAATAAGCATTTGAAAAAAAAAATACATTAAGTTTAAGATTTATGTATTAATTGACTATAATATCTAAAACAAAGCTTCAACTGATGCAAGTATTGCAAAACAATTTTGTACATCAGTAAAAAAACACTTCACTTTTAGTTTGCGATGCTTTTTTCCTTTGTTGAGCTAACCTTACACAAAATTTAGACACTTAGAGAATGTCACAGAGCGGAAATGGGGTCCGTGCATTTCATAAAAATATAAACATTTGTTTGAAAAAAATATTCAAAAACATTCTATGAATATATTAAAAGGTATCAAAGAAGTTTTGAGATGTCAACAAATGGCAACACAAAACGTCTCGGTTACATATGGTAACCCTCATTCCCTGATGGAGGGAGTGACACGTTGTGCAGAGTGACGACACTAGGGGTCACGTTTTGGGAGCCCGAAATATCTTTGATATATTTTGAAAAGGCCAATGAAATTGAACGAGCAGAATTTGAATAGCCGGTAACGTCCTGTACGTCCGGTATAAATAAACCAGCTGCGATACTGCTCATCGTTTTTGTCCTCAGAGGCAGTCCGGCGCAGTGGCATGAGGGACACAACGTCTCCGATCCCTCCATCAAGGAATAAGGGATTACCATACATAACCGAGACGCTCCCTTTCTGTTGCTTACTCCGACGTTGTGTCGAGTAACGACATTAGGTGTCCCTATCCAACACACCACTGCTGCCGGACTGCATCAGGGGTCTACCAAAGGTAAATGTCGACAGAAACCAGCGAATTGCAATGGAAAATTTTAGTTTAACCATAGTTGATTCAGTTTCTTTGTGAAAAATGAACACCTCAAGGTTATGTGTCTGTAGCTGTATATTTCACTACTCCTTTGGTCTAATTGGGAAGCTAATGGGGCACTCTATGGGGCGCCCGTCATTTTATAAAATAATTTTAGAAAAACAGTCTACTGTTCCTGGTACCCACTACCTTATCTAAATTTAGTTTAAAGCAAAACAGCAGCTACATAAATTGTGCTGAAACTAGTGCACACACATAGCCTCTCAGGGATGTGATAAAAACTCAATTTAAAGAGGGTATGACATGCTTCTAATGTGCTCGACTCTGATGGACGGTGGTATCATTGAGCGCTCAATTAAAAGCTTTTTTGATTTTTGCTTAACTTTGCTGCCTCTGACTTTTATTTAATTTATCTCTCCCCAGGTTGGGCTAATAATTTCCACGACATTTCCTGGCACCCAGCGTAGAGGTTCCGCGGGGACTTCTCCAAGATCGACAAACAAATCTAGCTATCGTCCGGAGGCATGTTTCTTCGTCTGACCACAAAAAATTGAGTACTCTGTGAAAGGAGATCGAGGGGAAATTACCAGGAAAGTCCCTCGAACCAACCCCATTACATGTGACTGGAAAAATGTATCTGTTAAGGGTTAGTAAATTTTAGGTTTAAGAAATTTACTACAGTATATTCAAGGTTAAAGTATACTGATAACGCGGTTTCTCTGAGACTGTAAGATTTTTTGCAAGTTTTTGTAGGAGAAAAACAGACGCACTCTGTGACCGGAGTCTACGCAGACAAATTAAGGTAAGGCAACAGATATTTTTTCCTCTTTGGAAGTCACAGTTTAAATTTTATGAGGAGAAAATGGTTAACGGACACAGCAAAGGTAAACCAACAGAAAATGAAATGCTGAAATACTGTCGACATCCAAATGTTCCATATATGGTAACTAATTATGAACCAGAAAGTCTGAGTCAGTTCAAGCATTTGATAGAATGTGGATTTCCAGAAAAGTTTCCAGGAAGTTTTAGAGAAAGACAATTGTCACATTTGAAAAGTAGGTTGTTGGAACATGATGAGTGTAAAAAAGGAAAAAAAGAATAGAGTGGAGTGGGGTAGCTTTTAAAACATAGGAAGCGGAAGCTCAAGATAGAAAAAAGAAAGGAATCAACCAAACAAACTGCTGATAAAAATGACAAAAAAAAACAAAAATAACACCTGTCGTCCACCTCCTGTCTATTCTGCAACGTCTCTCTATCCTGCTGTTCCTTCCTGTCCTTCTGCCTCCTTTGCTTCTTCTATGCAATGTGTTCAGATTGATCCAGATCTAGATGACGCCCCACCCAGATGATGACAACTTCTCCACCAAACCCTTCACCACCACTGCCTGCTCAACAACAACAGCAAATTCAACAAGATCCAGGCCCAGAAGATGATCATTCAAATGAACATGACCAGGACGATGATGACCAGATGACTGCTGGCAAATGCCGACAACTTTACCTCCCCCATAGGGCGCAGGGTGAAAAGAAAGCCCATAGAAGGAAAATGAAAAGCCACCACCACCATCACTGGTAACTTTCCTATGGGCGATGTAGCTGGAGCTGACGGACCAGTCCTGGTTCACAGAAAATGGGCCGCGTTAGCCCCAAGTTCATCCTCCAGTTTAGACAATTCTGTAGAGAATTCAGCCCGACTTCTCATAAACTCAGATGTCTTCTGATGAAAAAGCTCAGGGTGGATCTTTCAAGGATTAATACAGCCTGACGACAGGCCTGACATAAAACTATGGTATCCTCCAAGTTGGCAAAGAGAGTGTTTTTTTCTAGACCATGGTTTCAAAAAACTTTTTAGAGATGACTAGGAATGACTGACCCAGACTGAGCTCAGTACCACAACGCCTTTGGGCTAAAGGTAAACATGATGTTGGTTTGATTTAAAACTGCCCACGTGTGCACATTACTCCCAAATTTGACTTCAGGCCTAAAAAAACGCAATATCCACTTAAACCTGAAGCGATCGCAGGTATCACACCAGTTTTTAATTTACTCCTCAAAGCCGGCATGATTATTTCTTGCTCCTCCAGGCCAGTACGTACTCCTATTTTTCCTGTGTGAAGGATTAAAGGTCCAGGTGAAACTGAAGAATAGTGTTTTGTACAAGATTTAAAAACTGTAAATGATGCTGTAGTAAAAAGAGCTCCAAATTTGCCTAATCTTTAGACCATACTCATGTCGATTACACTCGAATGCAAATTCTTCTCTGTGGTTGACCCGGCAAACGAATTTTTCAGCGTGCCAGTCCTCCAGAGAGCCAGTACTAATTTGCTTTTTCATTTCTAGGAAAACATACACGTTCACTCACTTATGTCAAGGTTATTGTAAATCCCTAACCAAAGCTTTAAAAACTAGCCTAGAAGTCCAGGTTCTGTTCTTCTACAATATGTAGACGACTGTCTACTGGGAGCACCTACAGAAGAACAGTGTGAGAAAGACACAATTGCTCTGCTTCTGTCACCTTGCAAAAGAAGGTCACAAAGCAAGTCTTTCCAAATTTTGTTCAAAAAGGGGTCAAATTCATAGGGCACTTGATTTCTGGCGAAGGGAAAAGACTAGATTGTGTTAGAGGCACCACCACTGAGCTCCATTTGCTCATGGACAAGGCCTACAAGCTCACAGCAAAGTTACTTGGACACAAGAGGCCAGAAGAAGCCTTTTAACAGTTAAAGCTAGCATTGCAAAACACACCAACATTAGGCATACAGCTGAAAAAAGCTGTAAAAATATGTGACATTGTGCTCTATAGCGATTTGATATTGTTGGTACCACACGCAGTTTTCGGCAACTGCTTTTAGAACAGAAAACAGCTCACATGACTGCAGCCAAGGTATAACACAGTGTTACCTAAAAATGTCAAATTGTAACTGTTTAAAGGTGTATGGTTTTAAAACCCTGCTACTCTTTTTCCAACAGCTGATGACGGATAAAAACATGATTGTGTACAGGTGGTGAACGAGGTTTGCAGTCTGAGAGACCTGACCTGCAACAAGTTCCGTTACCTAACCCTGACCTTGAATTGTTCGTGGATGGATCGGCTCCAAGGGACCCAGCATCAGGCAATATTACGTGGGGGGGGGTTACGCTGTAGTAACACTACACACACCACATTAAAAGCTCAACCGCTTCCATCACATTTCTCAGCTGCAGAGTTAATAGCGCTAACTAAAACATGTAAATTAGCAAAGGGTCAAACGGTGACGATTTACACAGATAGCAGGTATGCTTTTGGGGTGGTACATGATTGTGGGACACTTTTGAAAACACCAAAGGGTTTTAACATCCTCAGGTAAAACCATTACCCACCATCAACTGATTGCTGAGCTCCTGGAAGCCATCCTACTCCTAAAATTTAATTGCAGATTGTAAATGTGAAGCCCATACTAACCGAAAAGATTCTGTTTCCACAGGAAATGCCAGAGCAGATGCTGCAGCCAACCTTACAGATTTGCAGTCGTTCACCACTGCAGAGGAAAGGGTCCTCTGGAAAAAGATCAGGCTGCATTCTCGAGGATTGTTTCCATTTATGCGAAAATTGACACATGGTAGGGACCACGTGTCAAAGGGGAAATGAGAGCAGAAATACATAGGTACTGGGATTACAAAGGGCTTTCTAATATTCTCCCAAAAATGTTTTATTTGTGGAAACAAATAATGCAGGACGAGGTGTAAAAGTCCCTCCTACTAACCGCACATCCACCTCCACAAATTCAGCACTTACAGATGGATTTTATCGAACTGATGCCAGCAGAAGGTAAAAAGTCATTTCAGCACTTACAGATGGATTTATCAAACCGCCAGAAGGTAAAGAGTATTTAATTGTAGACATGTTTTCTAAATGGGTAGAGGCCTTCCCAACGTCAGGATGCTAGTACGGTAGCCAAAGCAGTCATCGCAGAGATTATTATACAATGGGGAATTCCAGAGCGAATTGGCAGCAACAATGGCACCCTATTTGTGAATCAGGCCTTACAAAAGGTGAGTGAGTACTTGGGATTCGATTTAAACAACACTGTGCATACTAACCATAGGGGGCAGTAGTGAGGGAATATGGAACTCTAAAAAAGCTAACTGGATAAGTGTTGCGCTGAGACGAGACTTTCGTGGGTCACGCTCTCCCCATTGTCCTGATGCACATGCGCACGAGCACACGTAACAAAAATAACCTAAGTCCATTTGAAATTTTGTTTGGCAGCAACCTCAACACTGGGACGAGGCCTCCAAGATCTACAATCCTAACTACCAGCGATCTTGAAAATACAATTTTGAATTATTGCATTAATCTGTCCTCTGTGCTTTCTGGTATTCACCACAGGCTGGCTAAGAGCGGCTTACCACAACCAGCAGAAGGAGAACTACATGACCTGAAACCATGACCTGTCAACGGAGAGTAGGACCACAAAGAAATCCAAAAAGGGAATGAGGCGCTGTGCCGGAGAACGCAAAACCTCCTGCAGCCCCTGAGTAACCTGACCACGAGATTGTGCCTTCCCACCTATCTGCCCCCTATCGTGTCATGGCCTGCCGAGATGGCAGTGACGTACACCTTGATTGTAGAGGCAGAACGGCGCTTATCCAGTCCCTGGTTGTAGGAAGGAGAGAACTGATCTGATGCCACATCTGTGGGTCTTTCCCATAGGAAGCACACCAGTAGACGAAGATACCCCACTTCAGGTTGTACAGAGCCTAGCGGAGGGCGCTCTGGCCTGAATGACTGTGTTTCACCACAGACCATTCGGCTCCGAAAAACGGAACGATGAGCAGTATCGCAGCCGGTTTATTTATACCGAAAGTACGGGGCGTTACTAGCTTTGAAAATTCTGCTCGTCCAATTTCATATGCCTTTTTTAAAATAGATCAAAGGTATTTTGGGCTCCCAAAACGTGATCCTTAGTGTCTTCACTCGACACAACATCGGAGTGAGCAACGGAAAGGGAACTGTAGGCTGCGCACACTCTAACCATGTGTATATCATCATCGGTAAGAAAACTTTATAGTACAGTACTAAAAAGTTTTCTTACTAATGAATTAAAAATAATGATTATTATAGTAGTGTTGTCTCTTGTCATCTAGTCTGTGTGATTATGCATTCAGGAGAAGTGGCTTTTTGACGATGATTTACACGGAGGGCGGGACATACACTTTTAGTGTTACCAGGCCAGAGTTAGCAAGATTTTTTAAATATGACAAATATACATCTAAAGTTACTCTCCTCTGTGTATTGATGTTATTTTCAAGTTATTCATTTTTCCATACCCGCTTATTTGCTAATTCGGGGTCACAGGGAACTGCTGGAGCTGTCTCTGAAAGAGTGAAAGGCAGGAGGGTTACACCCTGGACAGGTCGCCAGTCCATCACAGGGCCACACACACTCACACTCACTCCTATGGGCAAGTTGAAATCACCAGTCAACCTAACATACATGTTTTTGAATCATTTATACTTCACAGTGTTTCCTGTGTATATATATATATAATAGATCTCTAAAATCAAAAAGCATTTAGGTTGTGAGGCATGACATAAAGCAAGACATGAGTCTGTTGTCACCTATGTTTCATGTTCCATTTATCAAACTGTCCTGAAACATTTCCAGTGACAGAAAGAACTGATTATAAACTCTGGTCTGTTGACATGTTTCAAACTCAGAATGTGTCCTTGCTTTTTTCATCCCATTCTTTTTCAGTCAAGAATTCATTGAGCTGTTGAGGATGCTGTAAACAAGGCTTGTGGGCAACAATTGAAGTGTCAGTCTGCAATGACAACAGGCTTCATCCCATTATATCAGAAATACAAGCAAGATTACAGTAACAAAGGGAGGATTATAGCTCAATGAAGCAGGGTAGAGAAAAAGTGACATAGTGTGGACTGACAGGAAAGAAAGCTAAAAAAAGGCGAACATGCTCTATAGAAGGTGTAAAGGCACCAATTGTTTACCCCAATACTATTAGTGAAGTAAGAAAACTAGTCTGAACAAATCTATTTCTAGACTCTGGACTCTTTGGCTATGCTGCTGTACCACAAAGATCTTGATTTGTATTACAATCCAAATCCTGGATAACGTTTACTATTTAAATACCTGTCGAATAAACTGGAAAGGGGCAATATGCTAAGGCTGCTGTGGTGATAACACTTTAAAGGTCTTACAGTTGAACATTACTCAAAATGATCAAAGTTAACAATCATTTTAAAGCCAAATCAGTTTATTGCATGTTATGGAATATTAAGTCATCCTGTGTATGGTTTTTACTTTACATTTAGTTCTAAATAGTTCTTAAAGAAATGCAATTAATCATGTATTGGAGCTCACAGGCCCCCATAATAGAAACCTAGTCTTTTGATTGCACAGGGAAAAGGCCTACCTTCAAAACTATTATATATCCGAGGCTGCATAAATATAGTATTTATATGCTTTTTGTATGGCAAGTATAGCAGCAGCAGACCAGACAATGAAGTAACAACACATGAACTCAAAGAGCACTTCTAAGACCATAAAATGTAAAGCCAGAATCCATTTTTGCATTAATGCATTTGTAAACCCGATGTGAAGCACTAATAGCACATTATGCTAATTTCCTTGTGCAATTTCAATTGTTTTATTATTGTTGTTTCTTAAGACTTCAGTTGAGAACAAGGAATATTCAACTAGAGCAGTAAAGGAAGTTACATTGACAGAATTTGGCAAATGCCTATATCCAGTGTGACGCCCATATCCAGTGTGAAGTTTGGTGATCCTAGGATTTCAACTTACAATCTTTTAACCAGTAGGCCAACAGCTTTACTAACAAATACAACTACCCCTACATATATCAAAGAATGTAAGCCATACGTAAACAATATGTAATAAAACCATAATTTAGAAATTATTAATCAACAAATTGTCATTCTCACTTCAAAGGGGTCTAGTATTCATAGTTTAGTAGTCACTGTGGATGAAATCCAAAAAAAGACAATTAAGCAGGATGCAGGAATACAATGTAAATGATAAACTGTTTTACTTAAAACACTGGGCTAATAACATCACACTTTACTTTCTAAAATCTTGGATTTATTAATATAGAATTATGCATATTGCTTAAGTTATACATTACATGGCTGTGACTTTGGTACTTGTGGCCACAACATTCATTGTTATGATACAGACCTTTTTAATTTATCAAGTTGCCTTTAGTAACGCATTACTTTACCCTAAATACTGCATTTTTTCTATGTTACCCCAACAAACAACCATCATGTACCCAAAAGTTGTTTTATAGAAACAACTTACAGTTTTGCTGCTAACAATTAACTTATCTTCTGTTAGTTAAGTTTTTTTAATATCAATATATGTTTTCCCCCTAATGTAAGCCTAGCTCAGTAGCAGCTGTGCTCTATAATAAACTAAATTCAAAAATCCAGTATTGATATATATGTGGTGAGTGGGGTCTTTTACATGCAGAAAAAAAAAGATTAAGCAGCAAATGTGCAAGTTACGTGAGCTGTAACCTGATAAAGTTCTACTAGGAAATACAGATGGAATAAAAAGAACTCCCAGGAAAAAAATTGAACCTAAGTGCTTACAATTTGTATTGCAGTGGGGGAAATAATTTACTATTTATAGTGTCTAATTAACCTTATTAGTTTCAAATTGTGTAGAAAGTAATTGAAAGACAGAGCCCAGCAGGTGTTTTATTACCCTCTATTTCTTCCTCTCTTTTTTCCTCTTTTTTACACCTTATCGGTTCATTCAACCTTCTCTCAGATATAATCCATGCCTCAATTCCACTGGGCAATGGTTCAGCGTTCTCTGCCAGTGTGATACAATAGACACCAATGTAAAAATAGGCTGCTTTAAAAAAACAATGCTGAAGACTCTGCTCTGTCCCTTTATTTAAACATAGATAAACACAGAACAACTCAAGGCCACTCATTTATTTCTAAAGACTAATTTTTTTGTTTTTACTTAGATCTTATGATAGAAAACAAACAAAAAAATTCTGTAAGGACAGTTTGCACAGTGTGAGGCATGTGGCAAGCTGAAACCTTGTTATAGCATCACACTATCACTAAGTCAAAGACACCATGCCCTTAGGTCTTGACTACCTTTTATCTGTAAATGATGTGCAGTTTTAATAAAGCTGAGAACATCACACCTATCCAACCATTTTATGATATGTTGTATATATTGTCTTCATAATTATATGCATTATGTATGTCAAGGGTTTTACTCAGGGTTATTAGAAGTGCTTTTGAAGTGTCAAATGTGTAAAGCACAAAACAGTGGCATTTTAGAATGTTACGGATGCCTAGCACAGACATCCACTGAGAAATTTAGGAGTGTATGCCTCATGTTATTTTGAAGTTACAAAAAAGAAATCTGTATGTTGTTTAAACAGTAGTTTAAACAAAATATTTAATTACAAAACATGCAACAAAAACAATGTTACAATGTTATAAGTAATTATAAACATGTGATAAGTTATAAGTAATTATAACTAATTGCATGTTTAAACTATGTTGTTTAACTATTATTTTATAGCTTTACTTAAGAATAAGCCATCACATATATCATTTAAAAATAAACTAATTAACTAACTAAATAAATAAATACTATATTAATCAATCAATCAATACATTGATAGGATATATTTTCTTAACAATTAAATTTTTACTTCTACTGTTTATATTATTTATAATTTTTAAATGTAAATTTACACATTAATTAACTACTGTATATGCTAAGGTCAAAGTTTGTACCTACCAGGGCAAGCATCTCACCCTGTGCAGAACTCTGGGCTGTTAAAAGGTTAAAAAGATCAGAACTTTAGTGGAAAGACAAACGAACTAAAGCTAACAAGAAAAGGGACTACGTTTGACCTTGACAGTCCAATTAGTAAATTAGTCATTAGAACAAATACAGGTTTATCAAACCTGCATCACAAGCTTTTGATGGGTTTTTTTTTATCAAATAATATGTCTCATAGAGCATTTTAATCCCTATCAAAACTTGCTAACATCCTCTCTCTGATAATGTGTAGAAAATTGCCTCTAACATCACAAATTATCCTCATCTCATTCGCTATGGAAATGTTGTTGTTAAATTGGGTAATCAAAGTTATAATTAATAATGCACAATATGCACAAATAATAATTGCATAATTCATTTGAGGGATCTGATGGAGCTGAAATGTGTATGATTTGGAGAACCAGAATGTCAGAAACACCCTGGTGAATATTTGGTCAAGCAATACTTACTATGTCAATCTAAAATGTCAGACACACTCTGGCTTAGTCAAGTTAGCTTCACTGTGACAAGCCAAAAAAATAGATCGATTTAAAACATTTTTGAGCTCCTGTACTTAAAGACTGTTTGTCCCTCATCGAAGCAGAGATTAGGGTTTTACATCACTTAACATGATTAACTAAAATTGCTACTGGTTAAATAACAAATTTAAGCATTACATATTGTTAACATAAAATAAACCAGAAAACGTTTTATAAGGAAGGAAATGAGGTAGATATCAACCCTGTGTGCAGTCTTGCTTTGGTCTACAGTTATGCTTTAGTTGTGACCTCTGTAACCTTTATAAAAGGTATTTTTTAATTTCATTCAAGTAAAGGACTTATAACCAGTAACGCGAAGTGTTT
Source organism: Bagarius yarrelli (assembly GCA_005784505.1). Classification (NCBI taxonomy): domain Eukaryota; kingdom Metazoa; phylum Chordata; class Actinopteri; order Siluriformes; family Sisoridae; genus Bagarius; species Bagarius yarrelli. The sequence continues at coordinate 7,422,928 of VCAZ01000003.1, read as the reverse complement.
ATAACATTAAGAAATAAGGCACTCTACAAAACTAAAACACAATATTTTTACACTATTTCAAGTTTGTTAAAAAACATTATCAATGTATCCTTTTAGATACAGGAACAGATAGTTCTTGCACTACTTTATTGGTGATAATAAGACTCCATGTGTAATGAGCTCTGCTATGTTAAGACAATTTTTGGCATACTAAATGCTTTTATTAGTCATGAAAGACCTACAGCAGATTCAAAGCAAAAAGGACTAAATAATAAGATGATAATTTGACATGCCTTCAAGGACAAAGAGTATTTTTGTGGTTTAAAGGTTGGACAGGATTATGAATGAGTTCATTACGGGGATGGCTCATGTTATAAATGTTTTGGGGAGAAAGTCAGGGAAGCCAGATTGAGGTGGTTTGGACATGTACAGAGGAGAGATGAATATATTTGTAAAAGGATGTTAGAAATGAAGCTACAATGCAGAAGGCAAAGAGGAAGACCAAAGAGGAGGTATATGGACAAAGTTAGTGGGTGTAAGTGAAGAGGATGTAGAGAATAGGGTTAGGTGGAGACAGATGATTCGCTGTGGCAACCCCTAAAAGGGAACAGCCCAAAGGAGAAGTAGAACAAAACTAAGAAACAGCAGATGTTGAATTTGTCCTGAATTTGCAAGGAGTAAAAAATTATTTGATCCCCTGCTGGAATTTTTTTACCTTTGCCCCCCCCATCTGACAAAAAATCAATTAGTCTATAATTTTAATGGTGGGTTTATTTTAATAGTGAGAGACAAAAAATGTTACATGAAACTGCATTTTAAAAAAAGGTAAAAAAAAGAAGAATTTGGGCATTTTAATTAGTGAAATAAGTATTTTACTCTTTTGCAAAACATGACTTAGTACTTGTTGGCAATTACAGAAGTCAACGTTTCTTGTAGTTGGCCACCAGGTTTACTCTCAGAAGCGATTTTGTCCCACTTGTCTTTGCAGATTCTCTTCACGTCTTTAAGGGTTTGAGGCTGACGTTTGGAAAACTCAAGCCTTCAGCTTCCTTTAAAGATTTTTCTTTGGGATTAAGGTCTGGAGACTGGCTGGGCTTCTTCTTGAGCCACTTTTTTGTTGACTTTGCTGTGTGTTTTTTAGTCATTGTTTTGCTGTAATACCCATCTACAACCCATTTTCAATGCCCTGGCTGAGGGAAGGAACTTTTAACACAAGATCTGATGGTACATAGATCCGTTCATTGTCTGTTTAAAGCGGTCAAGTTGGTCCTGTCCCACTTAGCATTAAAACATCCCCAAAGCATAATGTTTCTTCCTCCATGTTTGAACGGTGGCTACGGCAAGTTGAGTTGATGCCAAAAAGCTTAAATTTGGTTTCATCTGACCATAACACTTTCACCCATTTCCCCTCCGAGTCATTCAGATCTTTATTGGCAAATTTCAGAGAGGCCTGTACGTGTGATTTTCTTGAGCAGGGGATCTTGCAAGTGCTGCAGGATTTCAATCCTTCACAGCGTACTGTGTCACTAATTGGGTTTTTGGGTTGTTTTTGGGGACTATTTTTCCCAGATTCCTTGAAGATCATTGGCAAAATTCCTCACCAATATCATAATCATTAAAAACTCCATGAGGTGAAATCTTGCATAGAGTCCTCAGACTGAGGAAGAATGGCAGTTATTTTGTGTTTCTTTCATTTGCGAATAATGGCACCAACTGTTCTTAACTTTCTTATAAAGATGTTTGGCAGTGTTCTTGTAGCCTATTCCAGCCTTGTATAGGTCTACAATCTTGTCCCTGATATCATTGGACAGCTCTTTGGTCTTGGCCATGGTGCTTTTCTGAACAGATGTCTTTTATGCAGGAAACAAGCTGAGATTCCTTTAAGACAGTGCTCCTAATCTCAGTTTGTGAGGATGGGAAGATTCTTAATTTCTCTTATTAAAATGCAAATTATTGTATAACTTTTTTGAAATGTGTCTTTCTGGAAGTTTATTTTGGATATTCTGTTTCTCAGTGTTAGAATAAAGCTATTATTAAAATCAGGAGGGGTAAAATATTTTTTCTCTTTACTGTAAAAAATAAATAAATAAAACACTAATTTGAATAACTTTATGTAAAAGTGTAAGCAACAAGCCAAAACATTTCTAATGTAAATTATAGAGTGTACATGTATTAAAGTTTAGTTAATGATAAAAAGAAAAGCGAAATTAAAAACTAAAGTATAGTATTATAAGATAATAATTTGTGTCATGGTACATCAAGATCCTCACTCTATCCTTCCAGCAGTCTACACTAATTAGTCTCACCTGCCACTCTGTTCAAACTGCCTATAAACGCACCTGATTGGGTTTAACGCATCTGTCTTTAAAGTGTCTCGTCACAGATTCAATTTCTCTCATTCAGATCAACTTAATACATAGGAAATGTGGGTGTACATGCTGGAAATACCACACCCACTTTAGAAAACAACATTTGGACATAGGACAGTGGACCTTGTAAAACGACTTATAGTCCATTTAAATCATTTTGGAAAAATCATGAAATGAAATGCACATAAACACAACCACAAACTTGTAATTATGAATGAATTGCAGTAAGTTTGTGGATATTAGTTTTTATGTATTTAGTATATGTAGAAAGTTATTAAAATACAATGAAACATTTAAACCTTTAAAATAATAGAAGCTGCCTGACCAATATTCAGGGTGGGTGAAAATTACCTGTCTGGTCACAATGATGCCACCACTAGACTCACTCCCTATATTCTCCATGCTCCACCTATCAAAGATCTTATCCTTATTCTCTGCTACTAGTTCCTCAACTCCTGGCTCCTTGCAACCTCTCCTTCTCTCTGCATTCTCCGGTACAATTCTGCTAAGTTTCCATAATCTACCGTCTGTTGGCAATTACAAAAAATGCACCTCCTAGGTTTAGATAACTTGTGTCTCCGGTCTGATTATATGTTACAGAAGACCAGACCTTACCTACATGAACCCAGCAGGTGCGGATCCTCTCCAGGCTCTGCGGAGGATACTCCATATAACATCTGTGAGCAAGCCCGCACTAAAGCTTTCCAATTCCGCATCCATCACTCCTTTAGCTCCTCTCTAATTTGCCACATTACTCAGCAGCGGCTTGCAGCCAAGACCTCCTCCTGCAACACACACTAGCCATCGAGATGGCTACAAAAAGTTTCCCACCAACAATGCTAAAATCACTTTTGTTGTGTCTCCTGCTTACATATAGAGTGCTCCATTGAGTTATTGTGGCACGGTGATGCAGTCTTTTGGTGCCTTTATTGAACACTTCAAAGAATTATTTGACAAACCCATGAGACAAGAACCCTCTTTACTGCTGCACCTTGCACCCTTTGATAATACCCTGGGGCTCAAGCACTTCATTCAGCTCATGATTATAGTTGCAGAACGCATAAAAAGCTGTATGGAAGCCCAACCAGGACAAAGTTACACCTTCCTCTGCCAGCCAGAGAACTTTTAGCTCTATAGAACCTCCTCCTGAGCTCATGCAATAGACTACTCCCGACTTCCTCCAGCTGAACGCCAGCTTCAACTGACCCAGGGTCTCTGCTTTTACTGTGGCCAACTGGGACTTCATCTTTCAAAGCCTCTGTGACAGACTTGGGCTGAATTGGGAAAGATAAACCCCATTAACTACAACCGTCAATCGATCGAGGTCTGATTGGTCAAGGAAAATTGTGTTACTGCGTTGGCCAGGTCCAGCTAAAGGTCAGCCTCCTCTACGTCAAAGATCTATGCATGTTGGTTCTGGAGAAATCCACCACTGAGATCGCCTATGCCTATGACCCCTCTATCTTATGGACCACAGGCGAAATCTTGAAGTGGGGAGAAGGCTGCTCCAACCAGTGTTCACATTCCCCTACCAGCTCCAACACTCACTCCAGCATATAAACCTCTCCCGAAAGCCTGGTGGATATTCAGTCCATCAAAATACCATAGGAATAACTTTTTTTGCCCAAAATGAGCCACCAAACTAGCCTTGAGACTGTGCCATCAACCTCTTTTCCAACAAAACCAGTGCCCAGGGGTAAAGTTCTTCTTTGTCGCCAAGAAGGATGGGGGCATAATATATATATATATATATATATATATATATATATATATATTATATATATATATATTGTTAAAATGACAATAACGCTCCTTGAACTTAAACCAAAGAGTGCCTTGAAAAAGTATTTATACCCCTTGAACTTTTTCACATTTTGTCACCTTACAACCACAAACTTAAATGTATTTTATTAAGATTTTCTGTAATGACCAACACAAAATAGCACATGATTGTAAAGTGGATTGAAAATGATATATGGTTTTTAAAATTTTAAGCAAATAAAAATCTGAAAAGTGTGGTGTGCATTTGTATTCAGCACCCCTGGATCAATACTTTTTAGAGTCACCTTTCGCTGCAATTGATGATGGAAGTCCACCGGTGTGTAATTTAGGCTCTGTATAAATACAACTGCTCTGTAAAGGCCTCAGTGGTTTGTTAGAGAACACTAGTGAACAAATATTATCATGAAGACCAAGGAACTCACCAGACAGGTCAGGGATAAAGTTGGGGAGAGGTTTAAAGCAGGATTAGGTTATAAAAAATAGCACAAGCTTGGAAACATATCAAGGACCTCTGTTCCATCATCCAAAAATGGAAAAAGTATGCTACAACCTACCAAGACATAGCCGTTTACTCCAAACTGACAGAGCAAGCCAAGGAAAGCACTGGTCAGAGAAGCAGCCAAGTAGCCCAGGGTCACTCTGGAGAAGCTGAAGAAATCCACAGTTCAACTGAGAGATGTAAGTGAAGGGACGCAGTAGGATCCATTTTGCAGGTAGTAGAAGCTTTATTAAAAAAAGAAGGGAAGGGCAGGAACACCAAACATGATACAGGCAAGGGGAGAAAAACAAAAACAAGTGAAAGAAAACCAAGACGAAAACACAAAACCGAAAACCAAGAACTGGGCACTAACCGACAGAGTAATGCTTGATATGTAGCTTTAGCAAACATTACTTCGCGACGTGTGCTAGCCAAAGCAGCTAGCTTATAAAACTGAGTTACACATGAAGAAGCGTAGTCCAGCACTCCGGTAATAGCGCCCTCTCCTGGAAGGAGGGGCGGAATCGTGACAGTAAGCATCTCACTTTTTTTCACACTGACCTTCTAACACTGTCATGTTTATCTGCTGCCCTAATCTGAATACCACTTACCTTTGTATATACCCGTTTTAAAAAATACACAAATATTATTTATGCTAAATACGTTTTATTTAATAAAATATTTTCACTATTTTCTGACACATATGCAATTATATAGTAGACATTAAATATAATAATGAGAATGAGAGTAAAATGATCATTAACATATTCCAACTAAAGAAACTTGACACATGTTGGCATTGAAAACACTGCATAAATGACATGTCTGAATGCTCAGAGTAATCCACTGCATCACAAAATCCTTTCACGGAAAACAATGTATTATATTTGCATTATATTTAAAGATCTATACTTTTAAAGGCAGATATTTGGCAGTACCCACTGTTTAATAGACAGCAGACATGAATAAAACAGCTGGTCTGATTGTTTCAGGTAACAGAGTTGTTCAATGTTTTTAGTATCTATGTTCTAGTTTTAAACTCCTGTACAACAGCAAATTGTTTGCCCATGGTGCATGGCCTACTAAATGTTTTCTTTGTAACTTGCTTTGGATACTCAGGATTTTATATCAAAGTATCACATAAATCACAATTACAGTATAGACCCTCTTAGAAATGCACTACATATAACATCTATGCATTGCATATAACAAACAGTTCTTTATTTACTAACCCTTAAACGCAATTTTAGGACACAAATATATGCTCAAATATTGTGCAAAAGCATGCAAAACCTTTCCTGTTCGGGATGATATTCCACAGCCTATTTGGAGATAACAAATATTGTAGCTACATAGTGGATTAGCACAATACATATATATATATATATATATATATATATATTTTTTTTTTTTTTTTTTTTTTTTTTTTTTTTTTTTTTTTTTTTTTTTTTTGTAGCGTATCACTTATTATGCTGTCACTTTAAATTAAATGTCTTACACTATACATTATGCAAGGGAATTTATTGTAAAATCTTAAAGTAAATTTATTGTGAAATGTATTTACATCAGAGTTAAATGCCTTCACACATTTCAATAAGAACATTAATGTCTGTGCAGATGAAAGGCTGCATTAAATTTAAAATAGACAGGCCTACCACTAAGTGCTACTTCTAATCCTGCTACATCTCTCTCTCTCCTTTCTTTTATTCTTTCTTTAGCCATCTGCTCATCCCTGAACTTTCTGCAACCCGAATCAAAGGATCATGCCACTCATTTAAAATATCCTTCTATGTTTCACTCATTGCCCCAAACACATACATGCAAACACCCCCCACACACACAGATACTCATTAAAACATACACCTACTTGTGTCTCTTGCTTTTCTCTATCTTACTCTCTCTCTCACTCTTTCACACACAGATTCACAGACTTTGCTGTGACACAGATGCTGTTTAGTTCTGACTGTTTGAATGCCATGTGCCATGTTAATCTCTAGTTAAACACGTCACACAATTCAAGCTGATATTATCACCTGGATCATTTTTATAAATCATTTCTATTACCAAGTCTACTGGTTTTAGAATGTTATTACTATAAGCAGAGTCCATGGACATTTGCAGCTCACTTCTCTTTCGGATATTTGTTTGACCAAGAACCATAAATCAATGATAAAATGAGGAACTGTAAATGAAACAGACGGAGAAGAAGCCATGTTGCAGAAAGCGGTTTTATTAAACAACCAGGAGCAGTTCAAAGATGTATTGAAAAGGCAGGCAGAAGTAGGTACACAGTAATCATAAATTCAAAGGGTAAATGAATTCAAACATGAGACACTGAAAACCAATAAATAAGAAAAAAAACGGATAATCCATTTACCGAAGAAAATGCTTAGTAAGTCTTACAAAATGGCTAGTAGAAATAGTCCGCTAACCGAAAGTAACACCGGAAGTATTACATGGGGCTAGTACTCAGTGATGGTGCCCTCTGGTGGTGGTAGGGTGGAATCATGACAGTACCAGGTTCTTCAAGGTTGTCCAGGAGGCGTTGGGTTGGACGTTTAGGATGAGCAGCATGGAACTCTTTCTCCTGACCATGGGAAAATAGGAGTTTGATACCCGAGGACACGTTGAAAAGGAGTGAGCCCGGTAGACAAGTGCGTCAGTAATTCTGGGCATACTTGGCCCATGGCAGAAATTCGCTCCACCTGGTCTGTTCTCTGGCGCAGTAAGACCTCAGGGACCACCCTTATTCTTGATTTCGTCGTTTAGCCTGTCTGTTGGATTGTGGGTGGTACCCCGAGGTTAGGCTGACATTAATGTCAAGGTGTTTACAGAACTCCGCCCATAGCAGAGATGTGAACTGGGGCCCCCCGATCTAATACAACTGGTAAAGACTGGTAAAGGTTTTATGGCTAAAGAAAGACCCTTAGAAGGGTAGCAGACAGCAGACTTTGGAGAATCTGTTGATAATGGTCAGTATAGTGGTGTACCCATGGGAAGACTGTAACAAAGTCAAGGGAGATATGGGACCATGGTCTTTGAGGAATTGGCAGTGGTTTCAGTAGACCCTCAGGTAGGTGCTGTGGGTATTTTGATTGAGGAACAAATGGTGCAGGTTATCACAAAGTCTGGCCACAAATACACATTTTCTAATAGCTCTGTGGTCCTTCTGATCCCCGGGTAACCTGAACTTAATGACATGTGAACCCAAGACTAGCGTTGTATGCGGGGTACACAGATTTTGTTTGGAGAACAGGAAGCAGGAGATGGGTAATTTTGCTGTTTTTAGTAATTTCTGTGTCAAGGTCCCAACGAATGGAGGCGCAACCACTCAGGGTTCTAGGATGGTGCCAGAATATGGAACTGGTTGAGGGGGGTCATGTCTGCATGATGTAATGTGCATGTAATGCCTGGACCAATGGGCCATCCATCAACCACGAAAATCCAGAGAGGAGGAGTGCAAAGAAGGGTTCGTAGTTGAAGTCAACCACTTTATGGTCAATGAGGTTTAATGCTGTCCCGGAGTTCACTACAGCAATAAAAGCATGAGGAACAGGGTCACAGAGGCACGGTCACACACATGGCAGAGGGGGAAACTGAGTTAACTCACTTTGTCAACTTGACGAGCTGATTTCTTGGAACAGGAGGCACTGAAATTATCAACCCCCCCGCAGTAGAAACATAGGCGAGATTGCCTTCAGCGCAGACGTTCTTGTGGCAACAGTTTAGCAAACCTCACCTGCATGGGTTTGCACCCTTCGGGCCAGGTGGTCCCAGAAGCCACTGACAGAAACCATACACACTTTGTGCACAGGGGCATTGTAATGCTGATACTGTGTTTATTCCTATTTGTTCCAGTGAAGAAATAATGTAAGGCTAGCATATAAATCTTTCTAGACAACTGCATGCTTCCAATTTTGTGGTAACAGTTAACTAATGTCGGTGTGCTGTTAAAGTTTTCATATACATTTGGCTATATAAGTATATTTGCAGACAATGTAGCATTTCTTTTGTTCTGCCTACACATGGGCATCACCCCAGAAAAAAAATTAAGTCATACATTTTTTTTCAGTGTATTAATTTAGCTAATCTTTGAATTAAAAATCAATGAATACGAAACACTATGATGGACTAGCGACCTGTCCATGTTGTACTCCTTCTGCCTTTTACCCTTTTAGAAACAGCTGGGATAGGCTCCAGCAGATCCCTGTGGCCCCGAATTAGGGAAGAAGCGGGTATAGAAGATGCATGAATAAATGAATGAATGTATATGAAACAACTGAATCAACTCTTGTTAATTCAATGCAGTTTAACCAAACACAAACTGATGCATAAATGCAGGAATACATGCCCGCAAGTCTGCAATGGGTGACTTTCACACAAAAGTGTCGGTATGCAGTTGAGCTGTGTCTAGCTAAAAGTGGGCTGGTATGCACCTATACAGTGTAACAGCAATTTATACTTTAAGCCTCAGCATATGAATTGTTCTGTAGTTTCATGCCGCCACATCTCACACAGTGCTCTCACAATCTGTAAAATTAAACCAGACTTAAGTAAAACTGTCTTGTGAAAATATTATTTATTTATATGCAACTGACTAAAATTAGACAAATGACCATATCATACTAGTCCTTGGGTCTTTTTAGTGACTTCTAGTTACATTTATGTTTGGTTTTAAAGTAGTATTTTTGTTTATAAATCACACAATGGCTTAAATTGCTCTTTGCTTGTTAAATTACTTATCAAACAGATCATTACAAACAATTCAGTTTGAAATACCAAGGGTTTACTTAAAACCAGGGGAGTCAACCTTTAGATATATTAGCTTTAAGTGAGGGACTGCTTTTTGCTGCGCATTTGCTATATAAGAACTGTGATATATATACAACTAATATTCTCCTTTTTTTTTTTAAGAATTTTAACACATTTTTATTGTAATTACTGATTTTTTTTTGGTTTTATAGAACAACGACTGTCTTATGAAATGTGCTTTATCAATATTTTTTTCAAACACTTAATTTGATAGTTTTATTTATCACAAAACATATACATTTGGCAGTGACTAAAAGGATTATTCCCTAGTTTGGTTTGTATAGTGTGAGTTTTAAACATGCAGTAAAATTTTAACCAATGTTACAAAATGTTACAGGACTCCTTTAGGCACTTAAAATCACTGTGTGCGACTGTAAAAAGATAATTAGCTGCACCAGTATGAATGACCCGATAAACATATTTACTTTCCCTTGTGCTGGTTGCTGTGTAGGAATAGTGGGTTACATACGTTTGTTTAGTTTACTGTGTTGATCACTCAATTAACTCAAATGGCTTTCAAGAAATAAAAATGATACAAGTAATGGAGGGCCTGTGCCCCAGTTGAGCTTTATATCTAGCAACGCTCCTGCTCCTGTACTTATCTGGGCAGTTAATAGAAACCTTATTCTCCAGCATTTCTATTCTTGTCAACTCTTATAAAGTTTAAATCCTTTAGTTGTATTTTATTTTACTTGTAAATAGTTAAGAAACTGTCTAATAAACGTTGTGCATCAGAACAGTGCTAGTGTTCAGGTTACTGTTTGGTGAGATTTGCATGTTCCTACATGCATATATTTTTTTCCTTTTTTGTTATCTAGTTGTCTCTGGTTTCTAAAAATAATTCAGTTAATTTTGATTCAAATCATGATGAATTTCAAGTTATATAAAGTTATATATATGAATAAATTAATAAAAAAGGTTTCTGCAATTATGTTATTTCCTCATTAGATTCTTCAGCAAAATGTCAGTTTGGTGAATTTTATTAAACCATGTTGTGTGTACTGTATTTTTCTGGCCAGTGCTGTGTGTCCTTATTAATCCCCAATGAACCACCCTATTAGAGGGTCATGTGAGGGCAGTTAGAAGGGCTTTACTGCACCAGATAAAAGTGTTGAAGTGGCAACAGGGAGGATGTGTCATGGCCATTTGGCCTCAGGAGGCCTCGAGGCCTGTGGTCTCTTTTTGCAAACTAGCCAGAGCTCCTCTGAACCTTTAACAGCAACAAATGTCACATTGCCTATCCATGGTCTTGCTCCAGATCACCAAGTCATGCATTCAAAATGCATAGCCAATAGGGGGATACTGTCAGCCTCATAAGCTACAGCCAGATGGCTTCACATTACATTTTTAAGTCATTGTTGAAAGCTATATTTTATGTTTATGTCTAGGCAATAGTGATCCTGACAGATGTGATTTTAGAAACGAATCTATGACAATACAGTACAATGGGTGTGTCATAGTGGATATTTAAAACTTTAAATGTAATTTTACTTTTTGTATTTAGAATGTATTTATTAATTAAAATTTTATTTTAGTTATTTAATAATTTTATATTTTATACTTTTATTTACTTTGTGCATAAACAAAACTCAAACTGTACCTTTTGTGTAAAATAAAAGATATACATTTACAACATTTGGCAGACACCCTTATCCAGAGCGACTTACAATATTCCTTCTTATACAACTGAGCAATTGGGGGTTAAGGGCCTTGCTCAGGGGCCCAGCAGTGGTGGCTTGGAATCAAACCCGGGTCCTTAAGGTGGTAGTCCAACAACTTTATGTTTATCCAATAGTTCTGGAGTTGGCTTTAATTAGGAGGCTGTGCACAAAAAAATTTACTGCACATTACTGTACAGATAACAATAGGTGATGCCTTAAATGATTTAGTATTTTGTTTAAACAAAAAGTGCAAATTTAATTTGTAAATTTATGCAGTATATAATCACATGCCAATCTATCCGAACATATGAGCAGAACACAAGTATAAATCAAAAACAGATAAGTAAAAGGTAAATATGTTATATTTAATACAGATAAAGGTCAATATCTAAGGATATGTTTCTGTATATGGCTATAAAAGCAGAACAATTATTGATGTAAAAAGAAATGAGTAACCTAGTACTGGGCCCAGAGGAGGTATGCACAAATTAGAGAAATGAAATACTTACAAAATTATTATTGCTTGGCCTATCTAGCTCAGTTTGAAGGTGACATACCCTGACATTTAAATCCCAGGAAACAAAATCTCTTGAGATTTTCCTGACCTGAACCTGCTGTCCTATGTGGTTTCATCAGCTCTAATTTGCCCAATAGCTTCAATTACCTTCTCTAAATTAAACCTAAAAATAAGGCTTAAAAATGTTTTCTGTTACTTGCAATATATTCCTAAAGTGCTGCTAAGAGTTCTACAAGATGGCTCATAAGAAGATGCTGACAAGCATTTAGAACCATCATTTGCTGAGACTGCTGATGGACGCAGACCTAAATACTTGAGAACCATTACTAAAATATTGTGCACAGATACCTACAGCCACTTTTAGCAGATCTGACAAAAAAAAATAAAGATAGAAGAAACCTGCAGTTGAGTGCCTTTTTGCATATATGCATAACCCCAGGACAGGCTTATAAACAAATATACATCTCACCCTATGTTTTTAATGTATACTACTACAACATCTTTTTCACTCTATCATACTCTCTTAAAAATAATTTTCTCTTCTTTGAAAATACATATAAAGAAGTAAGCCGTCAAATCAGACATCTACCTTTGTAAATTCTGTATTGCTTATCTGTAGGTTTTTGATCATGTTTCATGTTTTCATGTTTGATGTTCTTGGTTTATTTTAAAAATTCATGCTTTATGTTTTGAATTACTGTTCTTTGTTTACTTCCTATTTTGTCTTGGCCATGTGATCCTTGTTCCTCTTGTCTTCCTGTCACGTGATTTTCCCTTGTCCTTTTGTCATGTTTTTTATTGGTCATGTGTTGCTAAGTTTTGCCAGCTGTCTCTCGTTAGTTAATGTGTTCCTTGTTAGTCGTGTGTATATGTAGCCCTTGTGTCTTTGTGGATTGTTGTTTGTGTAACACTGCCAGTGAGTTAGTGTTCATGTAAAGTTTAAGAGCGTCTGTGTTTATGCTCGTGTTCATGTTTAGTCATGTAAAGTCAAGTTCAAGTTTTATGTTTTGTCACTTTGTAAATAAAACCGCACCTTGAGTTCTACAATACGTCTCGCCTCAGTGGGATTTGTTACAGAACAATCCACCACAAAAAATGAACCCAGCAGTTAGCCGTCTACTCCGCCTTCGTCAAGGCAACAGAACCATTAAGGGTTATTTATGCTTATTTGTCTTGTTGTCTTGTAACCATGCTTATGGGAGTGCCTCTTGACTGATTTTTCGGGTTGCGCTTTATTTGTTTTCTCCTTCTCTTTGTTTATGCTCTCGTCTTACCGAGCATCGATCCTTATCACTTAGCAATTCTTCTGGCATTAACTCCATGCTTGCTTCTGTCAGTTTTTCTCCTTGTTCTGTAGCCACCCCTATTTCTTACCCCTACTTACTCTTTTTTTTGTCTGTAGCAAACTTTATTATTCCTGCTTTTCTATTGAATTTGCCCATTGTTCTGTCTGCCTTTTAGTCCTTTTTTCAGACCACCCAAGACCCCTGGGACAGAATACCAGCCAATTCTAGTTTATCGACCATGGGCTATGAGCGATTTTGAGGATGCACATGAACAGCTGTCTGATCTATGACAAGTCGGAGGAGAAGAATTGCTCAGATTTTGCAGAGAATTTCAGCTAACTTTATACGAGTTGAGACGTTTGAGGATGCGGAAATTGTCACTGGACATATCTAAACATCAGAATGCATGGCCTTAGAACAATGTACAGATGAGTAAACCTGACTTGGTGGCATGCGAACGATGTGCGATATAGAGACATGATTACAGCTGTTCTGACCAAGTATCGTGACACAGTCTCTCCATATTGCTGTTTGCACATTGAGATCATGTGATGTACACAGTGGATTACAATGTCCTGATGACATGAATCATGGACCAGTTGGTGTGTATGAAGCGCACTTAAAAAATAGTTTTATGAATGGACTAAAAGAGGACATTGCTCATAAGGTTAAACAAACATGTATTACATGGGACGCAGGAATACTGTTCCTGATTGAGCAATATGCTGTACATGCAGAAAAGCTTTTGAACTTGGAAGATCGAACACAGTCCAGAATACCTGATGATCAACTTTATGAAGCACAGTTGACTATGTTGCAAATGGTGGGGGCTCACCCATTTGACAGTGATGGTAATCGTGACGGTTGCTGAATATGCGGTGATGTATAACATTGGAAAAATGAGTGCCCAAATAAAACGGCAGTAACAAGAGGTCAACAGAGGTAGGGGGATGGGTAAAGTGGTGGACTTCCAGGCACTGGTGTGTCTATTCTTACCATACTTTTCAATGAAGGACTGCTTAAGCCATATTTCCTATCTTTTCCTGCTAATACCAATTGCAATGAAGAACTGCAAATGCTAGATTTTCTATCTTTCTGTGTTCTCCTGTTAGTGCTGGTGTTACTTTTGAGAAAATCCAGCACAAAATTTATGACACTGAAGACACCTCACTGCACACACACACACATCCGCAGACACATACCAGATGAGAGCTATGAAAAAGAATGACTTATGTGCTAAAATTGAAATGTATGACTGAGATGAATAAAAATGTGTAGTAAAAGTTGATCTCTCACGGATCAAATCATACCCATTTTGGATAGGTTATTCAGTTTCACATTCTTTTTTTTTAAAATCCGACAGCAGTTGGTGGCAAAATTTAAGTGAATTATTCTTGAAAATCCATTACAATTCTAATTGGGTATTAAACATTTGATCTATTAATTTGGGTCAATCCAAAATGTTGTGCATATAGCATGCATTTAAATTTGTTGGCTGTGCCACTTTGCAAACGATTTAAAGCAAGTTGGTCTGAATTATAGTTTGTTTAGTAAGTAGTAGAGTTTGAGGTATTTAATATCTGCAGAAGGTAAAATACTTGAGTCAAACAAAACATTTTGAACATTTCAAAACAAACAAAGAAAAAATTAAATTTTAATTTAAATTATGGGTATTTTTTAGGAATGTGTTTAATTTCTAGAACATTCACACTAACTTAACCCTCAAGAGGCTCCCAAGTGCACTTGCCCAAGGGTGGGGCTTACTAGCCCAAAGCGTGCTTAGTTAAACAAAAGAAGTAAAAATGATCTTTAAAAAGTAGCACTACAAACAAAAACCTAAGCTTAGAATATCAGATAAAATTCAATAAATAAATAAATAAATGGTTGTATGACATGTGGTGTTCTAAGATTATTATGTTTGGATATAAGTTCTTATAACTGTTTTATTTACAGGAAACGTGAAGACATGCAGTTGTAACACAGTTAGACGACCCTATCAGAGAAAAATGCATGTGTATGAATACATGAGTAAAATTTTTCTTTAAATTCAGGAATCAGCAACCTGCAGATCACCTTTTCCATACTATATTAAGTTGACACACAATAGAGATTATGTGTCAAAAGAAGGGATGGTATGGAAATGCAGAGTTATTGGTACACGAAGTGTGCATGTACTGCTTAAAAGGTCTTTCAAACACTGGAATGCAATCACCAAGGAAGCAGACATCTAATATCGGCGAATTTGAAGATGTGAAGATGTGTGTTAAATTATTGTGTTAACCTGTCTTCTGTGTGGTCTGATAATAATTTACAGGTGAAAGATGCTCTTCAAAATCAGACACTGAGAGGCTGCAAGACCAGACGATTAAACTGCGCTGACTGTTTATTCTGTGATTTTTGTTTCCCTTGAACTAGTATATGTTCAATATATTAGTTTACTTTTTACACTTATCTTTTTGTTGAAATTTGATTTTTATTTTTTGTGTTTTTTCCTTTGTTTTGTATTTATGATGGGTGTAACTAAAGTATATTGACAGGTACAGTGATGTTTAGTAAAACATGGTGCTACTTCTTGATTATAGAGCGTATAGTAAAATTCATAGTAAATAGAGTGGTCCTTTTAGGACCAAATGAGGGAAATTTAATTATACTTGTTATAATACATTTATAAATACAAGACATTTAGGTTAGACGATGTATTTCTTTAACCAAACACTTAAATTCAGCCTATACAAAGACACTTGTCACCAGAGGCGTAATGTTATGAAGTTATAATACTTCTTTATGGTACGTTAGGTATTTTAAGAATATCTGTACTTTACTTGAGTTGTAATATTTCAGTTATATTTCTGTTTTACTGTATTTTTTCCTGAAAAAATGTATACTTTTATTCTAATAAATTTCTCAGAAAAACAACTACAAATAAAACACATGGTCTAGTGTTTGATTAGTAATCTTATTTTCCACTTAAGCACAGTCAATTTATGTTCACAAGCAGCACAGTCCTATCCAGCGAAGAAAGAGACTCATATAGTTGACGAACACAGAGAAAGTGCAAGAGAGAGTGATTTTTTTCTTTTTATGTTTTTTTGGACAGTCACCAACAAGTGTTTACAACATTAGTTATTCTTTCTATTACTGTATCTAGTACCACCACTTCTGACCCACCCTGCCCTGCCCTGCCTTTTCACCCCTACACATAAAGCTGCATCGGTGTATGTGCAAAATACTTTAATGAATATCCAAACATATTAAAAGGATTAAAGCTATTAGGCCATAAATACAAAAGATAATGACTTTTATAAGAGCAAGTACAAAAGTAAGATTGAAATTCCTCTCATACGGAACTCCAGACTTACAAAGACCTACCTGTTTTTTGTAGGTCTGATTGTGTAGGATTGTGTGTTTGTGTGTGGGTGTGTGTCAGTCAAGCAACGTTAAAACCTCTTGTACTTTTGAGCCATTGTCATGTAAGTCATGTAAATCAACATTTATTATAAATTATAGAATTTGCATTCTCAGCTGTAGTGTGCACTAACTTTTAGCAAAAAAAAAACAAAAAACTATGTACATGTACAGCCAGTTCAGATACATTTACAACATTTGGCAGACGCCCGTATCCAGAGCGACTACATTTATTTCATTTATACAACTGAGCAATTGGGGGTTAATGGCCTTGCTCAGGGGCTCAGCAGTGGTGGGAGTGGTTAGTTAAGCTGGGAATCGAACCCACAATCTTCGGGTTGGTAGTCCAACACCTTAACCGTGAGCCACCACAACTTTAAAGCCTCCCTAACATGGGCGAGTCTATTGCTATTAATTTGTTATTATTAAAATAGACTAATTAACATTATATATTTCTATTAATTATGCAGTTAAGTGAAAACATATAAAAGCATGTGAAAATTTTAACAACTCGTAGTCTATGGCAATGTCATCTGTATGGGACGGGATCATCCGCATGTCTACCAGGTATAAAAGGTTCCTGTATGATGTAGTTGACCAGTCAAACATTAAAGCCCAATTTGCAGCCATAGCCGGTTTTTCCAACGTAATGAGAGCAATCAACTTCGCACACATTGCTATAAAGGTGCCATCTGGAAAAGAATTTGCATACGTGAATTGGAAACATTTCCATTAAATAAATGTGCAAATAATATGTAAGGTGACCTGGGTTAAATAAAATGCTTTTAAAACAGCATTTTATTTAAGTGACCAGTGTATGTGCAGCCAAACCAACAAGCCATTCAGGCCTGTCAACGTGTGGTTGTGGCAATTTAATTCCTTTCCCACTTTGTCTGTGCACAGCAGTTCTCCGCTTAACTTCCACCTTTATGTCAGACCATTTCTTTTAAAGTTCGGTTACAGTGCGATTTTCATATGCCATCGCGTTTCATATTCCGCTCAATTCTGTTATTAATTCCAAAAAGGGATTTTTTTTCTCGTTTCTACCTCTGATAGTAGCACCTCTGTTTTTTGCTTGCTTTTGCCATTTTCCTGCTGTTTGATTTTTCCAAAGTGGACTCACTACATATTTAAA
Source organism: Bagarius yarrelli (assembly GCA_005784505.1). Taxonomy (NCBI): domain Eukaryota; kingdom Metazoa; phylum Chordata; class Actinopteri; order Siluriformes; family Sisoridae; genus Bagarius; species Bagarius yarrelli. Next base: position 7,405,504 of record VCAZ01000003.1, on the reverse strand, counting down.
TTAATTTATCCGAAGGAGGAGACAGGGTGGGGTTTAATGCTTATGCATGTGCGCTCAATTTTAAGTTTATTTAGATGTACAAAGAGAATATGCGTGGCATTCTCTATATGCAGAGTTTGCAGAATTTTTTTGTGTGTACGCACATTTACAGCTTTGTCCGTTTTAGTATTAATTTAACGCAAGTCTTTGTATATGAGGCCACGGCAGTCTGGGTGTTACCTCGCTGGAACCTGGCATTGTGGGGAAGTTATGCAGTGGAAAGGACGTTTGACCTCCGACCACTGCATCTACCTCAGTCAGCTTCAGCGATTCCACCCGAGCGTGTCTCTGCGGGAATCGCTAATGAAGTATATGGAGGCTTGGGGAAGCCTTTCCAGTACTTTCCAGTGGCTCCTTAGGAGAGTGCTGCTGTCCTGTGCACAAAGGGTTGCGCTCCCTTTTCAGAAGGACAGGATCGCACCTAACCCCTGAGCCAAGATGAAGCAGGGGTTTTACAGCCCTATTTTATTGTACCTAAGAAAGGGGGAGCAGGCCTATCCTGGACCTGGGTAGGCTGAACCGAATTCTCTATGAGGTGGCTGTACAAGCTGAAGTGACGTATTTTCATTGACTGGTGTTCCTTCTGTGTTTTGGCGTACCACAACAGTTTACACTGCTCACTGGGGCTGAGAGCTCACTCCACCTGGGGAATGGCCTGCCACATCAACCTGGTGAGCAAGCCTCACTAGCAAACATATGTAGAGCTGAAAGTGGGGCTACTCCCAATACATTTGCCAGATTTAACAACCTGTGAATGGAACCCGTGTCCTCTAGAGTCTTGTGCGGTGCCCTCGACTCAGAGGAAGGATGGGGAGTAAAGCTTGCCCCCAGCGTTCATCCCCTTTATGGTAGGGTTGCACCAATTTGCTTCCGTTGTGCGACCTTGGGCCCCCTTTTTTATCAAGCAGCCTGTGTCAAAAATAATGACGCTAGCGTCATCGAACATGACGCTAGTGTCATCACTTGACACAACATCTCCATTTTCTCCACCAGGGAACAATGGTTACCATACGTAACATTTTTTTAGATGACAAATACTATTACTATACTTTTATTTCTACACAGTTAGACCTGCTTATTTTAGTAAAAAAAATTTTTACATGGAAAAAACTACTCGATTTAGGTTATTTACTTTTTATGTTTATTCATTTAAATGATGCTAATTACGCATTTTATTCCCCCACAGCAGTATTTTGTTTTTATTCCCTCAGGCATCAGATATAAGGTTTTTTAATAGCATACCGACCTCTGCTATTAAACACACATACTTTTGCCTGAAAATGACAGATGTGGACATTTATTTCTTTACTGTCAAACTATGTATGACATATCATGCAAAACATAATGGGAAAAAAATTACGGTACGCTTTTTTTAATCACACATCATTTTTGACTATTTAGGGTTAAATTAACAGCAATATTTTTATTAATTGTATTATCTTTACTGATGTTAAGAAATTGTGCTGACAGATTTTTTTTTCATAATGTTTTTTTTTTAATTACCACTAAAATGTATTTCTTATACTCATAGATCATGTTTTTGACAGGGTGAACTTGAAAGCCTGTCATGCCACTTGTTCACCTCTTGGTCATTTCTTAAGTATTTGTAAGTAGTTTTAATTTTTAGATAAAATTACCTGAACATAAGTGGAAGTGTAAAATCGGTTCTTTTGACCTTCAGGCCCAACTGGAGTTAGAAGGTAGTTAAGCACTGTAAATAAGATGTTTAAATGCTTCTGAAATCTGAATTGGTGGCCTGTATGCAAAATAATGCTATGTAATCGTTACAGTACCCTCCCTTTTAGGAAAGCCACCAGGCATTCTATATAGGCGACCCCGAGGGAATGGGGCTGGTCGTTCCGGGTAAGAGACGTGGAAGTCCTGAGTGAAAGTGGGGTCCAAGATGTCACTGGCCTTGACCCAAGAGCATTTCTTTGGGCCGTAACCCTCCCAGTTAATCCTGGAATCCAGAATTTCATTGACTTGATACACTGGTGCTCCCTTAATTTTAACAGGAGTCTGGGTTTCTGGAGGCTGAAGTTCAGCTGTGTGACCTGAGTGATGGGGTTTCAGCATTGAGACGTGGAATGACGGAGAGATACGGTAAGAGGGAGGGCGCTCCAGCCAAAAGGTTACTGGGTTGATTTGATGTAATATCCTAAAACTTTTTGCTGGGGAGCCAAAGACGAAGATTTCTGGTCGACAACCACACCAATTGCCCTGGTTGTTATTCAGGATGTTGGCGTCGACGTTGATTTGCTTGAATGCATTAAATTCTTACTGCCCGTTGCAACCGTACGAGTGCTCTCCCAGACACGAGAGCTCCTCTGCATCGAATCCTCGACCGCAGGTACGCTGGAAGGTTCACCTGACCAGGGGAACATAGGTGATTGGTAACCTAGGACACATTGAAAAGGAGTAAGACCAGTTGAGGCATGCATTAACGAGTTCTGTGCATATTCAGCTCAAGAAAAAAAATTCGCTTTCTCGGCCTGCCTATTGGACTGCGGATGATTAACCAAGTTGAGCCTGATGTTAATGTCTAGGCACTTGGAGAATTCTGCCCACACTTGCGACATGAACTGAGGACCACGATCAAATACGATGTCCTCAGGGATACCAAAGAGTAGCAGTCTCCATAGCAGTGGGCAGGCAGTTGAGGGGAATCAAGCGACAAGCTTTGGAAAAGTGAGTATAGCAGTGAACCCGTTGGAGCCGATAGCAATGACAAAGTCGATAGCAATGTGTGACCATGTTCTTTCGGGGATGAGTGGGGGCTCCAAAAGACCCTCTGGCAGATGTTCGGGGGTCTTGGACTAAGCACAGATGGTACAGGCTCTGATGAAGTTAATGACATCGTGACAGCAGTCTGGCCACCAATAGGTATTTTCTAGAAGTTCCTAAGTTCTCCTGATACCTGGTTTTCCAAAGCTGAGGGATGTATAAACCCAAGACATAACCCTGTAGCGAAAGGTTTGCGATACATACATCTTTTTAGGCAGGCACGAAGCAGGGGGAGGGTCATTTTTTGTGCAGTAATGATTTCTTTCTCAAGATCCCAAAGAATAGGTCCCAGCACGATCTAAATTTGGGCCAGAGTCAGTGTGCTGTCATAGGGGATCATACCCCTGAGACAGAGCATCTGCTTTGTCTGGAGTTAAGCTGTTTCACTGCCTTGAAGTATCCAAAATTCTTATGATCAGTTTTCACCTGAAACCAGCCAATGTCTCCATTCAGTAAGTGCTTCTTTAATGGCTAGAAGCTCTTTGTTCCCCATTTCATAATTCTGTTCTGCTTTAGTCCACTGAATCTTAGAAGGTTTACCCTTAACGGGAGAAGTAATTGGCACTGCAGTGTGACTGAAGTTTCTCATAAAACGTCAGGTAGAAATTTGCAAACCTGAGGAACCTCTGTAGTTCTTTGACGGTTTTGGGTAGGGGCAAACTCGTGACTGCTTCCACTATGGATTTATACATGTGAACCCCTTCAGAAATAATATGATAGCCCAGAAACATGATTTTGTCCTTGTGGAACTCACACTTTTCTGCTTTGACAACCGAATTATTTTTAACAGTCTTTGTAATACTGTATGGACCTTGTAAATATGCTGTGGAAGATGAGGATATCGTCAATATATGCTATGACACAAACATTGATGAGGTCACAAAAGATATCAAACGCCTGAAGGACAGCAGGTGCATTGCAAAGTCCATAAGGCATAACTAAATAGCCCTTGTGAAGTGATTGGGCTCCCCACATTAGAAAGACAGTCGGGCTTGCAGTTAATGTTGGCGCTCCTGGGGCATCATCTTAGAGAACACCAATTGCATGGGTTCGCTGTGATCACTGGCTGTACTTGGTGGTGAGTAGAGAGCCAAATCTGCGTTTGTCTGATGCACCTGGGGACTGTTACCTAGAAGGTTATCCAGTCGTACAGTCATGGCTACATATTGGGAAAAACACCCGGTATCGCCACGACAAGCCAGCTCAGTCTGCAGATGGGGATTAAGTCCGGGGATTAAGTCTAAATTGGACTTTTAGCGCAACCTTGTTCCAGCCGCTTTGCGCTGCTAACGTGCGGAACTGCACCGTATAATCTGCCACGGACAAAGCACCTTGTTTAAATCAAAGAATTTGGGCAGAAATGTCCAACCCCTTCGCAGGATAGGCGAACATTTCACATAGATGCTCTTGTAAGTATTCTAGTGATGTCTGAATCTGTGGATCTGAATCCCAAACAGCTAATGCACAGTCTAAAGCCCTTTTGGTGAGTAATGAGAGTAAAAAGGCACATTTCTTACTATCATTAGGTAAGGGGCTGGGCTGGTGCGAACTAACCCCAAATGATAAATATACACCTGAAGTCACGGGCCCGGTCGGTAGCGGTGAAAGCTTGCAGAGCTTGAGCATGATAGTAAGATTCTGAAACATGAACACGCTTGGTATGAGGCATAGGCAACTCAATACTTCGCAACATGTTAAACAATAGCTTAAATTAAAATAGTGCGCTAAACCGGTAGTGCTTCACAACCGCTAGTATTCAGGTGATAGCGACCTCTGGTGGCGGAAGGGCGGAATCGTTACACTTATAATTTGCTCACTAATTTTAGCAGGAGATGCCAGCGGGTGATAAAGAGTAAACCTATTTCCAAACGATGCTGAAACAATCACACAAACAGCAGGAGGGTGAACACTATGATCCACTGTGTGCATAAAACGAAGATCCTAAAAAGCATGCAAGATTTATGAATTTTTTGGAGGGATAGCTCTCTTTTGGCTCATGATCATAACAGAGAAGCTTATTTTTTAAACTCTAATAATTAATTACTATGCATTGCAAATGAAGGGCAAGGCTATATAATTGTTTATACACCATAATAAAATATAGAAGTTTTGTCAGATTAAATAGGTTCGATATGTACAGTGGCTGAGAAGTGCAAAACAAAATAACAAATCCGAAAACAAAATTAAAAAAAAGATGTCTCCAGTGTTCTTGGTGTGTTTAAGCACCAATGCTGTCATTTCCGGCGGTCCGCCCCTTTTAATAGAAGCAATCAGATGAAAGGTAGGTTAAAGTAAGAGGGTGCCGCATGCTGTGATTTGTATTAACCTATGTTTCATTTATATTGGAAGACTACGATTAATGGTTTGGCCCTAAGGCATGTCGCATTACTGGTGGTATTATGGGGTTGGCTGCAACTTGTTCGGAACAGCTGGCGGGTAGCACAGTATTGTTTAAGCCCACTGAGTTAGGCTTACCTGGAGGTCTATTGGCCTCCCCTGCCTTGGTGCGAGTGAATGGAGGCTCGGTTTTTGTACTGTTGGTTAATTTTGGCACCACTGATGTCCTGCCTTACCCACGGCGTATGCTCGTTACCTGGGTAAGTGTGCACATTGTTAGTTTGCCTAGGGGCATTACTGAGGTCGAATCTGCTACCAATAGTGCTTGCTCTCAAGTTAATCATGTTAATGGTTCTTCAGTTTTAGAGCAGATTGCAGCAATAGATTTGACCAAATTACCAGAGAACGAATAGGGTAAGGTTAGAGACTTGTTAAGGAAGTACAGGACTGTGTTTTCTGAGCATGAAGATGATGTGGGTTGTACTGATCTCATCTCACACGATATCCCGTTGCTGGATGATGTCCCGGTGCGACAGCGTCATCGGCGAATACCCCCTTCCGATTATAAGGCTGTCAGAGCTCACATTAACCAACTGTTTGTGGCACTTGAGTGGGCCATGACAGAAAATTTTCGTGAGTACCTGTTGGGCGATAAGTGTGTGGTATTTACTGGTAATAACCCACTTAGCCACTAAGCCTCTGCAAAGCTTGGTGCAGTTTATTCTGTTACATGGTGATGTCTTTAGACCATCATATTATTATGTTGACCTTGTGACATCACTGATTTATTATGCTACATTAATTTCAGAAAGATTTTAATAGTCTTCAAGTGATATTGCTTGTCTAACAGTGCAATATCATTTAAAGACTTAAACAGTTCTCTACTAGGAGTGCATAGGAATTATAGACAGCGATAAGAATTATACATCACATTTTTAATTGAAAGGCCTGATATTTAGGTTATAAAGGACTTCTTATTCAGGTCACCCATTATTTCCTGTTATTCCATACATGTTAATCTCCTGATATGCATTGTACTGCTTTCGTAATATTCTTTTATATTTTTTGCTCATCAAATTATTAATGGATGGTCTGTGTTTTTCTTTTAGGTTTTGTTTAAAGATGAAAAAATCAATAAAGTCACTGAGTTTCTTCTTTCCTTCATCTCTTTGTCACTGCTATAGTCTCCAACATGGCAATAACTGTCCCTTTTGTAGAAATATGTCAGAACTTATGTTAAGGCTACAGGTTTAAAAAGTAAAATATAATAAATAAAAAATGGCTGTCCCAGGCAAAATGACCAGAATTGTGTAAATATGATTTAGCCAAAGGTTGGTTAAGTCAAAAAGTTTTAAAAAATGTGTATCCTGTTGTAGTGAAAAGTTTTTTGCAGATTTAGCAGGTTGGGCCAAGTGGACTGTCAGGGTGAAATAATCACTGCCAGGTGCTGCTGAGCAGTTTGCTAGTATAGTCTCGTTGAGTTTCGCTAGCTTCACTTTTTGTTTAATCTTTCTATTGTTTTTACTCTCTCTTGAATATATCAACAAAAAAAAGAACTTAAATCCCACCAAATCCCACACTTTATTTGACGTTCGCTGTTTATTTAAATCCGTGTGTAGCGTGTTAGCATCGTTAGCCGGTCTGTTTTTTTGCGTTTTCAGTTGTGTTTCTGTTCTACTGTTTTCTGTTCTACTGATTGTGAGGTCTGTATATTTGGTTTTGGATTAGTTCAGGGAATCCCATACATGATCCAGTTCTAAAGCCCGTGCAGCAGGGCAACTTGGTGACTGTGAGGGTCAAGTACGATGTCAGACACAGTAATCTGCTCTGGCCCACTCCCTGCTTACCGTGGTGACAAGATACATAGCAGATTGTCATCACTTAATAGCTGAATGTCCAAATGGTGCCTATGATATAACATAGTTTTCATAGACAATTGGAGGAGTATTTGCGGCAGACCCAACCTGATAGAGAGATGGTATTCATCCCTCCTGGGGTGGGGCCACTCTTTTTCTAGAAATCTGACCAAAAGTCTTAGAGTTGGCACTTGACTAACTGGAGCATGTTTAAAACAATCGAATTATTCATTTTAAAAATTAAAATATGATTATTTTGTCTATATTACACAGCCCTACATGCATTACTGCCCCAAATCAGAATATATCAATGACAATCTGAGGTTAATATAGTATCATAAAAGTCTTAAGTCATTATGTAAGAGAATAAATGAGGTAATTCTAACGCACATCCCGCTAAATGCATGTCCGGACGTGCACGCTGCACTGTTACAGCGAGCTGAACTGATAAACGGTTCTTGCAGCACAAAAAATAACAAAAATACTATAATATTAAAATCTAAATTTTCCTGTCAGACTGTTTCATTTAAAGCCGACTGCTCATCAGCTCAGCAATGATATTCAAAGGTGGAAAAATGTTAATCTAATCCAATCATTCAATTTATCAGCCGTCGTAGCAATTATTGTACACAGTATAGATTACACAACGCACAGTATTGCCAATACATTTTTAAACATCCACACAAACACAAATCCAATTTCTTCTGTAGCTTCCTGCTGTTCTTTCAGTATATCTTGTCCAATCAGCAGTAAGAATTTTATTTGCAATATGTATCTTTTCCAGTTGTGTCTTCTAAAAAGTTGTTGTGTTTTGATTTGTTATTTTGTTTTCTGATTTGTTATTTTGTTTTTTGATTTGTTATTTTGTTTTTTGATTTGCTATTTTGTTTTCTGATTTGATATTGTTTTGCACTTCTCGGGCACTATAGATATGACATATTTTTTTGAACATGAATCATCTTTAAAAACCACAGTGGTTTTTAAATCTACCTTAAAACACCAGGCTTAAAGTAAATACACACTTTGGGAATCTGAAAACAAATACCTTAGAGAGAACATATACAGGAATAGATAGATGTATAGTGAGTGAAATATTAAATAAGATACCCCATGTGCTGTTCAATTCCAAAATAAATAAAGTGCATAAAAACGTTTAACCTTTTATTTATATTGTAAACAACCAAAGCATAATGATGAGATTACAAAAAACACGAATATTTACATTTACAGCATTTGGCAGATGCCCTTATTTAGAGCGACTTACATTTATGGGGTTTTTTTACACAACTGAGCAATTGGGGGTTAAGGGCCTCGCTCAGGGGCCCAGCAGTGGTGGCTTGGTGGTACTGGAAATCGAACTCCGGTCTTTCTGATATCAGTCCAACACCAAACCACTGAGCCACCAATTCCCAATTGCCACTTACTGTCATCTCATACCTATTATTATTTTACCACCTGTTTTGGGCTCGAACCTAAAAATATGACACCACCTGTTAAATTTTCCACCTTATCCAATTCTTCCTGTTTATTTACACAGCTACAGAATTTCTGTTGTAAAATAAATCTTTTCTTTCTACCTGACAAACTCTTCTTTTTAGACCCAAGTTTAAAAGGATACTGCGTTTTCTCTGTTGCTAAAGGCTATCAACCTTTCACCCAACAGAAATCAAATTTCCCCTGAAGGCACCGTGAAATTACAATTTTTTTTCCTTTATTTTTTCCTCCACTGTCCTCCCCTTTCAGACCTCTGGGATAAATATCACAACTTAAGCCTCTTGAGCTGCCTGGTCTATGGGCTAGATGACATTTTGACCATGTGTTCTGTTACCCTGCTTTTTTCCTCTTCAGGACAACCTCACAGGGTCAGTGAGGCATATTGCATGAGCCTTACTTTCCTAGAAGTGCAACCCTCTGTTGTTTACTTTGTCAAAACCCGGTTAATAGAAATAGTGCTTTTGATTTGTAGTGCTATTGTCTCTTGGTGACACTGCAAATGTGGGAGTGCTGCGCTGTCATGTCCTTGTGTATTATTATAATAAAAATTTTGGCAGAAAATGATTTGACTGAACTGTCATTTTTATAAAACATTTACAAAAGACAGGCTGTCATTTTCCAGGAGATTATTTTCTTTTTAAACCTTCTTTTTACACTCCTTTGTGTGTAAAAACACCCCATTAAATTGACCGTTGGTACCGCACTACCTTGGCAGGTTCTCAGTCTTGCTTACTAATTATCCACAGCCTACTAAAAATAAACGGAAACATGCAGTAAATAGTCTGCCATTAACAATGCACAGGCACAAACATTCTTTTTTCTTGCTTACTTTTTCTGACAAATCCTTCCTTCCTCTGGCCTAAAATAATCTATTCCAAATTAAATTTTAAAACGTATATATAAAAGAAGTTTAATGGTTTATAGTTTGTAATTGTTATTAGTCTCTAGTTTTGGAAAAAAAAAACTGTGCATACTGTATCCTTAGATTTATATTTTGGAATAACAGTCAGAGATGTGATTATTCGTTGCTGTATAGTGTTGTAGTGGATTTTGGGATGCTTTTCTTCTTACCGCAATTGTTAAGAGTGGGTCTTTGCCTTACTATAGACAGCTAAAACAGTCTGGCCTCTAACATCCAAAATGCATAATTTTTTGTATTTCTGCATAAAATACAAACCTGGAAAACCTACACACGACTTACAAAACATAAAGCTATGCGAAAAATTTGTCAGTACATCAAATATCAGTCTCCTTCTACATACATGCATTGCATAGCAACATTCTGTGAGGCTGGAATGGAAATTTCTAGGAGATCAATCATTTCTAAAATAGTCATTCCAGCCCATTCAACCAATTAAAGTCATGAAGCTTACAAATTTTTCTTATTCTGATGTGTAACCACTAACCAGAGCTTTTGACCTGTATCTGCATGATTTACTGAGCTACTGTCACATAAAAGGAGTATATGTATGTTTATTGGAAGTTTAATAATGTTCATTTCAGATTTATGACAGATTTTATTATAAACAATAATAGATTTTCTGAAATGTATTATTGTTTGTAGCATATAAACATCTACAACATGCAATAAAGTTCATTTATAATTTAAAATGCCATTTATTTGTATTTTTGTTGCTGTTTAAAAGTAGTCTTAGTCAACTAACTGGGTCTATTTAGTGTAGTGATATTTGCACACTGAACTTTTTTGTTGTCTCTCAGCTGCTCAGCAAACTGTGGAAATTAGCACAATCCAGCACCAAAAATCAAGCAAGATTATACACTTGGAAAAAGTCAAATTAGACTGACAATGAGAAAGCCTGCACATTTCCATATTTATTAATGTCTGATCTAATTTAAATGCTCAAACCCCCTTTAGAACCACAGAGGCTGTTAAAGACCTGACTACACAAAAGCTGTAATCAAAAAATAATTTCTATCTTTTGAATAACAAACATACTCTCTTTTTATTTTTTTAATAATGAAAAATAGTTCAAGTTGCATTTTTTCAAAAGAATTTGGTAATAACACCAATATTAAAAGATGCATTCAGGAAACATCTGAAAAGGCTGCTAATTTTATAAAACTGCAATCTGACAACATGATTCTCTGACTGGGAAAATCCATGGCGAAGCACAGAACAAGGTGTCATTCAGGATTTTATGGCATTCCAAGGACTGTCTGGACCCCATTTATTCTTTTCTTTTCTCCAGTGAGATTGTATGCTACACTGGTGTAAAAATATCTGCATTCTGGTATTGAAAGCATTTATGACCAGTTAATATGGAAAGAAATTAATTTAGAAAATCAGTAAAAAGATAACAATAGTGGGGATTAGCATTTAATCTTTGCAAATATGCAGACACAGAAATTTTCATTAAATCCACTCCTACACAAATATTGCAAAAAAGAAGGGGAGAAATAAAAAAAATGTTTATTGCCTACATTTTTAAAAAAGCCATTTGGATCCTTAGGTGATACTGGCGGCTAAATAGATATTGCATGAAGTGCAGAACGCAAAACAATTTAAAGCTGTGAGTCAAGCAGAGGTCAGTTCATAGGTCAGGTTAAGAGCAGAGAGAAAATTGGATTTTGGCTTCTAAACACCTCAAAAACTGCACATTTTTCTGTGTAATCTCTAGGCAAAACTAATACAACTGAACTTATTTTGATTTAGGGACCCTACATAAAACATAAACATAACACAACGCTTTGCTCCTTCATGACCTAATGACATCAAACAGGAAACACACACAGGACTGTTTTGGTTTGTCTGTGTCATTTGTAATCTAGGATACTCTTTCTGTGAAGAGATATCAGGCAGGATAAGAATATATATGTATGAACTGTATTTCATGCAATATCTATATCTGTTATTAGTGTGGTTATATGTTTTAAAACTATTTATACATATATTCACTAGTATGCTTTGAACCAGCTCATCCTGTTTTTCACTCTGCTCTGGGTCAACCTGCAAGTCTCCCTACTTTCTTTTTCTCCCTTCCTCTGCAGCCAGTGTCAAGTGTCTTTCCCACAATGCTGTTTTTCGTCATTATACCAGCTCTCCCATCTCAGCCTGGAGCTGGCCAGGTTTTTGGAGCATCTATCTTCTCCATCTGTTCCAGCTTTCCCTTACCGACGTACCCAAATAAGGTATGTTCCGACAATGCGTGACACATTTACTCAAACTTCACCCGCTCCTGCTCCTGCTACCACTTCTCCCTCGATGGATACATCTGACTTGCCTGGAGCCTCTGGTACTGGTATTTCGACAACAACCCGGCCCCCACATCCTCCGAACCTGACTCCGACTCTGATCCAGCTCCTTCCCGCCTTCATTCATCAATATTACTTAAAATATAAGTCTAATATTGTTTAGATACTAGTAATTACTATTTGATAGCACATTACTTTTAATTTTAAATGATCAGTCTCCCTTTTCCTAATTTTTGTTTTACTCCTAATATCTAATAATTATTAATAATAGAAAACCATAACTAATATAAGATAATAATATTTTTTTCCCACAGTATATGCTACGTTATAAGACTGTTATTGTTATCTATGATCACCTTTATGTAGTTGAACCTGATGCTGAGCCAAAGACCACAATGCCATGGTTACATTTTGGAAGTTAATTTGCATTTAAAAACACTCAAATTGTGATAGCTACTTAAAGCATCTTCAAAACAAAAAGCAGCTCTTGTAGACTTCCCATTATGCATTGATTAATACCCCCAAAATAAAGGAAAATAAAATCAGTAAACTGGAGACAAGGTCATTGGTGCCCAAGACTCACTGATTAACAACGAGAGTGAAGTTTAGCCTGTCTGAACTGATCTCAGAAGAGCTGCTGTAGCACAAATTTCCAAAAATAGTGAATGCCGGGTGTGTTCGAAAGGTGTATTGCAACAAAACAATCAATAGTATTTCATTTTTTGTCATTAGTTACATATTAAATTCCTTAAGTAAGAGCAATTTGGAATCTTGTTGATTGCTTATTGTGCTGAATGTTTTTGAGATTAGACCTCCTACAAAGAGGGAAATTAATAAAAGCAACATGGGCAACAAAGAAAGAAGATAGTGAGTGAGAGAGACAGCAAAAGCCCTCGAGAAAGTTTGGATGACCCTCTGGCTCAGAGGGCACAACACACAGATGGCTCCTCTCTCCGGTTAGACACGGGGATGAAGATAAGGCCAGACTGGGCTCAGTCTAGCAGCGCCCATATGGCTGAAAGGGCACTATGCCCTGCTTCTTCCTTTTACCCTCTCTCTGCCCTCTACAACACCTTATACCTTCTGTAAGCCTTCTACCAAGCCCAGCAAACACACACATGCATGCCCACAAACATTGGATTTATTGATGCTCATAAATTCGCTGCAAGCCTGTTAGCTTAATAAGCAATAGATACTAGACATTAATGCCAATAGACTGTAGAGCTATTACAAAATCATATTCATGACAGACATGTTTACATGATAGACAAGTCTTTTAATAAGATCTAATTTATGTTGACATTACACATTAACAATAATTTGTGGTCAGATAAAATCAATTGTGAATGACATTTCCTCACATCATATCATTGTTTGACCTCACTTCTGATGTAAAGCTTGGCAGGACTGTTTATGTCACCTGATAAATTGAACAATGAGGAAATTACTTTAAAGTCTATTTAAAGCTGTCATTTTAAACACACTATTAAGGACTGTACAATAGATCATCAACTTAATATTTGTCACAATACTGAATCTCACTACTCTCACTACATATGTTAGTCTTCGACCTCACCAGTGACCTTCTCCTCCAAGTGAATCTCTTCCTGAGCTATTGTTTTTGTCACTTCAATTGATAAAATAACATATCAAATGATCATTGAGAAAAAATATCAATGGCTAAGTATTATTTTTACAATTGTTTATGATTCTACACTTACAATTTAGGAAAAATGATTTGTATTTAAAGTAGAACCTAATGTCCTTCCTTTTTTTTCGCTGCCATCCTGACTTCCTAAATTAGCCTAATTGACAAACATACACTTTTTTTACTGTATTGGTAAGATTAGAATGTATCAGAATTAACTGATCCTTAACCCTAATGGAAGCCTGTGCAAAAGACTACATTTGGTTGTTTTAATATGGAATTACCTTAAAATTTGTTTAATAAGACACATAAAGACAATCCATTACAGAGAAGAGATAAGAGACTCTTAAGCTCTTAAAAGACCCTCTGCCTTTGACAAAAAGACCTGACTACAATGAAGAATCCATGGAGAATTAAAAAATCCATAGAATTGAATCCAGCCAAGAACTAAACTTTTACTTATGTCTTTAGTGGGGTTAAGATTCAGTTTTGTTTCAGAACAATGTTTGAATTTAAAAAATATTTTTACAAATAATTAACTCTGAAAACTGCAAATTGCTGTTTTATCTATTTTTAAAAGGCAATATCTCACACTCTTCATATCTTCAAATATTTAGAGGTAGGTCAGACACCTGCTGATTGATCTTTTAATAAAAGTGTAGTGTCCTCTGCGTATTGGGAGATCATTATTTCTTTATCATTGATTCTAATACCTTTAAACACATTGTTTTGGTTTACCATTAAACATAAAATGTAGGTAACTAATAGACAAAATGTGGGGAATTAGGCATTATTGTCTTTTTTCTCTGTGAATCAAGAAGTTTGCCATATTTGAGCTATTCTGCCGGAATAGATGCCAATATTTTATAGTTGTTTGTTATTTGATAATATGATTGGCTGCCGATATCGACCAAAATAGTGCATTTTTGAGATGTTTGTAATAATACACTCTCTCAATGATGGTGGAAGGCATCCATTGACAAATTATTCTTCATAGACTGCCAATAAAAAAAAAAACTCAAGTAGAAAAGATAAGCTAATCCTTCTAGCGATTTGGGTATGAGAGATGGGACTTTATTATCTATTATTATCTCTTAACCATGTTCATGGAATTGCCCCGTTTAAACATGGCTTAATAAAGAATAAATTATATTAGTAATAAATAAACAGAAGATACAGTCGGACAGTGGTTATACTAAATATATTTACATTTTTCATTTAAATTATTAATAGAGACAAAGTAGTGGTTGCTGAATATTGTTAGGGACATGTCCCTAGCTTCCCCCCTAATTCTATGCCATTGGTTTTCTCCTATTCTAGCTTTTCTCTGCAAAAAACCCAAAAAATCCACTGATGTTCAATAAAAGATTTTCTGTAGCATTCAAAGTGTACAGTAAATAAACATATATCTTATAAAGTACACATAGACAAAACTTTCTTTAAATTTCCTCATATATGACTTCTCAACTAACATGCAGATATTAATTTATAGTGCACAACTAATTATGCACTTTAGATTTCCGAAACAGACATATAGCATTTCTTAGCAATTTATACAACTAAGAGATAACATACTGTAAATGCAGTGGTGTGCAGTCAGGGCCAGCAAGGCCTTCTTTGCTGGCCTAAACACTTAATTGTATTAATTTTTTTTTAACAGTTTATTCTCTTTATTTCAAAGCTTTTTCCTGCTGCACTGCTTCCAGTACGTGGATGTGGATGTTAGATTTTTGGTCTAATCAGATTTCAGTTTTTATGTGCTGCCCTGTTAATGTAATCTGCCAAGGCCTTCAGAATCAGTAGTGCTGGCCCATGTAACTTAAACTATATTAGTAGTGGCAGCTTGCTAATGGTTTAATATTATTAAATACTGTTTCTTTAACCTATAACATTTTTAAACTGCCAACTGGCACATGATGGCGTTAACATTTTAGATTATTGTATATTTTTATATCAGATTATTTCAGAAAAGTTAGACATCGTCAGGAGAGGTTGGCTAACCCAGAAACTAACTAGCTTGTCTCATTCCGGGAAAGGGTTTGTTCACCACTTCCAGACCAGCTCAACTGGCTTACAAACTTTAAATGTATTATATATTTTATTTAGTTATTTTTTATATGTGTTTTGTGATGTTAATATTAAGATAGATATTGATTCTGAACTGCTCCAGATGATGTACGTGGTATGTACAACAATGTACGCCCAGGTACCAAATGCACCACCCGCCACTGTGTAAATGTATTATTTTAACTAGGAAAAGGCATTTTTGTTATTGTGTCATTTACTTTTTTCTATTCAATTAAAGTATGTTTTTTGTAGATTGATTGATTTCTCTCCTACTTGATTCTTTATAAAAAAATTATTTCTTATTTCTTAGTGTAACTTATAGTGGAGGAGTGGAGCAGAAGGGAGACACAGAAAAGTGGATGCACAGAATTTTATTATAAACAAACGAAGCAAACAGAATATACAAAATGGAGAAAACAAACAAGATAAATTGGAACAGAAAAACACTCAGAAAAGAGGATAATGTTTAGCACTAATTTCGCTTACTTTTAGTGACGTAGGAGAACGAAACTTGGAGAATTCTGAGAATCACATCAATACAGCATTGCGGTAACGCCAAAGAAAGACTGGCTTGAAATAAACAGAATATATACTATTGGAAATAAGGACTAAATAAGGAGCACCTGAACATAATGAATGAAACAGAAACTAAGAGGAACAGAAAACCAGAAGTTGTTCAGCATAGAAGTCTCCAGACATAAATAGTCCTTTAAACCACCAAGGTGGCGGTAAAAGCAAGGAAACTATGGCTTGAGACCGTGACAGAAACCTCCCTAATGCTGCTAGGAGTGGTACTGCTTGGATTTTCCTCCACGGGGCCCAGAGTAAAAGGAGACCCATTGCATGCCAGTACCCACTCCACATAAGCCACAAAGTCGCTGTAGGAGTACTCACCCGAGAGCCTGGCTTTTGAGGTGGCGTTCAGTCCTTCGAAGTAGGTGGTGCAGAGGTAATAATCTGGAAAGGTGGTGAAGTGCACTAGTTCCAGAAATTCTTCTAGTGACTTCCCACCTTGTTCCAGAAGCATTATCTGCACCGCTTTGTCATGATCACATCAATACAGCATTACGTTAACGCCAAACAAAGACTTGCTTGAAATACGCAGAATATATACTCATGGAAATAAGGACTAAATAAGGAGTCCCTGAACACAATGAATAAAACGGAAGAACAGAAACCCATTCAAGTCAGTTCCAAGCCTGGATAAATAGAGAGGGTTGTGTCAGGATGGGAATTGATCCGGTAATCTAAATCTAATTATGCGAATCATCCATCGAAATTTCATACCGGATCGGTCGAGGCCCAGGTTAACAATGACCGCCACCAGCGCCATTGACCTACAGGGTTCCGGCAGAAATTGGGCTACTGTTGGTTAAAGGAGGAGAGGAGAAGGATGCGCGAATAGACAGAAAGAATAGAGGAAAGGAAAGAGTGTAGGACAGAGAGGAAAGGTAGAGAGCTGGTTGATATAATGGAGAGAAGGAAGGTAGATATATTGTGTGTACAGGAGACCAGGTGGAAGGGTAGCAAGACATGTCCAGACAATAATGGAACAGAGGTGATGAGAAAATGTTGGGCAGGTTTGGAAGCAGGAAAATTAACAGTGAAGGACATATGATAGTAGACTTTGCTAAGAGGATGGAAATGGCTGTGGTAAATACTTTTTTTTCCAGAAGATAGAGGAGCATATAGTGACTTATAGGAGCGGAGGAAGGAGCACACAGGTAGATTTCATCTTTACTGATTGTAAAGTTGTGGTGGAAGAATGTAGCCAGACAGCATAGAATAGTGTGTAAGATGAAGATGTTGCTCTGGAAGAAGAAGAGATCAAAGGTAGAGAAAAAAGGGGGAAGTGGTTAAGTTGTTGGACTACCAACTTGAGGACACGGGTTCAATTGCCAACCCCACCAAGCCACCACTGCTGGGCCCCTGAGCAAGGCTCTTAGACCCCAATTGCTCAGTTGTATGACAAGAAATATTATAAGTCACTTTGGATAAGGGCGTTTGGCAGATGTAAATGTAATGTAATTTGTTTGATACGTCTAACAGTCTTGTACTAAAATTCTGCCTGCCTTACATTTATGTCTCTGCTTTACCCTGTATTTGGTGACTGCTATAATAAATCTGAATTCTAAGAAATGAATTCTACTTAGCCTGGTTTGTCACGGAATACTTCGCCTCAGCAAAATCCAGCAAAATTGGCACGACTACATGCTACTGTGAATTAATTCCATACATGATCCGGTTTCAGGTCTAGAGCCCGTGCAGCAGGGCAACTGGGTGACTGTATGGCGGCATAGTCGCGGGTCAAAACATCGCTCTTCAGTTCCGACAAAAACATTAAACAGGTTTTCCCCACTCAGTGACTAACCCACTGAGAAACCTGATGAAAAAGCTCTAGTTATTGGTGATTCTATTGTACAGAATGTGAAAACAGAGACTCCAGCTACTATAGTCCAATATTTACCGGGAGCCAGAGTGCCTGACATCTTGGCAAATTTAAAAGTGCTGGCTAATGCTAAACGTAAATTCAGTAAGATTGTTATTCACGCCGGCACTATTGATGTTTGACTTCGCCAGTCGAAGATCACTAAAAATAATTTTAAAGGAGGTGTTTAAATGCACAAGTACGACGTCAGACACAGTAATCTGCTCTGGTCCCCTCCCTACTTACTGTGGTGACGAGATACATAGCAGATTGCCATTACTTAATAGCTGGATTTTCAAATGGTGCCAGTGGAATAACATAAATTTTTATAGACAATGGGAGGAGTTTTTGGGGCAGACCTGACCTGATTAAAAGAGATGGTATTCATCCCTCCTGGGGTGGTGATGCTCTTCTTTCTAGGAATTTGGCAAATAGACTTAGAGTTGGCACTTGACTAACTGGAGCCCAGGTCAGGAAGTCACATCTGCTTGCCGTCTCACAGCACATAAAGACTCTTAGAAGAGTAATAGAATTACTTATAAAGCCCTGTTGTTTAGCACCTCAGTACCTGAGGTGGCAGATCCTTTTCTTATCTAGCGCCTAAACTTTGAAATAACTTACCCTGCACTGTTTGGGAGGCAGACACACTCTGCCAGTTTAAAACTAGATTAATAACACATCTCTTTCACCTGGCCTACACATAATACACACTTTTTTATTATTCAAATCCGTTAAAGGATTGTCAGGCTGCAATAGTCAGGTCAACCGGAACCGGGAAGACATCCAAAAACACACAATATATTTGTTTAACACAAGTCGAATTGCATTTACACTAACATATGTCTGTTCTTTGTTATTCCGAGCTCACCGTCGCCACCATCACCTGGAGACAATTATGCAGTTTCTCAGTGATTTCTTGTCTTCTAAACGGCCATCCAGACAAGACCATGGGAACTTTGCTGCAGCATGGGTAACTGGGTACTGGTTTATCTGGTCAAAGGAAAACTGACCCCCCCCGACTGAGCCTGGTTTCTCCCACGGTTTTTTTCTCTAATCTGTCACCGATGGGAGTTTTGTTTTCTTGCCGCCATTAATGGCTTGCTTAGTTGGGGACTCTTAATTTATAGATATCAATCAAATTGACTGTTCTAATAAATGTTTAATATTGTTGTTTCTAATGTATCTCTGTAAAGCTGCTTTGAAACAATATTGATTGTTAAAAGCGCTAAATAAATAAAGGTGACTTGACTTGATTAGACAATTCCTGTTACCATGCGAGTCGGTGCCCTTCATGAGGAGCAACTGCCTTTTCATTTCATCTTGTCACCAAAGAATCCTAGCACAGAACCCCCTAATTTCCTGGCATAACAAAGATATTCTTCATTGGTCACTGCAAAATCTCGCCGCCTGTGCACTCTCTGCCTTGGTTCATGACCCAAGCTGAGGAATAAAGTAAACTACCACCCGTGGTTCCCTAGGTCTATAACAACTTTGCAGAGGTCCCTAGAAAAGCCAGGGCCTCACAGTTACCTCCTCACAGACCCTGGGACTAAGCGATTGAACTACTGGATAACTCTGTTTAAGAGATTTCAGTTCACGGTCACCTAGACGCTGATGCTCTTTTCAGGAGATATGACCTACTGTTAATGAACCTATGCACAGGTTCTCAATTTCGAGATTACCCTGGCTCCCATCTGCTGGGATCTCAGGAAAATCAGGAAAGAGCAGCAGCATAACCCGCCACTGGGCTTGTGTCCCGTACAGCGAGACGTAGAAGCTTGCGGTGTCTGTGCTCAATCCAAAACCCCCAGACATTTACCCGAGGGGCTACTAGAACCATTACCGATACCTCAGAGACCCTGGTCACATCTGTCTATTGACTTTGTCACTGGCCTTCCCTGTTCGCATGGATACACCACTGTGCTCAGTATCTTAGACCTTATCTTACGCATGTATTCAGGAACTGTGGCCTTCCAGAGATCTTTGCTACGTGTTTTGGTTCACAATTTCTTGCCTAGTGATGCTTTGATTTGTTTGCTACTTCTAACAGTCTTTTCCATGTACTATTATTTTGCCTGCCTCATGTTCACGTTTCTGTTTTACCCTGTATTTGTTGATCGCTTTAATAAATCTGAATTCTGCAAAAATAGATTTTACGCAACCTGGTTCTTCACAGGGATCAAAATTTTAATTCGATATATTGTTAATACCAGTTTAAGATTTAAAATTTTTCATATTATTAATATTGCATAATATTAAATTTAATATTACATATGCACTCAAATTGCCTGTTATATAATTGTGAACATTATTATTATAACTATTTATAACATCTGACCTATTATTCTGGGTAAAGGCAGAGTAGGTAATTTGGTTTAAAAAATATTTTTGTTCACTCATTAATGTAATATGGTCTAATCTGGTATTAATATATTCTGTGGAAGGCGTAAAACTAAATTTCGTCCAATCAAAATATTCACTCGGAACATTATAATAGGCTTTCCTATCCGCCTGTCGACTTAATTATTTGCGTACCTTTGCTCACCCTGTTGGCACAGACAGGATAAGTGGTTACCCAGGGTTGCCAGTAAAATATCCCGTCCATCATGGCAGTTTTGAATTTGATAGTGCAGGTATAAAAATTTGGGACACAGTTTGGCAGGTTTGAAATGTGTACATTTTACTGCAGAAAAAAACAAAGCAAAAACTTGAATTAATATCGGTGTTGTGTTTCTGTTCTGGAGTTGACAACAAGAGTCAAAGGGTCTGAAAGATGACACCATGGTTGCAGTATTTCTTTCGGACCGGTAGACATGGATTTAGACCATGAACAGAGCAACAACATTTTCCAAAATGTCCCACTACACCTTTAAATCACCTTTAAAGTGACATTAAATAAGTGTAAAGTTTTCTCGCAGCACCACACTTTAATCTAACTGCCACGTTGCTCTGTAGGTGTCATGAAGGAAAAAAGGAAGCAAAGATTCAGGCTGTGAAAATAATCAGATTTAAAGGTTTACATTAAAATTAATTGTTTGAAGAGATTTTTTTTAATTCCTACGTCGTGTTGTTGCAAATCTTTTTTAGATGGGCCCTACTTTGTATACTTTTTTTATGTTCACTGGCCACTTTCTAGACCTAATTTATTAATGCAATTATTTTATAAAGCACTAAAGCAACAGTGCAAGTCAATGAATTTTTCTGTTACAGGTTAAAAGCCTTAGTTACTGTTTATGGCAAAAAATCTCGGTGATTTTACCTGCAGATAAGTAAGTACCATCATAGAAACCCACATTGAAATCTGAATCTAGTTTATTAGTATATTATTTGTGTTGTCACGAATGAGGATGCGATAAAAAAAAATTGGCTTAAATATTTAAATACTCATAAGCTTTTACTCATAACAATTTTAGAATTCACTTGGAAGTGAACAAAAATAATGATCTATGCACCCAGAGCAAGGGTTGATATTGATTCACATTTGGAAAGCCAGAGACATTTTAAAGATTCTTAACCCTCAGTTTATGAACACATGAAAAAACAAGAGTAGTTTTGTTAAATTGTGTATGCATAAAGTTTACGTTATCGAATAGTGCTGCAAAACCAAGGGGTTTGCATGCTTTTGCATATAATATAAAATTCTTTTAAAATATTAGAGAGAACAATATATACATTTTTACTAGTGTATAATCAAAAAAGTATGTGAATCCAAAGCTTTCAAAGCCAAAAAAAGGAAGTGTGACCTTATTTCTTTTGCATCCAAATACTTTCTGTTGTTTTTGTTACATGGTCTATCAGTCTTCTGTCATTGTTCTACAACACAGCAATCAGCCCTGTTTTCTAGGCAAATAGCATAGATGAAAGCATATTTACTTTGCTGCTGCTGCTCAGTTAAAGCAGTCTAAAAGTGTGCCTAGCAAAGCAACAGCAGGATATGTGAGTGTGTGTTTCTGTGAAAAGATCCACACTAATATGCACTGTTTGTGTATTTATTCTCCTGCAGTGACCTTTTGCAAAGTTTATCCATAGAGCTGTTAACAGTTCAGTAAAGAAAAGTTTTCCAGAAATGTTCACACTCTCTCAGAAGACACATGACCAATATTATAAAGTGCAATGTGATTCACAATATGCTCCTTTTAATCTAAAGAGAGTAGAGTTTTAGTTCTTTCTAATAATATCCATTTTAATTATCTGTGCACTGCCTACTTTTTATGTCATGGAGATATTAGCATTTTGTTTTATGTTATTTAATAATTCTGGGACTAATAAGCAAATTCATGGAATCTCAAAGCAGCACTGCTGCAGTGTAATTAATAATTCACAACCGCAAATAAAGACACCTAGGAGTAGGATGGGAGACTAGAATATGGATGTGTTGTCTTTTAATATCAGAACTTAATATTATAAGGATAAAGTCTAGGAAAATTAGAGTTAAGGTAATAGACATCATTGCCCAGATTTATTAAAAAGAGATATCTGTCATTAAAGCTATTTTTAAGTGCACTATTAGCACTAGGGCTGTGTTGTCTGTGGTTTAAGCACGTAGTACTGAAATCCTATTGTAATTATACGGATTTTAATTATTTTAATTATTATATCCAAACCATAAATTCTAGACAATTTTGCTAAGCCCAGTGTAGACGTAACAGCTATTCAGAGAGCCACCTCAATCAACAAAGAAGGGCCATAAAGCACCAAAAACAACAAAAAAACACACATTTCTGGCCCTGGTTCATATGCTGTTTGTCAAAATCTTTACATTTTTTAAATACCTGGCAAATTTATTGAGTTCATTTAGTCATTTCCCTCAGCATTGAGTTATGTTCAAAACACTGCTTTTGTGAAATAGTCCTAGATTTTTTATCCGATCAGAACCAAACCTCTGTAGAAATATTTTGACTCTCAATCGCTTAGGAACACCAAAACGTTTAAAATAGGTGGGGCCAATTTTACTGAAATGGCTAAAACTCTTAAACAGAGTGGGATATCCTTACCAAAGTCTGTACACATATGTACAGTGCTTTGAAAAAGTATTCATGCTGTTGTAAATTACCCAACGAAAACCAGTAGAAGGCGAGCAGACTTGGAAGTATGTTGCAAAAATCTTTTTATTGAAGATTTAGAACACACTGCAGCATTCCTGGGGTCATGAATGTCTCACTTGACAAAAGACAAACCTCTGGTTCTTATACACATTTTGGAGGCTGTCCTATCAAGTTATGCTAATGTAAAGCTTCAGATCTTTTGTTAAGACTGCAGACTTCTTGACTCCATCACCTATTTCAGACTTGTTTGCCCTGTTTTCCCAAATTTCCTCCTTTGATAGTTCTAACAAAACTCTCACACCTTTACGAGATTTATTTATTTCCTAATGGGGGTAAGAGTGCAGAGGAAGATTCAACACACCAATGAAATGTTGTGGGCAGGAGTAAGTCAGTCATATAGGATGTGGCAAATGTCATAATACAAACCTCTCAGCCTGGGATACAACACTGTTCAACTGGTGGAAGTGGGATATTGTGACCATGTATGTGGGTTGTTTTTTATTTTTATTTTTCCTTTTCTTATTTTTATTTGATTTTTTATTATTTTATTTTAGTCTATTTTGATTTTTATTATATTTTATTTTTCTGTTCTGTTTGTGTTTTAGAATTTTGTTCTTAGGTTTTCTTTCTTCTCGTTTTTTTTTTCTTCTTTGTGTTGCGGAAGCCTGTTGCAATCGGTTCTTTCCTCCGGCTCCTTGCTGGTCCATGTGTCCTAATATATCCCTACAGGTGGTTGAACTACCTTACAGTGTGGGACATGCGTCCATGTTTTCAATACTGCATCTGCTGTTACCAGTAAAACTTGATATGGTCTCTGCCATTTAGGTTTCAGTGGCTTGCTCTTGAATGATTTTATCATTACCCGTTGTCCTGGGATAATTCTTACCCTCAGGAGGTGGCCTCCAGCAAGCAGCTTCTCTGTCTTTAGCCATCTCCACTGCTTTGGTTTTTGAAGTAGGTTGATTTAAAAAGGCTGCTACAATTCTTATGTTAGCTTTAACATCTGAGTCTTTCCCAGGTAGCCAGTCTTCCCAGGTTTGTCCTTAGTCTAGTGGTGGACCATGTGATGTCAAGCAAAGGCAGCGCATTCTTATACCCTGCTAAAAGTTTATCAAACCAGATACAAACTAATGGGCCCCTGTCCTCCAAAACCAGTTCAGAGGTGTCAGCAATACCGCTGAAGGCTGCAGCTGTCTGACAAAATCTTTCGGTGTACTTACTAATGATTTCATCTTTATTTTGGACACAACTGCTAACCCACTAATGACCTCTTTTAACACACTCAGGAAACCCTCATGAACGTTTTCTTTAAAAGCATTGCAGAACTCAGGAGTACCAACAGCTTTTTCAAGCTACAAAATTCCGACTCGGCTAATATCTGTGACAAAAGTTGCATGATTTCTACCAGAGACATGTAATTTAACCGCATATTTCTTGACAGTGCTCTTCTAAAATCGGAAAAGTTAACCTGTGCTAAAGGCAGACTCTGGGCTAATCTCTTTACTACCTCAGGTCCTACTGTTTTCATTAAGACCACGTTGAGCCTTTTTATGTGCTCCACGTACTTCAATTTCACAAACAGTGAAAATCCTCTCCACTTTCGAATAGGGGTGGCAGATCAGTAGAGAGACTGTCTGCTGATGGAAGATTCACATCGTTGTCTGCTGTCTTTGTTAACCACAACACACAGGCTTGCAGTTCTTTAATTTGCAACTTTAATTTTGAAATCTGCTGAATGTGGCCTTGGGCGGTAGCTGCACAGAACTCACGATAACAACAAATAATACCTTTTATATTATTCTTACATATACACGCACCAAGTACCTTTTTACATTCTTAGATTGACCAACCTTTTTCAGGATGTATTTGCCAACTTTTGTCTAACTTTCTCTGTAACAATGGTGTCTTTTATGGTACCCTAAAAGAGATTTAAATTCGCTATCTTCCCACAAAGGAGTTGCAAGACCACCTTTTTCAGTGGTGGGGATCAGTTCTTCCTAAACATTTTGTAAGTTTCTTTGTTACCACACACTCAAAACACAGATCAACTATGGTAACCCTTCCTTGAAAAAGCAAAGGATAACAACAAATTACAAGCACTTTATGCTAATCTTCCCTGCCATAACAAAGGATAACCAATTTTAGCATATGATGCTTATCTTTCCTGCCTAGACAGAGGATAACCAATATTAGCACCTAATGCTAATCTGTCGAATCAGAGGATAACCAGTAGAAGGAAAGGAGACTTGGAAGTATAGTATGTTGCAATAATCTTTTTATTGAAGATTTAGAGCACACTGCAGCTTTTCTGGGGTCATCAATGTCTCTTTTGACAAAAGACAAACCCCTGGTTCTTATACACATTTTGAAGGCTGTCCTATCAAGTTATGCAAATGTGAAGCTTTAGATCTTTTGTTAAGACTGCAGACTTCTTGACTCTGTTAACTATTTCAGACTTCCCGTGCCTGCTGGAGCAAAAGTCCCAGCACCCAATCCAGACTTCCTGACTCCCTTTTGTTAACAAACTTGCTTTAATATGTTGTGACCGAGACCATGTTAACATAATTTGCTTGTCAAATGCTTACCCAAGAATATGTTTTCCCACAATGCCCTTTCCACATTTTGTCACCTTACAACCAAACTCAAATGATTTTATGAGATTTTATGTAATAGACCAACACAATGTAGCACATAACTGTGAAGTGAAATGAAAATGATACATATTTTTGAAAATGTTAAACAAATAAAAATCTGAAAAGTGTGGGGTGCATTGTATTCAGCCTCCTGTGTTAATACTTTGTAGTGCCACCTTACGCTTTTGGGGTATGTCTATACCAGTTTTAGAGACTATAATTTTTGCCCATTCTTCTTTGTAAAATAGCTCAAGCTCAGCCAGATAAGATGGGAAGTGTCTGTGAACAGCAATTTTCAAGTCTTGCACAGATGCCTAATGGGATTTAGGTCTGGATTTTGACTAAGCCATTCTAACACAAATATTTTTTGATCCAAACGGTTCCATTGTAGCTCTGGCTGTTTGGATTATTGTCTTGCTGAAAGGTAAATCTCCTTTCCGTCTCGAGTCATTGGCAGCCTTCAAAAGGTTCTCTTCCAGCATTGCCCTGTATTTAATTCCATCTATCTTTCCATCAACTTCCCTGTGAACCCCACCATGTTTTACAGTGGGAATAGTGTGTTCAGGGTGATGAGCAGTGCTACCTTTCCGCCACACGTAGTGCTTTGAATTTAGGCCAAAATGTTTAACTTTTGTCTTATCTGAACAGAGCACCTCTACATAGCTTTTGGCAAACTGCAAATGGGAATTCTTATGTCTTTCTTTCCACAATGGATTTCTTCTAACCACTCTTTTATAAAGGTCAGATTTAGCTCCCACCTGAGCTATGAATTTCTGCAGCTCCTCCAGATTGACCATGGACCTCTTAGCTGCTTATTTGACCAGTGCTCTCCCTGCTTGGTCTATCAGTTCAGGTGGATGGCCATGTCTTGGTAGGTTTGCAGTTGTGACATATTTTTTTGGCATATATCTCCTTGATATGTGCAATACTTCTATAACCTAATCCTGCTTTAAACTTCTCCACAACTTTTTCCCTGACCTGTCTGGTGAGTTCCTTGGTCTTTATAATGCTGTTTGTTCATTGGTCAGGCCTTTACTGAACAGTTTTATTTATACTGAGACTAAATTATAGACAGGTGGACTCTATTAACTAATTAGGTGACTTCTGAAGGCGATTAATTGCACTGGAATATATTTAGGGGTATCAGAGTACAAGAGCCTGAATACAAATGCACGCCACATTTTTCAGGTTTTTATTTGCTCGAAATTTAAAAAACTGTTTATCATTTTCGTTCCACTTCACAACTTTGGTCTATCACATAAAATTTCAATAAATCCTTTTTCAAAGCACTGTATTAGCTAAATCCTTGGTCAAGTAAAAATGCCACTGCTGGCTAGGTCATTTAAAAATTGGTATGCAGTGTCTTTGGTGATCTCAAAAAAAGCATAGTCGCCATTAGCCTAAAGGTTTGAGCACCATAAGACAAGGTTAACTAATAAAGGCCAAAACTGGGCATGTTTGACTTATGGCCGCAAAAGTCTGTAATAAAATTGAATGAAATCGGCCACTAGTTGGCTTTACTAAATTTTTATGGCTCTGTAATCATGTGGTGTTTTCCACTCAATATGCAGACAATTTGATAGATCTCCTCATAATGAGCAATTTTGTCTCAAAAACATTGCTGTCAGTACTAGTGATGTCACTAAGCCATATTAGCGTAACAGTCATTTTAGTGAGTCACAATCACGACATATCAAAATGCTTAATGCATCAAGGAAGTGCATATTATATTGAGGTCAGACTTTTGCCCCAGCATGCACCACACACATTTCTGGGTTTTTTTTGTGTGTCTGTGTATGATTTTATTTAGAGTGTATTCTCACCTCATGCCCAGAGGTAGACTGATTAACAACAATCCTAAACAGGATAAAGCATTTGCTAAAGTTAATTGAATGAAAGAAAAATTATCATTACTCATGCTAGAAATTATTGACAGATTGTTGGCCCATATATTTGGTGTACACCTTCTGTATACCCACTCATGCATTTTAAAGAACAAAAAGACAAGTTCTTGGCAAGTCGCCTCTTGTGGTGTTTTGTTAAGGATTTATAGTTTATATAAGCAATTTAAATAAAACACACATCCTGAGTTTTGAGAATAAATGTCAATTTAAAAAAGCTGCATATTCTCAAAAAGAAATTCTAAAATTTCTTACTGCAAAATATCTGGGATCCTAGTAGTGCCTGTTTTTATTTTGGGATCTATTCAGTGTCAGTTCTCTAGTGACAAATATTGGCATGTTATAAGTAGTTGGAAAGCTTGGCCTCAGAGGAAAAGCCTGCTGTCAGAGCTTTATTCACCCATAGCAACTTAGCTGCTTAGCGCCATGAATCTGTGGGATGTGGATGCATGGGAAGAAAGGTGGATAATGGAATATTTACTATGGGAAAACTGGAAATACCAGGAAATATACAATGTCTACAGTTCCAAAATAGCAGTGTAAGATCAAATGCTATTTTATTTTCAACTAATCTAGATCACATGAATATGCTACACTATATGTACTATATATATTAAAAGTTTATGACAATTTACTAGCATACTAACATAAATACTGTAAGTGTGTCCTTGTCGAACTGTTGCTACAAATATATACAAATGTCCAAAATATCTTTATATGATGTAGCATAAAATTATTCTTTACTTGAACGAAAAGACCCAAACACGGTTCCAGCAATGCACAAAACTCCTGTACTCAGCAAATGTTTCATATTACCTGTTGTTTTTTTGTAATTTTGTTGACTTGCCAAATCAAGACCATCACTCTCGCTTACAAGGCCGCTGACCTCCTGGTCCCAGTAGGGCTCAGGGAACACTCAACTACGGGTATGGCTGCTTCTAAGGCTCTGTAAATTTAATGACGATTCCGCATTTGGGGACAGATAGCTAGCCAACATCTATTTAGCCTGGGCATTGTCCTTAACACTTATTATGTGGGAGTGTGGTGATCCATAGCTGCTAAACAGCATGCTGAATATGTTTATTTCTTGTTGTGGAGGGGACTGCACCTTGGCTGTCAGGTAGCACTTGTACAATTAATCTTTGGGCAAACATTGCTACTCTCGGCTGGCCAGCTTTTCTTTTCTATGCTGAGCCTAGGCACTGATCTGCTTACCACCTACACAAGCTCCTCATAGGCCTAGAGCATGGTGTCTACACTCCCCTTATTATATAATATATATGCATATTATTTACCTTGAACGAGGAAGATAACTGCTGCAAGGCTAGCAGTCAGGGAATGATGTAAGACAAGGCCCTTTGTGTGCTCCTGTGCTAACTTCATCTAGGAGCCCCATTCTTATTCATTCATTTATTATTGCGGCATGGTGTGACACATGTTCATATATTATTACTTTCTGGCCGATGACTTCACTTGCCCGTGGGGTAATTCTTTTTGATTGGAAGCATTTCACATGGGCTTCAGGCCAAAGATTATAAAAGGACATTCCCAAAGTGTCTTGACGCAGCTTAGCTTTATATTGGCTAGGCAAAATCTTTGCTGGACGATATGGGAAAGGCCTTCTGTGCACGCCTATGTTTGAATCATGTATACTACAAAACAAATTTGAGAGGCAGTGGTGGCTCAAATGGTTAAGACGCTGAGTTGTTGATTTGAAGACCAAGAAGGCCTGGGTTTAAACCCCACTGCCAGCTGTTGGGTCCTTGAGCAAGACTTTTAACACTTTCTGCTCCAGGGGCGTTGTGTCATAGCTGACCCTGCGCTTTGACCTCAACTTACTAACTCAGTTGACTTCAACTTACTAACTCAGCGTTAAGGGAGGACACAAAATATTTTTGCAAAAAGTTTTTATACACATGCATTGTGTGTTACTATGTCTGTCTGTGTGTTTTACCAGTAAGGGTGCTTTTTCTCACAGTCTCTCAGTGTTCGACCTTGCTGCTGTCAGAGCAGAGGCAAGTTTTGTCTACTTGCTCGCATATATGCCTAACCACAAGCACATACACAGTATTTTAAATGTCCCAGACATCCTATTTTTCTACACCAGAAGACAATACTAAAATATAATCATTAAATATGAACCAAACTAAATGAGAATTAAAAAATCCCCTCATACACCGTAAATAGACTAATAGACTTTTTTATCCATGACTGCAAAATGAACTGCATAGCTGTCACTATGCTACATTAAAATAATTCAATATGCTGGAGTGACCAAAAACTCTGGTGGTATAAAAAGTATAAACTCTAGAAAGGATATTTAGACTGATTCAGTCAGCTGAAATCAACTTTTTTACTCTTACATGCTATACTTAATACTATTACATTTTATACTATCTTGTATTAAACATTTTTACTTTTAACTGAATAAAACAATAAATGCATCAAAAAACTTTTAGTTTTTTGAGCATAATTTCTTAGTATTTTTCAACCCTGGACTGTACATTAAAAAAGCAGTACTAAATAAAAGACTCATTAACCACAAAATGACCATCAGAGGGTGCTGAGGACCATCAGAGGGTGCTTAGGGTACTGTAACAGTATTTTTTTTCTCCTCATCCTTTCAATTATTTATCCTACATATATAGATACAAATATTTTAAATAGTATAATAATGTT
Organism: Bagarius yarrelli; assembly: GCA_005784505.1. NCBI lineage: Eukaryota > Metazoa > Chordata > Actinopteri > Siluriformes > Sisoridae > Bagarius > Bagarius yarrelli. Next base: position 7,375,380 of record VCAZ01000003.1, on the reverse strand, counting down.
TTAAATATTTTGCAGTAGTTACAGAGTAGTAACAATCTGCCAGATTGTTCTATGCAAATAGGACAAATTGACAGAAATATGATGCATGATATTAAACAAATATTAGATTAGGTAATATTCACCTTTATTGTCATTGTGCAAGATACATGTACAGAGCCAATAAAATGCAGTTAGCATCTAACCAGAAGTGCATAAGTGGCTTATCTACAATAAATTGCAGTGTAATAGATAAGGGTATGAGGTTAATAATTACAGAGGTGGGTAAATAATGTAAAGAATGTGCAGTAGTATGTATATATGGTATCTATAAGGGTATATATAGTATAATACGGTTATAGCAGGCAAAGTATGACATGGACAAATACATACAAGTGTTTGGATAATACAGTAAATACAGAGTAAGTATTGATGGAATATACAGAAGTGTAAGGATAGATAGTTATGGATGTATGAAACAGTAAATACAGAGTAAATATAAATAAGTATATAGAAGTGTAACATTATATAGTTAAGTAGTGCAAAGTGCAGTTGCTGTTTTTCAGTGTGTTAGTGCGGGCTCTGAGGCATCGGTAGTGTCTACCTGATGGGAGAAGTGTGAACAGTCCGTGGTTGGAGTGAGAGGGGTCATTGATTATGCCTCTCGCCCTTTGCAGCGTTTGTTACACAGCGTTTCTTGTGTATGTTTTCCAGGGTGGGTAGCTGAGTGCCGATAATTCGATGGGCGGTTTTCACCACCCTCTGAAATGCTGTATAGTCTGAAGCAGTGCAGCTGCTGTACCACACTGATATACAGTTTGTGAGGATGGTACTGCAGGTAACAGTTTTTCAGTATCCTGTTGCATAGATTGAACTAGATTGAAGTCTCCTCAGAAAATATAGGCACTGTTGTGCCTTTCTGACCAGGATAGAAGAGTTCAGCGACCAGGTGAGATCCTCAGAGATGTGGATTCCTAGAAACTTAAAGCTAGGTACATGCTCAACAGCCGCTCCCTTGATGTGAATTGGAGGATGAGTGTGATTGCCAGCTTTGTCTAAAATCCACAATGACCTCCTTTGTCTTCTTTGTATTAAGTTCCAGGTTATTGTCCTTACACCATGCTACTAGGTGCTGGATCTCCTCCCTGTAGGCCGTCTCATCATTACCTCTGGTCAGGCCTACCACCATGGTGTCATCTGTGAACTTAACAATGCTGTTTGAGGCAAAGGCAGGTACGCAGTCATGGGTGAAAAGGGAGTATAGGAGAGGGGACAATACACATCCCTGTGGAACCCCGGTGCTGATGGTGAGATTGGAGGAGGTGATGTTATTTAATCAAACAGACTGTGATCTGTTTGTAAGGAAGTCCAGGGTCCAATTGCAAAGATGTGTGCTGATGCCGAGCTGTTCCAGCGTCAAGGTTAGCTTAGAAGGGCTAACTGTGTTAAAAGCTGAACTGAAATCGACAAAGAGCATTGTGGCATAAGTGTCGGGGTTATCCAAGTGAGTCAGTGCAGAATGAAGTACTGTGGAAATGGAATCCTCAGTTGACCTATTCGGTCGATAGGCAATTTGGTAAGGGTCCAGGCTGGGTGGCAGACAGGCTTTAAGGTGGGTGAGGACCGGTCTTTCAAAGCACTTTGCAATGACAGGGGTGAGTGCGACTGGATGAAAGTCACACAGTTCTGTTGCAGCAGAGTGCTTTGGCACTAGCACAATGGTAGAAAACTTTAAGCAGGTGGGGACGATTGCCTGGGCCAAGGACAGATTAAAGATGACTGAAGACCTCAGCCAACTGCTCCGCGCCTGCTCTGAGGGTAGCACGCACTTCAGAGGTAGAGAGCGAAAGTGGATGCTCATCTGGTAACAGCTCTGTTTTGTGCATAGGCTCCATTTTCCCTTTTTAAAAGCGAGCATAGAAGCGGTTGAGCTCATCGGGGAGTGAGGCAGAGCTGGTTGGAGGTGTTTCAATGGGTGGTTTGCGGTCAGTGATAGCCTGTATTCCCTGACTCTGTAAGCATCGGCCACACTTGTGTATACATGATCTAGAGTTTGTGGTCTCCTAGTGAAACAGGACACATTTTGTTGGAATTTTGGCAGAACAGATCTTAAATTGCAGTGGTTAAAATCCCCAGCGATGATAAAGGCTCCATTAGGATGCAATGTCTGCAGTTTGTTGAAAGCAGAGCTTAGTTCTTTCATGGCTGTGCTAGCCTTAGCATCTGGGAGACGCTGCTATTACCAAAGTACATGTGAACTCACGTGGTAGATAAAAGGGTCTGCACTTAATGATCAGGTATTAAAGATCAGCAGAGCAGTAAGAAGAGGCAGTGACAAAGACAGCGCACCAAAATAGTGCGCCCCTCAAGCTCCAGCACGCTGTTTGGGATGCCGGTGTTGAGCCAAGTGGCTGATCTATGGCACCTATGGTGGCTACGGAGACAATATGTCGTCAAGACGTTTAGGAAGGAATGTGACTCTGATTATGAAACAGAAAGTTGCATCACAGATCAGGTCCCAGGACTGCTTTGTTACATTACAGCTCATGAATATCTATTGTTCCTTAACACAGAAACTTTCTAAGGTTTGCTTTTGGGGGCAAAGCATTCCACTACAGTGTTTATCCGATTGGCCGCTCTCTGTCACCTCGCACATAAATAAAATGCATGAATGCTGCATTGGCTCCTCTAAGACTCCAGGGAATTCGCATATTAAACTATAATATAATATTAGCCGATTCACAACAGGAGACGGTTCGTCATCAGGATGCCATTCTCGCCCATATCTAGAATCTAGGGCTAAGAAGCATGCTTTTCCCAGCGCAGAGTGTTACCTCTGAGAGGCGTCTGGAACTCGGTCATGTTGCAGGCCTTACAAATGCAGGCTTAGAGAGGGACAGTCACTACTGTCAAGGGGCCTATTGACAGTATACCTTTTGGGCAGCTGCACATAAAACCTCAACAGTAGTGTCTCAAAACCAAGAATTGTCCCAGAGCAATCTTCTTTAGCGTCGAGACTAAGATATGTGTAGGAACTCTATGTTTCCCTTCGGGAACTCGAGCTGCATCTGGACGCTATGGGAACGCTAACCGCATGTTGCCTTTCGCTCTAAAGCGCATGTTGAATCGAAATGCCAATACGACACTGCTGTGGCCGAGGCACGGTGGAGGCTGAGATCATGGGGGCCGCAGATGGAGCCACTGATGTGTGGAGACTCTCCCTCTCTCAGCCACCACCAGCTAGTTTGGTGCTAATAAAGGGGTCTGGAAATTGTGCTTTGGTGTCCTCTCTTCTCGACGATGTGCTCTCCCTTAGAGCCTCTTTCAAGAAAGAGTCTGAGCAGATGAGCACCAGCATCGGGGTGTCTGTGGAGCCACCACCAAAGTCCCCAGAAGATAAGCAGCTCGTAAAGTTAGGCTACACTTAAACTGGACAGGGCTGCTATTTCTAACACGAGTAAGCTGGACGTCTGGTTCCTGAAAACCAGGGTTGCACCTTGATTTATGGGCCTCCAGTTTTTCCCAGATCTTAGTTATTGAGGGACTTGGGCTAAGGCAAGGTTGACCCAGACGCGGTAACTACAGATCTAGCATTCAGGGCCATGAAGTAGACTGCCACAGCGCTAGGTCGGCTCCTCAGGGCCTCTTTGGTGGCGCCGTGAGTGCAACCATTGTAAGGTTTCAGGAGGCTATCAAGCGGGCAACGGCGCTGAGTAAATTTCTCCCGCGCTGCCCCCAGGCCCCTACCGTTCCGCCCAGAAGCACAGTATAGCTACACATCAGTCAAGACCGGATCCCTCTGCCAGGGTGGTAAATCAGAGGACCTTTATCCAGAAACTGCCAAAAACATTAGGCTGACTGGCATTTTCAAAAAATATTAAATAGTCAAAATGACAATTTGGTTAATGCCCTGGTGTCTTATAATTGACATTGTAGTAAATAACCATTAGTGGTGCAGCTCTAGAACACATATGACTGCATATGTAAGCGCAACCCTAATAAATAATTTCAAATTAATATCGTTAGGCAGTCTAGATAAATGTAAATCGTGGAAATGTGGAAATATTTATCTTTTACAAGCTTTGGAATTTGACATATATTATGTCACTTCAGAAGAAAATCTACAGTCCAGTTATAAAAGACTGAAGCATTGTGAAGGATTTTCAGGAAAAAAATTGGTTTTGGTTTAGATTAGTTTAGTTTAAAATGCATGTACTGTACACCAGTGTACTGTTAAATCAGTCAAAACTTTGCAATAATTCAGAAATTTTATTTGTAAAAACATGGTATCAACTTTTATTTTTTTTTGTGGTTAATGCTGAATTGTTTTTATTCAAATTGGCTTAATTAAATATATTAATTACATTTAATTAAAAATATTCAATTAATGAAAATCAATAATTAAAGTATCCAATGAAAAAGCACATTTATTATGTTAAAACTGTCTATACAGCAAGAATTGAACAAAATAAATAGTAGCAGAAATACACATAAAAGCTATTTTCTATTTTGAAGCTTTAACCTGTTTCATATGGGAATACTCAGTCCTCTTCTATGATTTCATAATAGCTTTATAAATCTGCATATAAATGAAAAGACGAATTTTAATCTATGTTTCCCAACACAGAGTATAGATGTTATATCTGTTGTGCTTTGTTTATGCAAATGATTATATGTTGAAAAGAAGGCATTAACTGTCATGAAGCATGAAAAATGTCTTTAGTTGATGCTTACAAATCCATATACAGGACTGAAAGAGTCAATACCAGGAAAAAAAAATATATATATAGGAGCACTTTAAAATATATAAAACAAAAAATAATAAACATTTAGAAGAATTCATGCAAATAAGTAAAAACTAAACAGGACAGACAGGATAAGAAAGAGTAAAAACAGGAGGCTATAAAGTTACCCTTTCAATCTGTGTCAAAACGCTTTGGATAAGCCTTTTTATAACCTTTGCCCTGAAGCACATGTGAAATCTAACCAATCAGAGAGCATTACATCACATCTGCAATGTCTCTTGAAGCCTTTTCATCCAGCTCCTCATATCGCTTGCTGCAGGAGCGCAGTGTCGCCACCTGCATGGCATAAAAAACAGAGGTATTGAGGCAGCGACATCAAAGCAGTATGACATGTCAGTCACCCACACAACTTCAAAAAAAGGAAGCTTAAAGAGAGCTCAACAGCCAGCTGGCTCAGCCCCTACTGGAAATCCGCTTCAGGTCAAATTATAGCAGAAGTCAGCCTTGAGAGATTCTAGACCTGCATCAGCTAAACCAAGCTGTCAAAAAGCTAAAGTTCAAAATGTTGACTGTAAAACAAGTTGCATCACAAATCAGATTACAGGAATGTTTTTTTCACTATAGAACTCAAAGAGGCGTACTTCCATATATCCATCCTGCCACAGCACAGGAAGTTACTAAGGTTTGCTATCGGGGGCAAAGAATTGGGTTCTTCCTTTTGGCCTATCTCTGTCCCCCCGCTCATTCACAAAATGCAGGGATGCCGCGTTGGCTCCTATGCGACTCCTAAGCAAGCGGTTCGACATTGAGATGTTGCTCTCCTGCACATTCAAAATCTGGGGTTGAGGGTCAACACCGTCTGTCTTCCCAGCCCAGACGACCACCTATTGTTGTGAAGACAATAGCATTGCAGGGCATTCCTACATATGTTTTCAGTCACTGCTAGGTAAATCTATTACTCTGTCTGTACTCCAAATATTATAGTTGTCTTTAGGATGAATTCATGGTTGTTGTAAACATATTATTTTATCTAAAACCCAAAAACAGTTATATAATTAAAATTAATATGTTTTAGCAAACAATGCATCAACCTACAAAAAACAATCCAAAAATAGACACAAAAATATGGAAAAAATTTTAAACGCTGTTGTACACTTTGGTTAGTGTTGCATTTTGCTGTTGTATCTGCCTAAGGGGTTTTGAGATCCTTTTATGCGCATAATGGTTGTGCTTCTTTAAGTTACCAAAACCTTACTGTTAGCTTAACCCAGTCTGGATATTCTTCTTTCTTAAAACACTTAACATTTACCTGGGTCAAGAAAAAGGAAAAACATTGTGATGTACAAAACCATTTTAAGATATAATCAACACAACAAATACAACCTGTGTTTTTGTCAGAACACCATCAACCGAATAACAATCGGAACACTGAAAAAAACCTGTATGCTGTAAAGGATCCAGACAATACAATTAAGTTGTCATCTTATAATTTCTTCAATTGTGTAAAGCTGCTTTGTGACAATCACTATTGTAAAAAGTGCTATACAAATAAAATTGAATTGAATTGAAGTTAAATATTTAGTCCATAACACAGGTATATGTCGATAAATATCCACCAAATGTAACAAACAAAAATTTTCATTAAAAATTAAAAGTAAAAACAGCAATAATGTAGTTAGACCACAAAAGGTCCAAATATTCAACTTTAGTAAAATATTCATTCTATAATACATTTGGCCAGTAGGGTGCAGTGATGAACTGAAAATAAACTCACCAATAAAGCCACCGTTCAATGATATTTCAGTAAAAATAGTGTAGTTGAACAAAAAAGAGTCAATGAAAAGAGTAATGAGCCTAAAAAAATGGTGAGGCCTTGCACTATAGAATGACATGAAATATGGCTATAGAAATATGTGCTTCTGAGACTTGTTAACACGCAGCAATAGCCAATGTGTACCCAGGATGTTAAACTGTGATGCAGTCTCTTTGTTTGAGAGTACATCGAAATAATTGTAGCAATTGTATGCAAATGATTATGTCAGCAGGATGTGCACGTGTCAGTCTTTTTGAATACATCTAATGTGACACAGGAAAAAGCTTAACAAGAAAGCAAGCATAAATTTATCCTAAACTTTTGCCACACCACCCAGCACAAACATAATCCCATTAGCATGGCCTAGTCTATTTGCATAACACTTAGCGAAAACACATTTGGTGAAGGATCTAGTCACAAACTGCTGTGAGGAATTAGTAGCCCTTTGCTATTTAGTGACTCATGCATATGGAAATTCGAACACGCGCCAACATTGTTTTAATAACTGAGATAATGAGAACAAGATTACACAAGAGTTCATTTACAAAGTATATGCACTTATGAAACACCCACAAAAATCTCACCATGAATATGCTATAAGTAAATACGCACACACTTCAGTATTTTCTCTAGCTAAGCTAAAAAATAAACAGCTGACCCTTTACAATTTAGCCTGACAAGTTAGATCACATGAATAATTAAATAAAATTCAGTATATCTGAATACTCTGTGTGGTCACTTCATCATGAATTGTAGCATTTATTGCTCTAAAATTTTAACTATACAATTATGATCCGTGGAATTTGAAGTCATTTTTAAAATTTTTTGTTTATCAAGTACCCATGCTGCACCCACATGTCTCATGGTACAAAGAATACCTAATAAGCGTATCTAACATAGACTATAGACTATAGCCAAAAGTTTGTGGCTTCCTTACCACACTTGCATATGTGTGTATTTCCCAATTTTTCTAACACAGAAAAGGAAGAACACAGTTGTCTAAAAGGTGTTTGTTTGTTGTATTGTTACATTTTTACCTATATTGAAATTAACACTGTTCCAGCATAACAATGTTTTGTGCACAAAGCGCCATAAAGACATGTTATGCCAGGTTGGAAATTGACACCTTTGGAATGAGACCGGGACTTGCTCACCCAACATTCTCCACAGCCAGACACTAAAAACAATTGGGAGAAGCCAGTAAGCCTACAATACATGTTGGGGAGAGAACCAAAGTACATAGACTACATCTTTAAAGCATAGGAAGATCACAGTCCTCAGACACACAAACAGAGTCAGAAACAAACCATCAATCAAAAAGCATGTTAACCATGCTAACCACTAAACCATCATGCCTTCTTTAATGTATGCAAAAAATAATGTAAGATATGTCGGAACTCAGAGCCCGTCTCTGAGTAGACACATTCGCAGGGGTGCCTCATGTTGAGCCAATTACCACTATGTTTTAACTCAAACTGTCAAAGAAAATAATAAACTTTTTAAACAAATAAAGATTCTTGAGTCCAAGGTGAGAAGAGCAAAAAACTCCAAGGCAATCTGTTCAGCAATAAATGGCACAAGCAAAGTAAAGACCTCTGTAACAGAGTACAATAACAAGGCAAATGCAAAAATTTACTGTCAATCCAGCCCTTTTATACCTGTCGAATTTCAGCCCCCCCCTCATTTATTTTCCCCTTATCGACATCCTTGGTTATTTTTTTCCCTTATCCCAGGGTTACAATGACCTTGAAAGGTGCAGTCTCCTTATTAAAAATGATTTCCCATTAAAACCGAATACTGACCCCTTGTTTGAAAAAGAAAAAAACAACAGTTCTTATATAAGCCTATTCACCTTCTGCTCTCTCACACAAATCGAGGCCTTGTTTCACTCTGTGATATTTCTATTGGTTCTGTTGGATAAGTTCTATTTTTCTTACTCTTCTTTTTTGTGTGTTACATATGCATATATTCTCAGTGCTTAAGTTAAAAGATTACCTATTCAGTTTATTCTTCTTAATGATTCAGGTTACTTTAACACACAGCTGCTACTTATCTAATTTTTTACGAGCTTATTATGTTCAAAGAATCATGACCAATGGTACCCATTCAAATTTCCTTTCTTATCTCTAGTCCGCTTGACTACTGAACGTAGAGAATACATCAGACGAATGTGGCGTTCTCAGCTAGCCTGTCTAACTGGGGAAATCTGTGTTTTTCTGGATCGTCTCATCCATCTACACACACTTGACGAAACTTCACCTGTGCGTGTGGTCTTTTCTCCTCGAACCTGTGATGTAGGAACCCAAACTGACAGTGTGATCCCTCCGGATTTCACTAACAGTGCTGGGCCCTCCATTTTGGTCAAACGAGTTCGTTGGACCTCGCCTCCACCACCAATCTCCCCAAGGCCATCACCGTTGTTTTTCTCTGACGATTCATCATCCAGTTTGATTCCTCCCTCTCCTCCGATCTGCCTCAAGGCCGACGATAATGATGTTATTTTACTTAATTAGCGTATGGGTAAGCGTTCCACTCTGTAACACTGTGTCTGTGTTTTCTTGATTTTGTATTACAAATAGACTACTTTATTTTTGCACACAGACACTTCTTTTGATAGCCAACCGGTGGGTTGTTTCATGCTGAAACAAAGTTAGATTGTGCGGATTCTGCTTCCTGTGGTCTTGTTTGAGTGGACATCTGAAACACTGGACTCATATTAGTTTACATACCATTCTACTTACAATGTAACAAGTACATTGTGTGTGACCCACGGGGTCTAGGGGCAGGACGCTCTGGGTGATTGGCGTTAATATTTCTTAGTAAGAGCTGGATCCACAATGTCCCGGGCTCTGATCCAAGACCTCTCTTCAGGGCCATACCCCTCCCAGTCCACAAGGTACTCCAGGAAACCACCCCAGCTCCTGGAGTCAAGAACTTCGTGTATGCTCCATTTCAATGGGAGCTGGTGGTTCAGGTGTTACAGATTCAGTGCTGGTGTTGGGGTGGAACAGCTTTAGAAGGGAGACATAAAACGAGGGAGAGATACGACATAATGGCAGTAGCTCCAGTCTGTATGTCCCTTGGTTAATCTGCTGAATAATCTTGAAGGGACCCACAAACTTCCGGCTTAACTTCTTACTGGGCAACCGCAAACGTATGTCTCAAGTGGACAGCTAGACCTGTTGTCCTGGTTGGTAGTTTGGATTTGGCCGCCATTTTCGATTGGCAAATATGCGCTGTGAACATACTGCAGGTGGACGTGAGCAGTCTCCAAGACTTGGGAACTGCACTGCATCCAGTCTTCTATTGCCGGCACTCTGGAGGGTTCACCTGACCACAGGGACATGAGTGGTTGGTATCCAAGGACGCATTGAAATGGGGTGAGCCCTGTAGAGGAGTGGGTAAACTGGGGACCTCGATCAGAGACAATGTCCTTCGGGATTCCAGAAATTGCTGAACACATGATGGAATAGGGTAGTGGTGGTTTCCATAGCAGAGGGGAGGCCCTTGACGGGAACCAGATGACAGGCTTTGGAAAACCTATCGATAATGGTAAGTATGACTACGTAACCAGGAGAGCCTCAGGCAAGTGACGTGGAGTTTTGGGATGAGCACAGATATTCCATCCCTTTACAAAGTTTATAATATCTGACCGACAATCGGGCCACCAGTAAGCATTTTCAATGAGCTCCATGGTGCGTTTTATTTCAGGATGACCAGAGCTTAAGAATTGTGTGGACCCACGACGTTCATTCTGATACTTGGTCAGAATTTCAGAGTTCAAATCCCAGCGAATGGGAGCCACAACCAGCTGGGGTGGGAGAACAAATTCTCAAGACCACACTCTTAGAAGAGGGAAGGGAGCATATGGAAGAGCTTACTTTGGTTGAGATTGTTTTTGAGGACAGGTGGCGCTGAAATGGTTAGGGCCCCCGCAATATAAACAGAATCGGCCCTGTAATGTCCATTGCCGTTCCTTAGGTGACAACTTACCCACCTGCATTGGCTTATCCTCTTCTCTATGGAAACTGCGGCTGGACTGTGCTGCGCCCAGGGAGGTGGCGCATTGGCTGTTGAGGAGTAGATTATCCACTCTGGCTACACACTGAGAAAAGGACCCCAAATTCTCTCTACACGCTTGTTCAGACTGTAAACGAGGGTATAAATCAATCTTAAACACTGATTTCAAAGAAATCTCATTCCATCCACTCTGTGCAGCTAGTGTGCGGAAGCTTATGCCATAATCAGTGGCCAACTGTTCCCCTTGGCGTAGCCTCACTAGCTGTGTTGATATGTCCCATGTAATACAGGCTGGGGTGCTCGTAATCGCGCTAGCTGCTATATCCACACAGGCGCACACACATACACACACAAAGACGCAGGGATTCGCTGCACAGTTTGCTTATGTTGTCTCTCACAATGCACTCTCATGCTGATAAAAGGAAGATGAAAGCCTTGTGCGTGGTAATCCACCGTCTCCTGGAACCAAGCTAATTCAGCTAGAGTCTTACAAGGCTGAGAATTCTGTGAAGTAGAAGGCGAAGACGAATCCATTTCACAGAAGGTAGATTTATTGAACACAGTGGAATAATCCAAAAGAGTAGTCAACACACAAGCAGAGTTACACGGAAGTCAGAAATAAAACGGGCAAACAAATCCAAAACTCTAGGTGAAAACTCAGAACCAAAAACCGAACAGAGATTAAAAACTGGGAAGACAGGTATGTTGCATAATACAAACAATACTTCACAATGTGCTAAACAAACAGTGAGCTTAAGTATGCGTCAAAACCGTAAGTGGAGTAGATGTAAAATGCAGAACCAAGAATTCAGGAGATGGTGCTCTCTGATGGTGGAAGGGCGGAATCGTTACAGTTAGGTATATTATTCCAGGATTTGGGTGCTATATAGTTAAAGGATTTGCCGCCTGCAGTAAATTTTGAAATTCTAGGTATTGTCAAATTGCCAGAGTTTTAAGCACTATAATACGAAAAGAGCTCACTCAAGTACTAAGGTGCTAAACCATTTAGGGCTTTATTTATAATTAGCAAGATTTCAAAATCTATATGATGTTTAATAGTTCAAGTTAAAGAAGCTTTATTGTCATTTTAACCATATATAGCAGATGCAGTATACAGTAAAATAAAATAATGTTTCTCCAGGACCCAATGGTGCTACACAAAAACACAGAAAGTGTGCAACCTGGTGCAAACAGTGCAGAACAGACAGTGCATTTAATAATACAAACATTACAAAAGACAATACACAACAGAACATAACGCTGTACAAAACATTCAAAAAGCGCCAACCAGATTATAAAAGTGTGCAAGTAAGACAGGAATGTGCATGTAAACAGCAATATTTTGTGCAATCAGCATTTTAAAGTGGGGAGCTCTGCATAGGGAGCCACTGCAGAGTTTACAGAACCAGACTAATAGGGTCATACTTCCTGTTTTTAGTAAGACCAGCTAAAGTTTGGTTATTAGGCATGCAGAACTACCACGTTACAATAATCTAACCCTGAGGTCATGAACGCATAATTTAAGTTTTCTGCATTTGACACTGAGAGCATAGGTCGCAATTTGGATATATCTTCAAGGATGAATAATGTTGCAGTTTTATAAATGTTAAAAAAAAGTTGGCTTTCAAAGAAAAGATTTCGAATAGCTATCAAATAGCGAACTGACAGAGCAGTCATCGTATTTCAGAAATAGGGTGCCTGATAAGTGGATCTAAAACTTTGACTTTTTACAATCTCCTTTTGTGAAAGCTTAATAAACAGCCCTGTCACGATTTATTACTAAAATTGTTCATGCTTCACTTGTTTCTGGTTATCTACCTCCATCTCTGATCCATTTTCATCCGATTTAGAATTTACCATTGATCTCTTAAAAATTGGAAAAATATTGCAATTTAACTTCATGAATTGTCTAATAATAATATGTTGAACAATTTCAATCTTGTTTTTGTCCTCACCATAGCCCTAAGACTACTCTTGTTAGAATAACCAATGATCTGTTGCTGGCAGCTGACTCTGAGCTATTAACCATACTTATCCCTCTTGACCTGAGCGTGGCTTTTAATACTGACGATTATCCTCGACAGATTAGCTCCTGTTGGGATTGGCACTCCTCTGTGTTGGTTTAGGTTGTATCTTTCTGGTTGCACTTAATGTATTTAATTAAAAAGATTCAGATCAAGAACACCTACAGTCACCACTGGTGCTACCCAAGGTTCTGTATTGGGCCCTCTTTTGTTTATAATTTATGTACAAATTATTAAGCAATTTACTCCATCAGGTACCTTGGTTACATTTTGAGGAAGCATTGTATTTATTGTGATCGTGATGACACCTGACTTTGGTGTCAGCTCCTTAACGGTCCTTTTCAACATCCAGTCTGTTACTGCCTCCACCTTGGTTCTATCCATGGAAACCCCCTGTGAGGTAATATAATAGCCCCATTACATGGTCTCGATGGAACTCACGCTTCTTAGCTTTGATGAATAATTTGTGTTTAAGCAGACGGTTTAGCACTGTGCGCACCTGCATCACATGTTGGGAAAATGATTGGAAGTAGATGAGGATATTGACACAGACATTGAGGAGGTCTCTGAAAATGTCATTTATGAACGCCTGGAAGACAGCTGGGGCATTAGAAAGGCCATAGGGCATTACCAAATACTCATGACCTTTGGTAGTCATGAATGCGGTCCCCCAGTCATCCCACTTCCTTATTCCATCAGGTTGTAGGCACTTCAGGCTGACAGTTGCTGACAGAGAAGATTTTAGAATTAGAGACACGCATTCAAACTTTAATTGAGGACAGTAAGAATGTGAGGGCTGTAGATTTGGTTTCGGATGCGACTAGCTCAGGGAATCCCGTACATGATCCGGTTCTAGAGCCCGTGCAGCAGGGCAACTGGGTGACTGTAAGGCGGCATAGTTGCGGGTCAAAACACAGCTCTTCAGTTCTGACTAAAACATTAAACAGGTTCTCCCCACTCAGTGACGCACCCACTGAGAAACCTGATGAAAGAGCTCTAGTTGTCGGTGATTCTATTGTACAAACTGTGAAAATAGAGACTCCAGCTACCATAGTCCAATGTTTACCGGGAACCAGAGCGCCTGACATCTTGGCAAATTTAAAAGTGCTGGCTAATGATAAGCGTAAATTTACTAAGATTGTTATTCATGCCGCCACTAATAATGTTCGACTTCGCCAGTCGGAAATTACTAAAAATAATTTTAAAGAGGTGTGTGAATTTGCAAGTACAGTGTCAGACACAGTAATCTGCTCTGGTCCCCTCCCTGCTTACCGTGGTGACGAGACACATAGCAGACTGTCATCACTTAATAGCTGGATGTCTAAATGGTGCCTGCGAAATAACATAGTTTTTATAGACAGTTGGCAGACCTGACCTGATTAAAAGAGATGGTATTTATCTCTCCTGGGGTGGTGCCGCTCTTCTTTCTAGATATTTGGGAAATACTCTTAGAGTTGGCACTTGACTAACTGGAGCCCAGGTCAGGAAGCAGGAAGCAGTCTGGCTAAACCGTCCATCCGCTTGCCATCTCACCTCACATTCCGCACAGAATTCAGTTAATGTACAGCACATAGAGGCTCTCAGAAGATATCACACTATAGAGACGGTGTCTGTTCCCCGAATTGTAGAAAATACAATAAGCGTCCAAACCAGCTTAATCGAAACAATTTAATCGATGGTCGACAAATAAAAAAAATGTATGCAACACAGAGAAACAAACAATAAAGTTTGGTTTGGTTTGGTGGAAAGCGCTTCTTATAAACAATATGATCACTAGTTATAATCTAGATGTGCTTTGTTTGACAGAAACCTGGCTAAAACTAGATGATTGTTATTTTAAATAAGTCTAAACCCCAAAATTACTGTTATAAACATAAGCCACATCCTAAAGGTAAAGGCGGAGAGGTTGCATCAATTTATAATAATATTTTCATTGTTTCTCAGAGAACAGTTTACAGGTATAAATCATTTGAAGTAATGGTGCCTCATATAACATTACCCAGAGAAATAGATGCTAATAATAAATCTCCTGTAATGTTTGTACTACCAAGGTTTTTTCTCCATTTTGTCACCAATGGAGTTTTGGTTCCTTGTCGCTGTCACCTCTGGCTTGCTTAGTTGGGGACTAAATATTTTTGGATATCAAATTGACTGTTCTAATAAATGTTTAATATTGTTGTTTTTAAGGTATTTCTGTAAAGCTGCTTTGAAACAATCCTGACCTAACTTGACTGCGTAGGTCTAGTTTGGTGAAGAAGCGCGCCTTTCTTAACTGTTTTAGCACTGCCGTTACTAAGGGCAGGGGGTAGCTGGGGGGGGGTGGCAGGTTCACCTTGATATAATCGTAGTAGCCTGCTAGAAATATCTAGCCCCCTGCAGGATATTCAAACACCTCACGAAGGGGCGATGTAAAATAATTTTACATCCGCCTTCCGCCAGGTTTTCTTGCAACGGTTGATAAAGGCTTGGGCCGATGGGACACTGACTTCTTGTTCCTGGGCTGGAAACATTGGGGGTTGGTAACCGAGGCAGCACTGAAATGGAGATAGGTGTGTGGCTGCATTAGGAAGTAAGTTATGAGCATATTCAATCCAGGGAAGAAATTTGCTCCATGAATAAGGATCCAGAGAGGGCATACATCTAAGGGTGGTTTCCAGCTTCTGATTGGTTCTCTCTGTCTGCCCATTAGTTTGGGGATGGTAACCAGATGATAGCCTGGGAGAAGCACCCACCAGTTTGCAGAACCCCTTCCAAAACTGTGAGAAAAACTGAGGTCCCCTCCAGAACCCCTTCCAAAACTGTGAGAAAAACTGAGGTCCCCTCTCTGACATAATATCAACAGGCAGTCCATGGAGTCAAAGCATGTGATTAATTAGAAGTTCAGCAGTCTGACTGGCGGATGGAAGTTGAGACAGGGAAACAAAATGAGCAGCCTTGGAAAAGCGGCCTATCACTGTGTGGGTAGAACTGGGTAGGCCGGTTACGAAGTCGGGTGCAATGTGGGACCAGGGACGGCATGGAACAGGAAGCGGTCTGAGCAGCCCAGCGGGGGGACGGTTGGTAAATTTGTTCTGGTGCAGACATCACATGCCACGACAAATTGACGGGCATCCTCCTCCATACTTGCCCACCAGAAATGCTGTTTGAGGAGGAAGAGGGTGCGGGTCCCCCCAGGATGACAGGCCAGTCTGGAGTTGTGGGCCCATTCCAGGACTTGGGGTCGCATAGAGACCGGCACTAATAGGCGGTTGAGGGGTCCGTTGCTAGGGCCAGGCTCTCTTTCCAGGGCATCCTTGACTCTTCTTTCGATTTCAAGGACAACTGCCGCAACCAGGCACTGAGGGGATAGAACAGTTTCCATGGGCAACTGCTCCTGGGTTGGGATGAACTGTCTGGAAAGGGCTTCAGGCTTGACATTCTTGTAACCAGAGTGGTAGGATATAGTAAAGTTGAACCTGGAAAAGAACAGCGACCGGGCTTGACGAGTGTTGAGTCTCTTAGCCGACTTGAGGTATTCAAGGTTGCGGTGGTCAGTCCACACCAGAAAGGGAAGTTGGGCCCCCTCTAACCAAGGTCTCCATTCTTCCAGGGCCAGCTTGATAGCTAAGAGTTCACGAATTCCAATGGGGTAATTGCGTTCAGGCACAGAGAGGCGTCGTAAGAAAAATGAGCACGGATGAGTCTTATTGTCCTGGGAGCTCATTTGAGACAACACACCTCCCACTCCTGTCTTAGACGCATCAACTTCGATGATGAACCGACGTGCTTGGTCAGGGATAGTCAAGATGGGACCTGACGCGAATCAGGCTTTAAGGTCACTTAAAGAGAATCAGAGAGACCGCTCTAGATTTGCTAAATGCTAGCCGCAGACCTTGGCCAGATCAGGAAACTCTTTTTTTGGAAGTCGGTAAGTCAGATTCGTGAGCGTCTGAACGAAGAAATGGCGAGAGGCAGGATGGGCTCCTATCCAGGATGGTATTCCTGACCCAGTCTATGCAAGGGGTTGTGGCGGGTTAACCAGGGACACTCCAGAACAATAGGGGCATGCAAGCCCCTCATAACAAGGAAGGAGAGGGTCTCTGTGTGAGACCCTTAGTTGTATTGGCGAGGTGCGATGGATGATGGACTCCAGATGACTTCCCTTTAGAGCTTGAATGGCAAAAGGACGTTAAAGTGGTGCGATAGGTATATTAAGATTAGCAGCTGTGGTGGAGCACATCAAGTTCTGATCGGCCCCGAAATCAATGAGCGCCTTTAAGAAATGAATGCTGGAGTTATGAATGATGCAAGAGCGAGATGTTGAGGTGCCATCTGAGTCTGGACCCCCTAGTGCACTCAACTGCACTTGGGGGCCTTTCCTTTTACTGGACAGTTCTAATGGAAATGCCCCAGTTGGCCACAGTAGAAACAAGCCCTTTCTCGGAGACGGCACTGACGTTCCTCAGGAGAGATGCGAGTGCGATCCACCTACATGGGCTCCAGGGAAGCAAAACTGCACTCCCTAGGGGCGTGGCTTCTTCTACGAAGACGCAGGCATTGGTCGAGGTGGCCGGCAAGGTCTATTAGGTCCTGCAACTGCCCAGGTAGCTCACATACCACCAGTTCATCCTTAATGTCCTCGTTAAGACCATTAACAAAGGCGTCACATAGGGCACGTTCATCCCAGCCACACGAGGCAGCCAAGGTACAAAACTCAATAGCATAATCGTAAGCAGGGCGTGAGCCTTGACAGAGTTGAAGAATCTGTTCAGATGCTTGACACCCCATATGGGAACTATCAAAGACTCGCCGCATCTCGCTGGTGAAAGTGGCAAAGTTAGTGCAGCAGGCGGCATTGGCAGCCTATAAGGCTTTGGCCCACTTCTGAGCCTTACCTGTAAGCAACGTGATAATGTAGGCTACCTTGGAGCGTTCAGTTGGAAATGCAGAGGCTTGGAGCTGGATGCTTGAAAAATCAAAAACAGGAACCAGAGGTGACGCGGGAATATTAAGGCAAAAACACGCACGATAATCCAACACCAATGAGCTGAACACGCCGCTATTTAAGCCGGCGGTGATGAGCGGAGAAATCCGCTTCAGGTGCGCTTAAGGATAAGTGAGGCAGCGAAACTAAAAACAGAAAAATACAGACAGGAATCTCCTTGGACAATGATGTTTGCAGATGACATTGCGATCTATATTGAGAGCAGGGAGCAGGTGAATGAAAACCTGGAGAGGTGGAGGCTTGCATATCAGCTAGAATTAAGCGTAAGGTGTACAAGACAGTGGTGAGACCAGCTATGATGTATGGTTTAGAGATCAGTGGGGCCGAGGAAGAGACAGGTGGTAGAGCTGGAAGTAGAGGTTGAGGTTTTATTTGGGAGTGACAAGGTTGGACAGGATTAGGAACCAATTCATCAGGGGGACATCTTATTTTAAATGTTTTGGGGAGAAAGTCAGGGAGTCCAGATTGAGGTGGTTTGGACATGATGAAAGAGAAGGTATATGGATGCGATAAACAAGGACATGAATCTTACTAGGTGTGAGTGAAGAGGATGTAGAGAATAGGGTTAGGTAAAGACAGATGATTCGCTGTGGCAATCTCTAAAAGGGAACAGCCAAAGGAAGAAGAAGATGCTATACGATGCCTTTTTGATCGCCTATGTGATTAAAAGTAGTAGCAATAATACTTAAAGGCTTAGGTAGCTTCTGTCCGTTTTGCGAACAGGAGCTACCATCTGGCATTCAAAACAGGTCCTACAATTTAGGCCAATAAAATTATTAGCTGATTTGCTCATAGTTTTTCTGCTGACCCAAGTTCCCTTACCAAGGTATAGTATGATACAAATATAAGATCATTTCATTGGAGTTTACTTGGAATTATGTAGGATTTTCTATGTCTGCTATGTACAAAAGATTGTCTTTTTAGAATGCACTGATCCCCACCTAATCATTGTTTTAGTCAAGCAATGGAACAGAAGTCATCCAACATGTTTTTAAATAATAATAGGAGAACAAAGTACAAAAAAACCTACACAACGTACTGGTACTTTACCTATTGACAAATGTACTTACTAAGGCTCAATTGTGTCCCCCTCACTTTTCCCATCTTTACCAAACAGTTAGACTTTTATAATTGAGACTTATTCCCTCATTCATTTATCCATGCTAATATTTATACAACACCCTACACATTCTCAGTAAATATGCTGCTTCCTTCTTATAGATAGAACAAATATGGCTTCCTGTTTGCGGGCCAGCCCCTCTTACCAAGAAGCTCCATATGGAAAGGTAAGTGAATTTATTATCATAATTATCAAGCAAACAATATTTGTCTAATTTTTTATTTAACTTATTCCATTCACAGAGAACAATACACTATATTCCATGTGACTGAAAAAAAACGAAAGGAACAATAAAGAAAGTTATTTTTAACAAGACCTTGTGGTTCACTCCGTCACACCGCAGTCTTAAGCACGTGTACAATCAGTCTTTTAAGGAAGCAACACGTCACTGACAGGTGACATCAGTGACCAAAAAAGCATAAATAGATGCTTCCAGCAATGTTACGATAGGCTAAATCAGTGGCTAAGACATGTTTTATGCAGTGTGTTTCTGTGCGCACAACTTATTAAAGGCACGAGCTATACCTACTCTGTTTGGGTTTTGAGCACACGAGGTTAGCTCTTTGATAAAAAGCATCGGGTGTGAAGGCTCAGTGAAAGCTGCGATTAATGCACTTGCAGATGGAGCTAATCGAGGGGCTATAGACGAGCTTGGCTTATTTGCTATCCCTCATTACCCCTTTGAGTTGGATGCAGTAAGTAGGGGTGTGATGAGATCCGACTGGCCAACTGATATGATAGAGTGTGAGGCAGAAGTAAAGATAGAAGATGCTCCTTCCACATTTATGTTGCTTGCGTAGCAACATTCTGTATTCCCTTGTGGAAATAAGAAATGAGGAAAGAACGACGGACAAGACAAAAACAATATGCAATTAAAGCAAGTAGGGCTGTGTATTCTAATGAAGAGCCTCACGATATGATACATATCACGATACTTGGTTCAGGATGCAATATTTCACAATACATTGCAATACTTACAACAAATAGTTATAAACACAACAAATACAAAAGCGGAGACGCCCTTTTTTTCCGCCATACTTTCTTTTGAGACAATGTCTGTATGCCTCAGCAATACCTACAGAAGCAGAGTAACACTGAGGAATTTTAATATAAATAAATGTAAATATGTATCAATTTAAAATGTATTTGTATGTATCGATATATGTATCGATACCAGGGGTTGAATATTAATATACTATAGTTAGCTTTGTCAATATTTTCACACAGCCCAACTGTCATACATATATGAGCAAAAGCGTAGCTAGAAACCATCCTTCTGTTAAAAAAGGCTGGGTCAAAGAAACCCTGACACTGAAGAGTCATGTCTCTGCAGAACCAGTTGAAGCAGAGGAATGGTAGGGCACGGGTACTTTAACCCAGGGGACGAATATGTACATATTGTTGCATATTTTTACCTATAGAACATTTTTCTTTCTTTCAATTTTCTAGTAGAGAAGTCATTTATGAGTAATATCCAAGTCGCACAAAAGTCATCTGATTCAGTCAATTTTGGCCCATATGGATCTCTATTAGTCTGTTTTTAATTGGTCCTAGTTTTAAAAAAAAGAGAGCTTCCCCACTTGGTTTCAAAAGTGTTAGGCATGTTATTTTAAAAAAAGAATTAGTTATTGTTACTGCTCACAAATAGTAACCTAGGTAATGAGTTACATCGTAATAAAAGTAACTAATTAACAGGTAAAGTATCTATTGCATTACTTTAAAAAAATTTGTTTTAAATATGTCAGATAACCTGGATGCCCTCAATATTAATCAGGTTAAATTAATGAAATTTACACTAAATAGAATGAATTATTATAAAACATTGTACACTAATCAACACTTTATTAAATTATTATTACTTGCAGCCAACGTGGAGAGATTTTTTCTTTCTAAGGTTGACATTACATAAGCCTTTCACCTCAATGAGGGAAAAGTATAATTTATACAGTAAGCGAAAAAATATTTGATCCCCAGATAATATTGTACATTTGTTCACTGACAAAGAAATGACAGTGAAAGACTTCTGGCTCCCAGGTGTCTTTTATACAGGGATTTAAATTAATCTAAGCTCCTTACCTGTACACCTGAAAACTATGAGAAACACATGACCAAAATAAACCAATGGAGACCAGACACATGTCAATGGGAACAACATAACAAGGCATAAACAAACCCTGAGCACATAAACTAAAACATAAACACAGAAAGAATTAGCCTCCCCCAAATAATTTTCACACTTATCTGATTATTTGGTATGTATTTAGACACGAAAAAATAAACAACATATAGTTAAATAAAAGCACCACATTTGCATTTGCAATTCTTTTAATTCTATCTACACTTAAAATTCTCAATTTTTTTTCTTTTGGTTTCAATAATCAATTTCTTTTCCAGAAAGCTTTTGATTTAATGCTGAATTAATTCTTTGAGATCGTTGTCCAAGTTGATAAGGAAGCATAACATTTACATTTATACTGTAGTTTTTGGCTGAATATTTTATCTGATAGAAAAACTTATATTTATATATAACTAAACAGAAGGCCAGACAGTAGAATCATGGCAGTGCTAGGATTTGAAGCATTTGATTTTCCCAGTTAGTTTTTTTTTTTTTAGGATACTTTTTAGGCATTCTGCCCTTATTTATAAGACAGACAGAGTTAAAATGGGGAAGACAGAGGGAGATGGGGTGGGACCGGAAAGGACCCAAGCCTAAATCAAACTATTGTAGGGTGTCTACCTAAATTGTCTGGGAAGCTTTTCCTCTTAAAATATGTTACTATAACTTTCCTGTCAAATCAAATCAGTTTAGACCAGGTAATTTGTGTAAATCATGTAGGTTATGTATGTGTAGGTTTGTGTAGGTTATATATGTTATCATGGTTCCCAGAGGGAATGAGATTCTGTGCAGAGATGCTTTGGCAACAACTTTTAATAATGATGTACATGCACAGTGCTTACATTTGGCACAGAAGGTTTGACCTTTGCTGGTCTAAATCCTGGAAAAGGAGGAGGACAGAAGGCCTGCAGTTCAATAAGACCCAGCACCGCCGAACGCACTTTGGGTACATACCTGGGCTGGGGACCATAGTCAGATCCCATGACAGAAACATAAGCTGCTGTGCAGGTCTCAATTTCTTCGTTCCATGAAGAAACTGTTATGAGTGGGTATCTGCCCACCGATTTACCACCCAGAAGGGCGTTGATAAGGCATGTCCTACATATACCTTCAGAGTGGAGAGTGCTAGCCCTGCAGAGAAACATTTCCGCAGGAATTCCAGCACTAACCCCATTAGGCATTTGACTAGGTTTTAATGCTTGTTTCTGCACCATGAATTATGAGGCATAGAGTTTCCTCATGACGAAAGCTCTGGATTGCGGTATGGTTTCAACAGTTTTTAGTAATCCAAAGTTCACCAGGGCCTCCCACTTGTGAGAAGAGGTATCTCATGATGGGTACCTGAAGGGATGACTGACTGTCCGTCCTGGCACACTCAGTCCAGACCTCCTGAGAGTTAGCATCTAGGCCCAGTGGGGGTGTACGCACCATAGAGAATTAGTGCGTAACATTAGCTGTTTTCACGTAGCTCTATATCTGCTCTGGCAGTCTCTAACCCCTCAACAGGACAGCTGCTCCCTGATCCAGAATATAGATTGATTTCAGTAAGCAAAGTTTTCCCTGAGTCTAGTGAAAGATCTGGCAGGCTAGCCTTTACAGCGGGTGCAAGCGCAGACACCTCAGTTGCTTGATGTAAGTGACCAATGACATGTCTGTGCATACTAACAAATATTGGCCACTCACGTCTGGTAGAAAGTATTTAACTGCTCAAAAGCTGCTGGCATCTTTAGGCAATTTATTTGCTAGATGTGTATCATTCCACAGCAGATAGGTGTAGCTGCCACTAATGTGAGGAAGGCATCTTTCGAATGGACACGTTAATTTTTCTTTTGGATTTATTTTTATCTTATATTTCATTTACACACACACACACACACACACAGAGATTGGAGGGATTTCAGTAAGGGGAACTTACTGAATGTTTTTTTGTTTTTACAACATTTTGTAAACAGTCTACTATGTGTAATATAGTATGCCTCCACATGAGTGGCTATTAAGCTAATTGCATATATAAAGGGTAAGGCATTAATTATAGTGAACAGTGTGTGTGTAGTCAGTGTCTTGCTGCTCTGTTTTCTTTCTTTCTATTCTAAACCTATACTGAAATATTAACCCTAATACATTTGTTAAGCTAAATATGTAAACAGAGTCTCTGTGCACTTTAGTTTCAACTTTTATTTTGAATGCTCATTCATATGAGTGCAATGTTTCTCCTTCTCTGCACTTTATACGTGGCCCAACCAAAAACCTTTTTAAATTCAATTAAACTATTTTACCCAAATACAATATTACAGATGTATGCTACAGAGTAAAATTCATTTTGTATTGGGATAAATTGCTGAGACAGTGCTCTATAAAACAACCACAATCTAATCAGAAAGCATACAGGATAGGATAGGAATATTAGCCCAGTTACTTTTTTAATAGAACTTCCTGTGTTCATATTATTAAAACCCTTTGACTTTGTGTTTGGTCTCCAAGGAGGCTTGGGGTTTAAAAAGATTGTGTTGTGCCAGATTTATAATGGAGGTGCATGTTCAGTTTATTTCCCTGTCATGTAGCTCACACAGGAAGCCGTTCTGTCACGTTGCTTGTTCCAAAGCAGCTGCTGGGTTAAACCCATGCAGATACTGTGTATGCCAGAACAGTCAGATTTACAAAAATGGAGTTTGTAGTATATGCAGAGCATAGGGGCATCTCAACTGGGAAAGGGGGGGTGGGGGCATTGAGCGAGAACAATTTTTGAAAATCATCTTTATTAAAAAGGTTTAAAAAAAAAAAATACTGTTTGTTAAAAAAATTATTCAGAATTTCACGAGTACAAATGTATTTTATTCAATGATATCAACCGCCAACCCCCCATCATTATTTTAAGATCTGTTGCTCAAAATGTGTTCAAAATGGATCGAAAAAGAAAGTGTAGTGGCGCATAAAACAGAAAACATAAAAAAGAAAGTGCAAAACAGTGCCTTAAAATAAGAACAGAAATGTCCAAGTGGATAAAAAATTCACAGTAAAAAAACTGGCAGCTGTGGTTACCAGAAATCTACTGTTAAAAATATGGTCAAAATGTTTTTCCATTTATAGTATAATTAAAAGTGAACTGTAAAATTTGCAATAAAAATCTGGAAGCCATGGTTGCCAGAAATCTACCGTAAAAAATATATGGTCTAAATGTTTTTCAATTTACTGTGTAATTAAAAGTGAACTGTAAAATTTACGGTAAAATCAAGCATCTGTGGTTTGTTAGAAAAAAGAACCTGTATGAACGCTAGTATGAAAAGCAAATGCATTTTTTATTTTAATACCACAAATAGAATAAATGCATACAAACAAATTATTCTCCGTTAAACAGCAGTAAAACAATGTATTCCCTGTTGGGTTTAACTTGCAGAACAACCATTTCACTGACTGTAATATTTACCAAAAAGCAATGCATAATAATCTGAGCATAATCACAGTTTACAATTCTATTTAAAGAATCATGAACCAAATGCTTTGAAATAATAAAAATAAATTCATGTAGGAAAAATTAAATGTAGAAATTGAATTTACTTTATTTAATATGTACTAAACATCAGAAGCAAAATTAAAATTAATTTAAATCCACATTAATCTTAATCTTCCTAAATAATATAATAATAATAACATATGTACGTCCTGAATGACCTGTGGGTTGGTAAATAATCAGTAATATAGATATAAACACACACTAGAAATTTGAAACAGAAGGTGAAAGAAGAAAAGTTTTTTGTAGAGAAAAATTTAATTGTCCAAGAAAGGTGACATTCTATTTTAGGTGCTCACAATGTCTTGTTGGCTGCTCAAACCATTACTGCTATAGTACCATACATACCATAAGTACAAAGTGCTCTCTATTCGTGATCAGCAAAGTCTGCTATGAATGTAAGGATTTGGGGTTCACTGTAAGCTGTTTTTTTGTTTTTTCTTGATTCACCTTTGGTGTCTTTCTCTGGGTTTATGCTGAAGAGGCACCTAAAAAAGAGAATGTAATAACTAAATTTGTTGTTTACAAATACAAATGGATTTAAGGTTTAGTTTACCAAAACAAATGTAATTCCTATTATTAATACATTTAAATAAATTACCTAAAGTTAACAGGAAAGTGCAATTTCGTGTTAAATAAATGATTAAATACCTACCTTTGTATAAACTCCAGAGTGGAACCCAGTTCCAAAGGGTAACGATTGTTAAAGCAGTAGTAACTGCTAAACATCATGCACACTGCTGTGATGAATGTAGAGATGTGCGGAGTTGTAATCTTTTGGTCAATGTCAGCATGAATAGTTTTGATGTGAAGCAGGAAGGGCCTACAGACAAAAACAAACAAATAACTTTGTTCATATTATACTTTGGAGCTTTAATCACCCTGCTGACATTCACAACAAGCCATTCTGACAAGGTAACTGAAAATGAACAGTAACAGTAACCTTCCTAAATAACTTACGTACTGTAAAAGGATAGTTCTACCAAAAATAAAAATTAATTACTTACCCTCATGATGTTCCAAACCCATAAGACTTTTGTTTATCTTCAGAACACGAATAAAGATATTTATGAGAAAATCAGAGAGCTTTACGTTCCTCCATAGACAGCAATGGTCCACCATGGTCAACTCACAGAAATGTAGTAAAGACATCATTAAAATGGTCCATGTGACAATTGTTAAACCATAATTTAACAAAGCTAGGAGAATAGTTACAACAAAAAAGACACCTTTTACTTTCTATAGTTGCTATAGTTTTGAAAATGGTAATATGAAACAAACTATAAAACAAGATGAAAAGAGACTGTCAGAACAAATTTATCTTATGTTGTTGACCAATGCTTCATTTTTTGTGTGCCTGTGCTGTAAACTAATTGCAATAGCAAATGAAGAAAAACATTAAAGCAAAACTTAATCAGCTCAAAGTGTCTAATTTTACAACATGAATGCATTTTGGTACTCTTTAAAATTATGATAGGGTGATGCAGAGGAGAAAAACTATTGAATAAAGTTGTTAGGTTTTTTTTAATACACAATAAGTATTCTTATAGCTATATAAAATTATAGTTGCACACAGTTACAGTTACACTGATGTCACATGGACTATTTTGTCAATGTTCTTGAAACCTTTTTGGACAATGAATGTGGTAAACCCTTACCATCCATGGAGGGTCAGAAAGCTCTCAGATTTCATCAAAAATATTTTATTTTATGTTCTGAATATGAACGAAGGTCTTAAAGGCTTTGAATAAGATGACAGTGAGTAATCAATGACCCTCAACTAACTTGACACAAATGAACAAGATAATTTGAAAAATGTAACTAAACAGTTTTGGGGCACCACTGATTTACAAGGCATTTTTTTCCTACTACGCCTACTTTAAGTGTAGTGATTAAATTTCATATTTAGGCAAGACTTTTTCACATAATGAACCTCATCACCTCATTCTTTTCATCAAAGTAGGCTAGCAAAAGAAGCACCACATCTTTCAAATCTTTACTGCATCCTTCAGTTTGACACTTCATAATATGTCGCTTTGCAGCAGTTTGCAGTACTTTTGGCTTCTTTTCTGCACCAACTGTTGTAAGAAATTTCAGGAGCCGCTGCCCCTTTTTATCCAACCTTTTAAAAAATTTCTCCTTCGGATCAAATCCAACTAGCTACTGGAAATGTGTACACATACCAACCTCTTGAAATAGAAAAGACCTGTTTTCACAAAGCTGTTGTATGCTTGCTTCATTGTTTTTGTCTTTGCGTTGAGTGTAGTATGTTGCTTTCAGGAGCTAACTTCTTCTGGGTCAACATTTGTTGTTTTAGACTTGATCTTCATCATTTCTTGTTTATCCAGCTGGCTCTCTTTAGTCTAATTTAAATGCATACATTTTAAATCCCAATTTACACAGCTATAAGTGCCTTGAACCGATGCCCTTCTTTCAGCAGGAATCTTTTCTGTGTCAGAGTCTTCTGTTTTGCAGCGCTTTCTAATTTTCTGTACATTGGGTCTCTTTACATTTTCTATGCAATTCTGTATCTGCCTGACCAGCAAGTTATACCCTGCACCAACTATATCACCTTTGATAACATCCTGCAAGGATGCAGGGTATTTGGCCACCATCTTTTTGGCAATGGCTGTAGAGTTTTGTTTACTGGGACAGTCACATACCTTAGTCACATACCAGTCACCTACCTCTTAGCAATCTTGGGGTTGGTCTTTTCTTCCTTTCTAAACAATGAGTCAGTGTTTCTGGAAACTTCTGCCATGGTATCCAAAATGTGGCAGCCCAGTCAGAAGCAACTGTGGAAGCCTTGCCACATGATGGGGATGATGATGAACATGAAGGTGAGTGTGTGCCATTGCTGCTGTCTCTAGAACTTGGCAAGCTATCAGAACTTTGTTTTAAAAAGACAAGAGTAAAAACATACTTTATCACTTATGAAAGTTTATTTAAAAATAATTTTAGATTTTTATAAATTTTAAAATCATATGATAAAATGTACTTTGTGATCAATTTTGGTGTTTCTAAAATTTATTTGGAGTATATTTGGCCCTAAAATGAAATTACTGTTATGATTTATGGACCATCAAACTTGGATGAGTGTCTTTCTTCTTTTAAACATAAAAGACTTTCAAAGTATTTTTTTCTCTTACTACATTTGAAAAAACATTCTTTAAAAAAATCTTTTATGTCTAATAAAAGACAGAACACAACCGAACTACCATTTTTGTTAAACAAAATGTGTTCATATTTCCAAATATTAAAGTATAATATTATGATGCAAAAAATATTAGTTTAATTTGTATTATTTTAAAGCTATTTTAGTTGTATAATACTATCCAATGTACAACAATGCAAGACTTGTTTTGATCTAAAGAGACACTATGTTGTGTTTCAGTGGAACTACCTTGCATCCTTGCAACATGTAAGATGTCAGCGGGTAATAGTCAGGCAAGCTGTCAATGTTTAGACACTGAACCCTCTCACTGGTTTCTTAGCGAGTTCAAATGATACTCAGGAAGAAAATCCTGAGTTCATCAAAAAGTTCAGCAAAAGTTCATCAGACTCCACTGTCTCCTCATCTCTAATGACAAACAGTTGGCCCCTTTTGAATACAGTTCCTTTATATTGTATTTCTACAGAAACCTTTGTTTGTGTTTCACTGAAGCTGACTGCATCTTTGGCAGTTTCACTGTACAGCTCAGAATAAAATGGAGAACTATCTTTCAGTTTCAAGAGTGGGGACATGATGTTTTGGTTTTAGATTGACTTCTCGAAAAGCTGCTTTTCTAGATTTTTCTAAGTATTCTTGGATAAGAACATCCAAATAAGCAACCTGTGACACTGAAACTTTCTGTGCGCAAATTAGTTTAACAATGTTTTGAGTTGTAGAGGTAATTGCCAAACCTCATTTGAAGGTTTCAACACTTTATCAACAAGTATAACAGGTAGAAGGCGTATAAGATTGCAATTTTGAATGGCCTGACCTGCCAGCTTAGGTCCATGAGAATTGACCTCAGAAGGTTTTGTGAAAGCATCAGAGCAATTATACTTGAACTGCCTAATTTGGCGGTTAATAATTGGGTAAGTGAACCACTTCTTCTTAACAAAATATTTCATGTAAAGAGCAACATCATAAGACAACACAAGCTGGTTTAGCTTGTTTAAACAACATTGATATACACATTTCTAACTTAAATAGCAATTAAAGAGACTTACACAATTAACTGTAAGTGTTTATGTACGTTTAACTATAATGCACACAATATTATATTTGTAAAATCATATGTACAGTTAAGCTCAAAAGTTTACATACATCTTGCAGAATCAGCTAAGTGTTAATTATTTTACAAAAATAAGAGGGATATTTAGTGCTGAACTGAATAAGATATTTCACATAAAAGTATGTTTTATTCTAGTACGATAATCTCTTATTTGTCATAAAAATTAGGATTAAACAGTGCCATTGGTTGGATAAGCATACATTACATGCAAGTTGTCTGGTGCATACCTGCATAAAATAGCCATGTACAGGCCTATCAGGTGGAGCTGCTGAGGGACCTGTCTCTCAGAGCCACCAAGGCAAAAAGAGAGACACCGATGCCTCGCTGTTTCCAGGTCTAAGGTGATGCTGTGCAAGCTTCTCGTATTGCTCGACACAAACAGTCAGTATCGCTACCCATACCCCGTACAGATTCTCTGGTTCTCTCTCATACATCCAGCCCCTATGGGCCTGGATTCCATGGTGCAGACATGGCCAAGGCTATCTGGGAGTCTTTGTGTGTTTCCCTGATTGCACTGCTCCCAGGAGTTTTGGAGTGAGTCTGGCAGGATGGGGCAAGACTATGGGGCAGGACCCAGTAATATGCATGGTTTGTTAAGTGCTGGATTTCCTGCAGGAACTTTTTTCACTGCTGGGCTAACACCCTCCTCCCTGAAGTTTCACATGGCGTATTTACTTTAGGAAGTAATTAGGTGTTACTTTCTAGTGTATGACATCACCCGCCCACCGTATAATGCCATTTTACTGGACGGATTTGACATGTGCTTCAGGCCAAATGGTATAAAATATTGTTCCCAAAGTTTGTCAACACAGAATCAAATGGAATCATGGTTAAATATGTAGCTTAGATGTTTTGTTTACTGAGCCATGATAATAACAAGGACAGAAAGCAAGTAAATGTATATCAAGCAGATAAAATAAATAGGTAGAACTGGCCACACAGCATTTTATTACAGCTTAGGGTATTGCAAAAATTAGGTATTGGTTTGTCTTGCAAATATCTCCACTTAACACTGTTTTCCTTTCATGCCAATTTATTTTGCTCCACAGCAAAATTTGGTCAGTGATTTAAGCTATCAAACACCTTGCAAAGAAAAGAGGAGGAAAAAGAGAAAGAGGGATTTTAATGCATAAAATCTGCTTTAGGATTTGTTAATGGTGGGACGTGGCTACTAGAGGTAGATTTTTGAAGACTTGTTTGTATGTGCCTTGTGCCAAAAAGTGAAGATAGCTGATGATTCAGTTCAGCTGATTCAGAAACACAGGGGAATATACATACTATATATATATACATATATATATACTGTAAAATATATATATATATACTGTGAAACTTTTCACTTCATTTGGTGATCCTGAGTGGAACTACACCCTGTAACTGCGACACTTGTAAGATGGTAAATTGGATTTTAATGCTCATCTTTATGTCCTCCCACCCAACAATGCATCCTGTTTGAGTTAAAGGAGATTTCAAATTGGCTGGAAAAATTAAGCAGTCATCTCTGACAGTAAGCCCTGTTATAACAAAGTTTAGACTACAATCCCAGGACTACAATCAGCATAGGATCAGCAGAGCATTTTTCATCTGCCTCTGGCTGTTCAAAATTTTTTAAATATGAAAAAGAGCATCAATGTATGGCATGTCCCACTGAATGGCTATTGGAAATAAGCGACAAATGCGAAAAGGCAAATTAGTGCTCGTTCACCCAAGTAAAAATCACGCTGTGTAAATTATCAAAGATGCGATGGTAAAATGAGATGGTATTTGCTTGTCAAAATATTTGGGCCTCTTTGTGATTCAAAATCCTGCTTTGTAAATAAGTTCTGACTGAAAAATACATTAGCAATGACTTACAACCAATGATGGAGCAAGATACGGGGCAGTTGGAGGTTTAGGAAGGGGATATAGTCCATGATATTAGGAAGCATGGCATCACTTCTTAGGTGCTAAGGTTCTTGGGATTCCTGCCGCCCTAGTCGAAACCAGCTGCAGGTCCACCACACTGGACACCAGCCTTGGCTGCATCTTGGAGCTTGGCTGCGGAGCGGCAACCAACTGGGAGCTTCACTGCGAAGCGGCAGCCATCGTAGAGCTTTGCTGCAAAGCGGCTGCCATCTTGGAGCTTGACTGTGGTGCGGCAGATTGTGTGAAGTTGCAGGCTTAGCTGCAACACATAATCCAAATATTCCACTATGGACCAATAATTTTGAAATGATTGAATCCAATCATTCAACATCATTTTCTATTTATTTACAGTGCATTAAAAAGTATTCATACCCCTTGAACTTTTTCACATTCTGTCACGTTACAGCCACAAACTTAAATGTTTTTATTGAGAGTTTATGTGATAGACCAACAGAAAGTACCACATAATTGTAAAGTGGAACAAAAATGATACATTGTGTAAGGTTTGGGTTTTGTGTTTGTTTAATGTTTGTTTCTTGTTTCTATTATGTTCATGTTTATAGTTATGTTTATGCTTTGTTTGTTTACTCCCTGTTTTGTCAGTCATGTGATTCTTGTTCCTCTTATTTCCTGTCATGTGATTCCCCTGTTCTTGTGTCTTGTTTTCATTGCTTGTTTAGTCATGTGGTTATAATTGTGTTCAGGTGTCTCTTGTTGAGTTTGTGTTCCTTGTTAGTCTGGTGTTTTATATAGCCCTTGTGTTTCCGCCGATCGCGCCTTGGTTCGTTGATCCACCGGTCTTGTCCCGGTCTTCTAATCTGCCGGCCCCGCTATGGTATTTATTTAGAAGTTTAACATATAGTAATTTAAAAAAAAATTTACTACCACGAACTCCATTAAGTTCAAAGTCTCTGTTTATTTACCCTGTCTCTTTATGCTCTCCTCCAGACAACATATATTTATTCGCAATTTCAGGCCGACTTATGGGGGTAGTTACTGTTGTGATTAGTATTTAATTGGTTATTCTTTCCTAATTGGTCTTAGTTTGCAAGTAGTTTTTAGTGATAATTTTATTTAGTAATGATCAAATACCTAATAAGGTAAATAATTTGTAAGTGATGCTGCTGAGCTCATGATTGGATTGGTTCAGTATTATAAGCCCCTTTTAGTTAAGTGTCTCTGTTTAGTTGCCCCGACTCTTTATGTTCTCTTTCTTTCTGCCTCGGTGTGGCTGGTTAAGTAACTCTCCACAAGTGAGAATAAAAGGGCTATAAATATAAGTATTTAATGATTGAATTAGTAAAATTTGAAATTCAGTTAGAAATTCAATTTAAAGTTTTAACTTGCAATCTAAATTAATACCTTTTTGGTGTTTCAGAAAGACCAAATGAGCATATCAATAAACAGAAGTCGTGTCATACACTATTATATTGCAAAAAAAATCCTAGAACTTCAGAGCTGATCATTTTAAAGCAAAAAGTTTTCAAAAATACCTAAAATTACTTTTAGACATTATGATGGAATTATAAGTTTTTAGCCTGCATCAGTCATTTTAGGTGGCTGCACTTTAATTTAAAAATTAGTTTGAGCCACTATGATCTTTAAAATATTTTTCACAGTAAATGTTGACAGATAAATGATAGTTATTTAGCACTCCTAAGAAAAATTACAATACACTTATTTTTCAGACAGTCCAGGGCCTGGGGCTGAGAAATATTACAATGATATGATTCTTATGGAAAGCTCTTTTCATGTCGGAAACTAGCAATGTGTCAAAGAGAAGCAAATGTGAGATGTAAACAATATTTTAGGAATTGTTATATCACATGGAGTCTGTTTTAGAAATTACTTGGTTTGAATGTATTTAGAAGAAGCAAAAATAACAGCATATTCTGCTTATTCGAGAATTAATCAGGATTCTATGCCCCCTTTTACTTATTTCTCTTAAACTCTTTGCGTCTGTCAATAATCTTTCAAGAGTCAACTCCGCATTATTATTTACTTCTAGCGTTAGCATTGATTGCATGTATGCTAGTTTTAAATTGCTGTCTAATTTTTCTTTTAAAAAAAATTTAAATAATCAATAAACAAAAACTATAATGTTTTTTTTCTGCAGTAGGACTATTTCATCAGGACCAAAAAGAGGCCTTTCCTCTTTTCATCCTCTTCAAAGCCATCCTAACTTCATATGTACTAATTTTTTGAACTTCCTACTCCACGTTATTTACCTCTTCTACCCTTTTCTCCCTCTCCTTTTCCTCATTCATCAACACTTCAAAGCACTTCTTCCATCTTCTCACTTGTGAGCACCTTAATAAACATATCCTGCTGCACATCCTTCCCATCTTGACCCCATCTGCCTTGATAACCTGTACAAGTCCTTCTCTCCTTCTCTAGTGTCTAACCTAGTGTACAACTCATCATATGTCTTCTGCTTGGCCTTAGCCACTTTCCTCCTCGCTCTGTGCCGCAAATCCTTGTATTCATTTACATTTCATTTACATTACATTTTCATTGTTCCCCAATGCTGTACATTTATAGCATTTGGCAGATGCCCTTATCCAGAGCGACTTACATTATCTCATTTATACAACTGAACAATTGGGGGTTAAGGGCCTTGCTCACAGTCACTAATCTCTTTCAGATCGCTTCTTCTACATAAGATGTAATCTACCTGTGTGCTACTTCCTCCACTCTTATAGGTCACTATATGCTCATCTCTCTTCTGGAAAAACAGCCATCTCCATCCTTTTAGCTATTGGAAATAAAGTCTACTATCATCTGTCCTTCACTGTTCGTTTCCCTGACTCCAAACCTGGCCAACACTTGCTCATCACCTCTGTTCCCCTCACCAACATGTCCACTGAAGTCTGTGCCTATCACTACTCTCTCTCCTCTGGGAATACTCACCATTAACTCATTTAACTCATGCTAGAACCTCTCTTTCTCTCTTAACTCACAACCTACTTGTGGGGCATAACCACTTACAACATTCAATAAAACACAATTTGCAACGATAGACAGTTTTCCTAATGTAATCGGAGCGATCGGCTGAACACACATTGATATAAAGGCAATAAAAGAATTTGCATACCTAAATCAAAAACATTTCCATTCAATAAATGTGTAAATAATGTTATGTACAAATGCACCCAACAAATATTTTAGCAGGGGGGCCTGGGTCAACCCATGATTTATACATCCTTAAAACAGCATAGGCTCCAAGCTGGCAGAGTGCGCAATGGGTGGCTTCTTGGTAAGTGATGCTTTGATGTGTTTATTTTTTTTGTGTGGATAATTATTCAACAAGCTATCAGGAGACTGTGGTTATCCACTAAAAACGTGGCTGTTAACCACCTCACCAACCCACAAACTGACCAAGAGCACAGATACAATAATGCCTATTCTCGCACACAATCTGTTGTAAAGCGGGCGATTGGGCAGCTGAAATGCCAGTGGCGCTGCCTGGATAGGACCGGAGGGATTATGCTATACCCCCTAACAAGTTGAAAAATAGGGGCCATCGAGCTTGAATTGAACTGAATTGGTCCTTGAAAATCTCATTTTAGAAAGGACTGGAACACAGCAAGTGCACCGGAGCGTGATTAGATATTCGTAATGCCCCTTGTTGGTGATAAATGCGGTTTTCCTCTCATTCCCTTCTCTGATTCCTAGATTGTATGCACTTCTGAGATCTAGTTTGTTAAAGATACTCTGAGGGTCAGAATTCCACACCGCTAATGCAGTATTGCTCTACTGGTAAGCAAAGTCATGATAAAAAGAGCAGTTCTTACTTTCAGTGGGGGCAGTGATCGCTTGTGGTGCACTGCGTGTAGGACACCAGTTGCACCTAAAAAGCCTGAAGAGCTTGGATGTGGTAATCTACAGTGGCTTTGAGACGCGCCAAACCCGCTGGATTCTGGTCTGTGAAGTATTCTGTGATGAAGAAGACTGCAATGTGGGCCCAGGAGAGCAGCTGTTAAACCAGCCTAGGATTAAAAGACAGATGCTGAGCACGAGCCAAGCACAAGCCAAGGTGCTTTCAGCTTGATGTGAGGAAATCTGTCTAAGGTTTGTTGCAGGACAAATGAATACTTCCTGAAGTATTCTTATCCACCCAACCAATCCACATCTAATTTTCCTTCTATGTAAAATACTGGCAAAAAGAGTAATAATCATAGTAGTGATCACATTCTATACCCTCTCTCTGGGTATCCACATAGCATTATTTCTATGGTCCACACAATCAGCTTTTATTACCAAAATTCCTAGTGTGAACCGGGTCTGAATTCCAGATGAAGGCCACAAGTGGGCCAGATCAGAATGAACGCAACCTTAAATAAACCATATCCACACCAATATTTAACCAAAAAGCCCAAAACTAAGCCACATCTAAGCCTGTATGGCCATAGCTGGCCCTTTATGCTGCCCGAATAGGTTCCACCTGTCAGCCTAAGAAAAACCATAGCTTACACACCCCTTCCAAAAGAATAGTCACAACAACAACAACAGCAGTATTCTGAAGAATTATTTAGTCATGTTTTTTACCAAATATTATTATATTTTATTGACATTTTATTTTTGACACCTCACATTTTTACATTTCATGTATAAACAACTCCTCTATAATATGTTGGGAAGTTCTCCAATAAAAATAAATAAACGACAAGTTCAGTGGCTTGTTTTTGTTTATAAAGTTTTACATTAAAGCGTTCATGTTTCTAGTCAGGAACATTTAGCATTCTTCAAATGACTTTGAAACATTCATGATTCTGGCAATGAAAAAGTTGCACTCGGGCAAAGCTTCTGAACATACATTTTTAAAAAGACTTACAGTTGCACTTTCCTCACACATTTTGTTCTTTATCCTTTCTTTTCTGCCACCATCTCTGTCTGGGGCCAGATATAGCCACCTTTTATTGCTGGAATACGATTCTTTTTCTGTGACCTCAGATTCTGTGGCCTCAGTCGGAGGCTGCTAATATTGGATAAATTACAATATAACCCCCAAAACTAAACCCAGGACATTTGGACAAACAGCCTGTATTGTATTTTTTACTCTAGTCTTTAAAAGATTTAAAGGATTTTATGTTGTGTTTAATTTGAAAAACCCAATAAATACAATGTTCAAAAAAGTATTAATGATCTTGGGCATAAATGTCAGGAAGCCAATCTTCCCACACTCCTTTGCCTATACCAGCCATCTCTGAAAGGTTTTATTTTTAATCTATAATTATGTTTAAAATTTATTTCATGATTTAATTGTAATCAGAGTGAAAAAAAATGTTCATAAATTAAAATATCTACTTTTGGTCTAAGTGGTTATTTAGCAGATGTGCAGGAACTAAAATCAAACAGTTGAATTTCATAATTTAAATAATTAAATCTTTATTGTTGCGTGGATTAACTTAAAGACATTAGACCCATGATGCAAACAAGAAGATGGAATTAGCTTTTTGTATTAAAACATTTTTAACTTAAAACTTACTCAAAACTATTTTAAATAAATATATGAGTCAAGATGGGAATAGACAGCTGTGGGCTTTATTTAATATACTCTAATAATACATGTAATGGTTTACAAAGCAAATAAATTATGGACAGTGCTTGTGTTTTGCCACCTATTGTGAAGTATGAAAAATAAGGTTTAGTAAATCAGCTTTCAATTCCTTTGGGATTGTTAGTCATTCCAAAGTGCAAGTGCTGAGTGTTGATTTGTACCTGTTATTTATCAGATCTGATTTAAATTTTATCATTTACATCACACATTTGCAGTGATTTTCTTTAAAAAAAATCTAACAATAAATTAAACCCATTGTAAAATAAGACTAATCCAAAGCTAAATCCACTTAATCAGAGTACTATTTGTTGTTTTGTTTATATTTATGCCAAGTGTTCAAGTCAAGCTAAGCTAAGTTAAGTCAAATCTAGTTTAGTTTATTGTGTTGTCAAGAGTTTCCTTTTATTGGTTTGTCACTGTGTAAATGAACTGCACCTTGGTTTCTCAAACTACTTGCCTCAGTGAAATTCTTTACAGTTACTCTAATTAAATTGTTCAGTTTTATTAATGTTATTTACAGGACTCTTTATTGTAGCTTATAATGTACTAATAAAACAAATCACTGATTACTTTTCATCTTTTCTAGAAGAGAACAAACACAACCCCAGGTATTTATTCAATACAGTGGCTAAATTAACTAAAAACGAAGCATCAACATGAATTAACATTTTCCAACAGCACAGCAGTAATGAATTTATGAATTACTTTAATTCCAAGATCGATACTATTAGAGATAAAATTGTAAAAAAAAAATGCAGCAAACAGCCGCAGTATGGCGATCCGGACAAGACCCCAAAAACTTTGCTGCATGGGTAACCTACTGGTTTATCTGGTCAGAGGAGAACTGACCCCACAACTGAGCCTGGTTTCTCCCAAGGTTTTTTTTCCCATTCTGTCACCTATAAAGTTTTGGTTCCTTGCCGCTGTCACCTCTGGCTTGCTTAGTTGGGGACTCAAAGTTATCAATTAAATTGAGGGGTTTTAATGAGTGTTTAATATTGTCTTTTCTGATGTAATTCTGTAACGCTGCTTTTTTTAACAATCTCAGTTGTTAAAAGCACTATATAAATAAAGGTGACTTGACTTTAAGTGCATGGGCCCTTACAAATGTCCTAATTCCCCACCTCCTTAGCAAAACCCCTGAGTGTAAGTGTCACAACTTGACCCTCCAACCACCAGAGGATGCCTTCACCTGAATACTAGTCAGCGCTTCTTCGCCTACTAAGTGACTTCCTGTTTGCTAGCTTTATAAGCTAGCCTTAGTTGCTAGCTCAATGCGAAGTATTGTTTCTTGTGACTTAACAAGCATTTTATTTGTTTCTTTATCTCTGGTGTTTTTGATCTATGCTCTGTTTTATGGATTTTCGACTTTGGTTTGTGATTTTGATTTGTTGGCCTGGATTTTCTTTGACTTCCATGTACTGTTTACTGCTTGACCTAACTCCTCTTTTGAAGTAGCCTGCTTTTCTAAATAAAGCCAGTATTCTGCATTATGGATTCAACTTCGTCTGTTTCCGCACAGAATGCTTCGCCCAAACCGAATCCAGCAGAGCTGGTTAGACTCCAAGCGACAGTGGAGTACCATGCACAGGCTTTACACGCATTTCAGGAGCAGCTAGCTCAACTGCGAGCACCCCAATCCAATGCAACCCAGCACCGTGACTTCGTCTGGATTCTTCGCTCTTCCAAAGAATTTGACAGGATGCTTAAGCGGTGCTGTGGGTTTCTCTGCCAATGCAGCATTCTTTTCCAGAACCAGCCTGCGTCTTTTTTCAATGACAGTAAGAAATTTGCTCTAATATCGTCATTGCTTTCGGGTAAAGCGCTTGAGAGGGCTTCTGCGGTCTGGGATTCAGATACACTCATTTCATTATCTGCAGATTACTTTATGGAGCAGCTTAAGGAGGTGTTTGAGTTTCCAGCGGGGGGTCTGGATGTTTCTACTCCAGTGACTGCTGTGGAGTATTCCATTCAATTTTGAACACTAGCTGCACAGAGCGGATGGAATAAGGTATCTCTAAAGTCAGTGTTTTAAGGATGGATTGCACCCCGTTTACATGTCGAGCTGGCTTGCCAGGATGATTCAGAGTTTCTGACAGTATGTAGGCATGGCGGTTCGGTTAGCCAATCTGCTCTGCAAAAGTCCTCATGCGATGCAGAGAACCCTTCGCCCGTTAAGCCCTGGTCTTAGCCCTGAAAAACAGAACCCATGTAGGTGGGGTTTGGTAAACTGATGCTGCAGGAACGACATTGCAGGCTCCAAGCTCAGCTGTGCCTTTATTTCGGGGGCCCCAACCATTTCAGCGCCTCATGTCCACAAAAGTCGGGTCACCGCCATGAAAAAGTGAGTTTCCCTATTTACTCTCTTCCGTCAGCTAAGTGTGTTATTGCCTGCTGCCATCCATCCATCTTTCAAGTGCTACTTGACTCCGGGGCAGCGCTAAATCTCATTGACAGCCAAGTAGCTAAAAAATTTTAAATCCCCTTGCTACCCTGCAACCCCCCAATTCGCATTTCAGCCGTTGATGGCAGACTCATCGGGCCAGGCTTCACCCGCATGGGTTATCTGCACATATCATTATATGTTGGTTCTTCACCCCATACTTGTCTTGGGTTTCCCCTGGCTACAAAAACATAACCCCACAGAAAGAGACATTACACAGTGGTCCTCATTTTGCCAACACCACTGTCTTTCAATAGCTCCTATGTCCTGTTTTACCACTGAACTGCAAAATCTGACGCCTTCTGTTCTACCTGACATACCTTGTGAGTATCATGATCTTTTAGAGGTTTTTAGTAAATCCAAGACTTCTGAGCTTCCACCTTACAGGGCAGAAGATTGCGCCATTGAGCTCCTGGCCAATGCTATTCCACAACGCAGCCGTGTGTATCCTTTATCTCAGCCTGAGACAAATGCCATGGAGGCTTATATTGATGAAGCTCTGGCCTCTGGTTGCATCGATTAAGGAGGACTAAATAAGGTCACAGTTCACTACCGCTACCCACTTCCACTGGTGCCCGCCGCCTTAGAACAGTTATTTTGGTATATATGGTATTTTACTAAGCTCAATTTAAGAAGCGCTTACAACCTGATTCGCATCAGAGAGGGGGATGAGTGGAGGATGGCATTTATCACCACAAGTCACTATGATAATCTGGACATGCCATATGGGTTGTCCAATGCCTCATCAGTATTTCAGTCCGTTGTAAATGACATTTTGAGAGACCTCCACCTTCTTTCATAATGTGCGGCATGTACGAACTTTGCTGAACCGGTTACTAAAAAATCAGCTGTACGTAAAGGTGGAGAAGTGTGAATTTCATTGCAATCAGGTCAAGTTTCTTGGGTATCATATTAGTTTCCGTGGGGTGTCTATGGATGAATCCCAGGTGGCAGCAGTAAACAGTTGGCCTCAACCCACAACTATTAGGGGGTTGCAACGGTTCCTGGGGGTCGCCAGTTTCGATTCTTTCGAAATTTCAGTCAAACAGCTGCCCTGCTCAGCTACTAAGTTAAGGTAGGATGAAACCGCCTCTAAAGCCTACAACACTTTTAAAGCCAAGTTCACCACAGCCCCAGTGCTTCTGTACCCTGACGCTGAATTATCGTTTGTTGTAGAGGTGGACGCTTTTGACTGTGGAATGGGTGCAGTGTTATCCCAACGGCAAGGCAATCCTCCAAAACTTCACCCCTCTGCCTTTTGTGTTTAACAGAAACCTGGACTAAACCGAATGAATATGTAGCATTAAATGAAGCTAGTCCTCAAGAATTCAGGTACATACATCAGCCTCGCCCAACTGGTAGAGGAGGAGGCATCGCAGTTATTTTTAATAATAATGTAACTATTGTACATGAACAAAATTTTAATTCATTTGAAGCTCTCTACAGTAACCTTACATCTGCAGAGACAAATAATAAGCAGAGTCAGTCAATTGCTTTAGTTCTTATTTACAGTCCCCCAGGACTGTATTCTGAATTTCTTAGTAAATTTGCAGATTTCCTGTCTAACCTGGTTGTCTCCGTTGATAAAGCGTTAATCCTTGGTATAATGAACACACAGAGCGCCTGTAAACTAGAACATAAATGGCGCCAAACTAGATTGTTAGTTTTCCAGGCAGCATGGAAAGAGAGAATCCTAGCTTATAAAACAAGCTCTTAGTGTAACTAAATCAATGTATCTCTCCAACCTTATTGAAGATTTTTATTTGACACCGTGGCAAAATTAACTAGGAATAAGATGACCTCTTATCGTGACCTCGCGTGCAGCAGTGAGGACTTCATGAACCTTTTTTATAATAGAATTGCAAACATTAGGCAGAAAATTCATGCTTTAAAACCAGACCTTTCAAATGATTCTGATGATAAACTAACCGCATCAGATTAGAACTTAGAAAATTTTACTCCTCTGGGAGAGAACAACCTAATCACACTCATCTCTTCCACAAATTAATCTTGTTTATTAGATCCTATACTAACACACTTTCTTAAGCAGATAGTACCAGCAGTATCAGAACCCCTATTAAAAATAGTTAACTCTTTACTCAGCAGTGGGTATGTTCCGAAATCTTTTAAAATTAGCAGTTATTAAACCTTTAATTAAGAAACCTGACCTTGACCCTCGAACTACAGGCTGATATCTAACCTTCCGTTTATCTCCAAAATCCTAGAGAAGGTAGTAGCACAGCAGTTATGTTCAAAGTAGCAAATGACCCCTTACTGGCATCCAATCAAGGCTGTGTCTCGTTGCTTATATTACTTGACCTCAGTGCGGCTTCCGACACCATAGATCACGATATTCTTCTTTACAGGTTAGAAAAATTATTAGGAGTCTTGCGTGGCTCAGGTCCTATTTAACCGATCGCTATCAGTTTGTAGATTTAAATGGTGATTATTCTGCATGCTCCCTTGTGAAGTATGGTGTTCCCGGGCTCAGTTTTAGGCCCAATTTTTTTCTCTCTTTACATGCTTCCTCTGGGAATGACACACAGCTATACGTCTCATCAAGGCCTGATGTGAAAGGCCAGTTTAATAAAATTGAGCAATGTGTGAAGGAAATAAGGGATTGGATGTTAAGCGCTGCAGTACCTAAGTGAACTGAAGTGTCTTACGTTCTGCAACGCCTACTTCGATCAAAGGATGCAGGCTGCCTGTCAGTACCTCACATTATAAAAACTACAGCAGGGGGCAGAGCCTTTTCTTACAGGCTCTGCGGGCATTAGTTTTCTGACCCAGTCACTGAACTTGGCTGCACCCCCCCAGTAGCGGTTTGGTCAACACCAGGATATCTGGCTGACCGAGGCAAAACCCGTTCCCATTACTCTACTGTGTAAAATGGCCTGGTTTTGGGCACCGTTTACAGATAACAGGCCCACTATGGGATAACTGAGGACAAAATTGGGAACCCTGCAACTGGGCCATACTCAGGGTTCAGCTGCTCCTGCTGCCGCTTTAACATTTCTTGCAGCTCCCTCATTTCAGATTTTTCCGGCAGCCTACAATTTAAACTGACACCCCCCCGTACCTCATACTGGAACCCATACGCTAAATGGACAGACAAACTTCAGCCTCTTGCTCCCCCAGGCATTCCCTCTCGCTCCCAACGAATAGCTTCACTACACACCTCTAATAGCGTGCACTGAGGCTGGCGACGGGCTAACTGCTTCAATTCACGGCGAAGGAAAACATTCCAAACATATTCTACAAATTGATCCCGCAATAAAATCTCCGCATTTGGCATGGCTGATAAAAACTTCTCTAGAAGGTCCATTAGGGCCAGGGAAAACTCCAACATGGTTTCCCCCTCCCGCTGTCTTCTAGAGAAAAAGGCTTCCTGCAGAGCAAAATAAGACTGAGAGCACACATAGCTCCTGCAAAATGAAAAAAATTCTCTCTGGATTGCTGCGCTCCGCCGCTGAACGATGCCGAATCTCCTCCTGTGCCTCCCCTCTGCTGTTCGACCCACAACATTCAAATAGCGGGAAGATTTCCTTTATCTTGCAAAGACAAACTTGTTGAACTGCAATAAAAAGGATCACTCGACTCATCCCATCATGCGCCTCAGGACTCTTTCTTACAACACTAAGTCAACATCACAGTAGAAAGGACATTCCCCTATTCTTTCCTAATTTTGGCACAGACCTGGTCTGTAGTCTGGTAGTGGCCTGCTGTACAAAAAAGACAGACACCGGGCTAGTTTTTAACTGTGGATTAAATTTTGTTGGATGAGAGTGCAGAAATATTTAAAAGTTAGTAGTATGTCCAAATCATTAATATAAATGCAATATTCAAAAAATTTCTGGATGACCTACCCCTTCTGTCCGGATTTGGAAGTAAGCATACGATGTACACTTTATTATCCCATAAGGCTACAGTAGAGACTTGTCATATGCAGAAGTGTCAGAAAGCGGCAATTTTGTTATTTCTTATAGTTAAGTTTTACTTAATTAACATCATTTAGCTTAAGCATTATCCAACTTTAAATTCGAGGTGCAGTAACAACATATACCATGTTACATGGTGGATGTATGTGGTACAAATTTTATTTATACTACCTGTAACCATACTGAATAGAACATACTTGTTTAATAGTTGGGAAGTACGTGCATAGAAAAAACAAATCCAGACAAAACGTCATACAAACTATAACCTAATTTAATGCACCAGACAAACTGTGTATAAAAATGCGTCATATGGTTTTGATTATTGAGTGTTTTAACAAGAATTAGGCTTTAAAAAAAAGTCAGTCCGAAAAATGCAGGCTATGTTAAGTAGCAATAGAAATTGTCAGTGGTATTTGTCTGAATTTATAACAGACCTATAGTTTTACACTCGTATATTTACAACCAAATTTTAGTTAAAACCAGAAAACTGACAGACAGCTTTGCATTTACTTAAAGCATTTTAGAGGAAAGACATTTTTAGCCTTTTGCTGTGCTTGTTTGTCACTTATTGCTCTATTAGTTTTGTCTTGTGGTGGTCTGATATAAGTAATGATTATTTACTATCTAATTGTTTTTTAGCATCACTAACTATAGAGTTACCAGTGGTTTGCAAAATGTATCTGTTTGAAATCCCTCTATTAAACAGATATGGCAGATATAAGACATACATTTTACATTACATTTTTAGATTGCCTAAATGTATTCTATTGAGATTTTATGTGATAGACCAACACATAGTAGTACATTATTGGGAAGTGGAAGGAAAATTATATACGGTTTTCTAAATTTTAAGCATATAGAAATCTAAAACTTGTGGTATGCATTTGTATTTAGTCCCCTGTACTCTGATACCCCTAAATAAAATTCAGTGCAATCAATTGTCTTCAGAAGTCCCATAATTAGTTAATAGAGTCCACCTGTGTGTAATTTAGACTCAGTATACACTTCTGTGAAGGCCTCAGTGGTTTGTTGGAGAGCACTAGTGAACAAACAGCTTTTTAAAAGACCAAGGAACTCACCAGACAGGTCAGGGATAAAGTTGTGGACAAGTTTAAAGCAGGGTTAGGTTAAAAAAAAATCCCAATCTTTAACATCCAAGGAGCACTGTTCAATCGATCATCCAAAAATGTAAAAAGTAAGCCAAAACACCAAACCTAACAAGACATGGCCATCCACCTAAACTAACAAAACGAGCAAGGAAAGCACTGAACAGAGAAGCAGCCAAGAGGCCTATGGTCACTTTGGAGGAGCTGCATAAAATCCATAGCTCAAGTAAGAGAATCTGTCCACCCGACAACTTTAAGTCGGGTGGACTTTAAAATCTGGCCTTTGTGGAGGAGTGACAAGAGGAAAGCCATTGTTAAAGAAAGACATGTAGGGGACACAGCAAACATGTGAAGGAACGTGCTTTGGTCAGATGAGACCAAAGTTGAACCTTCTGGCCTAAATGCAAAGCGCTATGTGTGGTGGAAAAAGCGCTACGTGTGCTCGACTCCCCCAACACACACTTGAGAGTGAGAAGGAGATTCACCTTCCAGCAAGACAATTAACTTAAACATACAGCGAGAGCTACAATGGAATGATTTGGATCAAAGAATATTTATGTGTTAGAAAGGCCATACCCAGAAAGACCCCTGCTGGGATATTAACCTTGGACCTTCTTGCTGTAAGGCAACAGTTCTAACCATTAAGCCACCATGCTGCTCTGTACTAAAGTTTCTTAAATTAAGCTGTATATTTTGGGTGGTTGTCCTGCTTCAGATTAAATTTTGCCTGTATTTCTTAGCATTGAGGACAATAATAATCCCGACCACATTTTTATTTTGTGGAAATACAGCTCCAAACATCCAAAGAAGCTCCACCATGCTTTACTGTTGCCGGTATGCATGTATTATTGTACTCTCTCTAGAGCTTTGGTGCTTTAAACCCAGGTTTCTATGTTATCTTCTATAGTTGAGTCATTCATTCTTGTTTCCACATTAGAAGTATGTTTTTTTTGGCTGCAGTTCTTTCATCTTTGTGCTTTTTGAAATAGAACAGGACATCTGGAAATGCCAGTCTGCATTGCCTTTTGTTTTTAGTTAATAACTAAAAAATAATTTCAACCAACTTTCGAAATTGATTATTAGCATCTGCTTAGACTTTAATCCTACAGATTTTGCGCAACTATACATAATGTTCTGATGCTAATTTAATTT
Organism: Bagarius yarrelli; assembly: GCA_005784505.1. Lineage (NCBI taxonomy): Eukaryota > Metazoa > Chordata > Actinopteri > Siluriformes > Sisoridae > Bagarius > Bagarius yarrelli. Next base: position 7,330,690 of record VCAZ01000003.1, on the reverse strand, counting down.
AGAATTTAATTAATTAATAAAAACTTTGTACACATATAACGTGGCTTAATGCACATCAGCACTGACAGGTTTGGCTTTTCAGAAATATCCTATTTGACGACTTTGGATCTCATACATGACATACCCTTCTCCAAAACAGAAATAACCAGATGGGCCTTCCAATAAAAGAAACAGAAAGGAAAAAAATAATAATGGAGATAATGGAGCTTTGACTGTAATGTACAGCAGTTGATAAGTGGCATTTTAAGTATTCTGTTTGAGTCTTTCCCCTCATGGTAAAAGAGTAAGATAAATGGCATTAATAACCAGCCCATATTACCATAAAACAAAGATATTGACTGCTTAAGAAAGCCAACATGTGCCCATATTATTTTCTATCTGGCAGTCAAACAGGTCACAGGCTATGCCTGGCTAACTCTCATATTCAAAGCCAAAGGTCCACAAGCTGCCTCCCAGTTGGCAGGTCTCAGAAAGGGCAGCAACAGGAGCTAGTGGAAAAGACATTGGCTTTGGCCGAAGGGTGTCTTTGTTCCCTGTTATGCCAGATCTCTGACTGGGCCGTGATTAAACAGAGAACCTGGTGTGAGGCCTGCAGCTGGGCCAGCTCATCTCCGGCTCCCACTGTTGATAGTCTTGCAGTCATAAGAGGCCTCATTCTGCTAAAGTTCATTATAAAAAAAGACTTGTGGCCATGCCTTCTCAAAAAGTTGTTAAGCAATATTGCAGTAATATTGATTAGTTTGTGTTTTTTTGTCCAATTTAAGGACAATAAGCTGACAGTTGTATGTCAGTTATATGAGTGTTTTGCACTGCATTGGTTGTTTTTATGCCTTGTTTTTGCAAGTGTTAGCTAAACACTATAATTTACATTTATAGCATTTGGCAGAGCCCTTATCCAGAAAGACTTACATTTATTTCATTTATACAACTTAACAATTGTGGGTTAAAGGCCTTGCTCGGGGTCCAGCAGTGGCAACTTATTGGTGGCGGGAATCAAACACCTACCTTCTAATTAGCAGTCCAAGACCTTAACCCTTGCGCCACCACTTCCCAATACATTAGCTACTGTAAATTATATAAAAATAAGTAGAAGTATTAATTGGTATGTAAATTTCAGCCCTACTTTATTTGCACAAACATACAAATTAACTAGGGAACAATGTATTAATTGTTAGAGCCATACCAATGTATTAATTGTTAGAGCCCAGGAGTAAATGGAAGGTTTCTGACACTTTGTAATTTAATTTACAAAAGTCTCAAAACTACATTTTTGAATCATATTGGTCATATACTTCCATTTGTACAATAGAACTGTTTTGACAGCTGTTCCAGCTTTTATTTCAAATATATATATATATAAACACACTTTGTCTACTTTGTTCATAGTAATCTGTATTGTGTTGTATTGTATTGTATTATTTTTAAACATATTTAATATAAATATCAAAACGTATGCTACTAGTTATGATTGCTATTACGATCACAAACAATATTTTAAGCTACTCTGCATAATGCCTTTTAAGTGTAGTAAAGAATAAAATACCTATAAATAACAAAATGTGAATTTAAATTCAATTAACAAATATATTAATAAATTAAGTTAATAATAAAAGTTAATAACAAAACTCCCAAGAGAGTATAGGCTTCCTGACCAGAACTGCGAAGATCATAGTTATCGATTTTTTTCTTGCTCGAGTTAAAACGCACACAAAGAAAAAGAAAAAATAGAAAGCAGGGGTGATAGAAACCATAAGTGAAATGGTCCAAAGAGAACTGCACTATAGCATCATTATCGAACTTTTAAACTCTCTCCAAAACCTTGAAGGACCCCTTAACCCCTAAGAAAAGAAATTGAGGTTGAGTCAATGTGGTCATCCTAAGCTTTATACATTTATTCACATTGACAGACAATTTTGGAAGGCAAGTAGGATAAAAGTGCAGAAATATTTTTTTCTAGTAAAACACTTAGTAACAAACTGTGAAATGAAAAATTCAAATAAGATGTAGATATAACAATGACATTTGTTTACATGGATCTGACTGTAATATGACTATAAGCAGTCAGATTTAAAAACTGACATGTAAACACATTAATATGAATTAATTAGACAAATTGTGTGATGCTGTTTAAAAGATCAAAGTCCCACAAATATCAACCCAATTACTTTATTTAGCGTTCAGGTAGACAATGCATTCGGATTCATTAATCTGATTGCTGCCATGTGATTAGCTGATTAGCAATTTGTGTTACCAAGCAATTGAACAGGTGTACCTATAAAAATATTGCCCGGTGAGTGTATACACAAATTAAAATCGGGGCGGACTTTTAACAGTAACTAAATAAAAAACGCTATAAACTAATGGGAGCATTAAAAACAACAAATAACAATTGTTCCATCTCTAATTGCCAATTCAATTTCTTTAATTTTGCACAAACAATCGCTGCTACATTTAGGATGATGATTAAAACCTCTGAGTTAAAAACTCTGACTATAAGACTTTGTAAGCAGAGAGAATAATAGAATGAAAAAAGGGAAAAAAAAGTCAGAAAGTGCAATCAGAATCATCTTATTCCCTAGCTTTCTCTTGAACTTTAGTTGTTTAGGGAAATAAATTGTTTGAATATTTCTGATAGAGTTATATTATGTGTTAAAAAGACAGGACAAAGATTAAGAGCGGAGAGCAGAGGAGACATTTACACAAAGCACAGTGACAGCTCTGACTCCATAATTAAGCAGTCAAGATGCTGAGACACTTTGTCTTTCTCTGCATGTTTCTCCAAGGTGCATCTCAGGAGCCCTCAATCTGAATACAGACACAATGATAAGGAGCGTCCAGAACTTTTCCATACATTGAGATGTTTGAATTATTCATTTATTCCGATGTTCCTTTTGGTATCTTTTTAGCTATATCAGTATTTAAGTATAAACCTAAAATAGGTGTGGCCTAAACAAGATTAAAAAAAAGGAAGCCTGTGTATCAGAAAAAGAAACACCAAAGAAAATACAGAGGTTGATACGCAAATAGTCTTAGCATTGACAATGACTTAGTAAAATTTCTGTTTTTACTTGCCTTATTTGTGTTCCATCTTAATAGCCTAATGCACAATTTTTATCTCAATCAGATGCCCTGTAAAACTTTCAATATTCTATTTTATTTCTGATTTAATTCATTGACTGTATTCTGAGTGGCTAAAAGGATAAACCCACCAGATTGTAAAAAATAAGACCTTCCATATACTATGAAAATTTGTATTTCTTAACTTTGACTAGTGGTTGATGACCAGAGCAAAAGCTAAAAGGGCGATATTGATGTAGGCTGTTTGATGTGAGCACTGTTAGTGAGCAGTTTGGAGCTCATCACAGGTTGAAGAATAACAGAAAACCTGAGATATTTTGACAGCAGTCATACATCTCAGACCACAGATGTGAAATTCTCAATGACACAAACAACAGCCGGCCTGAAATCAGTTCCACCTGACCGAATGAAGGGTGTCAGAACATTTGCTATGAGAACCATAAAAGCATAAAAGATGTCCTTGGCAACTTGTTGCAAATTGTAAAAAATCCTGATCTGTATATCATTTCAAGTTTTATGTATGTTTATACAGCTCACCAACTGTACACTTCAATGCTTACAAGATTACAATTCAAAAGGTCATAGGATCTGCTTTGACATTTCAGTCTTGTGATTTAAAAATGTTTAGCCAATATCGAATCACATACAGACTCAGTTTTTATCCATTAAAATATCAAGCTGTACAAATGTGTTTCTGGTGATAAACACACACATTTTTAGGCTCTCTATAATCTCTAATCTGATATGATGCACTGTGATATAAGTCTGATCCTCAAGCATAGTACAGAGCCTAGCAAAGCCAGTGTTGGGTTTTCCATAAAAAGCTCTCCAAAGAAATGAATAAGAAATGAACAATTTTCCTGCTTTCTGTTGCTTTTATGTGTTACTTGCTGCAAGGTAAGGATGACAGTCTAATTGACTAATAGACTAATAGTCTAATAGAGTTCTGTGTCAGTTTTAAGAGTTCACCTCAGCTTGCTTTCAGTGTCTGAGGTTTTAGTTTGTGAAGATAAAGCATCACACTGTGTTTAAGTGATGGCTGTCTGGATTTTCAAAACATAAAAGTTTATTATTGCTAAAATTGCCTACAGTATTTTACAAATGCAGATAAGAAGCCATAATTTGATTTTATATCCTAGATTTCAATATGAATGGTCTTGGTACACTGTGATAATTGGCATATCTTTGCTTTGTTCCCACCCTGCAGCTCCTGATAAACTTTGACTTTACTTTGACCCTGACCAGAATAAAACAGCTGTAGATGATAATTTAATGTCTGTGTTTCTGTAATAGTAAAAGTTCAAGTACAATTCGGCTGTACCACATAGTAAACATTCATTCATTCATTCATCTTCTATACCCTTATTCCCTAATTCGGGGTCATGGGGATCTGCTGGAGCCTATCCCAGCCGTCTCTGAAAGGGCGAAAGGCAGGAGGGGTCTACCCTGGACAGGTCCCCAGTCCATCACGGGGCCAGGCCACACACACTCACACTCACTCATATGGGCAATTAAGAATCACCAATCAACTTAGCATAAATGTTTTTGGACTGTGGGAGGAAACCTGAGTAGCCAGAGTAAACCCACGCAAGCACAGGGAGAACATGCATGAACTATATAGAAATGCCCCTGCCTGAGAATCAAACCCATTATATTTAGTGCATGATTATTTTAAGTGGCTAAAATGATTGAAACAACTAAGTCATTAATTACAGTAACATCTTTAAAACTTGGTTGCATAACCCAATGGCAGTCATTAACTGTACAGCCAGAGTACAGGCACAGTGTATTATTGAGTTACTGCTTATTTGGGGGGCTTTTTTCAATTTACTATTAATTTAAGCAAATAAAATGTATGCTTAATCTTCATCAGGTTAGAAAATTACCTTGCTAAATTTAGAAAATTTTTCTCTTTTAACTTAAAAAGTACGTTTCAAATGTGCTTCATATTATTGCTTACCTGCAATGCATTTTGAACCTGTTGACTGAATCTAAGTAGAAAACTCAGACTTATTCATGTCAGAATAAATTCTATTCTTTATATCATCAGTCAAGAAAGCAAACCACTTCTATGGCCAGTCATTCATACTTATTCTATAAAATGATGTGATGTAAATCATCTTGAGCAGATTTCTCTCATCATGACAACTCCTTAAATAACATGCCAGCTCATCTTTGAAAACACCACAGATCAGAACACACAATCCTCCTCTCAATTGTGAAAAAATTGAATGCACAGAGGCAGAAGAATTTCAAAGCACTGATCCTGAATAACCTTAAAGCAGAATTAAAGACAGAAATAAAATAATGAAAGAGGGGAAAAGCATAAAACAAAACATGCAAATAACTTTGGAGATATTTGTGGAAACTCATTAATCGACACTGAAGATTTAAAAAATTGTCAAGGAAAATGTTCCTGCATTTGTCCAGGCTTCATGTATGTGTCTCATGAAGCAGTGCTTCAAAACAGAATCTAATAATTGCTCGGCTTACAAATGAAGGATTTTGCCTCCACAATAATAAAGTGGCACCCTATGCAAATTTAATTAAAGCCTCGTGAGCATGAGGCTTATGTGAGCTACTCTTGTGCTACAGTGTCAGCCTGAGCCTCTCTTATCTTCCATAACAGCAACCATTAGTCAGGAGAGGTGTCCTTGTGCTGTGTGTGTAATATATCATATATTACAAGTCAAATGTATAAGCAAGATAGCTTTTTATTTCTAAAAACAACCGATTCTTGATTCTTAAAAAAGAACAGAAATGTATATTTTTATGTAAAAATATCTTAAGATTATAAACCAAGTAAGTATGTATTACATTTGTAAATGAACTAGTTTTCAGCAAATTGTCACACACTGAATTTGTGTTAATTATTTTTTATAAATTACACTGTTTTAAATAAACCATCCTAAAATGTTTTATTTTAAGCAGGGCCTGGCAGAAAAAGTTTAACTGCTGGGATAATATATTATTGATAGTGTATACAAAAATAAATATTGAAAAGAGGCACTAGCATGGAACATTTTAGGTTCTAACCATGTATTTACACATTCTGCAAAGACTGAATGTTCATGTAAAGACATTGTATATCTGAAGGTTCATGCTCCTTCATTAATCACACATTCTTATTTTTGTACAAAGGGATGGCATGTTCAAATTATATGCATGTCTCTATTTATAACTTATACAAATTTAAATGTAGCTCATTTTAGATAGTTCCACAAATTTACTAAAAATAGACCCATATATTGCACACATTCCTTTACATTTGTGCTTATTTTATTAAAAAATTTCTTATAACTGTTGGCACTCTTACTTACATTTACATTTATAGCATTTATAGCATCTTATCCAGAGCGAGTTACATATATCTTTCTTTTTTGTAGAACTGAGCAATTGGAGGTTAAGGGCCTTGCTCATGGTGGTGCTTGGAATTGAACCCCGATCTTCCAATTAGCAGTCAAACACCTCAACCACTGAGCTACCTTATCCCCACAAAAGTATTGGGACTCACCCACACCCAATTACATTTAAGTGGCTTTTGAACATCCTATTTTAGATTTAGTCTCACTCCTATAATCAGATACACACTTCCTGTGAGTAAGCAGACATTTTTACAGGCGAAGAGCCTTCAAGCCTAAAATGTCAAATATATTATTTTGCTGTTTGTACTCAGTGCTTGTTTAATGCTTACCCACCAACCAACCCCAAATGTTTAAGCATATTTGTTTGTTTTATTTTTTATGTGTGGACAATTATGCAGCTACAGACATCACCTCAGTCACACAATTACATAAATTGCCTTTATTTGTCATTTCTAGATGTGGAGTTTGCTGTGATAACTATTCATTTAATGTATGTTTTCTTTGCAATCGGGGAGCTTGTGCTTCTCATATAGTTTAAATGCTCTCTGCTTTTTACTGTTGTTCCACAAAGTATTTGAAATTCATAAACAGCTAGGTGGTAAAAATATATAAAACTGTATTGTTTAAAATTATATTGGTTTCATGTTATATCACAGTATATATGACATATATGACAGTATGACCATATTATCTAGGGATGCACAAAATTTTCAAATGAAAATACAAATTCAAAAACATGCCGCCCTGCCCTTCCTTTGTTCCACCATCTTGGTGACAGAACAGAGAAAAGTCTTGCGGCAGACCTACCTCATGTCCTAGGGGATGGTGGAACAAGCCGAGCATTGCTTGTGGATCTGAGAGAGCGTGGTGCGATGCGAGGAGTGATAAGTGTTTGTAGGTAGGAGGGTGCAGCTCCATTTCTGGCTTTGTAGGCAAGCATCAGTGTTTTGAATCTGATGCGTGCAGCTACTGGGAGCCAACGGAGGGAGCACAGCAGTGGAGTGGTGTGTGAAAATTTTGGTAGGTTAAAAACAACACATGCAGCTGCATTCTGAATCATCTGCAGAGGGCGAATTGCACTCAGAGGTAGGCCTTCCAGGAGCGAGTTGCAGTAGTCTAGTTTAGAAATTACAAGAGACTGCACAAGCAACTGGGTGGCCTGAGCGGTTAAGAATGGTCGAACCCTACGGATGTTATGCAGGATAAACCTGCAGGAACGTGTTATGTTGGCAACATGTAAGGAAAAGGATAATTGATTGTCCATAGTTACCCCCAGATTGCGAGCACTGGTTGAAGGGAAAATTTGTGAGTTGTCCAGGGTGATTGCAAGATCCTGGCATGGAGATGAGTCAGCTGGGATAAAAAGTAGTTTAGTTTTGCAAGGGTTGAGTTTCAGCTGGTGAGCAGCCATCCATGATGAAATGACTTCCGGGCAGTTTGAAATCCTTGCAGAAACCGTGGTGTCTGATGGAGGAAAAGAAAAGACAAGTTGAGTGTCATCAGCGTAACAATGGTATGTGAACCCGTGTGAAGAAATAGCTTTGCCAAGTGAGTGAGTATAGAGGGAGAAAAGAAGAGGACCAAGTACTGAGCCTTGTGGGACACCAGTGGAAAGTCTGCATGGGGCAGATGTTGTACCTCTCCATGTTGCCTGATATGAACGCCCTTCCAAGTAGGAAGCAAACCACTGCCATGCTGTTCCACAAATGCCGAGACTGCTGAGAGTGGACAGCAGGATCTTGTGGTTGACAGTGTCGAATGCAGCTTAAAGGTCGAGGAGGATGAGGACAGATGACAGTTTGGATGATCTGGCGGCATGCAGCTTCTCAGTGGCAGCCAAGAGGGCAGTCTCTGTAGAATGAGCAGCTTCGAAGACAGACTGATTGGGGTCTTGGGGTCTGTGCGAGAAAGAGGGACAGTTGATTATAGACAGTGCGTTCAAGTAATTTAGAAAGAAAAGAGAGAAGTGATACCGGTCTGTAGTTGGTGATGTGTGAGGGGTCCATCGGAGGCTTCTTCAGGATAGGAGTAACCTGTGCGCTCTTAAAAGATGTTGGCACCTGACAATAGCTCCAGTAGCGCCAGTCTTTTCATCATAGAAGGAAGCAAAGTCCTCTGGAGACAGAAAGGGTGGAGTAGGGGAAGCTGGAGGTATAAGTAGTGATGAGAAGATTTTGTGAAGCTTGCAAGGGTCGTTAGCTGAAGCTTCAAGTTTTTCCTTGTAAAAGGTAGTCTTGGCAGAAGTCACATCCGAAAAGAACTTTGACAGAAGAGCATGGTAGGTGGCAAGATCAGTGTTGAGAGGTGATTTCTTCTATCTTCTCTCTGCTGATCTCAGTTCTCTGCGGTTGCTTCGTAACGCAGGATGCAAAGTCTTCCTAGGTTTGGTAGACAGAGGACAAAGAAAGTCTATGGTCAGAAAAATGTCAGTGGCTGAGTCTAAGGGTAGAGAGGAAAAAGAGTCATGGTCAGGAAGGGAGGAAAGAGTGGTAGAAGCTACCGACAAAGGAGAGATAGAGTGGAAATTGAACAATACCAAGTGATGATCATAGGTGTGAAGAGGGGTAGAAGACATGTCTGTGAGTGTGGAAGGACGTGTGAAAACCAAATTCAGGACATTTTCTCCCTTGTGTGTGGGAGGAGAGCTGTTGAAGGTCAAGGAGAAGGAGTCCATCAGAGGCAAAATGCAGGAGGAGTGGAGCTTGTCTGAAGGAAGGTTGAAGTCCCTGAGTACCATCAAGGGGATACCATCAGTAGGGAAGGCACTAAGAAGTGTGCCTATGTGATGTGACAACAGGAATGGGTGTGCTGTACATGGCATATTTAGATAAGTGCTATTATTTACAGTACTGTTAAGTAGAGAGTATTACAAGTAAAACGTGTTAAGAGTTTAGAGTATCGAACTAGTGACTGTAGCGGAAAACCATCAATATATATCCACAAGCCCTGCCCACAATTCACACCTAGATGGGGACTGAAACTAGGCTGATTAACCACCTAATGCACAAATTAGCAGGACAGCCCACAAATTATCCAACTAACACTCAGTCCAAGTAATATAATGAAGCAGTACACAAACCTACACAAATTAGCAAGACAGACCACACAGTATCCAACTAAGTTCCAACTAACAACTCAGTCCAACTAGTTTAATGAAGCAGTACACAAAGTTGTAATCCTACCTTACCAGCAGAGAAGAAGTTTAAGGTGAAAACTAAAAGCACACCAGCTTTCACATGTTTGACATGGCCTTTTGGATTTCCATCATTGCAGAATTGGGTTGATAATGTATGTTAGCTGACTTTTGCATTTACTTTCAACTTTAAAAATTTCAGAGCTGCCTCTGGCACCAAAATAAAGATGGCAGGGAGAATAAATAGCACTATTCTTCACAAAATGCGGTTTGGATAAATGCTGCACAACTCCAAAATATGGGGTAAACACCATCCTGTTTTGATTTAAAATAAGGGCAAAATATTTAATTCTCAAATAGGCCAGAGGCTGCACCACTTTCTGAACATTGTTTAAACGTCATATTACGGTATACTAACAATTCAGATAACAAATAAAAGAAGTATATATATTTTCAGTTACTGTATATCTAGTAGCCTTTATGGGTCTTTGTGATGTATCTTTTTCTGCCTCCCAAGTCCAGATTTGTTCAAAGTTTAGGATATGTGTTATGGGTTATAGGGTGTGTCTGGTTAGTAACAATAAAGAAACATAAAGGTAGCCTTGCTTCTCAGGGATGTGTGTCATTATGCAAATAAGCCCAACTCTGATCCTCAGGTTGTCCCCAATCCAGGATATTTCTTCAACATATACCATGCACCTCAAAATATTACAAGCATGAAAGACACTTAAATGTGTATAACAATGTGTGACAACTTTTTCTTTTTTTCCTTTCACCTGTTACATTCAGGGGTCGCCACGGCGAATCATTTGCCTCCACCTAGCCCTATCCTCTGCAAACTGTTTATTCACACCCACATCCATATACTTCCTTTTTGACTTCTTGTTTTTAAAAAAAAGAACAATTTCTGGTAAGAAATAAATTAGGACATCCCAACATTTATTTCCACTTAAAATGGCTAAAATCACACACAGGTGCATTACATCAGGTACACATTATTAGCATTGTTACCTTTAGTTTGGTGCAAAAAAACAGAGAACATGTTTGGTGTAACCAAATACAGCATTCCAGGAAAAGACAGTTGTGAAACATGGAGGTATAGGGTTCAGGTTTGGGTATGCTTTGCTGCAGCAGGACCTGACCAGCTCACCATCATAGAATCAACCATTCTACTGTGTATCAGAGGGTGCCCAAGGAACATTTGAGACCTTTTTTAAAAAAAGTTAAAGCTAAAGCGGAACTGGACCCTGCAAAATGACAATGAAACAATACATTCTATTGAATCCACCAAGGACTGGCAGAAAACTAAAATGGAGAGTTATGGTATAACTGAGTCAAAGCCCAGATCTTAAGCCCATTGAGATGCTGCAGGACATGAAACTGGATGTACATGCAATATACTTATTTCAGCCAAATGGGGTAACACTAGCTATTAAAGGGTAGGGTGTCCTAACTTTTTACTTAGTTACACATTTTTGTGGAAATCTTTTGTTTAATGAGTAAAACAATGTTATTTTTTGTTGTTTACCTGCAAGTCACTTTCTTTTCCAGACAAAAATTAAAACAAGATCCCTTTCCCAACTATCTTTCCTTAAAATAATATAATTAAATAAGGCATTTATGTGACAGTTTTAAGAAACCATCACACCTTTTTGATAAAATCAAATTCATTCAAGAGGAGACCTAAAAGATAGAACAAAGCAATTATCCAATTATCCAAGTCAATGGACAGCTTGTACATTTTATTTTCTCTATCATTTAAAAATATGATTCTATTTTCTAAATTACATTTTTACATTTATACTTATTACTATTTGTCTATGAATTAATATTACCTTATTTTCTTGTCTGCATTCACAAAAGGAAGACAGCAAGATTTGGATAACCCTCATCAGCAGCCACCTCCTCCCACAAATAAAAGCAGTACTCACCTACTCTTCACAGAAAACTATCCAGTATGGTGAAATACCTAAAACAGTTTGTGTACCTTGTATGTGTTGTTCATCAGCAATCTTTTTTTATTTCAAAAATTAATAATTTATGTTAGATTAAGAAGCAATTTATAACTTCTTTAAATGTAAAGATATACACAGAAAATCAGGGTGAGAAGTATCTGCATAGAATGTCAAACTCCAATCTGCAGCATAGTCAATATCTGGCAGCATAGCCAAAACAATGACATAGAAAGAGACGTAAAAAGAAACACATCAAAGCTAATGTCACAGTGTGCTTTGAGCTTGAGGGCTTTCAGAAAATCTTGCTGAAAAACAACAACTGAAAAACGACGTGGAGGAATTTGAATGCTAAAGCACAGCGGCTTACCTTCAGAAAACTTTAGGAAATTCAACACCTACAGAAGGCAGGAGCACCACATGACATATTATTAATCAAGGCTAGAAATTATGGAGGAAGTATGTCAAAAATTTTACTTGGGGTAAAATATAGTATACTTAATAAATATAATTTTTAAATAAAACATTTTACTATATTAAAAAGGGTTTTCTTCGCCTTTTGACTGTTCCCTCTTAGGGGTCGCCACAGCGAATCATCTGTCTCCACCTAACCCTATTCTTTACATCCTCTTTACTCACATCCACTAACTTTATGTCCTCATATATCACATCCATATACCTCCTCTTTGGCCTTTCTTCTTGCCTTCTGTCTGGTAGCTTCATTTCAAACTTCCTCCTACTAATATATTCACTCCCTCCTCTGTACATGTCCAAACCACCTCAATCTGGCTTTCTTGACTTTCTCCCCAAAACATTTAACATGAGCCATCCGCCTGATGAACTCATTCCTAATCCTGTCCAATCTCGTTACTTCCAAAAAAATCTCAACAATTTCAGCTCTGCTACTTCCAGCTCTGCCACCTGTCTCTTCCTCAGTGCCACTGTCTCCAAACCATACAGCATAGCTGGTCTCACCACTGTCTTGTACACCTTCCCCTTGATTCTAGCTGATATTTTCCTGTCAAACATCACTCCTGACACGTTTCTCCACCATTTCCAACCTGCCCGTACTCGCTTCTTTACCTTTTTTTTACACACCTTCCATTTCTTTGGATTGTTGACCCCAAGTACTCCTGTATCTGCTTTACCTCTTCATCCTGTAATCTCACTGTTCCTCTTCCCTCCCTTTTATTCAAACATATGTACTCTGTCTTGCTACGAATACTTTCATTCCTCTTCTCTCCAGAGCAAACCCTTCACCTAATTATATTATTTGTTTAATAGTAATAGTATCTTGTATAAGTTTGGACCAACTAAAATTAAAAAATTCAAGTTATATTTTAAACAGAGAAATTGAGTAAATGTAAAAAATCTGTGGAAGTACTTGATGTGAAGATAGATAGAATCGGAATTGTTTCTGACACGGGGTGATGGATTTTGAATCAACAGCAGCCACATTGCAGCACTGTTGCTGGAGTCCTTTTTTAAAGGTACCAAAATTAATGTATTGCATTTTGAAGCAAATATACTGTAAAATATCTACTCTTTTACTATTCCATCATTAATACAAACTAATTATCAACAGACCTTTCTTTATTTTTCTCAGCTAAAACATCTGTAGGGATTCCTGTTATTAATCCTTTGCCCCTTTTCTTTTCTTCGGGTACTGAACAGAACCGGCTTTATCCCATAGTTGATTTCATTCCCTTTGTATTTTTTTGTAGTCTACTGTCATAACAATGGCACTTTCTCTCCTATCTTTTCCTTAATCACTTTGGATAGTTTCAGCAGATTAATTAAATTAAAAGATCCCTCTGCTAATTTAAAAAGTACCTTTATTTCTTATTTTCTTCTTGTTGTCAGATGTATTCAATCAATACTTTCAGTTCCCTTTCTGTGGGTCACCTTTCTGTGGGTCACACTAGGGGTCACGTTTTGGGAGCCCGAATACCTTTGATCTAATTTGAAAAGGCCAATGAAATTGGACGAGCAGAATTTGCATAGCCGGTAACGCCCCGTACTTCCGGTTTAAAAAGCCGGCTGTGATACTGCTCATCGTTCTGTTTTTCGGAGCCGAATGTGCGTCTTCTCAGCGCGAGCGAGCAGCAAGCCGGAGAAGAAGCGATTAGGAACGATTACCTTAAAAAAAAAAAAAAAAAAAAAAAAAAAAAAAAAAAAAGCGTTGCTGGATCAGGAGCGCGATCAGCTGTCTTTCTCGCAGCAGCATCCAACCCTGGGTGCGTCGGCGGCGGCCGCAGCAGTGCCTGAGGGCGTTTTACGGCGAGAACGTGATTTATTATGGCTTCTCGGCCGTGTGTTTCTGGGTGCGGTCAGTCTATCGCGTTCGATGACCGGCATGATTGCTGTTTTTTTTTTGTTTGGGTTATTCCCACACAAGAAATGCTTTCATGCATGGGACGTGCCCCTCTTGTGAGGCACTGCCCACAGGCACGTTGCGTGCTAGGTTGGAGGTTTTTGCACAGCAAAAATCCCCAGCCACCCCAGCCACTCATCACTCGATTCCTCCTGCCTCTGGGCCTAAGGCCGTAGTGGTGGGTGCTGGGGAGGAGCAGGGAGGTGGGGCAGCACCGCCGGGCCAGTCCCTGCGTGCACCCCTTTCCTCCTCTAGCTCGGGCCTGCCAGTTGGGACACTGGAGGGCCGTCAGGGGTTCCCCAGTGGAACCTGACGAGATGTCGATCGCAGCATCTGAGAGTGGGCTCGAGTCCATTGAGGCTGACGACTCTGCTAAGCCGGCGCCGGCCAGGGCCGGCCAGGGCCGGGCGTCAGTCAGAGCGTGAGGCCGAGATGGCAGCCGTACTGGTCCGGGCAGCCAAGGCCATCGGGCTGCGGTGGTCTCCTCCACCCGGTCCCGAGAAGTCAATGCTGGATAATTGGTTCTTGGGTGCCGGTCGCGACGCTTATCCGCACCTGCCCCTGGTTCCTTTTTTCCCAGAGGTACACGAGGAGCTGACGAAATCGTGGAAATCGCCATTTTCGGCCAGATCCCGGTACACCGGCTCCTCGGCTCTCACCTCCCTCGAGGGGGGACCAGCGACGGGGTATGAGGACATCCCTCAGGTGGAGCGGGCTATCACGGTACACTTGTGCCTGCAGACAGTCGCCACCTGGAGGGGTCACCCTAGACTCCCAGCCAGGGCATGTAAGTTTTCTTCTGCTCTTGTGGCAAAGGCTTACACTGCCTCTGGGCAAGCTGCATCCGCCCTACACGCCATGGCCACCCTGCAGGTATACCAGGCTCAGGCGTTGCAACAGCTGCACGAGGGAGGGCCCAACCCAGAGCTCCTGCAGGAACTGTGCTCTGTGGCTGACTATGCACTTTGGGCTACGAAGGCCACTGCGCAGGCTCTGGGAATGGCCACACTTGTGGTCCAGGAACGCCACCTGTGGCTTAAACTGGCCGAGATGCGGGAGGCTGAGAAGGTTTGCTTTCTTGACGCCCCCATCTCACCGGGTGGCCTCTTCGGTGACACTGTGGAGGAATTCTCCCAGCAATTCTCCACAGTGAAGAAGCAGACGGAGGCGATTAGTCACATCCTGCCTCGGCAAAGGGCAAGGGCAAGCACCGCTTCCCCTAACCAGCAGGCCCAGTCTGCTCCATCCCGAAGACAGCCCCCTGCGAGAGCTGCAGCGGCACTGAGGCAGTCGGGACCGACAGCCAAGCCAGTCCACCAGGCTACTCGCAGGAAGGTGGCATCGCAGGCCCGTCGTCAGGACACTAAGAACCCTCGCAAGGCTTTGAGGTGTTCCTGAGATGGGCGACCCAGGGAGGAGGTTGCGGAACAGTTTGGATGCTCCCCTGGGAGGGGGGCGGGGTTGAGCTCCTATCTCACATCGGCCACCTGTCAGCCGGCAGGCGGCCAGCACTTGGTCAAAGAAAGAGCAATATTCTCCTCTACTGGGTCAAACCTCCAGCAGAAGGCACCCGGTCAGTCTTTGCCATGTGTTTGCCATGATTCAGGGCAAACACGTGTTGATCCGGTCGGAGCAGACCAATCCTGGATTTGAGGACGCTGAACCGGGCTCTTCACAGGTTCCCGTTCAGGATGCTAACCCTCAAACACATTTTAATATGTGTAAGGCACCAGAATTGGTTCGTGGCTGTAGACCTGTACTTCCATGTTTCGATCCTTCCAAGACACAGACCCTTTCTGCGGTTTGCCTTTGAAGGTCGTGCATACCAGTACAAGGTCCTCCCCTTCGGGCTGTCCCTGTCTCCGCGTGTCTTCACGAAGCTCGCGGAGGCTGCCTTAGCCCCCCTCCGAGAGGCGGGTATACGCATCCTCAATTATCTCGATAACTGGCTAATCCTAGCTCACTCACGAGACATTGTGGTTGCGCACAGGGACAGGGTGCTCCACCACCTTGCCCAGTTGGGGCTTCAGGTCAACTGGGAAAAGAGCAAACTCTCCCCCGTGCAGAGTATTGCTTTTCTCGGTATCCATTTGGATTCGGTCGTGATGAGGGCTCGGCTCTCCCCGGAGCGGGCCCAGGCGGTGCTCTCTCAAACGCAGCTCGTCGGTCCCCTTAAAGCAATTCCAGAGGTTCCTGGGACATTTAGCATCTTCAGCCGCGGTGGTTCCGCTCAGCCTGATGCACATGAGACCGCTTCAGCACTGGCTTCACGAACGGGTCCCGAGATGGGCATGGCGTCATGGCACACACCGGGTGCAGGTAACCATGATGTGTCGCTGGACTCTCAGTCAGTGGGAGGACATCTCATTCATACGGGCAGGTGTGCCCCTAGAGCAGGTGTCCAGGCATGTTGTCATTACGACAGATGCGTCGACCACGGGCTGGGGCGCCATATGCAATGGGCAGGCAGCCGTGGGGGTGTGGACGGGCCCCCGCTGGCAGTGGCATATCAACTGCCTCGAGCTATTGGCAGTGTGGTTAGCCCTGAGGAGGTTTCGGCCCATGATTCAGGGCAAACACGTGTTGATCTGGTCGGACAACACTGCGACGGTGGCCTACATCAACCATCAAGGTGGAGTACGCCCCCGTCGCATGTCCCAGCTTGCCCGCCATCTCTTGGTGTGGAGCCAGCACAGGCTCAAATCTGTGCGGGCCACTCACGTTCCAGGCGACCTCAATCGTGTGGCAGATATGCTCTCACGACAGAGACCCCTTGGGGGCGAGTGGAGGTTCCACCCGCAGACAGTCCAGCTGATTTGGAGGCGGTTTGGCCAGGCGCAGGTGGATCTGTTCAGAATCGTCTCACTGCCAGTTGTGGTTTTCCCTGTCCGAGGCCCCCCTCGGCACGGATGCGCTGGCACACAGCTGGCCCAAGGGACTGCGCAAGTACGCTTTTCCCCCAGTGAGCCTCTTGGCACAGGTCCTGTGCAAGGTCAGGGAGGACCAGGAGCAGCTGCTGCTCGTGGCACCTTACTGGCCCAGCAAGACTTAGTTCTCCGAACTAGTCCTGCTGGCAGTAGCGCCCCCCTGGCCAATTCCCCTGAGGAGAGACCTTCTTTCCCAGGGCAGAGGTCTCTGGATGCTCCATGTATGGTCCCTGAACACGACCAGGAGGACTTAAGAGATCTGTCGCCCTCTGTGGTGAACACCATCATTCAAGCTAGAGCCCCCTCAACGAGGCGGCTGTATGACCTGAAGTGGCGTATCTTTGTCGATTGGTGTGCCTCCTGTGGGGAGACCCCCGGAGATGTGGCATCAGATCGGTTCTCTCCTTCCTGCAAGCAGGGCTGGATAAGCGCCTTTCTGCCTCTACCCTCAATGTGTACGTCACTGCCATCTCAGCGGGCCTTGACGCAATAGGGGGCAGATCGGTGGGGAGGCATGATCTGGTGATCAGGTTCCTCAGAGGCTGCAGGAGGTTGCGCCCTCCGGCACCGCACCTCGTTCCTTCTTGGGATCTATCTGTGGTCCTCCAGGGACTACAGGGAGACCCTTTCGAGCCCTTGCAGTCAGTAGAACTTAGAGCCCTCTCTCTGAAGACGGCCTTGCTGACCGCACTCACCTCAATCAAGAGGGTAGGGGACCTGCACGCCTTCTTTGTCAACAGAACGGGCCTGGAATTTGGCCTGGCAGACTCTCACGTTGTCCTGAGACCTAGGCCGGGCTACGTGCCCAAGGTACCCACCACTCCCTTTCGGGATCAGGTGGTGACCTTGCAAGCTATTTCCCCTTAGCAGGGGAATCCCGACTCGCCTTTGTTGTGTCCGGTACGGGCCCAGAGGGCGTACTTGGACCGCACACAGAGCTTTAGATGCTCTGATCAGCTCTTCATCTGCTATAGAGGAAGGCGGAAAAGTGGAAGCGATCCTTGAGGCCTACAAGACCAGGGGCCTACCCTGCCCCCTGGGAGTGAATGCTCACTCCACCAGGGGGGTTGCCGCCACATCAGCCCTGGCGAATGGGGCTTCATTAGCGGACATATGTAGAGCTGCAGGTTGGGCTACTCCCAACACATTCGCTAGGTTTTACAACCTACGGATGGAACCCATGTCTTCCAGAGTCTTGTGCGGTGCCCTAGATTCTGGGGACGGGTAGGGTGTAGTGCTTGCCACCGGCGCCCCTCCCCTCTGGAGTAGGATTGCGCCACTTGGGTCCTGTATAGGTCGGTTCCTGATGCAGGACCACCTCTTATCCTTCTATCAAGCTGCCCCCCTAGCCAGTCCAGCAGAGGGACTAGCCGGGGGAGACCAGAACTAGGTGGTTCTTCCTGGAACCCTAGCTGGGTTAGTCCACATGTAGTGGCTCCTCTGTCGGCCCCATGTGTGTTTTTCCACTAAGGTAAGTGTTCCCCTCTCCCTGGAAGCTTCTAGGTCTTGAGTCCCCGGGTCTGGTTGTCTCCCCCTGGTGCGGAGCCCACCCCGGGGCCTTTCCTAAGTAGTACTGCCTTGTGTCAGTCCTTGGGTGACTCTTCACATATACCCCCCCCCCCAGCTGGCGGGATGTGATCTCCGTAGGGCTCCTGTCCCCTGGGGAGGGGCCTGGTCCCAGCACACGGTTTCCAGCGTGATATGCACATATAAGGTGAGTGTTATGAAAAGGCTAATGCTGTGGATTTTGCCTACGTTAGCCCTCCCCCTTGTGGGAGGGGGGTAGGCTCCCAGGCTGCTGGTAGGTCATGAGGTTGAGCAAGGCTGCGCTTCGACACGCTGGTTCCTGTCGGCACTTACCTTCGGTAGACCCCTGACGCAGCCCGGCAGCAGTGGCGTGTTGGATAGGGACCCCTAGTGTCGTCACTCGACACAACGTCGGAGTGAGCGACAGAACGTCTCGGTTACGTATGGTAACCCTCGTTCCCTGATGGAGGGAACGGAGACGTGTCCCTCATGCCACTGCGCTGGGCTGCTCCTGGGAAGTCGTCATTCGGCTCCTCAGGACAGAACGATGAGCAGTATCGCAGCCTGCTTTTTATACCGGAAGTACGGGGCGTTACTGGCTATGCAAATTCTGCTCGTCCAATTTCATTGGCCTTTTCAAATTAGATCAAAGGTATTCGGGCTCCCAAAACGTGACCCCTAGTGTCGTCACTCGACACAACGTCTCCGGAACGGAGAACCTCCATCAGGGAACAAGGGTTACCATACGTAACCGAGACGTTTTTGATGATTACTCCAACTTTTCTATCTTTCTGTTTTTCCAGCTTTCCTACTATACTTCACTCAATATTTCTATCCCACATCAATGCTATCTTCCTCTATTTTCAAGGATGGCTTACACTTGGGTTCTCACACTACTTGCCTCTTTACAAAAGTCACTGCTTAAATTCCTTAACAAAAAGTACACCAAAAGCTTTTACTGGTGGACTTGTGCAGATTGTCAGAATAAAGCTTATAAAAGAAACTTGGAAACAACTACTTAAAAATTAGCATTTTTTATTTATGAGTCACACATCATTTATTATTTTCTGTCAGTTAGTGATACTTAGTATTACTGCTGAATGAAAATGACGAACAAAAATCCTTGCTTTTTCAAGTTATAAGCTTTTTTAGCAGGTGAATATTATTTGTGTTGGTTTGAGCGCTCTGTCTATTTTGTGTGATTATTACAAAGTTATTTTTTACAGTTTTTATTGTTGAATTTTATTTATTTACTCATCTTCTATACCGCCTTATTCCCTAATTCAGGGTCATGGGGATTTGCTGGAGCCTATTCCAGCCGTCTCTGAAAGGGTGAAATGCAAGAGGGGAATACCCTGTACAAGTCGTTAGTCCATCACAGGGCCACACACACACACACTCACTCCTATGGGAAACTTGGAATCACCAATTAACCTAACATACATTTTTTTTGGTTTTTGGAAACCGGAGTACACAAATTACCCGGAGTAAACCCACGTAAACACGGGGAGAACATGCAAACTTCACACAAAGAGGGCCCTTCTGGGGAATCAAACCTGGGACCTTCTTGCTGTAAGGCATTATTTATATTTAGGGAAATGTAAACAGCTGTACACAATATAAATTCTGGCAGGTGGGTGAGAACAGGAATAATTGCTGAATTAGTATTTGGACCTAGATATATACTTTACGCAGCTTGGTACTGTTTTCCAGTACTATTTATACACAACATTACCAAACACCAAAATTTTAGAGGGGTTTACATTGACACCTGTTCCCCTCTCTGCATTGTAGATAGGCAGGTAAGAAATCCAAACCCCTATAAAGGTATTATCATTTCAGTTATACTGAAATTGCAGATTGTTTTTTGTTTAAACTTTAATGCATTTTCTAATCCAATAAAGACAATCAATCTTTGTTATTTTCTCAAATATTAATTTTGGGTCTTGGCATAAAGTTGTTGTACTATTTCATCTTCCTATTTTAAACTTAATGCTGTAATTGGTGTAAGATCCAGCAGATGGCAGAATAACTATGGTCACATACTTGGCAAGATAAAGATGGACAGATGCCATTATGAAAAAACATTATACATCTATTAAATAAATGAAATGTTTTAAGCATTTCTCTTTTATTTATCTGTACAATGCTTTAAGAATTTTAAAATAAAAATCTATTTTAAGCTCGATTTAACAGTGTGAGAAATGGAGATAGATATTTCTGAAGAAATTGTATCTAGCAATTCTGTCAGTCTCTGTGACATAAAATAATGTTCATATTGCATTGTTTGTTATTATTTATATAATAAACTTGAAAAGTAAAATAAATCTCTGGAAACTAAACTGAACATCAAAACCACCTGTTACCCCTTAATAAACAGTCAACGCCTGCAATAGTCACCCTTGTTTTTATATTAACCCTGATTTTTTAAAGAAAAAATGAAAAGCATGAAGCAGACATAGAAGATTTATATCTAATAAGACTCAGTTATGTACTGTATCTGACAAGACTACTCTAAATTCTAATGCTCTGTTTTTGCTTCTCTCTTTTAAAAAGAAAAATATATTGCTATATGCAAGCAGACAATTTCGGTTTAGTTGTCATTAGTTAAAAATTTAGGTAACTTGCATAAACACTTATACAAAATAATATTTACAAAATAATTGTGAGAAGCATCGGGTTTTAAGGGCCTAACAAGACATTATTCTATTTTGTACTGCCATTTGACGGTAATTACAGACAATAGGTCCACTTGCCAAACTACCTTAACCCATTATCCTTAGAGCACTGTTCTACACAAATGCACACAAACATTGTTTAAGAAATGTACATGTGGACACACAGACAAAGATTTAGAGAAAGACAAAAAGAGGCGTGCTTACACCCACATGCAACTAGTAAAACAATTTGCCAAATCTTGCCAAATCAAAGTCAGCTATAAGCTCTAACTTCTCTGTTAGTCTGTTCATATTTCCACAGCAAAGATCAAACTGCAATGTTAATGCAGTTAATAAAGCCAAATGGGCTCTTTATGGATGCCGTCTAATATTTTCATTAGGATTTGGTGAGATTTTATAATGGATATTGGACCTTTTCTTTTTGTTTTTCTGCTTCTGTTCTTAATCAGGGATATTGATTTTGCGCATGAGACATTTCAATTTAATCAAACAGGCATGCGTGGCTGTTTCCTGTCACAGCACAGTAACCCACCAGTGAATGAAAAACAGAAATAGGGATGGAAAAATGGCAATGAATAAAAACAGAATAAGAAAATGGATTGAGAGGTAGAGTGAGTTGAGGGGACAGCGACAGACAGACACAAGTGAGACAGGGATAAAATAGCAGACTGAGATAAAGTAAGCTATTCATGTAAAATCATATATACCAGTAATACATCTGTGCCTGTATTGGTGGGGTAGTATACTCTGGAGGACCCTAATTTAAAACAATTCTATAGACTGTGTTTTTATATTAATAAGACAAAATAAATGTCCTGCAATTCAAACTCATTTACTTCATTATACCAGAGTGCAGACAATTTGTACCAGCTGTATAAATGCTGAATTCTTTCCACCCATGTGCCTGACTTTTTCTCGTGTAACATTAGTTAGATTATTGTTTCTGTTGTTGTGTTCTTAG
Source organism: Bagarius yarrelli (assembly GCA_005784505.1). Lineage (NCBI taxonomy): Eukaryota > Metazoa > Chordata > Actinopteri > Siluriformes > Sisoridae > Bagarius > Bagarius yarrelli. The sequence goes on along the minus strand of VCAZ01000003.1, from coordinate 7,308,695 downwards.
GTCTTCTTTGGAAATTGTGTAATAGTGCAAGAAGTAATTGGGAGTAAGTACTGAATCATGTAATGTATCAATTACATTTACATCATGTAGCAGACACACTTATCCACAGAAACATACAAAAGTGCTTTGGATCTCACCAATGAAAAGCTCAATACCGGTATGCTAGATTACAAAAAAAGTGTAGCAATCCAACTTGGACAAGAGAGTATGGTAAAAGGTGAAATCTGTGTCAAGATGTGATTCTTTTGATCCTCTGGTGATCTGCTGATCTAAGGTCTAGCCATCTGTTTTGCAATACATCCGAGGTTCAGCAGACAGAATAGCAAAGTGCATATCCTGAAAGAATAGGAGGCACCTATGTGGGGTTGCATCTCAGTAGGCAGGAATCTATCGTCCAGCTTACTGCCGGGACGAGGCTCCTGTAACTCAAGCTCGAGGTCAAGAAGCTTTATAATTATATCAAACATATATAGCAGATGAGTGAGTGAGTGACTGAGGGTGTGTGTGTCGCTTGAGGTAGTTCAGTTCAGTTCTGTGTGTGTGTGTGTTTGTTTTGGTTAAGATAGTTCAGTTCAGTTCTGTGTTGAGGAGCCTGATGGCTGAAGGGAAGAAACTGTTTTGGTTAAGAGGGCCCCGAATGCTACGGTACCTTTTTTCAGATGGCAGGCGTGTGAAAATGAGTGTGAGGTGTGTGTGGGGTTATCCACAATGCTCTTGGCTTTGGCGGATGCAGTGTGTGGTGTAAATGTCCGTTATAGAGGAAAGAGAGACTTAGATGCTCTTCTTAACTGTTCTCACTATCCTCTGCAGGGTCTTGCGGTCCAAAACCAAGCAGTGATGCAACTGCTCAGAATGCTGTCAATGGTCCCTTTGTAGAACATGATCAGGATGGGAGTTGAAGATGGGCTTTCTTCAGCCTTTGCAGGAAGTAGACCTGATAGACCTGGTGTTGAGTGGCCAGGTGAGGTTCTCCGCCAGGTAAACACCAAGGTATTTGGTGCTCTTGACAATCTACAGAGGATCTGTTGATGTGCAGTGGAGAATGGTCGCTCTTTGCTCTTCTGAAGTCAACAACGATCTTTTTAGTCTTGTTGTTCAGAGACAGGTTGTTGGCCCTACACTAGGCTGTTAGCTGTTGCACCTCCTCTCTTTATGCTGACACGTCGTTCTTGCTGATAAGACCCACTTTTAATGTCATCGGTGAACTTAACAATGTGATTTAAGCTGTGTATTGCTACACACTAAGCAGTGTGAACAGCAGTGGACTAAGCACATAGCCCTGCGGGGCCACAGTGCTCAGTGGGCTGGTGCTTGAGATGCTGCTTTCAATCCGGTCTGACTGAGGTCTTCCAGTCAGAAAGTTCAGGATCCAGTTACAGAGAGAGGTTTTTAGGCCCAGCAGGCTCAGCTTCTCGATCAGGTGCTGAGGGATGATTGTGTTGATCCACTATTTGGGTTCCAGGGCAAAGAAGCATTTAAGGATTATTAGGAAAATTACAGTAAAAATAAAGACTGAAAAATTTCAGAATTCTTTAGGTAGAGTCTTAAATTTGTTATGGACAGCTAATAGAAATCAGTGTAGGGAGTGTAACATTTAAGTTAGAAGGCTGAATTCTGAGCCAGACACAGAGGTCAGAAGGCAAGCAAATAAAATGAACTATCACTTGAATAGTAGTACCCTCTCTATATAGTAATGAGAGGTAATGAGAATGTCCTGACATTGTAAAGGAGAACTGTCTGTTTTCAATGAAGTCTGAAGACCAACCTCCTGACATATAACAACACTTTCATAATAAAAAGGCTTGTCATGTGTTTTGTCTTCATACTGTTAAATGCTTTAAATGTCCACTGACATTTCAGCTGCCCAATCGCACGCTCTACAACTGACCTAGTGCAAGAATAGGCATCAATGTATTTGCACTTTTGATCAGTTTGTGGGTTGGTGAGGGGAGTTAATAGCCATGTCTATAGTGGATAACCGCGGTCTCCTGACAGGCAGTTGATTAAAGATGGCACAAAAAAATAAGCACTTAAATAAAACCTATCAATGCATCATTTACCAAGAAGCCATCCATTGCAAGCCCTGCCAGCTTGGAGCCTATGCTGTTTTTAAAGATGTATGAATTATGGGTTGACACAGGCCACCTTACATATATTATTTATTAAATGGAAATGTTTCCCATTCATGTATGTAAATTCTTCTTCAGATGCATCGTACGGTAACCTTATATAAGCAGCGTTGATACAAGAGGAGCCTGGTGTGTCCACAACAGCATTAAAGTAAATGCTGTTATGTACTGTGTACTGTAAATAAAGGGTTGGTGCTAGAGGTATGCTAGAAATATTGGATAATAAAAGCATTTGTATAAAGATAAGAGATCATAAAATGTCATACACGACAATTTTAGTCAAAAAAAAGAAACAAAAAATGTATACAATTAAAGAAATGTTTTCAACAAGGCAAGTTCTTGGCAGAGGCAGATTGCTTCGCAAATACTTAAACTGCAATTTCCAACAGTGTGTGTGCAGCACATTGATTAATGACATGGACAGATGGACAGAAATTGCTTTCATTGAAACCAGCTTTTCTTTGGGATAAGTGAGAAAAATAACATTGAGGCAAAAATTACATGAGCAAAATAAGGAAAGAAAAGGAAAAGAAAGGAAGGGGAAGGGAAGAAAAGGAAAGGAAAAAATGTGCTAGGAGATTGAGTAGTACTGCCATAGGCAGTGTTAGAGGGAGGCACAAAATGGTGTGTTCTCCTTACTAACTGCTAGCTCATAATAACCCAGTGATTATGCTTGTCATTAACTTCACCATTTCACCTCCATCTCTTAGAGAGTTAAAACTTTAAAACACAGAAGGCAGAGTTTCAGCAAAGCAAAGTGGTAAATCAAATAAAATTAACATTTTAAAACATGAATTACGGCAAGTGGAACAGAAATTGGTAAGAAAAAAGATGAAAAAGGTTATAGAGGCCCTAGAAATAGGGAACTGAAGAGTTTAAAGAGGCAGTGTACCTCTGTCTTTTCTCTAAAAAGACAATGATAAAGAGTAAATTGATGCCATAAAATAGTAATTCTCAAGGAGGAAGTATGACAAGTTTCCCAAGACATTAATAACACAGCTGAAAAAAACATTCTGTGAATATAACATGGGTTATCTTTGTATGGCATTATTCCCCTAGTTTTATTACTAGCTATAAAAATAGCAGCAAATCAACAAGCACATGGATGTCACTAATTTGCTTACAAACTAAAGACATAAAATGTTTAACATTTATGCTAATCTGCTGCTAAGTTTGTTAATTTCTTTGATCTTAAAGGATATTTTACAATTTTTTTTGGTAATCATGCAATAACTGTCATTCACTTTAACTGTCATTAACTGTCAGCAAATATAGGATGATTAGATGCGAAGACGGCCAGGACAATCAGCCATTTTCATGGCAGCTATAGTGGACACAGAGAGGCACCCATGGTCAAGCCTGTGTGCTATGTAAGACCGACAGCGCTTATTTTCTGGACGCCCCAGACACCTCATCAGGCCTCTTTGGTAATGCAGTACAATCTGTTGTCAAGAGATTCCAGAAGGCAAAGGAACAATCAGGGGCATTCCAGAAATACCTACCTCATTGATTCAAGGTCAAAGGTGATGCCGGGCAGAGACATCTCCAGATATCTAGCTCTAACAAGAAAGCCTTAGGAAGAGGCCCTGACACCATAAAACTGCGGCACCTCTGGGGCCCAAGTACCCGGCTTTTCCACTAGCACAGCTGGCTTGCCCTCTTTCGGAAATCCTTCTCAGGGTGCTGGGCTGCTGGCCCAAAATATATACCGTAAACCATCCTCAAGAGGCTGTTTACCCTAATAGACTTTGTGGCAGCATGGAAGCTTCTGCTGAATGTCTCTATTTAGGGGTAGTCTTGAACTTGTTCACACCAGGCTTACGCATTTCAACTCAATATTTGAGACCGTTATGGAGTTCAAAGGGGCAGTCATTTACTGTCAAGTGGTTTTAAAGGCTATTGGGGCTAATGAAGGCAGTGTCCAACATGATATATTTTACCCTGCTGCATATGAGACCGCTACAGTGGAGGCACAAAAGCAAAGAGATTTCCCCAAGGGGCAATCCAAAAAGTTTATTTATAGATATACACGCAGGGTTGAGTTAAATTTTGTCCAGATTCAGATTAATCCCTTCTTCTTCTAATCTCTGACATAAGATTCTTTATTAGTGTCGGTTACAACATATTTTGGAAACCCTGAATTCTCCTGCTTGAACTGTAAAAATGCTTTATTGTACACACAAAAGTGTTTCTGATCGTTGGGAAAAATGCAACACCTTGTCAACCTTTACCACAACATAACCCTTGTCAACTGCTTTAACAGGTCAATGCTGACCCAGAAACCATAAATGGCCCTTTCCTTATCAGTACATTTACTCAAAGGTGTCTGGTTCTGCTGTTCAACACATGTTTTACAGGGTGTTTTACTCACCATCTGTCCTATAAGGCATAACAGGGTTTACTTACATTCGTTTTGGTGCTGAAGCATTAATAAATCCATAATAAACTTAAATTTAAAAAAATAATAAAACCTTGAGGACCATTTTTCTGACTGTCAGTAAGTGTATAGCAAAGTGCAGTTGGTTTACCTAAGTTTCTCCCCTCCCACAATGTTGTGGTACAATTTTAGAGCACTAGTAGGGCTTTCAAATAGAGCATCTTTAATTTTTTATTTTAGTCTTTCAGGATATTTGTATGTAGAAATGAATACCATCAAATCTGCATCAGACTGTTTATTATGGAGCCAATCACACTCTCAAATTGTCTCGACCTTCAGACCATACATACGCTTCAAAATTTAACTCTTATAATCTACTTGTCTTAAGGTACGTTTGATAATACATTTAAATTATTTGAGTTATAACAAGCACATTTTAAAAAAAAAAAAGCCAAGAAATGTAATTGCTTTTTTTCATGTTGTCTGCATCATAAAAGCTGCCCACATAATATTTCCCAAACAACACCTCACCGTGATTTAGAGCGTGTTAAATATCAATGGATCATGATTTTAAATATATTTAAACTATTCAATTGATATGTTTGAGTATGTTTTGAGCTGATTAATGTAAGCATTGTGTGTCAGAGATTTTGTGTCTTTTGACATGTAGTCTGTTTTATACACTGTCACAGCCAGTGTTGTGTAATTAAATTAATCAAGTTCATACACGCATCTCTCAGCAGGACAACATAATTTCTGCTGTACACAGCTAGTTCTTTTTTAAAATGTGACAGGCCGACATTTATCCCAGAGATTCCTTATGTCTGTGCTACCCTCTGGCTCTCCCTATTAGTTATGCTGAGAATTGTTTTATCAGGTTATCGACCCATGTGGGTGTTATTTTCAACCCGGGTAAAATGGTGTGGCGAAACCCTTTTTCGGCATTAGTCAAAATAAACGCAGCAGGTATCTTGGCCAGTTGCACGTGTAAAAATAAATAGCTGTCAGAAAACCTCTGCTTAAATACCTCATCATTTATTTTGGTCAGACGGCAGACTTGCACTGGAATTTTTGTATGCAATGTGTATTTTATTGGACTATTCCAAAAGAATTAAATTCAAAGTCAAATCCAGATGCATTGTGCACAATTCATGTATATCTACAGTAACAAGGACGCCTGAAGTTTTTAACAAGATAATCTACGCAATCCGGACCCTCAGCCACAAATTAGAGGCAAATGTGATAGCACACACTGATATGGTTACGCATGCATCTCGAAACAATACCCAGACCTACAGTACTGCAGGCAGTCGCCACAATGATTTGGTATTTTTGGCCAACTAAAACACTCAGGCACATTACAATCATCACAGATATATTATGGTATCTTTTGCTGTGCCGAGAAATGCACAAACATTTTTAATATAAAATATGGTCACCATGCAATTACTAAAATGCCGATTTAGGATGTGGTACGTTTGTGTTTGTATACTTCTCCAACAACACAGTTTTTGATCCCCCGCCTGACCTGCTGAATCCAACATGTTCCCTACCAGCTTAGATGTCACTTTTAGTGGCCTGGTGAGGAAATTATGGTAACAGTTCAGACTGCCCTCTAACAATATGCAAAGTTTTATTAATTTTATAGTGCCATACACTTAAGAGCAGAAGAAGAAGAAGAAGAAGAAGAAGAAGAAGAAGAAACCTTAATTTCAATAGGGGTCTTCTTGCTTTTAGTGCTCGACAAAACTGTATAGATCAGTAGTCTATACATAGTTATCTAGTAAGTTCCAGTAGTATATATATAAATTATGCTAAATACCAGGATAATTTACTTACATATTACATTTTACCTTCCCGCAGCTACCTTGAAATTCATCTAGATAAATGGTTGCCGAACACAAAATGTAATGAGTTTGTTCCTTCAGAGTTTGTCTCGAAATTCTGACCCTATGTAAATCTGTTGTTTGGCTTAACGAGGCAAAACATATGGGCTTATTTTTTATCTACATCTTTATGGGCATTTATTTATGCATTTGGGCATTAATATACTTAAACCTCAGGGCTCTATAAAACTAAAGCGAAATTTCAGAATTGCAGTATTCCTGTTGTTTTACTTAATTGACCTCTATCACTGAATCAAGTGACCTGGTGGATTTTATTTGATGTGTATTGTCATATAACATGAGTCTATCTTTGTTGCACTAGGAACTGCTTGCTTTCCATACCCAATGTAGCTAAAAAAAGATATTTGAATGAATAGAGTAGGAGTCTTATTAAATAAGCTTGAGGTGAAAATATTGTTTTCTGCTCAAGATATATTTTAAATATGTTGTATCAAAAATGCAATGTTCAATATAATATATTGTTTAAATCAAAAATATATTTCATGTAAACTACAACCTGAAAGTTGAGATGTTTTAAAATTTAAATAAAATAAAAACTCAAAAACTTGAGTTGACATTTTACAATATTATGCACATAATAAGCTAATTTCAAATTAGACGCCTGCTACAGGTCTCAAAATAGTTGGGTTAGGGCTTGTTTACTATGGTGTCTCCTCTTTGTTCAAAACAGTTTGAAGATGTCTGGGATTATATGTTTCTGGTGTCGTTTTGGTGTCGGAATTCGGTCATAGGCCTATGTCAATTAACATAATTAGTTGCTGAATGTTCTTCCAGATTAATCTTTTTAGAATGTATCGCTTTTTCAGTCCTATGTTGTATTTGTGCCAACTTTTTTAAGATTTGAAGCAGGCATCAAATTTTAAATGAGCTTATTTAGTAAAAACATTTTTTTTATACATTTTAGTTTAAACATTTGTTATGTTGTCTATTTTCTATAGTGAATAAAATATTAGTTCATTTGATTTGAAAGTCTTTTAAAATTCAAATGTCCCAACTTTTATGAAATTCTGGTTGTACAATATATATTTTAAATATATTTTAATGTAAAAAAAACTTTCTTAACTTTAAAGACTCAATCTTAGTGGTTTACTTTCTACTTGAAGGGGGGTTGGTATCAATTATATAATATGGACAATGCAAACTGTATACAGGAGCTTCCACAAGGCTTTGAGGTAACGGGTTCTTTTACCACTGCTATGACTCAACTTTTCTGCAAATTTAATAAGGCACAACTGATTCTGCATGGCTCTCAGAATGTTTGGCGAAGAAAGGGTGGACATTACCTCTCTTGATAGAAGAGATTGTCATCTAAAACACTATTTTAAGCGTTTCTAAATGTCACAGGCAAATCCTATAACGGAAACCTCTGTTACTAGTCACTCAGCTTGTTACTAGTGGGTTTCTCCCCAATGATTTATCACCGAGAGGGGAGTGGAAGTTAGCAATGGCCATCACGTATACTTTAAGGGTGTAGAGAAACTGCAGGAACTTTATAAGTAACCCAACCAGGCAGATAACTGGGTCTTGCTGCTTATGTCTGTACCAAGAGACAAATAAGTTAACTTTTACTGCAAATATAAGTTTAATTTCAGGGTGACCTCGTCTGGGAGACCAGGTGCTAATAGTTGTGCCACTTCAGGAACCATACCCACAGCCTTTATAACTCTGGGTAAATGTGCCCTCATTTGTGAGAGGAGAGCCCTCCTGATAGTTGGTATGGGTGACTGTCTAGAAGGGCACTCTGATGGTTAATCTAGCTGAGTATTGTTTATATCAGGACCGCCACACTGAAAACTATACTTAGGCCAGCCAAAGTGGGGCTTTCAGCAATAGTTTGACCCTGTCCTGGAAAACTCACTCTAGAACATCCAGGAGCAGCATGGTCAAGAATAACACAGAGGCATGACCATGGCCTTGCTTGTACTATGGTGTCCAGAGGGAACGAATGAGCCAAGGAGAATCAGAGCAGACAGTGTGTGACACAAAAAGATCCACCTCTACTCTGCACAGGAGCTCCATCACATCTCGGTGGAGTCTCCCCTCCCTGGGCCTCAGCCCCTGCCTCTGCTCCCTCATTCATGGACCCATGAATATAGATCACTCTCAGCAAGCAAGGTGATTCCACTGTAGGTTCTGGCAATGATCTACTTGTACAGTAAACCCAAACTTAGACCCCCTGGTGATTGACGTAAGCAACCACTCAAATTTTGTCTGTAAATAATAGCACATGCCAGCTGGTTAGGACTAGAAGAAAGTGTCTAAAACACTGTAAGCATCTCTAGGCAGTTTATGTGACATAAGAGATGAGCTCCTTCCCACAGTAGTGGCAGAAGTATTGGCTGTAAAATCCAAACTATAGTACACTTGGTAAGAAGGGGCCTTTTGCCCAACAATATGATTTGGATCTGGAAGTGGCGGGTCAGGTATCTAAACAGCAGAATAATAATATATGACTAAATAAATATTACCTCTGATATTTTAACCACTCCCCCATTCACTAACACTTATATCTCCAGGCAGTTTATGTGCCATAAGAGATCCTTCCCACAGTTATTGCAGAAATATTGGCTGTATGACCAAACTACAGTACACTTGGTAAAGACAAACCTTTTGCCCAATGTGATGGATTAAATCTGAAAGTGGCAGGGCAGGTATCTTTGAATGCCACTGAATGCCTTCTTGAACCTCTCAGCGATAAATTGAACTGTGTCATCAAAAAGGTGACCAAGGCATCCAGAAGTTAAGCCCTGTCCCTATTTTCTATTCTGGACAGGCTCAACCATAAGTGTCTTTTTATAGCCACCATGGCTGCCATGTAGCCGTTGTCTGCTTTAGCCATTTCCTTGATGGCTTAGAGAGATGACTCTGTGGTCTGAGAGCTGCTGCCATATAGGCTTTCCTATATTCCTAGAGGTGTTTTTTTTTAACATACTGGTGGGTAATTTAGGGGCCCAGATAGCTGGCTAGCTTCCTTATAACCCGGTGCATAACCACCAAACTGTACTCTTTAAGATCCACTATATTAGAGTCAGGCACTCTGATGGTTAATCTAGCTGAGTATTGTTTATATCAGGACCGCCACACTGAAAAACTAGAAAGCCCCTGGGTGGAAGCTGCACCCTGGCTCTAAGAAAATCTAATTTGAACATCCCTGTTTAAGTATGCCAGACCTCTCACATTGAAAGACAAATTGTGCTCCGTAATATAATGTGTACACAGTGTAAACCCTTTAAATCAGATATCTTATTTACATAATACATACATATCACATAATTTTTTCATGTTATTTTTTTCAGTTTTTAAGGTTTCTACATTGACATTTGAGATCACATAAATGGAGATTTAAAAACACTTAGTTCACTGTTTACATAAGGAGTCACCAATTTATATTTGTTACTGCTTTTTAAATTTTTCTCCACTGCCACAAAGAGTCTTTCCAGCAGGATTTAATGGAAAAACTCTCGCAGAGCCACTACAGGTGAACCTAAATAAAACTACACAGCAGGAGAACTGTAAAGCTGTGGGTCTATAGAAAGAATGATGGGTGTGAAACAGTACCGTCTCAGCATGATCACTGCTCACAGGGAACTGTTCTTGTCTTTTAAGAACACTCACTGCAAAGATGGTCTTCCCACCAGAGGCAAGAAAAAAGAATGTCTCGGGAACTGTTCTTGTCTTTTAAGAACACTCACTGCAAAGATGGTCTTCCCACCAGAGGCAAGAAAAAAGAATGTCGTTATGTGAGTAGGAAGGCAATGACAGCAAATGTGCAGAATTGATCAGTCAATGGTAAAATGGGGCTGTGTTCATTTCATTCTGTCTAGACTTCTTCATCAAACATAAGAAACTACATACAACAAAAAGGAAATAAAAATTTCCAATGAATCTGTCATATTTTATTAGAATGTGAAGGCCACTCACTTGCCTCATCCAAATATGCTATTTTCTTTATTTGTTTTGGACAAATCACTCAAACCACTCATTTTCCCCACTGGTGTTATTTATTTAAGCCTGCTTGTATTTGTGGATTAACTGATGGGGGATATTTTACTGCAACATTGTAAACCAGGGGAATTTGTTTAGTAGTAAACAGATAGTATACCCTTGTCATGGAGCTCCTGAGTCCGTTTTAGCATTGCAGTTCCTGCTAAAAGAAAAATCCAGTGCTCCGGGGCCGAAAAAAACCAATGTACTCCAATGTACCTAGGGTTTTGAGGGTTTGAAAGCCAAATGAAAAGCATTTAGTTATTGTCACACACATGCACTTCCAGCCCCTTTAGAAATAACAGCAATGATAAATAAAGTGTCAGCAGGGTGCAACATGGGGGGACTAATGTTGTTTTGGTGGGCTTGAAGAAAAAGGGATGCAAGCTGCTGCAAAATGTAAGCTTTGGGCCCTGATGAGGGGAAGAAAACTTAATTTAAAACCAAGTCTTAACTTATATAACATACCTCAAATTGACTGTGTAATAATAAGCTCCTCAATATGGATTAATAATGAAAGAACTGTTTTTTTTTTAATGAGCAATTGATTGATAGTCATATATTTCACCTAAAGTATGAAAAAAGTAAAACAAAAAGAATCCGAAAGATAATTTTAAATTTTGGCAAATTGTTTTTGCAACTAAAAACACGTAAGAGGCTTATAATGAAAACAAGAGACCAAAGTTCAACGCCACTGGGGACCCTCACTTTTTCCTGCTAAAGAAAATCCAGCAGAGGCACCAAATGAGAATAGACTTCCATATTTATTCATGATTTATAATATTTTTTTCATAAAATCGATATACATAGACATTTTTTCCAGAGAGCTACAACGGTTGGGTGATCTACTATAAACAGTATAAGCTGCTGTGTTCAGTAGCGTTTTAGTGTGGGCGCCCTAAGACATTAGTTATGCTTTCATTAGTTAGGTCCTCTAAACGACATGACCCAAGGAGCCGGGGATCGTGACTGTATTCTGTTACTGGGATGTTTATAACCGTGGATGAGCAAAAGGCAGTGACTTGCCTTGAGTTAAGCAGTGCTTTTAATCTTGATAGGCTATCTTGTGTGTGCCTACTTCAGATTGATAGGACACTGCACTGAGGGTAACTATTACCATTGGTAACTTTTATTTATTTTTTTGTTGCATTTGCGTTTGTCCCCTGTAACCCCAGCACCAGGACCTATTTATATCTGATATTGTTATGTGCTTGTTGTATCCAATGAAAACATCTTTTTTGCAGAGTGATCTTATTTCACTGACTTGAAAGCTTAACCTTGTGGACTAATGTCCATTACTTAACTCCCTCTGTGATATTAACACCAAGGTCAAGTGTGTGCAAAATGTTGCATTATGTGATGTGTGCACTGGCCATCCTTAATGGTGCTTCTAAGGATTTCAATCCCTAACATCGTTTTGTTTTTTACTAAGTTTTCTATTCTGATTAAAATGATTGTTCTAAATTGGCATAAACTAAAAATAGTATTGTGTGATTAAAAGCAAAGTTAGTGCAACTTTTTCCACATTTTTGGTTACCTCCATCCTGCCACACTTCCAATTGAAACATCTTCAATAAAATACTATATTTGTGTAATTTTGAATGCTCAGATGCAGGGCTGATGCAGGCCCGCCAGCAGAATCGAATTACATGAGAGCACAGGTTTCTACTATGTATAACTGCTGTGCTGAAACCTGTACACTCAGAAATCCAATCCCTGCCCTTAACATTAAAAATCTTATCTGCGATGATGCTTAATCCATCACAGGCATTACTCTAAGGAGTTAATGCTATAAAAGCTTAAAGAATTGCATTATGATCAAAGAATCCAATCCCGATTTACATCAGCTGTTTGATAGTGGATTGAACTACACCTACACCATCTAATAAATTAAGATGATGTAAAATATAATCCAGGAAGTCAGAAATCTTAGGTGTAAAACTAGGTTTCCATGCTGCTAGATTTTCTGAAGTAGTTGTCAGGCACTGACCTGGTAAGCAGTTTAATGCAGTGAGGGAGGACGAAACTTACCAACCACCAAAACGCCAGGACTGAATGTAAGGGAAACCACTCTGAAAAATGTTTCTTTATGGGCATGCTAACTGGCCTCCCTGGTCTTGTATCAAATATTGAGTAGTAAACAGACCTATTGTTATATAGGCCAAAAACAGTGGTGTAATATCAAACCAAATCCTTCAAATTTTACAATTGACATACTATAAAAGTGTCAATATCTGCAGAGCTTCTTATGCAATACAAATAACATGCAAACACAAGCAAGAATGTACCTAAAAAGAATGTTTTTACACACACACTGTTTTCTTTACATTTTAAAGTAAAATTATAAAATAATCAGCATAAAAAAAATTCTGTTTTGCTTTAAGATTTTAAAGTCAGGAAATTTTGGATAAAATTACAGCATAAAACAAAAAAAATTATTGGTTTATAGTTTTCAAATCAAGAAGAATAAGAATTAACATGTTTGCATGTTTGCAAAAAAATTATGGTTTATAGTTTAAAAATAACAAAAGAATAAGAATTACATTACTTGAATAACTTACTTAAAAAAATAACAAAATTACTTGATCTGGGAATATCGCTGAAAATATCGAACTAATAGCGCTAAGATAAGAAATATCTTGTCACTAAATGATTAGTTCATGCGTTTATTACATCCAGGCTGGATTATTGTAACACTTTTGTAACACTTTATGTCTGGATGCTCAACGTACATTAATAAACTTCAGTTAGTCCAGAACGCAGCAGCAAGAGTCCTCACTAAAACTAAAAGATATGAGCACATCATGCCAGTTCACACGCATTGATTTTTTAAAATACTACTTCACCTAATAAAGCTCTAAATGGTCTCACGCAACAGTACCTAAGTGTCTTACGTTCACTCGACGCCTACTTCGTGGATGCTGGCTGTTCCGCCAGTACAGCGATTATAAAAACTACAGCAGGGGGCAGGATTTTCTTACAGAGCCCCTAAGCAGGATGGGGCAGAGCCTATGTTCTTACATCGCCAGCTACTCCTATGAAGCCTTCAGCAATCAGACATCAGACACAGTCTCAGTGTTCAAAATCCAGGCTAAAAAACTCTTATTATTTTAGGCAAAAGCTATTTATTAGCAAGCATTTTGTATTGATTCACCTTAAATAAAGGAGCAGATCATGGGTTGATGTAGTAATTATTGATCTGGTATGTTCAGATGTCATTTTGTGTCTTCACCTTACAAAATAAAGGAGCAGATCATGGTTTGATTGTATTATGGTGATCAGGTGTTGATGATGAGAGCGGCTGGTTGCTATCAACATATCAGTGAGCCCTGTCTGTGTTTCCCTCATATTTATGCTGTCCTAGTTAGTCTTGCCGGAGTCCCATGCTTGCACATCATACACTTAATCACTCCATACACTGTGATTACAATGTCACTTAACTGTTTTCCTTCTTTTTTTGTCCCCCCACCCCCCCCCTTACGTCGAGCTACATATGCCACAACGGAGCTGCCAGTGATCCAGACCCCATCTCCACTCCGGAACCTCGTCGGACCCTTCCACCTTGCTGACCTGCTCCAGTTGAGGTAATACATCTCCAAGTGACTGACCATACTAGCAACTCTGGATAAAGACTTCCAGCTGTTCTTTAAGACACACACAATGTCCACATCCGACCTAATCTCGGACTACCTGTTCCTTGTGACCCAAAAGATGAGGATGGGTTCTCTGTTGCTGTTCGTAGTCCAGCTGGTTCCTCTCAAGGTTTTTCTTCTATTTCCATCTCAGGGAGTTTTTCCTTACCACCGTCGCCCCCGGCTTGCTCATCAGGGACAGGGAAAACTGATTTCTGTTTCATTGTCATCTTATTATTTCTTAGATTGTGTAAAGCTTGCTTTGTGACAATCACCATTGCGCTATACAAAATAAATAAAATTGAATTGAATTGAATTAAATTAAAATTGAAGTGCAATTAAATTAAATTGCAAAAGTGCAATCTTTAATTTATTTAGATTTTTTTACATTTAAGATTTTTCTTAAAGGAAATTAAGCAACCCAGTGTAACTTTGAGTAAATGTAAACTTTTTATTTGTTTTTATTTTATACCTTATTTTGTTATTATTTTAGGATCTTCTTTATCTTCAGAAAATTTACATATATTACTTTTAACAATAATCCAAAAATTACAAAACACAAATATCAAAATATGCATATTACGACTTATTTAAACTTAAACACTGTAACTGTAAAACAATAAATAACACATTAATACCAAATAAAACATAAAAAGATTTACTAAGGTATTATGTGCCTATTGGGGACATTAATGTGGTAAAGCCCCATATTTACTAAGAGGTTTCATGCCAATACTAACAAGAATGTATGCTAAGAAATGCAGGCTCGACTTGGCAGTGAGCTGGGTGGCTATCAGCCCCATTATCTGGACTAACCAACAGAGCTGATTCAGGCAGGATTGGCGTGTTTGTGGTGTTTCAGCACTAATACCCACCGTAACTCAGCCAGGCACCAGTGTATCTTTCCTCCTGGCAACTTGAAAAAAAGTGCAGGCTCATCAGAGGCCACATCTCGGCTTATCCAGGCCATCACCACTTGGACTTGAAAAAGGCTTGGCGTGTTTGTGGGGTCCTTAAAAGGCTGTCTTGGCACATCATAGATGATCACAAGTCCACAAAGGATCTTTCCTCCTGCAAGACCAGTGAATGCTCATTAAATCCACCCCGATCACAGAGGCAAGTGGATCCTCCACATATCCTCAATGTCTTTTATGGCGGTCGCTGAACGAAGACAAAGTGGACGGCTAAAGGCCTCCCATGGACTAATAGTATAACCTTAACTTGAGTTAGCTGGACAGAGTCACGACAGTGGTACAGGGACAAACCAAAATCCAAGACAAAGACAAAGAAACACAAAAATATACTCCAGGTTAAGAACACATTAACCAAATTAACCAACTATATAAACTCCAGGTCACCTGAAGGTAAACACATAACCAAATTTCACCAAGAAAACAATAAGAAACACATGACCAAACTAACCAATAAAAAACATAAGGACATGTCTCCTAGCCGTAAAGTACTAGTTCCTAGGTGACTTTCTCGGTGACTTCCTGTTTGTAAGTTTGTAGCATATATAAACTAACCGCCGTATGGCTAACTAGTCTCTGGTCTATTGCGAAGTATTGTTTGCTCTAGCGACTTACTAAGCGTTGTCATATATCAAACTAGCTCTGGTTTATGCTCACGGTTCTGCGACTTTCTTGCTTGCTGACCTGACTTGTTTGCGTTCTCATTTTTGCCTGGATTGGATTTGTCTCTGCCTGTTTTTTGGATGCTCACGGTTCTGTTTCTTGCCTGACCTTTTTTTTGCCTGGATTTGGATTGAGCCGTTTTTTGGATTTTGCTAGCTGGATTTTGGATTTCCCTGTTGTTAATAAAGCCTATGCTATTTTTGACTACTCTCTTAGATTTCCCCTAATGCCATTGTTATTAAAGCATTACCAATTGTCCCCTCTGTCTCATTCATTACAGAATACTTCGCCACCACGGGATCCAGTAGCGATGGCCCAGATGCAAGCCACAGTGGAGTATCACGCTCAGGCTCTCCAGGCTTTCCAAGCTCAACTGGCGACCTTACGTGAGCAGTCTCAGCCTTAATCATGCTATGGAGCTACGTCTTACTGTTTTTTGCTTCGTTTGGCGGCACCCCAGAGCGTTGTAGAGATTTCATCCACCAATGTCAAATTCTGTTCCAGTGCTGCATTTCCCACCGAAAGTAAGAAGTGCTCTTTTTACTATTGCTTTTGTATGGGAGAGCACTCGTTTGGGCAGCGGCAGTTTGGGACTCAGACCCGCAAGTTTCCCCCTCGGTTGAGTATTTCACTTCCCACTTTGAATCAAGGTGAACGTTCCTCAGCAGAATATGCGATTCAGTTTTGGACTTTAGCGGTGGAGTGGATGGAATGAGGTGCCGCTAAAATCCAGATTTAAGGAGGGCTTGAATCCACGTTTACAGGCAAAACTTATTTGTTGCAATGACTCAGGTACGCTTTCACGCTACAGTTCTATGGCTGTCCAGCTAGATAACCTTCTACGCAACAGCCCACAGCTCACTCTAAGCAGCACACATGCCTCTCCCAGCACAGCGGTGACTTCCGTTGGCAGTGGTCCGGAACCCATGCAGCTCGGAGCTATGAAACTCACTCCACAGGAGAGGTTACGTCGTCAGAGTGCCAACCTATGCTTCTGTTGTGGTGGTTTTGACCAATTCTGTCCGCGTGTCCTGCTAAGCCCTCCCGAACTACCAAAGTAAGTCATCCAGTCTTTACTCCCTCCTCAGTCATGTGTCTTACTGTGCCCGCATGTGTCTTTGCTGACTCTCTGCCCTGTCTATTTTTAGCATTAGTAGATTCAGGAACAGCTTTAAATCTCATGGACACACAGGTGGCTGAGAGATTAAATCTGAAGACTTAAGTGTGTGACCCACCTTTGCAGATTTTCACAGTTGACGGTCAACCAATCGGTTTTGGGATCACACATTGCACTGACCAGGTTCTCCTGCAAGTAGGGGGCCTGCATCAGGAACAAATTTCATTTCACCTCATTTCTACGCCCAAAAACCCTAGCATCCTTGGGTTGCCCTGGCTCCAGAAGCATAATTCCGTCATCTCGTGGCGAGATTCGGACACAGAATCTCACAGTGATCCCAGTGCTGTCACAAGCATTGTATGCCCAGTCTAAGTGCCATGCCATGTCTAACCTCTCAATTCACTGTTTCACCAGGTTCAGCAGTAGAGGGGGTTCCTTTTTAGTATCGAGACTTACTGGAGGTGTTCAGCAAGGCTAAGGCATCAGAGCTTCCACATCACCGACCTGGGGACTGCGTCATCGACCTGCTCTCCAATGCCTGTACTCCACGCAGCCGAGTTTATCCACTATCCCAATCCAAAACTCAGGCTATGGAGGCCTACATCGACGAGGCACTAGCTACAGGTGTCATCCGCCCCTCTACTTCCCCGGAAGCAGCAGGGTTTTTTTTCCATGGAAAATAAAGATGGCAGCCTGCGTCCTTGCATTGATTATAGGGGTTTAAACGCAGTCACTGTAAAATACAGTTACCCCTTACCTCTGGTTCCTTCAGCGCTCGAGCAGCTGCGAGAGGCTCATTTCTTTACAAAGCTAGATCTCAGGATAACTTGATCAGAATCAGAGAAGGGGATCAATGGAAGACTGCCTTTATTACCACGCGTGGCCACTATGAGTACCCGGTAATGCCTTATGGGCTCACCAACGCACCAGCAGTGTTCCAAGGCTATGTGAATGATATCTTTCGAGATCTTCTCAATGACTAGGTAATTGTATATATAGACGACATCCTCATTTATTCCAAGACGCTGTCTAAACACATCGGTCATGTTCGCGAAGTCCTCAAGGTACTGCTGCAGCACTAACTGTATGCCAAAGCCGAGAAATACGAGTTCCACCGTGACCATGTCCTAGAGTATCTATAGTTGGCCAAACACCTAAACTACTGACAAGACCGCTGGGCACTGTTTTTCATGAGGTTCCGTTTCACACGTATCATTCAGGTTTCAAGAACAGTAAGGCCGATGCTCTATCCTGGTGACACCATCTTCCCCAGCAGGTGACCAGCACAGAACTGGTTCTCAACCCACCGATCTTTGTAGGTCCCTTCTGTTGGGATCTAGAGGAGGAAATTGCTACCATTCCGCCAGCCAAATGTCCCTCCAGTCATTCCCTGGGTTTACTCTTCCCTAAATGCTGGTCACCCTGGAGTGAAACAGACCATGGAGTTGCTTGGTAATACTTACTGGTGGCCTAACTTACATGAGGATGTGTCCACATCTGTGAAGGCATGCAATACCTGTGCTCAGTCCAAGACTCCACGTCATTTGCATGAGGGGCTGCTGGAGCCTCTGCCAATTCCACAGCAACCATGGTCACATATTGCAGTGGATTTTGTTACAGATCCGCCCCCCTCGCATGGGTTCTCCACCATACTCACCATCGTAGACCGCTTCTTTAAAGCTTGCCGCCTGGTACCACTTAAAGGTCTGCCGAGAGCTATGAAAACCGCCACTCAGCTGTTCAACCATGTGTTCAGGAATGATGGTATACCTGAGGACATCATGTCTGATAGGCATCCACAGTTTACCTCTCGAGTCTGGACTGAATTCTGCAAGCGGTTCGATATTAATGTCAGTTTAACATCTCGGTACCATCCACAGTCTAATGGACAAGCTAAGCGGTTAAACCAAGAGCTTGGGAGGTACTTGAGGTCATATTGTGCACGAGAGCAAGCTAGGTCTAGCGAATTCCACCTGTGGGCAGAATACGCTCAGAACTCTCTCATTCATGCTTCTCCTTATCAATGTGTTCTAGGTTTCCAACCACCCATGTTACCGTGGTCCGGAGAGCCGTCCAATGTGCCTGGGGTCGAGGATTGGTTCGAACTAAATGCCAGTGTTTGGGAGATGGCTCATGTCAGACTGCAGTAAGCTGTACGAGCACAGCGTCTCCAGGCCACCTGTCGTAGATGACCAAACCCGCACTACCAGCCAGGGCAACTGGTATGGCTCTCCACCAGGGATTTGAGACTCAGGTTACCTAGCAAGAAGTTGGGGCCTAGGTATGTTGAGCCCTTCAAGATATTATGACAGATTAACCCAGTCACGTATCAGCTTGTACTCCCTCTATCTTACCTAATGTCTCACTGTTGGAACCTTACTATGCCAATACAGGTGCTGAATATCCGCATGCCGAACCCCCGGGACCCATCTAGATAGAGGGAGGACCAGCGTATCAGGTTAATAAGATCTTGGACTCCAGGAGAAGGAGGGGTCATCTGGAGTATTTGGTGGACTGGACAGGTTACGGTCCGGAGGAAATCATGGGTCAAGGCAGGTGACATTCTCGACCCAAGCTAGAGAGCGCCGTCACCGGAGTACTAGTTCCGCCTAGTACTTCCGGTGACACTTTCTGTTTGTAGCATATACAGTATGTCACAGTAGTGAGTACACCCCTTACATTTCTTTGAAATATTTATTATATCTTTTTATGTGAAAACACTAAAGAAATGAAACTCTGCTACAATGTAAAGTAGTGAATGTAGCAGAGTTTCATTTCTTTAGTGTTTTCACATAAAAAGATATAATAAATATTTAAAAGAAATGTAAGGGGTATACTCACTTCTGTGACATACTGTATAAACTAGTTGTATGGCTATTCTCATTGCGAAGTATTATTCCTGACATGTTTCTCCAATCATTCCTACCTGCCTGTTCTCACTTTTTTTTATATATTTTACACACTCTCCATTGCTCTGGACTGTTGACCCCAAGTACTTAAACTACTGTAACTTCTTTACCTCCTCACCATGTAATCTCTGTTCCACTGTTCCCTCCCTTCCACCTATCCGGGTTTTCCTTCACCTGCTCTCAATACAGATTACAAGGTCATCTGCAAACATCATTGAGATTCCTGTCTGACCTCGTCTGTCAACCGATCTATTACAACAGCAAGCAAGAAGGGGCTCAGAGCTGATCCCTGATTCTGTTCCAAGCTACACTTTTAACTCCTTTGTCTGACCTACTGCTCACCTCACTACTGTTCTTCTTCCCTAATTTATCTGCTATTCCTGACTTTCTCATACAATACCACAGCTTTTCTCTTGGTACCCTGTCATATGCTTTCTCTAGGTCTACACTTTTCCATCAGCATTCTTAGAGCAAAGATTGCATATGTATTGTTCTTTCTGGGCCTAAAGCAATACTGCTGCTCATAAATATCTACTACCCTCCTTAACCTAGCTTCCACTACTCTTTCCCATACCTTCGTTGTATGACTCATCAACTTTATGCTTATGTAGTTGTTGCAACTCTGCACTTCAACCTTGTTCTCAAAAATAGGCACCAGTACACTTCTCCTCCATTCCTCAGGCATCTTTTACTCACTAAAATCTGCTAAACAATCTAGTAAGAAATTACACTGCTGCCTCTCCTAGACATTTCCACATCTCCACCGGTGTCTCATCAGGACCAACCGATTTTCCTCTTTACATTCTTTTTAAAGCCTTCCTCATATGTACTGATCTGAACTAACTGCTTCACATTGTTTACCTCTTTTGCCATTTTTTCCATCTGGTCTCTTGTACACACAATATATCTACTTTCTTTCTCTCCATCATATCAACCAGCTCTCTAACTTTCCCTGTCGTTGTTGTCCCAAATTTAGCGTCCCTATTCCTACACTCGTACCTTTTCTCCTTTCTTTCTGTATATTAACACGTCCTCCTCCTCTACTCCTTTGACCAGCAGTAGCCCAATTTCCAGTTTATGTCATTGGCGGCGGGGCGGTCATTGTTAACCGTTCCGATATCAAACTCATCACCCCGTCTGACACTGCAGAAAATTCTTCACAAACTCCTCTTTGAGGATCACCCTTTCCCCAATTCTTTTTCTATCCACACCATAATAAAACAAATTAAATCCTGATCCCATACTAGAAGCCTTGTTACTCTTCCATCTGGTCTCTTGTACACACAATATATCTACTTTCCTTCTCTCCATCATATCAACCAGCTCTCTAATTACAACAGTAGCCCAATTTACAATTTATCCTCACAGATTTAAAAAAAAATGTTCAATGTAATTAATTTCCACTAGTATGAAGATTGGCCCAAGAGTAAAGGTGAGATTTAATCTGGAATAGGATGTTTAATAAACAAACATGGATGTAATAGTCAGGTGTCCCAACAATGTGACTCACAAATAAACTGTGATGTCCATTGAAAATGATGTTCTGAGCAAATTAGATTTTTCAGCCTCATTAAAGTTAATTAAATTAAGATAGAATAAAAAAAGTTAAAGATAGGAATATGCAACCTATTGTGCTGAGGTTTCATTGTTGCTGTTAAATAACAGTATGGTGTGCTGTTGCCGCTTTTCTCGTTTTATACACAGTTTAGTGTATTGCACGGTGGTTTGTGTCTCAGCAATTTTGCCTCAGTAAAACAGATGCAGATGCTGTAGTAAATCACCCAATGATTTATGAAGCTAAAAGTGTTCAGCAGCTTGCAGTTAAACTGTGAATGCAGGTAATTCTATTGCCTTGCCATTTATAGTTACAAATTTACTGACAAAGGGGATGGTCGTTCAGAACAGAGAAAAGTCTTGAGGCAGACCTACCTTGTGTCCTAGGGGATGGTGGAACAAGCCGAGCAGTACTTGTGGATCTGAGAGAGCGTGGTGCTATGCGAAAAGTGCTTGTAGGTAAGAGGGTGCAGCTCCATTTCTGGCTTTTTAGGCAAGCATCAGTGTTTTGAATCTGATGCGTGCATCTACTGGGAGCTAATGGAGGGAGCGCAGTAGTGGAGTGGTGTGTTAAAACTTTGGTAGGTTAAAAACTGGTAGTTGCTGGTAGTTTTCTTACTGTTGTGGTCCACCATTTAATAATATTTTGAGGTAAGATCTTCAGGTTATATATGTAAACATGGATCCCTGGGGTAAAAATAAGCTGCTTTGAAATGCTTTGTGTCTGTGTCACTGTGTCACTGTGGTTCACATGGTCACATGGTTGCCCTCTGGTAGTCTGACAAGAGATTTCAATTATTCATGACACTATTATATAAAACTGGATTTCTTGACATTTATAAGCAGTTTTGTGCCAGCATGGGAGCTTAGTGCTTGCAAGGGTTTAAGCTGGTTACTCTGGTTTTCTCCAGATGTATGTATGTGGCCCTGCAGTGGTCTGGCAACCTTTCTAGGGTGTACCTGTGCCTTTTTCCCAATGACAGCTGAGATAGACCCCAGCAGATCTAGTATTGTCAGATCAGATTCCGGCCTCATTCATATTTGATAATAAATTGGATATGAATTGGATATGTGCATTAACGTGTGCAGTGTAAGCAGACAGATCAGATTTTCACCTGTCAACAGATCAGATTTTCATCTGACAGGAATAAGTGATGGTGGTGCATGATGTCAACTCAGGTGGACACCAACAGCGATATATAATAACACAGCTATGTATTTTAATATTTATGAAGTTTTTCTACTGTAACAAATGAGATTAGAGGCAGAAGCAGTTTTAACAATCCATGGTTAAAGTTTTTTATTTTCTGTACTGTGCACTGCAACTGAATAGGAACGCACACATACACACACACATAAACAGCTTTCTTTCTCTCTCTGCAATCATTGCATCCTCGTCCATTGTGTCACCATGATTTGTATAGTGTATAGTGTAAATGCAGATATCGGATACGGGTCATGTAAGCAGGTCTTTTAAAAAATCGGATATAGTCATAAAATCTGTAATTACAGCCATTGTAAAATGTTGAGAAGTGAGCATTAAGGAAAACGATCATATTGTTAATTTTATTTAGA
Source organism: Bagarius yarrelli (assembly GCA_005784505.1). Lineage (NCBI taxonomy): Eukaryota > Metazoa > Chordata > Actinopteri > Siluriformes > Sisoridae > Bagarius > Bagarius yarrelli. The sequence goes on along the minus strand of VCAZ01000003.1, from coordinate 7,285,877 downwards.
TCGCCTGGTTGACCAAAAAAGGACAATTTGTAATTTGTCCTCCACATAAACGTCTCACTGATTTGCCTTTAGGAGCTGATAGTAATGACCGAGGCATGCTGGACACAGGTGAGAAAGCTCTTACCAATTTGGTTCACAGTGCTGGTAACACGACATGCAGGTAATACCTAGAGCGATAATTTTATCAAATGTAAAGGGGGGACCCTAAAATATTTGCATGGTTATAATATAATATAAATGCATGGTTACATGAAATGTTTCAAGTCAAGTCAAAAAGCCTTTATTGTAATTTCAATCATATACAGCAGATGCAGTACACAGTGAATCACTAATCACTAATCAGGACCATAGAGCTACTTACAGCAACAGATACAGTGCCTTGAAAAAGTATTCATACCTGTTGAACCTTTTCAGATGTCATCTGACATCACATTATGTCACAATAATACATATTTAGTATTGCCCTTTCTGTGCAATTCATTGCACTTTGATATGTCATGTGGCCAACATAATAAGATAGGAAAACAGTATGTTGGACATATGTTCGATTTCGTTAGTTCTTATTTACAGACCCCTAGGACCGTACTCCGAATTTCTTAGTGAATTTGCAGATTTCCTGTCTAACCTGGTTGTCTCCATTGATAAAGCGTTAATTGCTGGAGACTTTAATATTCATTTTGAAAACTCAGACAACCCACTTAGAACAGCATTTATGTCCTTACTCGACTCAGTGGGAGTAAATCAGTGTGTAATAGGACCCACTCATAAAGCAGGTCACACATTATATTTAATATTATCTTTCGGAATAAGTATAAGTAATATAGTAACAATTCCTCAGTGCGAAATTATTTCTGATCACCATCTTATATCATTTAAAATGCATCATACTAATAATGCACACGTAGCGCCACGCTACTGCTTTAAATGTACACTTAGATCAACTTCTGCTCAGACCTTTATTAGTTATCTTCCAGAATTGTCTTCTGTCATTGGATCTCCGTCAGAACCTGAGCAGGCGACTGAATACATAGATGCCGCATTCCGCTATACATTAGATACGTTAAAAGCAAAATAATTAAAGATAAGAAACTCGCTCCTTGGTATAATGAACACACACGCTCTTTAAAACAGAGCGCCCGTAAACTAGAACGTTAATATCGCCAAACTAGATTGTTAGTTTTCCAGGCCGCATGGAAAGAGGGAATCCTAGCTTATAAAAAAGCTCTTAGTGTAACTAGATCAACATATCTCTCTAACCTTATTGAAAAAAATAAAAATAATCCTAGATTTCTATTTGACACCGTCGCAAAATTAACTAGGAATAAGACAACCTCAGAAACTTGCACCATAAATGCGTGCAGCCGTGAGGATTACATGAACTTTTTTGATAATAAAATTGCAAACATTAGGCAGAAAATTCACGCTTTAAAACCAGCAACAAAACTAACCGCAACAAAATCAGAAAATTTTACTCCTCTGGAAAAGAACAACCTAATCACACTCATCTCTTCCACAAAATCGTCAACTTGTGTATTAGATCCTATACCAACACACTTTCTTAAGCAGATAGTACCAGCAGTATCAGAACCCTTGTTAAAAATAGTTAACTCTTCACTCAACAGTGAGTATGCTTCGAAATCTTTTAAATTAGCAGTTATTAAACCTTTAATTAAGAAACCTGACCTCGACCACAATGAGCTGTCGAACTACAGGCCGATATCTAACCTCCCGTTTATCTCCAAAATCCTAGAAAAGGTAATAGAGCAGCAGTTATGTTCATATTTACAAAGGAATAACATACACAAACTTTATCAATCTGGATTCAGGCCTCATCACACCACAGAGACAGCACTGGTCAAAGTAGCAAATGACCTCTTACTGGCACCGATCAAGACTGTGTCTCGTTGCTTATATTATTTGACCTTAGTGAGGCTTTCGACACCATAGATCACGATATTCTTCTTCACAGATTAGAAAAATTAGTAGGAATTAAAGAAAAGGCTCATGCATGGCTCAGATCCTATTTAACCAATCGTTACTAGATTTAAATTGTGATTATTCTGCGTGCTCCCTTGTAAAGTATGGTGTTCCACAGGGCTCGGTTTTAGGCCCACTTCTTTTCTCTCTTTACTTGCTGCCTCTGGGAAACATAATTCGTAAGCATGATATCAGTTTCCACTGTTTCGCTGATGACGCACAGCTATACGTCTCATCAAGGCCTGATGCAAAAGGCCAGTTTAATAAAATTGAGCAATGTGTGAAGGAAATAGGGGATTGGATGTTATGAAATTTCCTCTTGCTTAATCCTGACATGACGGAGGTTCTGGTTCTAGGACCACAGGTAGCTAAAAGTAACCTTCCTGATCACACCTTAACCCTAGACAGTATTTCTGTTTCACCAAGTGCAACAGTAAAAGATCTGGGTGTGATTATAGACTCCAATCTCTCATTTGAAGCCCATGTCGATAATATTACCAGGGTAGTGTTCTATCATCTCAGATATAAGATAAGAAATATCTTGTCACTTAATGATGCAGAAAAATTAGTTCATGCGTTTATCACATCCAGGCTGGATTAGTGTAATGCTTTACTTTCTGGATGTTCAACTAGGTGCATTAATAAACCTCAGTTAGTCCAGAACGCAGAGAGTCCTTACTAAAACTAAAAGATATGAGCACATCATGCCAGTCTTATCCACACTGCATTGGCTCCCAGTGAGATACCACATTGATTTTAAAGTACTACTTTTAACTTATGAAGCTCTAAATGGTCTCGTGCCGCAGTACCTAAGCGAACTTCACAGTCTCAGTGTTTAAGTCCAGGTTAAAAACTTATTTATTTAATCAAGCATTTTGTATTGATTCCCCCTAGATAAAGGAGCAAATCTGGGGGACTCATGGGTGTTGAGTATTATGGTGATCTGGTATTTTTAGATGCTGTCTTCCCCTCTCTTATTGATCACGGTGTTGATGATGAGAGCGGCTGGTTGCTTAACATATCAGGGAGCCCTCATGTCTGCGTTTCCCTCTGGTTCTCCTTTTAGTTATGCTGACCTAGTTAGTCTTGCCGAAGTCCATCCTTGCACTCTACATTATTCATTTAATCACTCCAAACCATGTGATTACATTGTCACTTAACCGTTTTCTTTCTTTTTTGTCTTCCTTTACCTCTCTCTGTCTCTCACTGTTGAGCTACATATGCCACAATGGAGCTGCCGATTATCCTGACCCCATCCCCACCCCGGACCTGTCGGACCCTTTCCTGTGACCTGCTCCAGTGGATGATATATCACCAGGGTGACCAAGAATGTCCCACTCACCATAAAAGATGTTCTAGCTGTTCTTTAAGGACTAATAATTTAAGTTTCTCAAACACACACACACAATGTAACCATTTAATTCCTGCTACCTGTTTTTCACCCGAATGAGGATGGGTTTTCTGTTGAGTCTGGTTCCCCTCAAGGTTTCTTCCTATTTCCATGGCAGGGAGTTTTCCTTGCCACCGTCGCCCCCGGCTTGCTCATCAGGGACTAACTGATTTCTGTCTAATTTTATCTCATAATTTCTTTGATTTTGTAAAGCTGCTTTGTGACAATCACCACTGTAAAAAGCGCTATACAAATAAAATTGAATTTAATTAAATTGAATTAAATACCAAACAGTATGTTATAATGATATAATAACATTACGAGCAGATGAGGTCATTGGCCAGTAAGTAAAGCTATATAAACTCTAGCGGCAGTGAGGTTCTGTAAGCTCGCACTGGGTTTATGGCACGCGACGCAGCGTCTCATTCTGGAAACAATGGTTACATGCCTAACCTGGAGTCGTTATCCCTCAGAAACTTGAGCTGCATCAAAATGCTTTAGGAATAAAATACCCATGCCGTTATGTATGGGAGCTGTGTGACACAAGAACTCTAAAGCACAGAAACAAGAATGCATACAGGTTGCAAAACCAGACAAATGTATGCGGAGTAGCCCAACTCACCACCATACAGATGTTCAAAAGTGGTACCCCAGTGCCAGGGCCATAGAGGCTGCCATACCACTTGTAGAGTGTGTCACAATAATACATATCAAGCATTACCCTATACTGTGCTGAGAACTTTAATATGTCACATAGCCAACATAATAGGATAAGAAAACAGTATGTTGGCCTTTTCAATCCAACATAATATGTTTAAAAGCAAAAGAGTATGTTGGCCTTTGCAAACCAATATAATAAGTTAAAATAGCAAAACAGAAGGTTAGCCTTTTCAAGCCAACATAACTACACAAAAGCACATTGAGTTACAACAAAGAACAAACACAGAGCTATAAGATGTCTGACAATAGTACCCTAGTGATAGGGCCCTAGAGGCCGCCATATCCCTTGTAGGGTGTGTCCTGAGGCCTTACCGGACCAGAAGACCAGTGGCCTTATAAGTAAGAGTGATGGTCTTGACTGTTTTTGTTTTGTATTCTCTGTTATTGTCTGGCTGCCACCCCTCTATTGAGTGGGAAGAAATAAACGAATAGTGGACATGTGCACCCAGTGCTTGCAGAGAAATTTTAGCTTTTCCTGGTCTGAGTCCTACAAGGGAGGAGAACAGAAGGCCAACAGTTCGATAGGACTGGGTAGGGTAGGGGGGACAGTATTTGTACATTGCTCAGCCTGTCCAAAATGGGGCTACCAGCAGCAGAGCTTCCCCTTCTTGTCCCACTCACTCTAAAACTCCCAGGAGCATTGAGATTGGGGAGGAACGCAATGTCACTACTCGAAAGCCACAAGTCTGAGGATTGTCATTGTTTTTTTTGCCTCTCAGGCCCCCGGAAAGAGGTCCTGATGCCAACAGAGCTGGACCACAGGGGGCACACCCCCTCCACATACTGCACATGGCTAAACCAAAGCTACAGTTCAAAATGCTGACTGTAAAACAAGTCATGTCACAAATCAGATCAGAGAAGTGGTTTGTCACCATAGACCTCAAAAACATGTACTTCTACATATCCATCCTTATTTCTGAGGTTTGCTTTAAGGGGCAAAACATTCCAATACTGGATTCTTCCTTTTGGCCTCTCCCTGTCATAGCATAGATGGTGTGCTGGCTCCTATTTGACTCCAGGGCATCTGCATATTGTGATATATAGACGACTGGCTAATATTAGCGCAGTCGCAGCAGCAGGTTTGACATAAAGATGTCGATCTCGCACACTCATGGTGGCAGCGTCCAACATGATATCATTTGGGCTGCTGCATATGAGACCGCTGCAGTAGTAGCTAAAAATATGTGCTACTGCGCACGGACAATGTCTTTGTGGCTGTATATATATTAACTATTAATTATTCCGTGAATAACCCGCTAGCGTCTACTCAACAATAGGCATTGCCTGGTAGCCATACTCCTGCAGGGATTCTGTGTCTGACTCTCCTTATTTAAGAGGGCCGGATGGGAACAGAGCACATGTTCAATCCCAAGCAGCAAAACACATTTCAGATGTGTGTCCTTGCCCAAAATAAATCACAGACACGCATACAGATACTGCCTATTTTTTTCTGTTACTATCAATTTTGTCATATTTTTTCTCTCCCTCTTTAATCTCACAGACATACACACATGTGCTAAACAAAAAAGAGCTTCTTAAAGCACACTGCTGCTCATGTTTATATAGTGTTACTTCATGGTCGATGATGTCACCCGCCCGTTGTCGAAACTCAAAGCCCTCCTCTGAGTGGACACATTCGTAGGGGTGTCACAAGTTGAGTCAATTTCCACTATGTACAAATTAAACTATCAAAGAAAATAATAAACTTCCAAAAGCAATAAAAAGTCTTGAGTCAAAGGTGAGAAGAGCAAAAATCTCCAATTAATTGCAGTCAGAAAGCATTCAGAGGATCCAACAGAAGGCAATCTTTCCAACAATAAATGGCACAAGCAAAAAGCAAAACCTCCGTAAAGAGTATAATACCAAAAGCAAGTGCAAAAATTCTCTGAAACTCTAGTCCTTTTATACCAGTGGAATTTAGTCCCTCCCCTTTCTTAACCAATGAATTTCTATTATTTTCAAATTTATCCAATCAGATTCATCCAATTGTGATGTAATTACCATTATTTCGCAACTTCCCCATTATGATGTAGTTACCCTTATCTCAGGATGATGTAATTGTACATTGTGACGTAAGTTACATTGTGAGGTAACAATACCTGTGGTCTGGGTTGCATTGTGATGTAATTTTTTACATTGTGAGATATTTTCCTATTAAAGTCGACTTTGACTTCCTGTTTGTAAAAAAAAAATGTTGTCAATATAAAAGCCTATTCTCTTCCTGATTTTTTTCACACTTGGCTTGCCTGCAAACCGAGACCCTTTTCGTTATGGAATTTTTGAATCTTCCAATTTTTGAACATTCATCTGCTGACAATGCATAAGTTACATTTTTTATTTACTCTTCTCTTTTATAAAAGTTTTATATATATATTTTTTGTTGTTGCTTAAACTGCTTCTACGTTATATTTTAGAATCACCTATTTTGTCTAACCATTTAATGATTTGTTAGTTCACTCTAAAATCACCTATTTTGTTTATCTTTAATGATTTCTTTTATTTCTGTACTCAGTTGTTTACACAGTTTATGATTACTTATCTACTTTTAAGACTGTATTATATAAAAATCATGACCAGTGGTACTTCATTCTTTTAAACTCTTTTCTCCATTTTTCTTTCTAGCCCGTTTTACTGCTAAACGTAGGGAATACATCCAACGGGTGTGGCGTCCTCAACTGGCCTGCCTGACTGACTCCTTCATCTACAAACTCTGGAGGAAAATATCTCGCCTGTGTGTGTAGTTTTCCCTCCCTGAACCCGTGATGTCGGAACACAAACTTTTAATTTCAGTGTGCGCTGTAAATGTCTGATGATCTTCTCAGCTGTCCTCACTATCCTCTGTAGGGTCTTGCGATCTGAAACAGTGTAGTTCCTAAACCAGGCAGTGCTGAAGATGTTCAAGATTTACCTTTAAGCCTTTGCAGAGAGTAGAGACAGGTTTTTAAACTTCTCAATTGCACTTTTCCTGCCTATGCTCCTAGCCTGGTTTGGACGAGTATCTTGATTTACCCAGAGACTCTAACATCTCGGTTACGTATGGTAACCCTCGTTCCCTGATGGAGGAAACGGAGACATTGTGTCGAGTGATGACGCTAGGGGTCACATTTTGGGAGCCTGAATACCTCTGATGTATTTTAAAAAGGCCAATGAAATTGGACGACCAGAATTTGCATAGCCGGTTATGCCCCGGACTTCCGTGTATAAATAGACCGGCTGCGAAACTGCTCATTGTTCTGTCTGAGGAGCTGGAGACGACTCCCCTGGGATGGTCCAGCGCAGTTGAATGAGGGACACAACGTCTCCGTTCCCTCCACCAGGGAGGGAGCGCCTCATCTCCTTCCACAAAGGGGGAGGAAATAGCATAGTAAAAATCCCCAGCAAAGCCTTTTAGATAGTCACCTTTCAGTTACTCACCGCTGGGAGTCCTGCCACACCAGGACCGGGCCCCTCCTCCGAGGGGATGGAGGGCCTACGGAGATCACATCCCGCCATCTGGGGGGTAGTATGTGAAGGATCACCCAGGACTGACAAAAAGAGCCAGTACAACATAAAGAAAGGGCCTTGTTTCTACTTACGAAGATGGGGAACACTGCGCTGGAGGCCTCTTCCACAGTGGATGATACACACATGGGGTTGCCTCAGGTCCCCCACCCTCTTAATCGAGGTAAGTGGAGTGAGGAGAGCCAACTTCCTGGAGAGGGCTCTCAGTTCCACAGACTGCAAAGGCTCGAATGGGTCTTTCTGTGAAGCCTGTAGGACCACAGAGAGATCCCAAGAGGAAATAAGGCTTGGTGCTGGAGGGCGCAGCCTCCTGCAGCCTTTGAGGAACCTGACCACCAGCTCGTGTCTCCTCACCGATCTGCTCCCTAAGGTGTCATGGTAAGCCGAGATGGCAGCCACCTACACCTTAATGGTGGAGGCAGAAAGGTTTCCTTCGATCCCTGCTTGAAGGAAGGAGAGTATTGGCCCAATATCACACCTCTCCGGGTCCTCCCCACGGAAGGTATACCAGTCAACGAACACACGCCACTTTGGGTCGAATAGCTGCCTCGTGGAGGGGGCTCTAGCCTGAAGGATGGTATTTACCATTGCAGGTGATATATCTCTTAGATCCTCCTGGTCCCATCCAGAGACCACACGTGGAGGTTCCAGAGATCTGGGCGGGGGTGCCAGATCTTGCCCTTTCCCTGAGAGAGAAGGTCCCTCCTCAGAGGAATCGGCCAAGGAGGAGTCACTGCCAACAGGACCAGCTCGGAGAACCAGGTCCTGTTGGGCCAGTAAGGTGGAGCAGTAGGTGCTCCTGGTCCTCCCTGACCTTGCACAGAACCTGTGCCATGAGGCTCACTGAGAGAAAAGCGTACTTGTGCAACTCTTTGGGCCAGCTGTGTGCCAGTGCGTCCGTGTCGAGGGGGGCCTCGGTAAGGAAAAACCACAACTGGCAATGGGTCAATTCTGCCAAGGCGAACAGATCTACCTGTGCCTGTTTCAACCGATCCCAAATCAGCTGGACTGTCTGCGGGTGGAGCCTCCACTCACCCTCGAGGGACCTGTAACCCACCCTCGTGAAAGCGCATCCGCTGCACAGTTGAGATCAACTGGAATGTGAGTGGCTCGCACAGACCTGAGCCTGTGCTGGCCCCACAGCAGGAGATGGCGGGCAAATTGTGACATACGACGGGAGTGTACACCGCCCTGATGGTTGATATATGCAACCATTGCAGTGTTGTCCGAATGGACCAACGCATGCTTGCCTTGAGCCGTGGACCGGAACCTCTTCAGGGCCAACCACACTGCCAACAACTCAATTAATAAGCCAGTGCAGCCATGGGCCTGACCACACTGAGAGTTTGCCGACACAACGGGGTGACCTGCACCCTGTGTGAGCCGTTGCGCCAAGGCCATCTCGGGAACCGGTCGCGAAGCCAGTGCTGAAGCGGTCTCGTGCATCAGGCCCAACGGAACAGCTGCAGCCGAAGATGCAAAATACCCCAGGAGCCTCTGAAAGTTTAAAGGGACCACTGTGATGAGCTTGATGGAGCTCACACATTTCAGCACTGACTGGGCTCTCTCGGGAGAGAGCTTCAAATGCTTCAAAAGCTTCAAATGGGAGAGAGCCGAGCTGTCATTGCAACTGAGTATAGGTGGATACCGAGAAAAGAGATACTCTGCACAGGGAGAGTCTGCCTGTTCCCAGTTGACCTGAAGCCCCAACCAGGCAAGGTGGTGGAGCACCTTGTCCTTGTGTGCAACCGCAATCTCCTATGAATGAGCTAGAATTAGCCAATTGTCGAGATAGTTGAGGATGTGCACGCCCGCCTCCTGGGGCTAAGGAGGCTTCTGCAAGCTTCGTAAAGACACGCGGGGACAGGGACCACCCGAAGGGAAGGACCTTATACTTATATGCCCGTCCTTCGATGGCGAACCGCAGAAACAGCCTGTGCCTTGGGAGGATTGAGACATGAAAGTACTCCTTCAGGTCTACAGCCACGAACCAATTCTGGGGCTTTATGCACGTCAGCATATGCCTGAGAGTCAGCATCTTAAACGAGAACCTGTAAAGGGACCGGTTCAGCCTCCTCAAATCCAGGATAGGCCTGCTCCCCCACGACTTTCTTGGGTACAATGAAGGTAGGGGCTGTAAAACCCCTGCTTCATCTCGGCCCAGGGGGAAAAGGAGAAGGGACGCAACCTCCACCCGCAGGACAGCAGCGTTCTCGTCTCGGACGAAGGTCTTGGGAATGCAGCTGAACCTGGGTGGGCGTCTGGCGAACTGAATCGTGTAGCCAAGCTAAATGGTCTTGAGGAGCCACTGGGAGGCACTGGGAAGGCTTCCCCAAGCTTCCAGATACCTCACCAGCAGCTCCCGCAAAAACACACTCAGAGTACCCCAGGTGGGATCGCTGTGGCTGACTGAAAGCAAGCTTTCTCTACCTCCCAAGCTTTCTCTACCTCCTGCATATCAGCCAGGTTCAGCCACAAGTGCCGTTCCTGGACCACCTGCGTGGCCATCGCCCTTCCCAGAGCCTGCATTGTGCCCTTTGTAGCCCAGAGCATTGTAAATATTATATATTTATATAAACATTGTAAATACAACTGCTGATATCATGCCTGTTTATGTCATGTGAATTGTCGGGAAAATTGTCACAATTAACAACAGTCTCAGTAGGCGGAGAAAAGCAGGTGCCTTAGGACATTGACACCAGCAGACCTCCTTTCCTCCATTTCCCCATCCAGCATTTCAGACCCCCCCTGAAGCCCACTTGGTATATGGCTGCTGCATACATTCCAAGTGTGAAAAGGTAGCATATTCACCACATGATGAACATCAGCATCCTGTCCTGTGTCCAACCTTGCAAGTTTATAGTTCACATCAGACAAACCTTAAGGGGCACAGAATGGACTACAGTACAGGGGCACCAATTTAGCTGAAAATATGCCAGAGCATCTGATTTATGGTGGGTGTTCACTCTGACAAGCTTACCAATGAGAGCAATGTCTTATGTCATAGTTCTGATTTCGTCTGTTGTGATTGGTTTCCATGGCTGCCCATGCAATGACAGCCCAAGAATGATCAGGATTTACATTTACATCATTCGGCAGATGTAATAATCCCTTATCCAAAGTGACTTATTTATTTTATTTATACAACTCAGCAAAGGAGGTTAAGGGCCTTGCTTCGGAGCCCAGCAGAGGTAACTTGATGGTGCTGGGACTCCCACAATCTTCTTATCAGACAATCAGTCTAACATTTTAACCACTAAGCTACCACTTCCCCACAGGATGGGGTGTTTTATTTTCCTAAGCACAAACAATGATTCTGGAGGTGGAGTCCTGTATAAACTGACGATATTAGACCGAAAGGGCCAAAAAACTGCCTCACATGCTTTACATTACTTTAACTGCTTCACACAGTTTAATGGTCCACCCGGCGGAGTTATGTTGTCTATAAAGAACGATTTATATTTTTTAGAAAAAAATAAGGTAGATTTGTTCTGGCTTACTTTTATTTTTCAAATAAAAGTGAAGACAAAGTAATAACAAAAAGGTAGAGAAAACTAATCCATGGTGGTTCCCTTTATAGTCAAGTAGTCCTCTTAAGTCATAACCACATCATGCACGTTATAAGTAAAGTGCTCCGTCTCTCAAAGGGCACACATCACAATAATGTTAATTATCCAATCTTGCTACAAACAATATAAGCAAAATTAGTAAGCCAACAGGGACCCAACAATGCTGGAATATGCGTCAGGCTTTTGACCCTGAATAATTCAAAGAATCGGTTACATTTACAGCATTTGACAGACATCCAGAATGACATTTATTTCTTTTATACAAATGAGCAATTAAAGATTAGGGGCCAATAGTGGCAACTTGGTGGTGCTGGAAATTTAACTTTTGATCATTCATGTATCAATCCAACAACTTAACCACTGGGCTACCACTTCCCTCAAAGCTACTCAGGTTTATATTGTTAACATATTCGAGGAGGAGATAAACATACCTATGTGTGAAAATTTCAGAATATCTATACGAAATTCACTTGGTTAAAGCATAGGTCAAAACCATAAGGACAGTAAACATTAACCAAACTGCTTAGTAAGTAGACTGGGCTAACAATGTGTGGTGGTTAGCGCTAGTTTATAAACGCTAGGCACTGGAAGTGACTGCTAGAATTCCAAGAAGGACGCCCTCCTGTGGTCGCCAGCCAGAATCATTACACTTGGGAAGGTATACAAATATAAAACTTAGGCCATTGTTATTGTAACTAATTAAATTTACCTAGAAAATTATTTAAATATGATAATAATAAGAAGAAGAAGAATGTAAAGCAAAAATAAAATAAATAATAAAAGGAATAAAATTATTTAAAGCTTTATAAATGAACACAGTGAGCCTCTCATAGTCAGGGCAATCAGTGCCCTCTAAGGAAGAAAATACGCACACCATGTTGTTCCAATCAGCCAAAATAGCCTGAGCAGTGGTCGGCCTATTGTCAGTAACCAGATGAATGATTATTAGCTTTTCAGCTAAGCACAAAAAGGACCAATGCTAGATTACATTCTCAAGATACAGAAATGGTGAGAGAGGGCACAAGTGAGGAAAAAAAGACATTTAGAAAAACAGCAGCCAGGACTAGGTGTGCATTTGGTCAATTTAAAACATGGTTATTGAATAAACCTAATTTTTTTACTAAATGCAAAACAAAAACATCTTAATGAAAATGTACAAATTATCCTTTTTTTCAAAACCATATAAATCCATTTTGAAAAAGTTCAGTGCCCAGATTTAACTGGGACGTAGATGTTTTAACTGAACTACATACACACACATTCAACACAAGTAGACTGAAAAAAAACAACAAAAAACATTTTTTGTTAAGCACAGTCACTTTACAATGCTATTTGCACAATATTGTTGTTAATTTGCACAATCCATGTCTTACCACATTTTACAATATGGTTGGCACTATTGAATGTTCTGTCCAGCGTTATGTTCCATTCTCTATTGTCCTCTTTTTAATGTTTGTATTGTTTATTACACTGTCTGTTTCTGCACTGTCTGCACTAGCTGCACACATGCACTTAATGTCGATTCTGCTCAGTGGCTCTTTGTGTTTTTTTGTGAAATTTTATGTTTTGTGTAGCACCAGGGGGTCCTGGAGAAATGTTATTTCATTTCACTGTGTACTGCATCTGCTATATATGGTTGAAATGACAATAAAGCTCCTTGAACTTGAGCTTGACTTTGAGATGACTGGAATTATTTAAATCATGGTAAACAAAAAATATATTCATACACTTAATTTGTTTAAATGTTTAGTGTGATGGCCGTTAGCTTTTGTCTTCAAAAAGCATTTACATTTTAGATGAACAATTTTTTTGTTGTTGTTGTTTCAATTATCTTATGTTTAGATATAATGGTACAAAATGTTTATTCGTCTGGGGGTTTGTAAAACAAATATTCAGAATTCATTGAGCCTTGTTTTATGAATAATTGAGTTGTGTAAATGTTTTTTCTAGGCCAATCCAAGCACTTTTTTCTTTACTGACAAATATAAAATAGTAATTTTAACTCTGCTGATAATAGAATATTTTGTTTCAGTCTACTAGTTTAATTCAACAAGTAGTGTTTCAGTACATAGTACATTTGTAGCATTTAGACGTCAGCCCTAACCAGAATGATTCACATTTAACTTATTTATACAACTGTGTGTTAAAGATCATGATCCAGGACTCAAAAATGGCAGCTTGTTGGCCCTGGGATTTTAACCCACAACCTTCAAATCAGGAGATAATTTTAACCATCATAACTACTTGTAGGGTTTTCATGTTCTTGTTTTGGGTTTTTCTTGATTTATTTTTATTGTTTTGTTGTTTTTCTTGTTTTTTGTTGATTCATGTTCATTGTTTGTTTTGTGTCTAGGCTAAGCTATGCTAGCTAGCCTAGGCAGTGTTTTGTTTACTTCCTTGTTCCTCATGTCTTCCTATCATGTGCTTCCCCTTGTCCTTGTGTTATTGGTTAGTTTGGTCTTAATTGTTCACAGGTGTTCTGTGTTTAGTCTTGTGCTTATATACCCCCTTGTATCTTCCTGTCTTTGTGGTTTGTTGTTTGTGTACCACATTGGTGGGTTGTCCATGGTTTTGTTAGTGTTCTTGCTAAGTGTTCATGGTCAAGTCAAGTCAAGTTTCATGTCTAGTTCATGTTTGTTGTTTTGCCATGTGTGTTTATGTAATTAAGTTAATTTAGTTCGTAGTTATGTCCACATTGTAAATAAACTGCACCTGGGTTCTCAATATATATCTCGTCACAGTGAAGTACTGTTGCAGAACAAACCACCCAATAATGAATCCAGCAGTAAACCACCTGCTTCGCCTACGGCAGGGTAATTCCTCTATAGAGAATTACGTTAAGGAGTTTTGGGGACTTTGCAATGATGTGGCTTTTTCGCTTTGGACTGAATGACCCTGTTGGGGGGTGTATGATGCCAGGGGGAAAAATTCACTGGTCCCCGGCGGAATATACAGACCATGCTTTGCTGCTCAGCGGGTCATTGTTCACAGTGGGGTTAACAGATGTGGAACCCTGTAGCTCCAAGATGGCCGCGCCTCAGCCAAGCTTCACGATGGCCGTAGCGCCTCAGCCAAGCTTCATGATGGCCGCCACACCTCAGCCAAGCTTCACAAAACCTTTAGTTCATGTTTGTTGTTTTGCCACGTGTGTTTATGTAATTAAGTTAATTTAGTTCGTAGTTATGTCCACATTGTAAATAAACTGCACCTGGGTTCTCAATATATATATCTCGTCACAGTGAAGTACTGTTGCAGAACAAACCACCCAATAATGAATCCAGCAGTAAACCACCTGCTTCGCCTACGGCAGGGTAATTCCTCTATAGAGAATTACGTTAAGGAGTTTTTGTGGACTTTGCAATGATGTAGCTTTTCGCTTTGGACTGAATGACCCTGTTGGGTGTATGATGCCAGGGGGAAAAATTCACTGGTCCCTGGCGGAATATACAGACCATGCTTTGCTGCTCAGCGGGTCATTGTTCACAGTGGGGTTAACAGATGTGGAACCCTTTAGCTCCAAGATCGCCGCGCCTCAGCCAAGCTTCAAGATGGCCGCCGCGCCTCAGCCAAGCTTCACAATGCACTGCCTGTAATGGGGGTAGCCATCCTCTGTGTCTGGGCCACATAGTGCTCGGCCTGCGCTCCCAAACCTGCCCAAGAGCCAGATCCGGAGCCAGCACCAGGCATAGGGTGCCCCATTGTTTACAATATTTTAGGGTTTCTTTGCGCATGAAAATTCATTACACTATAAATACCACAACCTTAGGAAATGTATATAAATGCAGATTATGCCACCACTTTAAAGGGGGAATAAATGCTTTACAGCAATTGGATGCACAGGGCAAAAAAGACATGGATATTAGAATACAAAACATTTATTGACTCATAATCAGACAACACACTTAAGACATCACCCAAATAATACAGTGCACCTGTGTGTAAATTTTGTCTCAGTATAAATACACCTGTTTAGTTTTGTTAGAAACCACTAGTAAACAAACCATATCATGAAGACCAAGGAAACTCACCAGACAGGTCAGGGATAAAGTTGTGGAGAAGTTTAAAGCAGGATTAGGTTTTAAAAAAATAGCCCAAGCTTTGTCACATTTACATTTACAGCATTTGGCAGACGCTCTTATCCAGAGCGACTTACATTTATCTTATTTATACAATTGAGGGTTAAGGGCCTTGCTCAGGGGCCCAGCAGTGGTGGCTTGGTGGACCTGGGACTTGACCCACGATCTTTGGGTTGATAGTCCAACACCTTAACCATGAGCCACCACTTCACTTCATGAGCCACCAACACCACTTCACAGGTGAATAGTGACAGTTTTCTCCACCAAAGGCATACCCAGATATCATCAAGGACCAGGACCACACTATTCCATGAGCTTTGCAAAGCTTTTGAAATAACCTGTTGTGAAATGTTTTTTGAAGTATTCCACAAGCTTTTTACACATTCCTTCACAGTTTTTAGAGCCTTTGCCCATCTTTACTTCCAAGAGACTTTGCCGCTTAAAGACATCCCTTTTATAGCTAATCATGTTACAGACCTAATGTCAATTAACAAATTAGTTGCTAAATGCCCAGCTGAATCTTTTCAAATGTATTGCTTTTTCAGACTTTTGTTGCCCCATGACAACTTTTTTAAGACCTCTATAGCAGGCATCAAATTTAAAATTAGCTCATTTATTGGATAAAAGTGTAAAATGTCTCTGTTCAAACATTTATGTTATCTACGTTTAATTGTAAATGAAATATTGTGTAATTTAAAAAATATTTTAGTTTTCATTTATTTAAATATAAACAATGTCAAAATATGCCTGTTTTAAATGCTTATAACAAGTTTAGGAAAAAAAAGTCATATATATATATATAGATATATATATATATATATATATATATATATATATATATATATATATATATATATATATATATATATACTAAAACAGAGGTGTCTAATTTTATAAAAAAAAAACAGATGTGGGGCAGGTTTTTATTTAAACCATCTAAAAAATCACCGGTGTCTAATGAAAACTGTTAAGAACCAGGTGTAGCTTATGCGTTAGTACATACAAGGTTTTTTTGTACAGGCACAGTAAAACACTGCTGATCTGTGATAAAATGGTATATATGTTATCATTCACTGTGCCACCCACCCGCCAGCAGAGGGCACCTTCACCTGAATGCTGACTCCCACATACACTTCCGGTTTACACACTATTTAGTCTAGCCAGTTTTGCTACACGTTTCGAAGTAATGTTCTTTATTATGAGACATACCGAGCGCTCTCTTTGGACTGATTTTCCGCATTTGGCCACTTCCTGTATTTTGAGTTTTGATTCTGTGTCTAGTGTTTTGGATTTGTTTGCTGTAAGGATCTGTGTTTACTGTGTATTGTCTACTGTCTGCCTTTTGACTATGTTTCTGAACATCTCTGTGTTATTTAATAAGCGTGCTTTGCTGCAACATCGATAATACTCCATCTGGTGCTTCACAGTTGTATTATAATAAGAGAAAGGGGTATCAATGTGTAGTATGTGTGAAGAGAGAATGTGCATTAAATGATACATAAAATGAGGAAGAGATATGGTAGGATGGTGGAAGCTTCCAGCAACAGAGTAACAGAATTAATTTGTTTGATGATCTTGAATGGACCCACATACTTAGGGCTAAGTTTTCTGCTGGGCAGATGCAGACATAAATCTCTGGAGGATAGCCATACTAATTGTCCTGGTTTGATAATTGGGGTGAGGATGACGCTGCTGATCAGTCTGGATGCGCTGAGCCCGGACTGCTGCTGCAGCCTGACATGTGCTGTCTTCCAGACTTAAGAGCTGTGTTGCTTCCAGTCCTCCACTGCTGGTACATTGAAAGGTTCTCCAGACCACGGAAACATGAGTGGTTGATAACCCAAAACACACTAAAAAGGGGTAAGCCCAGTAGAGGAGTGAGTGAGCGAATTTTGCGCATACTCTGCCCAGGGGAGAAATTCGCTCCACCGAATCTGCTCCCGGGCACAATATGATCTTAAGTACCGGCCCAGTTCTTGATACAGCCTCTCCACTTGTCCATTAGACTTGGGGAGATAACCTGAGGTCAAGCTGATGTTGATGTCAAGGCGTTGGCAGAATGCGGCCCAAAGACGAGACCCAAAACTGTGGGCCCAGGTCAGACACTGTGTCTTCTGAGAGGCCGTAATTCCTGCAAACTTGCTGAAATAAGGCAGTGACTGTGTCTAGGGCTGAAGGATACCCTTGAGGGGCACCAAGCGGCAGGCTTTGCGGAACCGGTAAACCAAAGTCAATATGGTGGTGAAACCTTGTGAATTGTCAACTTGTGAATTTCTAGGTCTGTGATGAAATCCACAGAGATATAAGACCAAGGCCTTCGTGGGATAGGGAGTGGCTCTAGTAGACCCTCAGGTAAATGACGTGGAGTTTTAGATTGAGCAGAGATGCTGCAGCCCTTGACAAAAATGTTCAATATCTTTGCGACAGTTAGGCCACCAATAAGCATTCTCTACAAGTTTGATGCTTCTTCTGATGCTGGGGTGGCCTAAACTCAGGCAAGTATGGACCCAGGATAACTTGTGTACGCAAGGCCGAAGGTACATAAACTTTGTTGTCTGGGCAGGTTGTGGGAGGAGATGCGTTACAATGTTCTGTCGTGATTTCAGCATCCAAGTCCCAGTAAATGGGGAGCCACCACCAAACTAGAGTCTAGGATGGTGTCTGGATTCTGACAAGGTTTGAGGCGAGTCATATCGTCGAGAGAAGACATCGGCTTTTCTGTTTTTGGTCCCAGGTCAGTAGGTAACTGTAAACTGGAACCTCGTAAAGAATAACGCCCACCTGGCCTGCCTTGAATTTAAATGTTTGGCAGATTGCAAGTACTCCAAGTTTTTATGATCCGTGATCACTAAAAACGGATGTGCACTCCCCTCCAGCCAATGCCTCCCCCCACTCCATGAGAGAGTGTTCCTTGTTGCCCACATCATAATGTTGTTCGGTGAAATTCAGCTTGTGTGAAAAAAATTCAATTCAATTCAATTTTATTTTGTATAGCGCTTTTTACAATGATCAATGTCACAAAGCAGCTTTACACAATCAAAGAAATATAAGATGAAAAATGAAACAGAAATCAGTTTGTCCCTGATGAGCAAGCCGGGGGCGACGGTGGCAAGGAAAAACTCAATGAGATGGAAATAGGAAGAAACCTTGAGAGGAACCAGAGTCGAGTAAGGACATAAATGCTGTTCTCAGCGGGTCGTCTGTATTTTCAAAATTAATATTAAAGTCTCCAGCAATTAATGCTTTATCACCAGGACAACCAGGTTAGACAGGAAATCTGCAAATTCACTAAGAAAGAGTACGGTTCTGGGGGTCTGTAAAAAAAAAAAACTAAAGAAATCGACTGACTCTGCTTATTATTTGTCTCTGCAGATGTAAGCTTACTGTAGAGAGCTTCGAATGAATTAAAATTTTGTCCATGTTTTTGTACGATAGTTAGATTATTATTAAAAATAACTGCGTTGCCTCCTCCTCTACCAGTTGGGCGAGGCTGATGTATGTAGCTGAATGCTGGAGGACTAGCTTCATTTAATGTTACATACTCATTCGGTTTAGTCCAGGTTTCTGTTAAACGCAGAAAGTCCTGATCCGAGATCATTTCATTAACCAAGAGCTTTAGAAGTAAGAGATCTAATGTTTAACAATCAAGTAAGTGTGTGGTATTTACTGACAATTACCTGCTTAGCCACTTGACCTTTGCAAAGCTTGGTGCAACTGAGCAGCGTTGGGCTGCCCAGTTGGTGGCTTTTGACTTTGATATCAAATATCGTTCAGGTAATAGTAATGCTGATGCACACAGCAATTTAGCATCATTGCAGCAGCTAACAGGGTTGGATACTGTTGTAGAGGCAACTCAATGTGTCATTTCCACTTTGCTAGGTTGTGCGGTGGGTGATTTAGGTTTGTTGCAGGCGACTGACCCAGTGATCCAGGAGGTGGTAAAACTTTGGAGGCAAGGTACCCGCCCAGGCCCTGGTGAGCAGCATCAAATAGGTAAGGCAGCCCAAGAAATTTTGAATTGTCGCTAATACGGCTATTATGTGAGCTCTATGGCATGGAGAAATCGCATACCACCCCATATCATCCAGCTGGCAACGTTCAATGCGAAGGTTTTAACCGTAGTTTTGCATAATTTATCGCGCACCCTGCCAGTGTCCAAGAATTGGTAGTGTGTCTTCCTCAGGTAGTATTTAGTTATAACAGCACTTCTAATCAGTCCACGGGAAATTCACCACATTTTGTGATGTTTGGCCAGGAGCCCAGATTGCTGGTCGATTTCTTGTTGGGCCGAAATCCACCGCCAAGAAAGGGCAGTGTGCATGACCGGGTCCTGGAGCATCAAACAAGATTACAGGTAGCCTTTGCTGATGCTCATGAACGGTTGCGGACCTTGGTAGCCGTAAGGCTCAACATGACGAGCACATCCGAAATGAGCCACTTGTCGGGGGTCAATTGGTGTACCTCCGTGAATATGAGGTAAGAGCTCGCCATGAGATCCAGGACCTGTGGAGCCCAGTGGTTTATCAAGTGACAAGGGCCCCTAAGGAGGGTGGTGTTATTGAAGAGTCAAGTTCAGAAGAACATGGTGCCTGAGCAGGGCATTGCATGACCCTGTGGTAGAGGCACCCATTGTGGCTGAAGAGGAGGAGGAGGTAGATTTGATTGCTGTGTTACAAGAATGGAGACTGATTGATGCACAGTCAGGACGTGGTAGACGGGCATCTGTGGTTGAACTGGACCCTCAAGAGGGTATTGGTGAAACACCACTTGTACAGGTTACTGGGCCAGAACTACAGATTCTAGCTGGGGGCACAGCAAATCGTCAGGAGTCCTTGCCTGAGGGCCCATCTAGTATTGATCAGGGTGAGCTACGTAGGACTGGTCGGGTGACTGCTGGCCAACATTAAAATTTACATCACCTTCCCCGCTCGATTGCAGAGTTTGGTGGAGCTACACAACAAATGCAAAGTAGGGTAGTAGGTCTTTTTAGACCCTGGGATTAGGTGATGGGGAAAGGATTGTCAGGGCACCAATTCAAAAGTAGGGGGTAGAATGTAGTGGGATGTACAGCAGAGTGAGAACGACGCTTTAAATAGTGTGGTACGCCTTGGAGACGTCTGGTATGTAATTATCCAAATTGGCGTGTGTATATAAAAAAGACGTCTCCTGTGTTCTTGGTGTGTTTTAGCACGTATTGTCATTTCCGGCAGTCCGCCTCTTCCGGTTTTGCCCAGTTTCATCCAGCCAGGTATGTGCTAGTTACATAGTGTAATATTTTTATATTCCCCTATGATGCTATGCCCCCAGACTTTCTGTTATGATGTCATCATTATCCGATTGCTCAATATTCTAGCATTAATTAAATTATTTATAATTTAATTTCCAACATAGGCTTTTTAGCGAATTAGGTACATCAGTACCATTTTATAAGTATATGCAACCAGAGGGTTGCCTAAAGCGTCACCAGAGAGTATTATTATATTTTTTTTAAACATTATTATTATTATTATTATATTATTATTATTATTAATAATAATAATAATAATAATAATAATAATTATAGTAATAATAATTAACAACCACCTAGGGTGCCAGAAAAGCCTAGAAAGGGCCCTGAGGCATATGACTGATACAGTTGTACACACAATTATAGAACACTTTATTAGGAACACAGTTTTAATGCTAAATAAGGCATCGCTTTGCTCTTAAGCAGTCACATTTCTTTATGGCATTGATTCCATAAGCTGTTTAAAACATTTCTCCAATATTCTGTTTGATTATGATATGATTGTATTATGTAACTACTTTAGCTTTTCAGGGGCACTTTCATGCTGCAAATCCCATTATTTGACTACATCAAGTATTTGTTTTATTGGAATATGGTCACTGGGGTGGTTTACAACTTATTGTCAGGTTCATAAAACCAGTTTGAGAACACATTTGGTTTCTAAAATGGGACTTGTCAATTAGAAGATTAAATTGCCACAAAGTTGTTTTATTATTGTACTCTAAAGTCTGTTTCATCTTAAAATACCAGCAGATCAGTTCGTTCTATTCGTTATAGAAATATATACACGCTATTCTTAAACCAACAATCATGCCAGTGATTACTTTATATAGCATATTCATCAGTTTACAGATAATGTATAGAAGGTGAATATGGGATACAAGCATAGTGTCTATAGTAAAAACCAGCAAATAATGTAAACTCAGCCAAATATTCTTTTGCTTAAAGGCTCCTGATAGCTGTAGAAAGAACTTTATCAGATGAGAACTTTGGCTGTGCTTTACAAAATATAGGTATATTCTTGAGTTGATGGACTTCAAATTCTGTTTGGTTAAATTATGGGTTTGATTTTTCATGTCACAGGATTTTGGTACATGTTTTCACCACATGGAAGTTTTGCGTTATTGCTGGCAGAAACTTGCAGTAAATTACGATGCTCCTACTTTCCGAGCTGCTGCATAGATGACGAATGAGCTGTCTGAGAAAGACAGACAAACTGCTGTGGTAATTATAATTATGCCTTTATTATTAATGACAGTTGAAAGACAGTGGCAGCTATTCAACCTATAATTATGTGTTTGCTGCTTTGAAGGGATGTAATTATAAATGAAATTAGTAAAGCATTTGTATACTAATTTGATGGCAGTTTACAGATACAGTCCCACAGAGCTTCTTGAGGGAAGGAGAATCAGAACAACTGTTCCTGTCATTCTATCTCAGCTCAATTTGAGAGGTGCAGACCTGGAAAAGCTGAAAACAACAGAACACAAATACAGTACATACACAAACTGCAAGAAAACTACAACCGCAGACACAGAGCACATGAAATGCCGCACCTGCAACCTGGAGATTAAGTGTTGGTCAAGAACATGCTTGAAAGAGGCACAGTTGTGTCAACAAGGCACACAAAATTTGTCAAGACACCACCTTTCGCCGACCCACGAGGCACCTAAAAGACCTACTGACATACAGTGCCTTGAAAAAATATTCATACCTCTTAAACTTTTTCACATTTTGTCACTTTACAACCACAAACTTAAATGTTTTTAATGAGATTTTATGTGATAGACCAACACAAAGTAGCACATAATTGTAAAGTGGAACTAAAAATGATATATGGTTTTTCCAATTTTTAAGCAAATAAAAATCTGAAAAGTGTGGCGTACATTTGTACTTTGATACCCTTAAATAAAATCCAGCGTAATTAATTGCCTCTAGAAGTCACCTAATTAGATAAGAGTCCACCTGTGTGTAATTTAGTCTCAGTATAAATACACCTGTTCTGTGAAGGCCTCAATGGTTTGTTAGAGAACATTGTTGAACAAACAGCATCAAAAAGACCAAGCAACTCACCAGCCAGGTCAGTTGTGGACAAGTTTAAAGCAGGGTAAGGATATAAAAAAATCCCAAGCTTTAAATATCTCAAGAATCAGTGTTCAAGCCATCATCCAAAAATGAAAAAAATTTATGGCACAACTGGAGAACTAACAAGACATGGCCATCCACCTAAACTGACAGACCGGATTAGTAAATCATAATAAATCATAAATTACTTTATGTATTAAAGTTGCCTAATTTTTTTTGTTGCTGTAAAGCAGGTCACACTCATTCAATGGGAGGGGCTGTGTGTACCAACCCGAATTTAATTTAAATGAAAAAATTTTTGCTTATTTTGGAATGTTCTCAATTTTTTGTTTGTGTGTCTTTTACCTTCTGCAGAAATCAAATACCTAAAAATTTTACCACTTGCTTTAAATCTTTTGGAAGGTGACACAGCAACCTAATTTCAACATGTACTATATGCACAATATTTTGGATTGAACCAAATAGATAGATTATTTAAAAAATTCCCAATAAGAATTTTAATGGATTTTCAAAAATCATTTACTTTAGGCAACTGTTGTTGGATTTAAAAGGAGAAATGTGTGGAACTAAATAACTCAACCCAAATGGGTGTGATTCACCTGAAAAAAAACTGAGACCCGTGAGAAATTAACTTTTACTACATATTTTCATTCATCTCCGTCATACATTTCAATTTTAGCATATAAAGCATTTCTAACTTTCTAAACCATTCTTTTTCAAAGCTCTTATCTAGTATGTGTCTGTGTGCAGTGA
Source organism: Bagarius yarrelli (assembly GCA_005784505.1). Taxonomy (NCBI): domain Eukaryota; kingdom Metazoa; phylum Chordata; class Actinopteri; order Siluriformes; family Sisoridae; genus Bagarius; species Bagarius yarrelli. Next base: position 7,262,519 of record VCAZ01000003.1, on the reverse strand, counting down.
GGTGAATCCAGTGTCATAAATTCTGTGCTGCATTTTTTTTTATCATTATTTTCTTCAAGAGTAACTGGAAAAGCTCTCACCTCAGCCTCCCAAACAGCTGTAATCATGTCTCTATATCGCACTTTGTTCTCATGCCCCCAGTCAGGTTCACTTATACTAAAGTTTAGATATGTCCAGTAATAATTTCCACATCATCAAACGTCTCAACTCGTGTGAAGTTGGCCGGAATTCTCTGCAGAATCTAATCAATTCCTCACCAAACTTTACTTCTCCCACTTCTCATGGATCAGACAGCTTCTCATGGATCAGACAGCCATGCAGAAAACAGCTACAGTTTCGTATGAGATATTGTGAAATAGATTCTCAGAGGAACAATTCAACTTATTTGTTACTATAGGAGAGGAAGAACTTTATAAACTCATCAAATCATCTGAACCAACATGTATTTTAGACCCTATTCCATCTAAGCTCCTAAAAGAGTTGACTCAAAGGTCCATTTCTGAATATTATTAATTCGTCATTGTTATTAGGATATGTCCCCTAAAATATTTAAACTGGCTGTTTTGAAGCCGCTCTTTAAAAAAACCACAACTTGATCCCAAAGATCTAGTTAATTACAAAACGATCTTAAACCTCCTATTTCTGTCTAATATAGTAGAAAAGGTAGTATCATCAGAATATTTTTTTTCTTAGAGAAAAATTATATCTGTAAGGATTTCCAGTCAGGATTTAGATCCTATCATAGTACTGAGACTGTAACTTACAAATGACCTTCTGCTATCTCCCTATTCGTGCTGATGGACCTTAATGCTGCATTTGACACTGTTGAGCACAACATTTTTTTGAATAGACTAAAAAACTTCGGCGTCAGTGGAAGTGCGTTAGCATGGTTTAAATCATACTCATCTGAACGCTATCAATTTGTAGCAGTAAACAAAGAGGAAATATATCGCTCGCAAGTACAGTATGGAGTACCCTAAGGCTCAGTTCTAAGACTGCTACTTTTTAACACTTTACATGTTACCCTGGGCATTATTAGAAAGCATGGTGATAGCTTTCACTGCTATGCTGATGACATTAGTTTTGAAAAACTAAACGCATAGTTGATATAAAAAAATTTATGAGAAATAATTTCCTTTTGCTAAATCCTGAAAAAACAGAGGTTTTGTTTAATAATCTAGAAGACTGTCTAACACTTGATGGCTGCTCTGTCAACCCCTTTATTGTTAGTTAGTAATTTAGGTGTGATTTTTGACAGCAATATTCCCTTTGGGAGCCACATTTTTAGCATTTGTAAAAATGCATTTTGCAATTATCTCAAAAATATATATATATCTATATAGCTCTCGAGGTCAAATTCTGAAATTTTAGTTCATGGGTTCATGACCTCAAAATTAAATTATTGTTATGCTTTATTAGGTGCCTAATAAACAAGCAGCAGCTAGAGTTCCTCCTAGAACCAGATAGTATGATCATATTAGGTCAGTTCTGTCAACACTACACTGGCTCTCCCTATTAAATATCAAATAGATTTTATTATCTTGTTAATTACTTAAAAAGTCCTGAATGGTTTAGCACCTCAGCACCTGATTGAGGTCTTAGCCTGTTATAGTCCTCAACGTCCACTACGCTCTCAAATCTTTGGCAATCTGATAATACCTAGAATAACAAAATCAACTGCAGGCGGCAGATCCTTTTTCAACTTTGGAATAATTTACCCTGCAGACACATTTTGTCAGGAAGGCAGACACATTTTGTTAGTTTAAATCTAGATTAAACACCCATTTCTTTAACCTGGCCTACACATAATACACACATTTTCATTATTCATATCTGTTAAACAATTGTTAAATTGCAAAATTCAGGTCAACCAGAATAACGAACAATATATTTAAATATTATAAGCCGAACGGCATCTACACTAACAGGTCTGTTTCTTTGTTATTCCGAGCTCACCGTCGCTGCCAGCCCAGTTGGTGGATCAGCACTTGGAGACAATAAATCAGTTTCCCAGTAACGATCTTGTCTTCTAGACGCCCATCCAGACAAGACCATGGAAAATTTACTGCAGTATGGGTAACCCACTGATTTGTCTGGTCAGAGGAGGACTAACCCCCCCAACTAAGGCTGTTTTTTTCCCCAAGGTTTTTTTCTCCGTTCTGTCACCAATGGAGTTTTGGTACCTTGCTGCTGTCGCCTCTGGCTTGCTTAGTTGAGGACTCTTAATTAATAGATATTAATTAAATTGAGTTTTTAAGTGAGTGCTTAGTATATGTATTTTGATGTGATTCTGTAAAGATGCTTTGATCTCGATTGTTAAAGACTTCACTTAACTTGACTACTTGTCATCCTTTCTAATTATTGCTTATTGCCAGAAATAATTGGGAAAAAAGTGTCTGCTAATAAATAAAAAGTCTTTAACCGCAACCCTAATATTTGTTTCTATTAAAAATAAATATTAAAGAAACAAACATTAATTTACTACTGAATTAATTTAATACTTTTTTTTAATTATGACTATTCAAAGCTCATATTAAAAACAAAAGCCAATAGTAATTTATATAATAGAAGGCAAAAAGAAAAAATGAAAAAAAAAATAATAGCATAATTTAAGGGTTGTGTCATAAGCAGATATAAGTAATTAGCTTTCCCAAATCACCAATTGTTTATTAAGATTTTATCTATTTGTTTTGCCTCTGCATTTTCTCCCGTTTTCTAGTAATCTCCCGTAATCTTAACAGTATTTAGTTTCTATTTTATGATCATAAAATTATTTAAGTTTTTTTAAATAACTCAAGAATTAGAGATCTTGTCACCATTGATTTTATTATTAAGTTAGGGAATTATGGATATTTTGATGTGGCCTTTTATTTCTTCTGCTACCATTCACTGTGTGTATTACCTTGCAAAACATATTTTATTAATATTTCTGAGGCAAGAAATTATATTTTCTGCCACTAAATAATAAAAGAATAGACCAACAAAAAGCAGAACTTCACAAGGAAAAATGCAAAAAGTCATGAATGTGCGAACAAAAATCAGAAGATGCAAGGGCCACTGACTGACCAACACTATACAGTTAAACTGTATGACTGAGCTTAAAAAAAGGCTTTGTTTTAACCTCCACAAGGGAAAGATTCCTTATAGAGTTCCCATTTCTCTGATAAGCTTACAGTAGATTGCTGTGACTTCAGCACTTCTGACAAGTCCACCACAATAAAAAAGATTAAAAAAAATAAGAAACACACATAAGCTAAAATTGGTTGATGGCTGATCAAAAGAATGTTTATTTGCTCCCTTCTGTTTATAACAACATTGAAAACTAAAGTAATAAATTGAGAAAAAAAGGAAGCCATGTAAAATATGTGAAAACTTTGTACTCTTAAACTTTTTAATTTTCCTAAACTTTATCTGATCATCTATTATTGTCCGATGTGGCCCTGCGAGGAACTGGCAACCAGTCTAGGGGGTGTACAAGTGACAGGTAGGTTCCAGCAAATCCTTACGACCCTGATTTAGGAATAAGCGGATATATTGTGATTAACCTAGAATAGACACAAGCAGTTATCTCAGACATTCTTGTGAATAATTAAAAATTATTCTCAATATCCCCTATAAATTATTGTTTTCTTTTACAGAAACAGCCAGGTTGAGTCAAATTGGCAATTTCATGGAGGAATCCATAATAAGACACGGTGTAAAATTACCCTAATTTGTTAGCTATAAATCTCTTTTGAGTGTGGTTTTAAATATTGCTAAAAATTAACTGTAATGCTGTTAATTCTTCTTCTGCAAATTAGACCATATAGCTGTATATAGATCTATGTTTCTATAGCAACCATGTAAACATGGCATTATTGAATCAGCAATCATCTCTTGCCGGTGTCAAAAGCCACATTAAAATAGTTTATTGGCATGGGCTGCATGGATTGGGCTTCCCTTGGATTTCTGCCTGATTAATAAATTCAGATGTTCCCTGAGGAAATCAGTCTCTCTACAAAAGCTCAGGACTCCTCTCAAAGAAAAAATAATAATGAATAACCTGTACCATATCCAAGCAAAAGGTTACACTTCCAGAAGCATATCACTGCCCTACCAGGTACCTAAGAGTTGCATTGTGTAATGACAAATATCTACACTGTTCACTATTTCCTATAATATTGATATTTTATGCATTCTTTAAACATTGATTGGCAAAAAGTAAAAGACTATATTTCTTTTTTCTTATTTTTAAAGTTTTTCTCACATTTTATCGTAAATAAATGAATACATGGTAAGCAAAGTGACCAGTAAACATATAGATCACAGTAGTGGTCCAGACTTTATTAATGCTTTCAATGTTTAATGGTGTTTAGATTAACAAAAACAATTCCTGTTTAGATTAACAAAAACAATTCCTATGTTAGCTAAAAATGAGTGTTGATGTGTATTGTCATTGTGTTACATGCTATTTAATGCCCTACTGGGTTCATAAAACAATTTTAAAAAATAACTTGTTTTAAACCACATCCCTTTGTATATTTTAGTTATTTTTTTTTAGAGCTTTTATGTTTTGTCTGCAGATCGGACATGACCTTGACCTGGCTTAACAATCAGTACAATCAAACAACATTTGTAACCTTTGTTCATAATCACCTACCCACTACCCTTCAATCTGCACTGTTCAGTTAGACACAAATAAGGAGAGAATTAGAGATTTTATTTTGCTGGTAAAAATATTACTGGTGATAAACACTATGTGTTTTGGAATGATTGTTCCAAACCTAGCGTGTGATTCATTAAATACCGTATGTAGAGCATATTTTGTGTCAATCACCATACAGTAAATACACTTTTTTTTTAAATATTGTTATAGCCCTGCTATTTGAAATTGTTTTTTAGGGGTGTAAGATTCCCAGCTCCACCAAGCCACAACTGTTGAGCCCCTGAGCAAGGCCCTTAACCCTCAATTGCTCAGTTGTATAAATGAGATAAATGTAAGTCCCTCTGGATAAGGGCGTCTGCCAAATGCTGTTAATGCTGCTGCAAATGTAAGAAGTGCTCTATTTGTCTATTATCTATTATCTTTCTCTGATTCTTTACTAAAATTAATCAAGCTCAAACTGGCCTGATGCACACCTGAACTTAGTGCCCAAAAGAAAACCCCAACTGTAGGAGATAAAGATAAAGAAATTCCTGAGTTAATCAACATGTTTTATTGAACCCTCTTTATGTAAAAGGAAGTGAACAGTTTTCTACACCCAGATGTAATTAAACATCTTTGAGTTACGAATGTAACCCTGGTTCCCAGAGGACAACTTACGGCACTTGGTGGAGCAATTTTATAACCTTTGCACTGAAGCACATGTGTAATCCGGCCAATCAAAAAGCATTACATCATAAGCGGGTGAGGTTATGAGCCAGAAAGTAATGCTGTATAAACACAAGTGACAGAGCGCCTTGTTAAGCTTGCGGTCAGCACATTAGGGATGCTGGGGGTATGGCATATGATGCTGCGTCTCATTTCATCTGGGAACCAGGGCTTCATATGTAACTCAGAGACGTCCCCTTTCAGGAACTTGTGCTGCCTTCATAGCAATTTGGGAACTATATATCAACATCAGATTGGATCAAATCACTGTCATGAGGACTGTGTGCCTCAAGAACCATGGATCCCTGAGTTGTGGCTAGATCGAGAATATAGAAAAGTATGCGGGGTTGCCCAACTTGCCGCCCTAAAGATGTCCTGTAAAGGTGCCTTTAAGGACAAGGCCCTGAAGGCTGCCATACCCCTGGTAGAGTGCATTGTGAGCCCTTCCAGAACCAGGAGGCCAGTGGCCTTATAAGCAAGGGTAATCGTCTCCACCAGCCACCTGTTTGTTTTGTTGATGCAGCCACTCTCTTGGGAAAGGGAGGGGAACAGGTGGCTTTTAAATAAATGGAAAGTACCCCGGTCGCAGGTAGAGAAAGGCATTTATCATGCCAGGGGCGAAGTCCAGACAAAATGGCAAGGTGGTCATGGCTGTATGACACTGACCTTTTTAATGAAAGAAACTGCTAAAAATAAAACACTTTTTTAATGTAAAGTGTTTGTCTGATGCTTCCGAGGCTTAATGACATGGTGGATTGTTGGATGATGCTCCGCATGGAAATCTCCTTGGTTTTAAGCCACCATTGTAACTGTCACAATGGATGCCCCTGCCATGAGGCCCAAAAGTCTCTAAAACTGTCTGACAGTAAGGGCTTGCCCCTCCCCTAGTTCCCAAACAGTCATCAGTATAGTTTTCTTCTGGCCTGCGTTGTTTTGGCCTGCATGATGACGAGTTTCAGACGACCCCTAAATAGTTTAGTACACGGACACCCTGGAGTCTCGCAGGAGCCGGTGCCGCGTCCATACATTTTGTGAACATTCTGGGTGACAGAGAGAGGCCAAAAGGAAAGTATCAGCTGTAAAAATCTGACTGAGCTTTGTAAGGAGGAATTATCTTTATTGATCCTCTCACCAAAAGTGTCATCATTTCATGTTCCATAACTAGAACCTGTAAGATATTTGGTAAAATATTTGGCTGATTTCTTGCAGCCTCTGGCAGACTCTATTTACTACTCTATCTTTAAACTGGCAGCAGCTCAGGTTATAACCTCCATGAGCTTTTCATCTGCTGGGGAGCATGTTGGTGACTTTACACTTGGCTCAATGCTCATAGCCTCACCCTACTTAGAGGATAACAGCTGAAGTTGGACCTCTCTCTGGAGGAAGAATCCACTGCTTGGGCTTTCTCAGCCAGCTCGAGGCCCTTGGAACTAGCGGTTGGGTAGCGAGATAAGGCTAAGTCCATCTTGAACTTCTCCGCCACCTGCTAGAAGTGGAACCGCTAGCGCAGGTATTCAGGTGATGGCGTCCTCTGGTGGTGGGAGGGCGGAATCATTACAGACTCATTCTCTCTTTTTCTCTCTCTCTTTCTCTCATTCTCTCATTTGCTTTCCTTGGTATCGCTTGTCTTTCATTTATTTTATTTTATCCCTTATGTGCCCGTATAAATGTGTGTTGAAAGTGTATCAATTTCCCCATGTGATATGACACGTCTGTTTTATAAATAATTGTCTGAAAAATCTATTATGGTTTACAAGCCTTTGAGGTGTTGATCTCATTCAAGATAAATTCTTTTAAATAATTTAAATTGGTTTCTTTCAGCATCTGATTGGTAGATGCCATTGTCTATAGGCAACCCCAAATTTATCTAATTTTTTAGTTATTTCTAACAAATTATAAGCCATAATTACATTCCATTCTGGTTAAGTTACAGCTTGGTGGTCCTGGCAATTGAATGTTTTACTTTTGATTCTTAAAAACTTAGCGTATGCTAACATCTTAGCGTATGCATATCCTAAGTAATTTTACAGCACTAGTTGAGCTAAATTAGTCGTCTTCTTTGTAGTTCAATATGCGGATGGCATGAAGTCTAATAGGAACCAGCGCAGCATTCAGGCACTTTGTAAATGTGCTGGGTGACAGGGAGAGGCTAAAATGTAGAACACTGTATTGGAATTATTTGCCCCAAAGAAAAACCACAGGAACCTTCTTTGCTTCGGGAGGCTTGTATGACGAACCAGAGGGATCCATAATGCAGGTTAAAACTTTATTGAAGAAGCACAGTAGCAGAATCGAAACCAGTATCGTAAACGGGAAACAAGCAGAGGTTGGTACACAGGTATCATCAATGAACGTGGCAAACAAGTCCAAATCAGTAAGACATAATCGTAAACAAGGGAAAGCATAGATGTAAATCAGAATAGCAATATAAAATACAAACTCTAGTAAGTAGATGTGATAACAATACTGCTAACAATAGTTGCTGTAACAATCTGAACCAATTTTTATAATATTAACAAAAGTAATGGTATACTATACCACCCCATCCAGGTGTTACTCACCCAAACTTGACATTTTCTGGCTGTGAGGATTTGTTTATTCAGACACTGATGCTGTGTAAGGAGGTCTGGGGTGCAGTCGCCGTTATAGGTTATCTCAAAGGTGTTCAGTGGGCTGGAACAGTGTTTGGGCCTCCAAGTTCATGCAAAGCGAAATCTTCTTGTTACACCTTATAGTGACATCCTACAGAACTGTGTGCTTCTGAGTTGAAGAATCCGCAGAGCAGGCTTTAGCGTTAGCCAGTACATGGCCAGCAGAGCTAGCAGTTGGTGAGTGAGACAAGGCTTCTTTTAGGACTATTTATCTCTAATATTTTCACAAGCACACATACACACATACGCTGAAGAAAAAAGAGCTTACTGAGGTGCTCTGCCACTCATGTTTATATAGCATAACCTCCTGGTCAATGACGTCACCTGTCAGTAACGTAACACACTCTGATTGGTCGGATTACACACATGCTTCAAGGCATTATAAAGGGTGTTCCCAAAGCATTTCAACGCAGCTTGAGTTCCTGAAGTTATTGTTGCAGGATTTTGTAGGGTTTTTGTAAGATTTTTGTAACATTGATCTGGTATGTTTAGATGCTGTCTTCCCCACTTATTGAACACGTTGTTGATGAGAGAGCGGCTGGTTGCTTAACATATCAGGGAGCCCTCACGTCTGTGTTTCCCTCTGGTTCTCTCCTTTTAGTTATGCTGTCCTAGTTAGTCTTGCTGGAATCCATGCTTGCACTCTACATTAAATATTTAATCACTCCATACACTGTGATTACAATGTCACTTAACTGTTTTCCTTCTTTTTTGTCTTTCTTCCTTCCCCTCGCTCTCTCTCTCTCTCTCTCTCTCTCTCTCTCTCACACTGTCAAGCCACAACTGAGCTGCCAGTGATCCAGACCCCATCTCCACTCTGGACCTGTCAGACCCTTCCCTGTGACCCGCTCCAGTTAATGATCACATCACCAGGGTGACCGAGGACGTTCCACTCTGCCATAAAGACGTTCCAGCTGTTCTTCGAGATGGTACTTAAGTTGCTAGGATGATTTAAGTCGCTTACACACACAGTCTTCTTCTCTTTTCAGCTGTTCCCTTTTAGGGGTCGCCACAGCGAATCATCTGTCTCTACCTAACCCTATTTTCTGCATCCTTTTCACTCACACCCACTTCATGTCCTCGTTTATTGCATCCATATGCCTCCTCTTTGGTCTTCCTCTTTGCCTTCTGCCTGGTAGCTTCATTTCTAACATCCTCCTACCAATATATTCATTATCACTTCTCTGTACATGTCCAAACCACCTTAACCTGACATACTTCTCTGCTATTCCTGACTTCCTCATACAATACCACAGCTCTTCTCTTGGTAACCTGCCATATGCTTTCTCCAGGTCTACAAAAACACAATGCAACTCCCTAAGACTATCTCTGTACTTCTCCATCAGCATTCTCAGAGAAAAGATTGCATCTGTAGTCCTCTTTTTGGGCATAAAGCCATACTGCTACATCACAAATACCTACTTACCCCTAATTCTAGCTTTCACTACTCTTTCCCATACCTTCATTGTGTGACTCATCAACTTTATGCCTCTGTAGTTGTTGCAACTTTGCACATCACCCTTGTTCTTAAAGATAGGCACCATTACACTCCTCCTCCTCCATTCCTCAGGCATCTTCTCACTCACTAAAATCCTGTTAAAACAATCTAGTAAGAAATTCCACTGCTGCCTCTCCTAGACATTTCCCCACCTTCACCGGTATCTCATCAGGACAAACCGCCTTTTCTCTTTTCGTCCTCTTCAAAGCCATCCTAACTTCATGTGCACTAATCTTTTGCACTTCCTGTTCCATATTGTTTACCTCCTCTACCCTTTTCTCCCTCTTATTCTCCTCTTTTATCAACACTTCAGAGTACTCCTTCCATGTTCTCTGTACACTCTCCTCACTTGTTAGCACATTTTTGAGATAAATGATATTAACCCTAATAACCCTAACCTGCTGCACATCCTTCCCATCTTGATCCCTCTGCCTTGCTAACCTGTACAAGTCCTCCTCTCGTTCTTTAGTGTCTAATCTAGTGTACAACTCATCATATGCCTTCTGCTTGGCCTTAGCCACTTCCCTCTTCACTCTGTGCCGCAAATCCTTGTATTTCCTGTCTACTTTCCTCAGTTTTTTTTCTATGTTCCACTTCTTCTTCTTGGCTAACCTCCTCCTTTTTATATTATCCTAAAACTTCGTCATTCCACCACCAAGTCTCCTTATCTTCTTTCCTTCTTCCATATGGCACACACCTAGCACCTTTCTCTTCCTGTCTCCCTGATCACTTCTGCTATAGTTTCCCATTCATCTAAAAAAACTAGCTGACCACCCAGAGCCTGTTTCAACTCCTGTCTAAATTTCTCACAGTATTTTTTCCTTTTTCAGCTTTCACCACCACTTGGTTTTCTTCTCTACTTTTGATGGCTTTTTCCAGACCAACAACGTCTTCATTCTACACACCACCATTCTATGCTGTCTGGCTACACCCACCACAACTTTACAGTCACTAATCTCTTTCAGATCGCTTTGTCTACATAAGATGTAATCTACCTGTGTGCTCCTTCCTCCGCTCTTATAAGTCACTAAATGCTCCTCTCTCTTCTGGAAAAAGGTATTTTCCACAGCCATCTCCATCATCCTAGCAAAGTCTACTATCATCTGTCCTTCACTGTTCCTTTTCCTGACTCCAAACCTGCCCAACACTTCACTTCTGTTTCCCTCACCAACATGTCCATTAAAGTCTGCGCCTATCACTACTCTCTCTCCTCTGGGAATACTCACCATTACCTCATCAAACTCACGACCTACTTGTGGGGCATAACCACTTACACCATTCACCATCAGCCCTTCTATTTCTAAACGTCAGACTCATCACCCTGTCTGACACTCTTTTCACCTCCAGAACTTTCTTCACAAACTCTTTTTTAGGATCACTCCTACCCCATTTCTTTCTCTTCCTATCCACACCATGATAAAACAACTTAAATCCCGATCCAATGCTACGAGCCTTGCTACCTTTCCACCTGGTCTCCTGTCCACACAATATGTCCACCCTTCTGTAGTTACAGTGTAACTACATAATTCCTGCTACCTGTTTTTCACCCAAATGAGAATGGGTTCTCTATTGAGTCTGGTTCCTCTTAAGGTTTCTTCCTATTCCATCTCAGGGAGTTTTTTCCTTGCCACCGTCGCCCCCGGCTTGCTCATCGGGGACAAACTGACTTCTGATTTATTTTCATCTTATAATTTCTTTGATTGTGTAATGCTGCTTTGTGACAATGACCATTGTAAAAAGCGATATACAAATAAAAATTGAATTGAATTGAATTAAGACATTTGTGTATCCCAATGTAGCTTAGTAGGTAGGTTGTCGTAGTAAATAAAATAAAAATGTGATATTTTTGTGACTGTACACTTACTTTTAAAGGGCTGCTAAAGTGTGTGTATGTACTTTGTTCTTTATTAAAAACACCTCAGACCAAAGACAATAATTTTAAATGAAAGGTTTATAGTAACGGTGAGAAACAGAATAACAAAAGAAACATACAGAAAAATGCATTATTTAAAAATTATAAATATAACAATGAAATAAGCATTTGATCCTCTATCGGCTTGTTGCCTGTATAAAAGATACCTGTCAAGAGAAGCAATCAATCAAACATATTCCAAAATCTCCACCATGGCCAAGACCAATGTGCTGTCAAAGAATGTCAGGAACTTGATCGTAGACCTACACAAGGCTGGAATGGGCTAAAAGATCATCAGCAAGCAGCTTGGTGAGAAGGCGAAAACAGGTGGTGCGATTACATTTGCATTTCTGGCAACTAGCAGACATCCTTATCCAGAGCGACATTTTTATCTTATTTATACAACTGAGCAATTGAGGGGTTAAGGGCCTTGCTTAGGAACCCAGCAATCTTCCAGTTAGTAGTTCAATGCCTCAACCACTACGCTACCACTTTGCAAATGAAGTAAACACAAAATCAATCAAGTATAACTTGTTTGACTCAAGTCAAGTTAACTAAAGTTAACTTAAGTCACTTTCATTTATATAGTGTGTTTTTATTTATATAAATTGTGTCAAAGCAGATTCACAAAATTAAAGAAGACAATATTAAACACTTAACAAAAAAAACACTCAAGACAGTTTAACTAGTAGCTGAAAAAAAAAAACAGGCTCAATCAGGGGCCAGTTATCCTCTGACCAAACAAACCAGTAGGTTACCCATACTGCAGGTAAGTTTCCATGGTCTTGTCTAAAATCTTAGGTCTGAGTCTCCTTGCTCCACGAAGAAAGCGAATGTCCAATGGGTCTCTCCTCAAGGGTACGGTAGGCTGCCATGTCCGACATATATACATTTAGGGCAGATGCGGAAAGTCTATGCTAAGAGCTTCGTCAAAGACCACCAGATCCCTGGAGCAACCCCCTACTCAGTCTAATCGTTTCGCCCTAGGTCTCCCCTGAGCCATGCATAGCCACAGACTAAGGAGCCTCTCTTTGGGCCCCACCTCTTTGGGCAAGGGATTTATGGCTAGGGTCTGAGTGCCTGGCCAGGACCACCAAGCCTGGTCTGGGTGTGTCCGGTGTAATGCGGCATCCTTGCTCATTAGCGGGTGCTGCTTACTGGTTTTCTCACTTAGCAGAAGAGTACTGGATTCAGATGCCCCTGTAGCATACCTCTAGCATTGCTGTGCGGACGGCGCGCTCCCACCCCTATGCCACTGAGTGGTGACAGTATGCCCCCGTGAGGTTAGAATGCCCTAGTTTTTTAGAAACCGCTCGTCCAGCTTCCACAAGCTAGAGACAACAGCACTGGGCTCTGCCGGCCAGTCCATTTGTAACCTGAATACGTGCCATCACTGGTTGGCGGTTGCTACGCAGTCACCCTGGTGCTTTTGCTTATCTACTTGGCCTCTCCCTCGAAAGAACACAGTTGGCCGCGCTCCTCAAAAACAGTGAGACGAGATTGCAGTGTGCGCAGCGGCACCTGCATATGGGCATTGGGCAGTTGGCTCTCTTGAGATATCGTGTGCTCCACTCCGAGGCAAGCTACAAAACGCTTGTGAGTGTCTGAGCCAGAATGATAAACTTTGTGCATGGAAACATGCACAGCTTGTAACTTGCCTCTCCACGTTTTGCCACCGTCTTTGCTTTCCTTTTAGGCATGACTGTTGATTAAATTAAGGTCACCTCGCCCGTGACATTCCATGTGTGTGAAATTTTCATTTTCTTATTGGCGATATTGAACATGTGCTTCAGAACGCAGTAACAGTTTCCATAGCGTTAGGACTCAGCTGGATTTCCCGAAGGGGAACAGTTTGACACTATGGTATAATGAGCACACTCTAGCTCTAAAGAGAGCAGCCTAGAAAATATAGTGCAACTAGAGGAAAACAAAACTAGAGGTATCTCTTAATGCATGGAATGTACCCTATCCTACAGATAAGAAATAAAAACTGCTAGATCTGATTACTTTTCATCTCACTTATGAGAAAATAAACATAACCCCAGTTTTTTTATTAATAGAGTGGCATTAAATATAAATATAGCATCAACAGGCATGGACATGTATTCATGACTATATAAACTACTTTAATTTAAAGATCGATAATATTCGAGATAAAATTATACTATAAACCAATGAACCATGAGGCTGCGAGCTACAGTATTGCATCAGATTCGCTAGGAGGGGAAGAATTTTATAAACTTGTAAAATCATCTAAACTAACAATATGTATGCTAGACCCTATTCCGTCTAAGCTTCTAAACAATAATACTCTTGGGAGATATTATCAGGTAACACAGTGTTAGCTTTCACTGTTATCCTCTATATTGCTTTTGCAGTCTGGCAAAACTTTAAAAAATGCATATATATCTAAAACTGGATGCTGAGTTATTTCTTACTGATAAATTTTGAAAAAAAATATGTTCATTATTGGACTTAAAATCTCTGAAATCTAGAACACTTTTTGGCTGCTCTCTCAATTCTTCATCATCAGTTAGGAACCTAGGTGTGCTGTTTAATAGCAATCTTTATTTCAAGAGCCATGTTTATAGCATTTGTAAAACTATAGCATTTAGTAAAAATCTACTTTTTGTAAAATTTATGCAGCAGCTAGAGTTCCTACTAGAACCAAGAAGTATGACCACATTAAACCGGTCTTGTTAACACTAAACTGGCTCCCTATAAAATATTATATTGATTTTAAAATCTTCTAATAAATTATAAAGCCCTAAATAGTTTAGCACCTCAGTACTTAAATAAGTTTTTATCGTATTATAGTCCTCCACGTCTGTTGCACTCTCAAACTCTGGCAATTTGATAATGTTATGTACGCTCACCAGTTGTGAGTCTAGAGCCCTTAAGCAGGACCAGGAACTATGGTAAACAGGAAATGAGTGTGAGTTTTATGTGTCAACACCACAATGTATAAATCAATTCAAGAGCTATAGTTCACATCAAACTTCAAAATGGGAAAGAATAATTTTACTGACTTTAAGTAAAATTATAATATCACCAATTCCCTACCACGATAATTATTATTTCTAATCTGTTTATACACCACACAAGAATTTCTATAATTATGAAATATTAGCAAACAAGTGTTTTTTTTTAATCAGATCTTATTTGAGAAATTATTTGTGCAGTTGTAAACATTTAGGTAGGTCCTTCTTATGGGCTTGTTAAATTTTATGCTAGCTGACAATTTTAGGTCCAATCCCGTGTAAAGACAAGATTTTCAAAACATTACATACATATCTGGTTTGTGTGTATTTTTGCAATATACATACTGTAGTTATAATGTACTCTTAAAATGCAGAAGTAGTTCCTTTAGTAGTAGTGCTTTAGAAAGAAAAATTATTGAATAAAATTCACAATGAAGGCCCTATTGTTTACAGCAATTCTGGGTGTGATTTGTGTGTGCTGTGCTAAAGCTCTGACACATTTACATTTACAGCATTTGGCAGACGCCCTTATCCAGAGTGACTTATATATATCTTTTTTTATACAACTGAGGGTGAACAGCCTTGCTCAGGGGCCCAATGGTGGTTGCTTGGTAGTGCTGGGAATTAAACCCCAGTCTTCCAGGTATCAGTCCAACACCCTAACCACTGAGCTACCACTTTCCCCTCTGATAGATCCAACAGCCTCAGTGCCCTAGGGAATGAAGGAACAGAGTATATTTTCAAGTTAATATCTGCAGGTGCTAATTTGCTGGTTATGGGGCAAATACGTACACTTGCGGTGAGATACAGTGCCTTAAAAAAGTATTTATACCCCCTGAACTTTTTCACATTTTGTCACCTTACAACCACAAACGTAAATTTTTATTGAGATTTTATGTAATAGACCAACGCAATGTAGCATATAATTGTGAAGTGTGGTGTGCATTGGTATTCAGCCCCCCTGCATCAATACTTTGTCTTGCTGAAAAGTGAATTTCCTTTCTAGTCTCAAATCTTTTGCAGCCTCCAACAGGTTTTCTTCCAGAATTGCCGTGTTTTTAGCTTCAGCCATCTTCCTATCAACTCTGACCAGCTTCCCTGTCCCTGCTGAAGAAAAGCATCCCCACAGCATGATGCTGCCACCATCATGTTTCACAGTTGGCATGGTGTGTTTAGGGTAATAAGCCGTGTTACTTTACTTTTAGGCCAAAAATTTAAATTCTTTCAACAATGGCTTTCTTCTTGCCAGTCTTATCCATAAACGCCACTTAAACTGTCAGTTTAGGTGGACGGCCATGTCTTGGTAGAATTGCAGTTGTGGCATACCTTTTCCATTTTTGAATGATGGCTTGAACAGTGCTCCTTGAGATGTCTAAAAATTGGGATATTTTTTTATAATCTAACCCTGCTTTAAACTTGTCCACAACTTTATCCCTGACCTGGTCAGTATTTGTAGTACCCTCACCGCCTGATGAGGAAGATAAGAATTAATAAAGAAATCACATAAGACGGAGCTGCTGAGTTTTCATCAAGAAACGTGTATTAACTAAACATTTGACATATAACAACATACCACATTTATAATCTCATTTATTATTGACATAGATTTGAAAAGAAAATAATTAAAACTTGCATTTAACTACTGTTACACTTGTTTTGAGTTATACTGGAAAAAAATAATAAAACACACTTTTTTTATCTCATTTATACAACTGAGCAATTAAGGGCCCAGCAGTGGTGGCTTGGTGGAGCTGGGAACATACGATCTTCAGGTTGGTAGTCCAACACCTTAACCATAAGCCACCACTTTCGTGAGCCACCACTTTCCACACTCGTTTCGTTACTCTCATTAAAATTTTCTTTGCATTTTTGGTGTATCCATCTATATTTTGGGTAGACATGTAATAGTTATGTATGGAACTTGAAAAAAAGGTCTTCTTTTTACAGTCTATAAAAGTCCTTTAGCAGAAGCAATATCAGCAAAAGTCCAAAATATGTCACAAAAGTCTGTTTGATTGAGACCTTTCCCAACAGAAACAAAGAAAAAAATCCATAATCTCAAAAGTTCAAAAACAATTGTTCAAGGTACTGAATCACAAGTAAATTCCCAAGATACTGGAGCCCTGATAAGTATTTTTCTCAATACTCCAATTCAAAGTGAGTAGCAAAAAAATGGAGCTTGGTGATAATGAAAGGGCATTGCTGACCAAGTATTCTGATAATAATCATCATGTTTTGCACATTATAACACACTGGAGTCCCAAGAATTCTCCTCAATATCCTGATATTGTTTTTCTCTTCTGAGTCTGTGTTTGTTTGCTCTTCTGTTCCAAGTACAGAAGTTTCCCGGCTTCCCAGGACCTCCCCGCGGTGTAAGGTTCTTTTGTTTATTTCTCTCTGCGTTCCATGTACTCTCTGTGGCTGGTGGTACTCTGATTCTGTGTAAATCCAAACAATGCATCCAACATGGTGGGTAGAACCAGCTGAGTTCGCTGCGATGTCTTGCAGTACAGTATGCCATATTCATCCAATTGTAATTTGTCCCATTCTCTGCAGAAAACTTTAACTCTTGCATTACCTACAAACCACTGTTTTGACCCTAGACGAGACCCAGTTTGTAAACTTTTAATAACTATTCTGATGTCTGTATCGTTTTCCTGCACCTGGTAAATTTCTTCCTTTGGCAGGAACTTAAGTGGACCTTCATTGCTTTGATCACACGCCATAACTTTATCCCATTTGACAATCATAGTTGGGCTTAAATCATCCTGAACTTCAACTGCTTGGACTATTGCCCCTATGCAATCTGGCACGAATCCCTCTGATCAATGTTTTCAAGTCCACAGGCTTTCTCAACAAGTAGTATTCATCGACGTTTTCTTTTCCTGGCCAATAACGAATGAAGTAAAAGTCCGTAAGTTCACCGACCCAATGACATCGAGTGGCGTTCAATTTTGCTGATCAGAGTACATAAGTCAAGAGATTATTGTAACTATACACTGTGAAAGTCGGAGCATAGTACAGGTAGTCCCTGAATTTTTCTGTCACAGCCCATTTCAATGCAAGGAACTCCAGTTTCCTACTGTAAAGTTGGTAGTTCTTTTTGGCTGTTCTTCAATTTCCCACCCTGCTATTGGTAAAGGACATCTCCAAGGCCCTGATTTGATGAGTCCGTGTGCACCACTCGTCACCACTATCTTCCTTTTTCAAAAGGTCGTACAACGACTTGCAGCACTGGAAAAGTCTTTGATGTAATGCCTGTAGTAGCTTAGTAAGCCCAAGATTTTCTGTAGCTTACCTACAGTTCCCGGTCATGAAGCCCTGGTGATATGCCTTCCCCCTGGTCGAATTGAGAAAACCAATGGTTGCCTCCTAGCCCATCCAAGCATGCACCCGAGGTATTGGCTAGAAGTCTGGTACAATTTTCCTGTTCCGGTCCCTGTAATCGGTACATAGCCTCAAACTTCCATCTCGTTTTTGCACACACACAATTAGGGAAAAATAGGTTAGTTAGTTAGACTATTCTATCCATCCTTAGGCAATTAAATCGTGCAGGTAGTCCCTCATCTTCTGGTCTAAAGGCTTTGGCACGGAGTTATATGTACCATCACTTAAGGAAATGGACATTTTTAACTCTTTTGCACAACCAATAGCATTTTCCGATCTTTAGAAGGTTTGGCATTCTTTCTTCAACATATGCTTTACTTACTGTTGTTGCCATGCAGTTAAATGGCTTATGTTGACAGGTTGGTCCCATTGGCTGTTTTCTTCCGGTTGGACCTCCACCTTGATCTGGGATCTCTGTCCCTTTCAAAGATACCATTAATGCTGGTAAAATTGACTTGATTACTTGTGCTAACCCTAACACAACTTTACTTCCCAAAATGATATTGTGATTTGTTACATTATGCACACTCAATGTGACTGTGGGGTGAGCACCCTTTTTCACCTTTACCGGTGTATCGAACAGTTCTAAACCTGTTATAGCGTATTCTGGATCAATAGATGGTTCAAATATTGAAAATCTATCGCGCTGATTTATATACAGAAATACGTCGTGTTGTGTTGACTGTCTGATGGCTTGTGAAGATGAGCTTTCAGGAGAGACATGGAGCACCATAATTTTCCTCCTCAGCTGAATCATCAAGCCAGCTTGCGGTAAGTTTAAGTTACTAAAATAACACATAAAAGTCTTACTCATCTACTGTATTCAGTTGTGGGTCATCATTGTCATTCAGAAGTTTGCGATTCACTGAGGTTGTGTAATGTAGCTTGATTATTGAGTTCCTCGTTTGTACCATTTATACATCAACGTTAGCATGTTAAAGGGTTGTTACATGCCATTGTAGTGCAGATCTCAGACTCACTTTATTCAACAGCAAGGTGCAAATCTTGGTGCAGGTGCTGCAACAGCAGCTGTACATAACATCCTTGACATTCTAAACCAGTCGCTGGGAAACACTAACACAAGGCAGGGTCAGGGCCAGCTCGAAGCAGAGTCAAATAGTGGACCAAGAGATGTCCAGGTTCTATAATTAGAAATAATACTAGTCATAGTGACTTTTTTGAGGTCCATTGTGTTCCCAATTAACATATCCATTTTTGTATTGAAGGTTTTTTCCTGGATCTTTTAAGCGTGGTTTAAAAAAGGCAGCTAAACAGCTGTAATAGACCAGGAAAGCTCAACAAACTATGAAAACCATTTATGTTTTCCTTTTCAAGTTCAAGGCGCTTTATTGTCATTTCAACCATATACAAAACATAGAATTTACAAAACAACAAAGACCCACCAAACAGGATAGACATAAAGTGCATGTGTGCAACATAGTGCAGACAGTGCAGAACAGACAGTGCAATAAACAATACAAACATTACAAGGACAGTGTAAAAAAGATAATAAAGAACGGAACATAACGCAATAGTGCCAACCATATTGTAAGATGAGGAAGACACGAAATGTGCATTGTAATTACAATAGCATTGTAAAGTGAGTAAAGTGACTATAGCATTGTAAGTGACTATAGTATTGTAAAGTGACTGTGCTTAACAAAAAATGTTCGAGTGTGTGCGTATTTATGGATTGAGGTGGTTCAGTTCGGTGTGTGAGCAGCCTGATGGCTTGAGGAAAGAAACTGTTACACATTCGGGTTGTGAGGGCAAGAGTGTGAAAAGTGTTTGTGTGAGGGGTGTGGGGTCCTCCACAATGCTGTTAGCTTTGCAGATGCAGCGTGTGGCATAGGATGCTCTCAGTGGTCCCTCTGTAGAACTCTGGTCAGAATGGGAGGTGGAAGATGGGCTTTCCTCAGCCTTCGCAGGAAGTAGAGGTGCTGCTGGGCTTTTTTGCTAACGGAGCTGGTGTTGAGTAACCAGGTGAGGTTCTCCACCAGGTGAACATCTTGGAATTTGGTACTCTTGACGATCTCTACAGAGGATCCGTCGATGTTCAGCAGAGAGTGGTCACTTTTTGCTCTTCTAAAGTCAACAACTATCTCCTTAGTCTTGTGTTGGTTTTCACTGACATCTTCAACACTTTCCTGGGCACCGCTGCCATTCTCACGTGCCTCAAAACTGGTACCATTGTCCCTGTGCCAAAGAAGTTGACAGTCTCTGGCCTTAATGACTACCGTCCTGTCGCACTCATACCCATTGTGATGAAGTGCTTTGAAAGGCTTGTCATGGGGCACATTAAGATCCTGCTGCCTCCCACACTGGACCCACTACAGTTTACATATCGTCCGAACCGTTCAAAGGAGCCCAGGGAAGTGTTGAAGATGTCAGTGAAAACATCTGCTAGTTGTTCTGCACAGTCCCTAAGCACTCTGCCGGGGAAGTTGCCTGGTCCAGCAGACTTCCGTGAATTAACTTTGCTTAAAGTTCTGCACACATTGGCCGTGGTTAGGCAGAGCACCTGGTTGCTGGACAGATAGATGGTCTTCCTCACTGCCACATTGTTATGCACCTCAAACCGGGCATAGAAGTCGTTCAGTGCATCTGGGAGGGAGGCGTCACTGTTACAAGCAGGTGAAGTTGTCTTGCCCTTCCCTTTGCTCTGAAGGTGGAGTCCCTGGACTTCAGCAGCGCACGCACCTCTGTGGTCATCCATGCTTTCTGTTTGGAGCGTGTTGTGATGGTTTTGGTGTTTCCCAACATCAATGCACTTACTGATATAGCTGATCACTGATGTCGTGTACTCCTCCAGGTTAACAGAATCGCCGTTGGTTGCAGCCTCCCTAAACATCTACCAGTCGGTGCACTTAAAACAGTCCTAAGGAGCAAAAGTAGCCCCTGTTGGCACAAAACGATGTTAGCCCATGTAGCTGAATGGCGGCGTCTGGAACTCTTCCGCTGAGCTATGTTTCTGTAAAAACAAAGACACAACAGTTTCTGAATCTCACGCCGTGAAGTCTGCTGGAGTCGGATATAGTCCAGTTTGTTGTCCAGGGAGCAAGAGGCTAGGGTTTGTTTTTAGCCTAGCAACAATGACCACATAGTACCCATGTAAAGCATGACTAGCTTACTGATATAAATTTTAAACACTTGTTTCTAAACTCATTTAACCTTTAAACAACACATTTTACGTTACACAAATGTTTTAACACTTCTCTGATAACTTAAATTCACATTTACGTTCACCGCATACCTGATGAGGAAGATAAGAATTAATAAAGAAATCACGAGACGGAGCTGCTGTGTTTTCATCGGAAACCGTGCATTACCTAAGCAGCGCACCCCCTTTTTTAATCAACAGATTATAATCTGATGATTCCACAGTAAGTAATAAATAAATGTATATTTATCTAATATAGTAAACTAAATAATAAAAGTATATTTAAGGAGCATATTAAACTTTATATTATTTCCCTTTTATGAAACTCAAATGAACTTATTTTATTTTACTCTCATTTAAATTCAAGGAGCATATTAAACTTAATATCTCTTTTTTTAAAACTCAAAGTAACAAATTTTATTTTACTCTCCTTTAAATGACTATCACATTTATACTGAGACTAAATTACACACAGGTGGATCCTATTATCTAATTAGGTGACTTCTGAAGGCAATTGATTGCACTGGATTTTATTTAGAGGTATCAGAGTACAGGGGGCTGAATACAAATGCACGCCACACTTTTCATAATTGTATTTGCTTAAAATTAAAAAAAAAAACGTGTATCATTTCGTTCCATTTCACAATTACGTGCTTCTTTGTGTTGGTCTAACACAAAAAAATCTTAATAAAATACATTTAAATTTGTAGTTGTAAGGTGACAAAATGTAAAAATTTCAAGGGGTATAAATACTTTTTCAAGGCACTATATCTGGCTCTCCCAACTGTGTGCATTGAGAATTAGAGCAGGTGCCTTAGGCTGATGTATTGCTGTAATTATGCATGAAAACACAGTATTGTGTGTGTGTGTGTGTGTGTGTGTGTGTGTGTGTGTGTGTTTTGTGTTCAAGCTGGTATCATGAAGGTTAAATCACACCGGAATTGATAGAGTGCTAGGTTTATAGAGCACCTTTCCCATCTGGGTGCTACATCTGTCTGAGAGCATTGATTAAAAGGCTGCTGTTAGAATTAGTTATTTACTAACTACATGGACAGAATTACTGGCCTATAAAATGTGCACTGTATTTATTGTAAACAACAGCGTTTTTCTTTTAAGTCGGGGATCAGACACATCTTTCAAATTTACCAAACAATCTTTATGATCTATGATCAAGCTTTAAGAGGAAAAGTTTCTCATTTAACCTATGTATGTTTAACCTATTTAACACATTCACTATCAGCCATGATAACACATTTATTCACCACCATTATTAGATTAGATTAGATTAGATTCAACTTTATTGTCATTGTGCAAGGTACCATGTACAGAGCCAATGAAAATGCAGTTAGCATCTAACCAGAAGTGCATAAGTGGCTTATTTACAATAAATATCAGTGTAATAAATAGGGTATGGGGTTGATAATTACAGAGCAGAGGTGGGGGTAAAATAATGTACAGAGGTATATATGGATAGAGTATGGAGGTGTAACAATAGCTAGTTATAGATTGTACAAAGATGCATAATGATAGGTAGTGCAAAGTACTGTATAGATTGATATAGATAGATATAGTATAGATTGTATAGATTGTGCAAGATGCATAATGATAAGGTAGTGCAAAGTACAGAAGTGGCAGTGCAGTAGTAATTAATAATGTATATCAGCTGTTCAGTGCATTATCATGTCTAATTACATCAAAAGATTAAATCTAAAGGACTTTTAAGAATGAAGGTCAGTGGTTTTGATGTTATAGATCTGGTCATGGTTTGTAATAAAATATTAAGGTTTAAAATAGAGATTTTAGTAATTATTCAAGCAGCAACACTGCCATCTGTGGGGAGGAACGAACAAGAAACGCTAATTGGTTGCTAAACCCTAATTGGGCAGTTTTTATGCTTGAGTAATCGAGTGATGTAGACTGTACTTTTTTAATTATTAAGGTTTTGCTTTCTAATTTTATTTGCTGGCTAATGTACATAACAGATTTGCTCAAATTCCACCTTGCTCTGATTTGTAAGAACTAAAGCACACTAAATCTCCTATAATTAGAACATTTATTGTTTACAGATTCAGCTTGAACTGTGTGTGAATATCTACTAGGTGATCATGAAAATTCCGCTAATATTATTTAGCTGATTTCGTTCCTGGATGCTGAGCTTTTATTAGAATTATTTATATGAACTCTTTTTAACTTATGTCTAAGTTATGAAGAGATATAGAATTTGTCCAAATGTGATTTGACTTATTAAAGAATGTTTTGATGCACAGGGGATAGTGCATTTATATAATGTAAAATGTACGATATAAAGTAGAAAACTACCGGGTAGTGTGGTAATCAGATAAGTACAGTAATAAATTATTTTACCCAAAATACTTTTTTTGTGGCTTAGGTCTTTTTACATTTCTGGCCACCAAGTCTACTAGTAGTGCCAACCTAGACTCCATTGTCTGAAACACACAAAAGCATGTTATGAATTTGTGCTCCACAGCTGACTACAAACAGGTTAAATTTGTCTAAAATAAAATTTAAGAAAAGGTTGAGCATATTTGTTAAATGCACATAGTGATGAGTATTATTATTCATATGATAAAAAACAGGTTATCTTAGCTATCCTGTATTCTAAAGGTTTTATATATATTTCCTTTTATGACAGCAGTGCCAGCTGCTAGAAAATCAATGAATATTTTATATATATAATTTCTATGGTAACATTCATTTCACATATGTTTTACTAGATAAATATACAGGCCTAACATTAAACTGATTTACCAACAAAGTACCAACAAAGTATGTTTTTTCCGACTCTCTCTCTCTTCATCTTTTTAGGTATCATTTTTATATACATGCTGGGTACAATTAACTGTCTATATTTTACAATCTATTTTGTAACCATAACAAAATATTGTAATTAAATTTTAATTATAAATTACGTGCTAACTCGTCTTGCTACCGATTGCAATACAATATAATCACTCAATAACAATGCGTGCCCACATATTTAACTATTCTAACTGTGCTTATTTCGGTCGTTGTTATAAGTGGGTTGTAATAGACAAGACCACCCTTGCACTAGTCAATCATTACCTGTCTCAACCCCACACACAAAACTTAGAAAGCCTACTTGTATAAAAACTGCTTCAGTGAGCTCCCTTATAGTAGCACCACCATTTATTGTAATGGTAACAACGTTATAATGGGGGAAACATTCATTTCTTTAATTACTGAAAAAAGGAACTCTGTTAGTGTCACCAGGTTCTCTCACCACGCAGGATGAGCACACACCTTCCGCTGAGTACTAATTGGACATGCCTGTTTGCAATAACTACTCACTCCCCTACTTAAGCACACTCCTCACACACGCGCACACAGTCTGGTCTCAGACTAGAAAGTGACTCTTTCTAAAAGCTTCTAGGTTCTAAAGAAACTTGAAATAATTTAATAACTATTTAAATGAACTGTGTTGGCTTGCCTCCCTTCATCTGTTACAGTTAGAAAATGTGGTTTATTTATAACACCTTATTGCCATCATTGGCTACAACATACAAATTCATTCTAGATAACTATGTGTATAGAAGTAAGTGTGCTCTTAAGTGGCTATGTGGTAAGAAGAGTGATACAAACTTATATTTTTGTAATAAACACGCTTGTATTAAATACCAACACTGTTTGTCCGGATGCAAATGTTGCATTTGTGCAAGTAAAATTTATATTATGACTCTGGGAAAAACTGGGGGAAAAAACTTGGAACTAGGTCCAAAGCAAAAACACTTTCTCTAAATGGTTGGCCTAAACACAGCTGAAAAACTCCAGAAATGCAAATATGCATTTCAAGTGATGCACTCAAAAACTCAACATAACTTTGTATCATGAAAGTTTCAGATGTGTACCCATTGACTTATATTTTAAACTTAAGTGGCCTAGTTAAGTCTGTAAAACTGAATATGTCCCTTCGTGATTTGTAATGAGAATGTTTACTAGATTCTACCTGAAAAGTAGGGATTGATGTTCCTTCTGAAGTAACCCAGAATGTAATCCCCTGCCAGTAAGAGGAGGTCATCTTTATTCATTCTCAACTGGAAAAGGGAAATACTGATGCATAAATTATTCAGAAACGGACACTTAAACCATTAAAGCATGCAACTTTGATTTATCTTTTATGAATACCTGCACAACTTCATTAATTTCAGCAATATCATTCTCCTTGACCCACACAAAGGCAATGTAAATGGTGGAACTCTTGAAGTTAGTCTAAAGGTGAGAAATATTAAGCAGACTTTAGCAACTACTCACAATTAGGAAGACTAATATTAATTGACTTCCCCTAACTTTTTATTAATCAAGTCTGAGGTGAAGGCATTAAAGGCATTTTCCTGGAGGGTGTATGTCAGGACTGTGTATTCCTCAGAGCTTTGGTAGCCTTTAGCACTCACAAACACCAAAGCCTTCTTTACCTTCCTCTCCATCTGGAGGCAGACACAAAACACACAAGTTCTAATGATCAAGGCTAAAAGTCAGCAGATTTAAAACAGTTACAAATTAAAGAAGGCTAAATATCTGATGCTTTTTAAAATATAAAAAATGAATTTTAAGTTCTCCAAAATGAATGTGCCAATTACAGGTTTATGGACACTAATGCTGTATGGTGACGGGTAGCAGGTGTACTTGTGCTTTTTCACCCTCAAAGAAATCATTTTTGTCTGCTGATGAGCCATTCTCTTTCTTATTTTGTCTGCATTTTTGCTTCACAGGATCTGGTCAGCACAGGCCAGCTTCTTTTTCTTTCCACTAAGCAGTTATATGATTAAAATAGTATTTTAGGAATATAAATAACGTGTGTAGATCACAGTCCAGGAAAGGCTGCTGCATTTATTCTTTCCATACTGGTTCAATTAAAAATCTATTAAATAAAGAAGCGATAAACATAAGACTCATTGCATCTTAGCCATTGAACCTAGGCTGGTTATTCCTCATGTCAGCTTTAAAAAAGTAGTTGGCAGGTTTTTAAAATGACAAAATACTGCCCTCTCGTGGATTTAATGCATAAATTGTCATAAATATCTTTGACGTAGTTTAAGGAATGACATGTCAAACTAGTTAGCCTATATAATGATTCCATTCTTTTGATTCTATGTGACTTTAGTCTCATATCTATAAAAGACATACTTAAAATACTCCCACCAATATGCCATGGGCAACATAAAAAAAGTTGTAAGTGAGACATGAATCTCTAAAAGCATACTATACTTTAATTCTGATTAGATTCTGTCATAAATTTATTTTATTGGGCCTTTAAGGCATTTATAAGCATTGACTTAATATTTAATAAAGGAATTTGTAAGTTTTAGGCTCAAACCTGGTTTAATATGGATTAATGGATCAAGATTAATTAATTTTATTTAATTAATTTGATATTTGTTGCTTTATAACAACATTCTAATATTAACTGTTTAATTTAGAGGCACTAAAATAATTTAACTGCCATATGGACAAAGTTGAATTTTAATAAAGCTTGAACAGAACTTCAGCCCAATAGCATTAAATTTCATAAACCTTTTAATATGTAGATTCAGTAAATACAAAACAACCCTTGCAAAACTGAAATACTTTTTATCCCAGCTGACTCATCCCTATGCCAGGATCTTGCAATCCTGGACAATTCTCATATCTCCTTTTCGAACAGTGCTCGCAACCTTGGGGTAACTATGGACAATCAATTATCCTTTTCCTTTCATGTTGCCAACATAACACGTTCCTGCAGTTTTATCCTGCATAACATCTGGAGGTTTCGACCATTCTTAACCACAGTTGCTTGTGCAGTCTCTTGTAATTTCTAAACTAGCCTACTGCAACTCACTCCTGGCAGGCCTACCTCTGAGTGCAATTTGTCCTCTGCAGATGATTCAGAATGCAGCTGCATGTGTTGTTTTTAATCTACAAAGTTTTCACACACTACTCCACTGCTGTGCTTCCTCCATTGGCTCCCAGTAGCTGCACGCATCAGATTCAAAACACTGATGCTTGCCTACAAAGCCAGAAATGAAGCTGCACCCTCCTACCTACAAACACTTATTACTCCTCGCATAGCACCACGCTCTCTCAGATCCGCAATACTGCTCGGCTTGTTCCACCATCCCCTAGGACACTAGGTAGGTCTGCCTCAAGACTTTTCTCTGTTCTGGCACCAAGATGGTGGAACGAACTTCCCATCAATGTCAGAACAGCAGGAACTTCAAGAGGCGGTCTCTTTCTTAAATACCTTGCTCTTGACAATTAATAAAAATAAAAAATAAAAAAAAATTAAAACTTACTCTTTTCAACAGTTTTTTTTGTTGTTGTTACACCATTTGAACTATTGTATCAGTATTGAGCTGTTTAATGATATGACTCAAAGCACTTCTTGTACGTCGCTCTGGACAAGAGCGTCTGCTAAATGCTGTAAATGTAGTCTCTGTATATTACTACATATATTTTATGCAGTCCTCGTGTATTTATTATGGCAGGTTAGTTACACTTTTTATAAAGTGTTACCAATGTGATTATGCAGATATTGTTAAGTGTAGCTGCAGGGTTTCTATTTGTAATCTAAGATTTAAGTCTATCATTACATTTTCTTTCAAGTTGTTTTTGTTACTGTCTAACCAATCACAGACCACTATGGTAGCAGCTGTTATTTCCAAAGATTATTCACACTAAAAATACTGTTGTGCATTTAAACTATTAAAATGTAATATATTGTCTGGGATGTCTCCATATGCCGTAGATTTTCCTAAACTAAAACACTGTTTTAGCATAACAATGCCCCTGTGAACAAAGCTTCATAATGACCTGGCATGTTGGTGCTGGAAATAAAACAACTCCATTAAAAATATTTAGGATAAACTAGAACACCAACCTCAAACCTTCTCAGCCAACATTGGCAAATTCCAAGAGTGACGATAAAGCTGGTATTGATTATCCAAAAAACACATATAGTTGTAATGGTTATGTGTCCAAAACGTATATAAATAATGTAATTGGAAAATAGTGATTAAATTTGATTAATTATAAGTATAATATAATTTTGTGTCATGACAGGATTTATTTCATGGTTATGCAAATTGTTTTTTTGTATAATAAATGTAAATAAACATAATAAATAGTGTAACTATATCATACAAATGTTTGACACATGGTTACTGACCCCACAGAAAAAGCTTAATACCCACTGCATAAAATCATCCTTAATCCTACTTCAGTAAGCCTCTTACTGTGTCGCAATATCATAAAATAAACTGCATTTTTTTGGGATGTCGCCCTGTAGACTGTGACGGAGTAGAATCCATATTGCAGTTAAGCACTTTTATTAAATAAAAAAGGGTTGTTCAGTAACATGGTCAGAATGCAGGCAGAAGTCAGTACACAAAAAACACAGGCTGACAAATCCAGAACGCAAAACACAGAATCAAAAGTCGATATACAGGCAGGGGTCAAAACCATAAAATCAGTCCAGAGAATATTATGCTCGGTATGTCTCTTAATAGAACAATACTTCGCAACGTGATAGCAAAACCAGCTAGGCTAAATAGTGTTCAAAACCGGAGGTGTAGTGTAGGAGTTAGTATTCAGGCGAAGACGCCCTCTGCTGGCGGGAGGGTGGAATCCTGACAGTACCCCCCATTCTAGAGACGCCTCCAGGTGTCCTACGAAGTCTTCCAGTGTGGCGCCGAGCTGGACGGTCTGGATGAGCTGCAGGAAAATCGTGTATGAGCGAGATCTAACATATCACAAGCTTTAACCCAGCACCTCTCCTACAGAACGTATTCCTCTCCACCAGGTACACTCCTCTTTCTCCTGGAGTCAAGGATTTTATAAACTTGGTATGCAGGAGCCCCCTTAATCTTTATGGAGGTGCCTGAAGGTACCGATGCGGACTGTCGAGTGTCAGTATTTGGCTGGTATGTTTTGAGGAGCGAAGCGTGAAAGGAAGGAGATATACGGTAGGGTGGGAGCAGTTCTGATAGGTGACCAGGTTCACTACCTTGAAGGGCCCCACATATTTGGGACCTAACTTCCTGCTGGGAAGTCGGAGGTGCAGATCTCGGATTGACAACCATACTAGTTGTTCTGGTTGGTAATCGGTGGGGCCACCGATGGCAGTATGCCTGGATGCGCTGGGCAAGCCGCCCTTTGAAGATGCATGTGAGCCGTTGTCCAAACTTGAGAGCTGTGCTGCATCCAATTTTCCACAGCGGGCACATTGAAGGGTTCTCCTGACCATGGGAACATGGGAGGTTAATAACCAAGCACACATTGAAAAGGGGTAATCCGGTAGATAAGTGAGTCAGTAAGTTCTGGGCATACTCGGTCCACGGGTTGAACTCACTCCATCTAGTCTGCTCTATTGAACATTAAGATCTCAGGTACCACTCCCAGTTCTTGGTTTGGTCGCTCAGCTTTCCCATTCGATTGAGGGTGGTAACCTGAGGTTAGAATAAAATTGATATCCAGGCTAGATGTGAATTGAGGCCCCCAGATCTGATACTATGTCTTCTGGGATGCCATGGTTGCAAAACACATGATAAAAGAGACTGTTTGCCGTTTTCATGGCGGAAGAAAGACCCTTAAGAGACACCAGACGGCAAGCTTTTAAAAAATCTGTCAAATAATGGCCAGTACAGTGGAGAACTGAGAACCATGTAAATTTGAAAGATCTGTGACAAAATCAACTGATATATGAGATTATGGTCTATGAGGAATGGGTAGAGGTTCGAGCAGACCCTCAGGAAGGGTGTCTTGGGGTTTTTGACTGTGCAAGCTTCTACAAAGGTTTCGGCCATCCCTGCAATGATTGGGCCACCAATAAGCATTTTCAAGAAGTTCCGTGGTTCTCTTGATGCACGGGTGACCGGCACACAGAGACGTGTGAACTCATGACAAAACACGTGAACGTAGGTACTGGGGAACAGAGGTCTTGTTGGGGGGACATGACGCAGGCGGAGGGTCGTGTTGCTGGGCTGCGGTAATTTTAGCGTCCAGGTCCCACATATGGGAGCAATCACCACCTGGGGTTCTAAAATGGTGGTAGGATGCAGAACCGGTTGAGGCAGATCATGTCGGCATGAGAGGGCGTCGACCTTGTTTTTGGTACGTGGTCGGTAAGTCACTGTGAAATGAAACCGGGTAAAAAATAGGGCCCATCTGGCCTGTCTGGTGTTCAATCTTTTAGCAATTTTTAGATACTTAAGGTTTTAGATACTCACTTCAACAGAGGCTTTGCAATTTTGCCTCATCCCACGCTAACTTGGAGGGTTTTCCTTTAAGACAAGAAGTGAGTGGGGTGGCTGTTTGACTATAGTTTTGGATAAACCAACTGTAAAAGTTAGCGAAACCCAGAAATCGTTGCTTGCAGTTCTTTGACTGATTTGGGTTGGGGCCAATCTGTAACGGCCTCCACCTTGGTATGGTCCATGGAGACTCTGTGTGAACCAATGTGATATCCTTGACTTGACTTGATCACAATGAAGATGACTTGATCACAATGAAAGTCGCATTTTTCTGCTTTGACAAATAATTGGAGTTTAAGGACACAGTTAAGGACAATGCGAAGATGCTGTACAAGCTTCAAGTAAGTTCTGAAATAGATGAGGATGTCGTCGATATAAGCAATAACGTAAACATTGAGAAGGTACCTAAAATGTAATTAATGTATGATTGGAAAACGACGGGGGCATTCGCTAGCCCGTACGGCATGACCTGGTACTCAGAATGACCCTGGGTGGTAATGAAGGCCATTTTCCACTCATCTCCCTTTCTTATGCGGATTTAATTGTAGGCGCTCCACAGGTCTAACTTTGTGAAGTGCCGCGCCTCTCATAGCTGCTCCAGTGCAACCGGTACCAGTGGTAATAGGCACCGAAATTTGACAATCATAGGGTTCCAGCCTTCTTTTCCACAAAGAAAAACCCTGCTGCAGCCGGTGACATGGAGGGACATATAAAACCTGTAGCAAGAGCATCTGAGATGCTGTGACAATGAGTAAACATGGCTCCTGGGAGGACTGACATTAGCCAGCAGCTCAATGGTGCAGTCTTCTGGCCAATGAGATGGTAGACACCTTACTCTTGCTAAATACTTCCATGAGATCATGATATTTGGGGGGAATGGTAGCAATGTACGGTTTATCTGTTTATCTTGCACTTGTGTGGCGAGACAGGGCACATTTTTTTGTCCGCCCAAGAAATGGTGGGGTTTTGTGAATGCAACCAGGGAAAACCCAGGATTATAATGACACGACATATAAAGAGATTTGTTTGAGGTGACACGCCCGCACCTGTAATGTAAGTGAAGCCGTGCGATGTGTGATGCCTGGACCAATAAGTTGTCCATCAACAGCAGTAATCCGGAGAGGGGGAGTACACGGAAGGGTTTGGAGGCATAGTTGTTTAACCACTTTGCGATCTATGAGATTTAATGCTATCCCGATGTCCACTAGAGCAAGAAAAGCATGAGGTACAGAATCAATATGGATGTATGTGGATACGTCCCCCCCCCCACTAGGTATTCGAACACCTCTTGAAGCTGTGACAGAAAGTATTCCAAAGACAGGATAATCTGCAGATCTGTGTCCCAAACTGCTGATGCCCAGTCTAACACTCGTCCAGAGAGTAACGAAAGTAAAAATGCACACCTCTTACTATCGGAGGGAAAAGCGTTGGGCTGGTTAGTGAAATGAATCTGGCACTGCCGAATGAACCTGCAACACTGCTCCAGAGTACTGTCAAACTTCTCCGGAAGTGAAAACGGCATGTGCGCTACTCCAGTGCTAGGTGGAACAGGCACGGATGGTTGTGGGTCCAGAGATTGACATAGATGCAACAACACAGACATCTAGAGCTTAGTTTTACCTCATGTTATAGGCTTTAGAGAAACGAATGCATACGTGTGTCTGTGTTTTACTTGGTTTTTATCTCACAACAAGTTAAAGCAACTACTGTTGATAGATACACAGGAAGTTCAGACCGTGATCTGTAATGTGAAAGTTAAAATCACCAAATCAAAATATAATTCTGCACACACAAACAGACATACACAAATATGGACACAAAAATGTACAAAACACCCATTATATACAATATTTGCAACCAGTAGGAATCAAGGTGGATGCAAGCATATGATAAAAATAAAGCATTACTTAAATATTAAGGCTAATTGAGCAAAACTGAAAAAGTCTTTCAGATCCCATAAGACAAATACTATATTTTTTTTTCTTCAAAAGCATTATGTTACTTTCTCATATTGCAATCTGTCTTTATCCGCAGTGTCTGTGTAGCTACTGCGGATTTGTGACAAACCAGATCTCCACAGGCAAAGTGTGCTGTTAATCTGTTTTTAAGATTGCCACTGCCTTTACAATACCCTTAGCAGCAATATCTTTTTAAAAGCATGTATAAAAGAATTGACTGAGATTAGATAGTATAATCTGTAAGAAGTTAAAAATACAAACAAATCTTTATATTTTTTACTATATTTGGACAAAGAATGTGGAATGTATTACAATGTTATCTTAAAAAGAATATTCAAATTAAAATTGTCATTATATTGTTTCAACTCTGTAAAAGAAAGAAAAAAAAATTCTACCCTTTGTCTGGAATAATGCATTAAATGATATCCACAGAATGCTACAGGAGGTCTTTCCTACAAGTGGCTGACACAATGAACACTGACAGATTCAGAATGTTATTAGATTAGATTAGATTAGATTAGACTCAACTTTATTGTCATTGTGCAATGTACAGAGCCAATGAAATGCAGTTAGCATCTAACCAGAAGTGCAAAAGTGCCTTATTCACAATAATAAATGTAATAAATAAGGGTATGAGGTTGATAAGGTTGATAATTACAGAGGTGGGTAAATAATGTAAAGAAGGTGCGGTGGTATGTATATATGGTATCTATAAGGGTGTATATAGTATAATACGGTTACAGCAGGCAAAATATGACCTAATGGATAAAATTGCAAAGATGTGTGCTGGTGCCAAGCGGTTCCAGCTTTAAAGTTAACTTAGAAGGGCTAACTGTATCAAATGCTGAACTGAAATCGGCAAACAGCATCCTGGCATAAGTGTCGGGGATATCCAAGTGAGTCAGTGCAGAATGAAGTACTGTAAATATGGCATCCTCAGTTGACCTATTCGGGCGATAGGCAAATTGGTAAGGGTCCAGGCTGGGTGGCAGACAGGCTTTAAGGTGGGTGACCAGTCTTTCAAGGCACTTTGCAATGACAGGGGTGAGTGCAACTGGATGAAAGTCACCCAGTTCTGTTGCAGCAGAGTGCTTTGGGCCAAGGACAGATTAAACATGTCTGTGAAGACCTCAGCCAACTGCGGTTGAGCTCATTGGGGAGTGGGGCAGAGCTGGTTGGAGGTGTTCTGTTGAGTGGTTTGTGGTCAGTGATAGACTGTATTGGCTGCACATGCATCAGGGGACAGCAGACAAAGTGCTCCTCGATCCGCTGTTTGTATTCATGTTTGGCTTTAAAGATTCCCCTTCTCATATCGGATCTGGCGACGCTGTAGGCCTCCCGGTCTCCAGACCTGAAGCTTGCATGCTTTGAGCAGGAGACAGACCTCCCGGTTCATCCATGATGTTCTTTTCTGTAGTCACCAAATCCACACACTTACTGATGTAATCAAGGACAGCAGTGTTGTAAATGTTGATATTGGTGACTGTATCGGTAGTGGCTTGTCCAGCGAATTCACTTCAGTCTGTATGTGTGAGCTGCTGCTGGAGAGCAGCGTCAGCCCCATCCATCCAAACTTTAACAGTACTGATTGTGGGTTTCACACGTTTAATGACTGGAGAGTACTTGGGCAACAGGAACAATGAAAGATGGTGTTATTGTCCGAGGTGGGGGAGAGGTGTGACTCTGTAGATCATGTATACACACCATCATATAATGTGCAATATATTTTGAGTTCCTTAGAACCTTTTTTTTACTTTATATTTTTGTAAATAGCATACCTTCTTTATATTTAATAATATATATTTATTTTGTTAGTAGTCTCTGGCAACAGAATTATCTTCTATGGTATAATTTTCTCTTTGTTAAACACAGCATTCATCGCACTATGAAACTATTTTAAAACATAAACTAAACTTGAGGTCACAAATGATCCACTTTCGATAAAGCAGACGCACGCACACACATTTCTGCTTCATCTTCCAGCTAAATGCACACTGAACTTAAACAGAGGTTGTGTAGCAGCCTCTCGCTTGGAACCCTTTTGCGTAGCAGGCTCTGGCGTAGCAGCCTCTCAAGTCTCGTGATACTTGCGAACAATTCATATAAAGTAATTATTTTAAAAATCTCATTTTACAAATCTCATTTACTCTTTTTACCATTTGACAGTAACGGAGGAACGTAGCAAAGTAAAAGTTTTTTTTTTCCTTACTGAACATTTACTTGAGTAAACATTTAATACTCTAAGTATTTATACTCTAAAAGTAAAAGTTACCCAAAAAACTGTGTACCCGGCGAAAACCCACACAAGCACGGGGAGAACATGCAAACTGTTGCTCTGAGGCAACAGTGCTGATTGCGCGCTTCTGGTGCACGCGATAAAAAGATGACAGCACACAGAAGCAGACTAAATTTTGGTTTGCTGCAGGCGGATTATTTAAGTTTGAATTCCTTCCAGTGTTTTTCCAGAGTTCAAATATCTTTTGTTGCACGCAGACGACATTTTCGCTGTAGTAGTTTTTTAATTTTAAAAATACAAAACAATAGTTTTTTATACATAGCTTAAAGGTGAAAAATGATATAATGCACTGTTATCTTCATTCTAGATGTCAAAAAGTATTTGCAGATTTTGATGGTTTTTTTTCTGTAGGAAACTGCCTCAAATGGCCCTTTTTGTGGTAAAGATGTAGATTTTGGTGATACCATGACAGTATGCTAGTGCTTCTTAATTGTTAAATTAAGGAAGGAGACGGAGAGTGATCCATAATGCAAATGATGGCTTTATAATAACAGGCATGAATAAAAAACTATGAGCATAACCAACAAGATTATAAGCACTTAGTAGGTCGTAATAGCAGACAACACTTTGCAATGTGGTTAGCAACATGGCTAATACAGTGATGAAGGAAGTTACACTGGAAGAACTACGCCTGGACTAGTACTCCAGTGACGGCACCCTCTGGTGGTTCGGAGTTAGAGTCCTTACAGTGTCTGGATTTGAGTGATAAGATTTTAGTAATGACAAATAAAAGAATAGTGAAATACGGTTGGATGAAGGAGCTCCAGTCTGTAAGTGACCGGATTGATCTGACGAATGATCTTGGAGGACCCTAAATATGTAGATTCTTACTTGGTAACTGGAGCCATAGGTCCCTTGTGGAGAGCCTGTTGCAAGCATAAATGAATAGCTCACTGCAGCCTGACGTAGGCGCTCTCCCAGAAATTGGCACTGCGTTTAAACCAGTCCTCCAGTGCTGGCACACTAGATGGCTCTCCTGACCATGGAAACATGGGTGGCTGGTAACCTAAAACGCATTGGAAGGGAGTTAAACCCGTGGAAGAGTGTGTGAGTAAGTTTTGTGCTTATTTAGGTGAAAGGAGGTGAAAGGAGATTTGTTCTTGGTGTAAGGCCCCTACTTGTAGAGTGACCAGATAGGTACAGAGAGTGATACCGAAACCAATGGACTGCCCGTCTATGGCGAAAATATGCAGTGGCGGGAAGATGCCTAGTTCTAGTTTCTCAGCCACAGGTTTAAAGCAGCTCCCGAATCTACTAGTGCTGGAAACATACAGAGTAAAGAGTCTGTGAAGACGTGTGCAGGCAGACAGAGACACATGGCAGACGTGAGTGTACATACAGGAAAACCTACTTTTGCTGAGCGTGATGATTTGAAGGGGCATGTAGCACAGTAATGGTTGGCACCTCCACAGTAGAAACATAGCCTGGCTTGTAATCGGTGCTGACGTTCCTGAGGGGACAGTTTTATAAAACCCAACTGCATAGGCTTTGTTTCCACATTAATGGCGGTTTCTGCGGTAGTCGAAGAACTATATGTACTGCTTGAAAAAGTATATGACACTGGCAAATAAATCCTCTACAGCGGTGTGCCGTCAAACTTATCCGGAAGAGAGAAAAGTAAAGGCGCTGTTCCGGAGTTAACCGGAGGCTACGGATGTTTCTGCTTACGTAATGTTGCCAGTTGCGCTTGTAGTGCTTGAGCGTGGTATTCGACAGTAGCTTGCAGACGCGCCACCGCCGCTGGATCCCATGGGGGCGAAGTATTCTGTGAGAAAGGAGACGGGGAGAGATCCATAATGCAGGTGATGGCTTTATTTAGAATAGAAGAGATAATCCAAAGAGTAGTCAAAGAAGCAGGCAAAGTTCGGTACACAGATATCCATAGAGAAAGTAAACAAATCCAAATAGCTAGGCAAAAAAATCATAGTCAAATAACAGACATGAATGAAAAACCGTGAGCGTAACCAACAAGAATATAAGCGCTTAGTAAGTTGCAATAGCAAACAATACTTTGCAATGTGATCAACAAAGTGGCTAGCTTAAATATGGTGATGCAGGAAGTTACCCTGGAAGTACTACCGCTGGACTAGTATTTCGGTGATGGTGCCCTCTGGTGGTTGGAAGTTAGAGTCCTTACATGTTATCTGTAATTGGGTGTTAATATTTGCCGTAAAAACAATAGGCTCAGTTGACTGCAGTTTGTAAATGGTGAGTAACTGTTGTCTGTGAACGACTGACATTATGGTGCATAAAATGTTGGATAGTTTGTGAATTCTTGATCAAAATGCATGCCAACAAGCAGCATAGGCTAGGTCATTTATATACTAGATAAACTAACTGTTAAGCAGACATTAATATGACATTTCTAATACATTTCATACTGCACCTTATTTTAGGTGTTCATTGGAAAAAAGAGATCTTAAAGTTATGAAACAAAGGATTATACTAATCTGACCTTGTTTGGTTTAAACTAATCGTTTAAAACCAAATTTTTACAGGGATTATCAGACTTTCTTTTCTGTTTTTCATGCACAGAACAAGGGGCGCTGCTAGCAATTTTGGGCCTTATAAAATAATATGAGGTTGGGGCCCCTCTAACGCACCCATTCAGCACTCTTACCACTAATAAAACAGATCTCCGAGTGCCCCAAAAATGGGACCATTTGGACCATTACTTTTAGAATCGTCCCAAATCCCATTTACTTTATTAGCAGCCCTCAGACTTACATAAGCCATGTATTTCATGTTGTACAATTACACCTTCATCATTTTTATCATTCTTCATACACCTTCATTATTGACTACTACCTTTTTTTAAATTTAAATTGCAAGTTTAAATCTATATCTTAGCTATTTCTGTACAGAAGCAGAAGCAAATATGGTATATGGGTATATTATAGTGGGTATTTTTTCTTCCTGTAAATCTCCTGTAAATCTCTCTAGTAGTCTGTAACTTTTATGGGGAAACTATTTTATGGGGAAGAGGGCATCGATTTCTCTGATGTGGCACTCTGAAATTAATAAATTAGGAATGTAATGTATCTTACCTTCACTATTGTTAGCTTGAGAATTGACTTATTACTAAAATTGGGGTGGAAAAAAAACCCCAAATTATTAACCTAAAATAATTAAAAACATGTGACTATTCCACTGAATTTATGAAGACATGATGAGAACTATATGGTCATCCATGTTTAACAGAAAAGAAAAGTATGCTACCATTGGCACCTTGAGATTTGTAACTGCAGTCATACAACCTAAAGGAAATATAATTTTAGTATGTCTTCTTAAGCTAAAACAATTTTAGCTAAATAGATTGAAGAAACATAACTGCCTTATAGAGGTCATCAAAAGACAATTTGTTTACAAGTTCACAATTATTTAAGGCTGTAAACAAAAGTCTATAATATACAGTGATTAAAAATTCTCATTGTTAGTATGTTAACAGTCATGTTACCTTTTTTAAAACAATGTAATGATGAGCTCTGGTTACCCCACCCCTTTGTTCTGTGGGGTGTTTCCACTGATCCACTATTTAAAATAATTTTACAGACGCTGTTATAAACTATCTACAAAGGTAAGTTTAAAGTAGTGTTGCCATTTTATATTTACCGATAAAGTACACTGTTTGTAATGAGACAATCACCCCTAATGCATTGGTTATTATAAATGTGACAATTATTTATAATTAGTGTCATTACATTGTCATGGCCACGCCACTGAGTATTAACCAGTTTCTCACAACCTGCACCTACACAAGCCCTTTAATCAGTCACTGTCTGCCTTTCATGGCATTATTTTTCCAATAAACATATCAGGACTGATTTGAAAATGCAGCTTTATTGAATGCACACAATAAAGAGAAGGAGACAAAGAATTGCATACATTAAATTGGCAGTAATGGAAAGGCAAACAAATTAAAATCGCTACACGGAACCAAAAAACTTAGCTAACCAAAGACTTAAAACGAATAACGCTCATACTCAAGTAAGATAAACCAGGAGTCATGGGATCTGAGTAGAAGTCATCATGCACTATGGTGATCTTGGTGAAATACTTCCACCCTGGGTGCTGGACACCTCAGTCTGTATAAAAGCAGTGGGATCTTCCGTATTGAACCTGATGCACACAAACTCGAATAAAGAGAAGGAGACAAAGACATATTCATGTAAATTAGGCAAGTCGATACACGGATAAACTATACACTAGGTGGATTTCCTATCGATAGAAACACTGCCAACACACATTTCAATTCAAACGCAAACAAATTAAAAGGGTAACAAAAAAAGAATCTCGCTAGACTAAATATCGGTAACCAAAACATGTAGCAGAGATCATAACCAAAAGACTTAAATAAGAATGAAACGCTCAGTATATTGAATACCAAAATGTTCATGAATGGATGTTATTTCATGGCAGAATCAAAATTAGGTAACTTTTCAATACTTTGAAAATGAATGTTTCATGGTTGTGCTAGCTTATGTAGTGTAGTGATACCTAGAATTCGGGGCGAGCAGAAGTCAATAAATAAGAATTCGAACCACAATAAAGGAAGGAGACAAAGACATGCACATCTGGTAAATTGGTAATATGATCATTACACTACCCTCCAGTCTAGGAATGCCTACAGGCAGTTCAGTCTTCTAGGACGACCCCGAGGCCCCTGGGTGCTGGACACCTCGGATGGGCTGTATAAAAGTCCTGGGTTGAAGTGGGATCAAGAATGTCCCAAGCACAAACCCATGATTTTTCTTCAGGGCCATATATTCAAGCTGCACCCTCCTTTTCTGGAGTCCAAAATCTTGTTGACTTGATAAGAGGTTGGTAATCGCGATCAGAGCGCCTCTGTCAGTTAGACTAAATCCGTTGCTCCCGAACAGCTCTCTGCAATCATCTGTGGGCACTTTCCCACACTTGAGTGGTTCGCCTCATCCAATCTTCCACTGCCGGAACATTAGACGGTTCTAATGTTCCTGACCAAGGAAACATAGGACTCCAGGCTCCTGAAAAAGCTAACTCCTCCTCTGCTTTCCGTCTGCCTCGCACTTATAAATCAAAGCAACTCACTAAGTCATATCATTATCTCTGGCTCCTGGGGTTCCTCTGTGAAATTATATTAAGAAATTGTACACAAAAAAAGAAAGAATTAAAAGGGTAAATGATTTAACTTTTTAAAAACACTAGGTGGATCTGGATCTTCCCTATCTATCCTTCCCTTATCCATCATTATAGGTTGGTTGTGTACACACACTGCCACACACATGACAAGTGCATGTTGCAATCCGATGATCTTTAACAATGTTAATTAATTTACTTTTACCACAACTAGTGGACGAATGAACATCATCAATGAGTTCTGTGCATATTTGGCGCAGCACTTATTAAGGTCAAGTATTGTATGACTTATTCCTACTCCACCAAATTCATGTCTGCTCCTTTTTTGTTTTATGGTTTTTGTTTTTTTTGTTTTTGTGCAAAAATGAATCTATCTCCTGCTTTGCATCTGCATTAGCAAATTACCAAATGTTCGTCTTTTCGTCTGCTTAGGAACATCGTGTATACTGTAACCTAATACCACTTATTCAGAACTGGCAACACAAGTGAATGGTTCTTTTTGAATGCTGAATAAGATGAACGTCCATAATCAGAAGTAATAAGAATATTCAGTAACTGGATCTTAAATATCTGATAATACGGCCCAGTAGAAGTCTTCTGCAGCTTTAGCCTAAAGAGACTATTCATGTAAATAGGCAAGTCGATACACGCCTATTGGACTGTGGTCATAACCAACAGATAAATCCAGAAGTTTATTGAAGGCAAACAATACTTTGAAATGAGTTTGGTTGTGCTACTTAAGTGTAAACTAGAATTCAGTTCAGTCTAGTGCCTACAGTCTTCTAGACGACCCCGAGGCCTGTGCTGACACTCGGATGGGCTGTATAAAATTCCATGGGTTAAAGTGGATCAGATGAATGTCCCAAGCACAAACCCATGATTTTTCTTCAGGGCATAATTCAAGCTAAGTGGGACTAACGCGATCGGAGCGCCTCTGCATTGCTAAATCCGTTCCATGGCCATGAGGAAACCCTTCAGTAGGGCTAGGATCAGAACGCAGGGTGGTGAGAGAAATGAGTTCATCATGAAATTTGAATACGTCAGTCCTTCTTTTAGGGAGCCGGCCTGTGGTGAGAGCAGTTCAAGATCTGGGGCTGGAAAATTTGAGTTTGGCTATGGGGGGCAATTCAGGCTGTGGAGGTGGACTTCATAGGATCCATGGTCAGGTTTGTCTTGTCTAATCTTTTCAGAAATGTCCCAATGAATAGGGCCAGGATCAGCTCAGCTTGGGGTTGATAACATGACCTGGGAGGGGGCCCGTTTGGGGCTTTACTGTTTCTTGACCCTGGTCGATATTATTTATGGAAAGTCAATAAAATGAATGGCAAAACCCTGAAACTGGCAAAAGAAGGGGGCCAACGTGCTTTTATATCTAGGCTTTTAATCGTTTGGCTGTTTTTAAGTATTCCAAATTTCTATGGTCAGTGACCACCTGAAATGATGTGAGAGCTGCCTTCCAGCCAGTGCCTCTGTTCTTCAAGCGCTCTTCATTACCCACATTAAAGTTGCATTCAGAGGGATGAGCTTGCCCTAACTCGGGCCGTTTTCCATTCGTCTCCCTCTCTTATGCGAACCAGGTTGTACCAACTGCATAAGTCAAGCTTGGTAAAAATGCGAGACTCTCGTTACTGTTCAAGATCTGCTGGTACCGGTGGTACCAGTATTTTACCGTGATAGCATTGAACCCGAGATAGGCAATACAAGGTCTGAGACATCCCGCAAGGTGATAGAGGTGGTTTGGCTGGTAATCTGTGGCTGAAATTTTGAAAGGTGGATCACAGGGCCTGGTGGGGAGAAATAGCAAGTCTACAAGATGATATAAAAGGTTTAAAGCTGCCTCCGAATCCACTAATGCTGGTAACAATTGGCACATAGGGCGAGAAA
Organism: Bagarius yarrelli; assembly: GCA_005784505.1. Lineage (NCBI taxonomy): Eukaryota > Metazoa > Chordata > Actinopteri > Siluriformes > Sisoridae > Bagarius > Bagarius yarrelli. Next base: position 7,221,064 of record VCAZ01000003.1, on the reverse strand, counting down.
TTACTTACTTTATCAGTGGGGCCTTTTGGGACAGGAGCCACTATAATGGTTGCGACCCCCGCAGTAATAGCACAGGTTCTTCTGTTGTCGTTAGCAATGTATTTGTTTCGTGAGTTTAGTGAAGCCAACCTGCATAGATTCAGGGGCGTCGTGTGGCATGGTTGAGGCAGAACACAACTGCTGAGACACAGACTGCATTTTTACCTAGGTTGTTGCGCATGAGATTGTCTAAGCACATAGTCATTGACACATATTATGAAAAACTGTTCAAATCATCACTACAAGCGAGTTCAGCTTGTAGCCAAGCATTTAAGCCCTCCTTAAACACTGATTTGAGTGCCATCTCGTTCAGTCCACTTGAGTGGCCAGTGTGCGAAATTTAATGGCATATTCCACAGCTGAGAGATCACACTGACATAGCTTTAACAGCTGGCTAGAAATGTCCTGAATTCTGTGCTGGAGCTGCTGAGAGGGCTGCTGGTTATCTGCTCGGAGTGCTGTTAGCTGGGCCTGGAACGCCTGCAGAGCCTGTGCATGATACGCCACGGTAGCTTGTAGCCGCGTTAATTCCGCTGGATTCTGGGTAAAAAATGAAACGTTCAGTATGTTGACAGGGCAAACAATACTTCGCAATGAGTTAATGGTTGTGCTAGCTTATGTAGCGTAGCCACCAAAAGTGATGCCAGAAGTGATATCTAGAATTCGGGTGGGGGTGCTCTTTGGTGGCGGGGAGCTTGAATCATGGTATCCTTACACTGCTGTTTTATGGTTCCTAGATTTAGATTCTATTCTAGGTCTATTGTGGGGAAAAATCAGTGGAGTCATTAAAATAATTATAATGTTAACAACATTGTGAGACAAAATGCAACAAGAAATTTTAGATTGAAACTCACACAAATTATTAAAATTCAAGACCAATACATTTTTCCATATTTATTTTAAACACAGCTCCATGTAGTTTAGTGGATAAAATGACAAAAGGCACAAATTCACTGTCAAATAAACTAAAAACAGGTGACAAGCAGTGGAGCGAGGTCAAACAAAAACATTTCCATTTTGATTTGAAATAGAAGATTTGTTAACCTGACATTAAAAACAAAAACTGTAATAACAACAAAGTGATATGAGAGCCCCGTTGAACAATGGTCTGCTTTCTGTATGAGTAGGAAATCAGATGTTCTGCTTTTAATCTACCTCTTATTTGGACTCTCATTTGTATTACAAATGTTCTGAATAGAAGCTGCCCTATACTGGTTAAAGACCAGTTTCTCTGACCTGAATCACTTATCGTGTTTTGTATAACAATGGTCAAACCGCTCTGAGATCAGTGAAAATTACGGAGGTGACATCTCTAAAAGGACGTCTGTTAAAGGAGGCAGCAGCAGAGCTCAGAGACTGATGACATATTGCAGGTACAACGACAATGGGGAACAGAAATTTATATTTTTCAACACTATTCTGCAAACGAGATGAAGTTTGACCACACTAAAACACCATTATGTAACAATTCTAATAGTATATTCTAGGATTTTAAAAGCAGAACAGAATGGTATAGAACAATTCTCATTCCAGCTGTTCATTCTGACAGAAAAGATCCAAATTGCACTCAGTATTGCAAACTGCAGATTAGTGTGTTTACTACAATTTAGATGGCTTTGATGGAGCTACAGCAGCATTAGTGGGGTTTTTTTTAAATACACCATCCTGCAACTGCAGTGTGATGTAAGTGTTAGAAGAGTGCTGTTCGATTAGCAGGACAGTCTGACCTATATATAGGTGTGTATTCATCTAGATATATTTATATACTATGTACAATTTATTATATACATCCAAACAGCTTTATGTAACGGTTTTCAGGGCCAACGTTCTGGTGGAGTATTGCTAACGGAATTGTACAGTGTTGTATTGAAACTTGTGGACGCTACGTGGCCGAGAGTGTGGCAAATTAGTCCACCCATATTTTAAGCATTCCTCACATACATGATTAAACAAACACACAGCAAGATATATATATAGAAAATATGGTCAAAAAAGGAATCCTTGTTTACTTTGATCCAGTCATGTGCTGACACTTAGCAACATTCTGGGAACAATTTAAATTAGAAACACAAAAAATTTTAGTATAAGAAACAAATGAGCTAGTTTCGATAAAAGGAAATGTGAAAATTATTGCTAAAATCTGTATAAAAGTTTTCTTTTATTAGTTAAAAGTGTGGGGATAGGCGACCTAAAATCTTTAAAACAACACCACATTCTTAAAGCAATTTAAAGAAATAGTAAAATACACAGAATCTTAAAATAGCTAAAGACTAACAGCTTAAGTCATGAAGGTTCTAGCAGAAATCTGCATGTACAAACAGACTTAATTTCTGTAACCCTGTTCTGTGTTCTTTTTATATACTCAAAAACAACAGGATGAAGACAAAATAGTGCAAACACAGAATGACTAAGCACAAATTGGCCATACAGCAGACAGAATAAGATTGTCAAACATCCTTAACTATTTTCAGGGTTGCACAACTTACTGATCATCATTTGCTTAGACAAAGGATGTCCTGCTTCTGAATTTTAACAAGCATAGAACATTTTTATCCTGCTGACTTTCTTTCCCTTAAAGTGAATAATAATATGTTTAAAATAGCAGTCTGACACTACACCTCGAACTCTGCATACACAAATGAGCACCTTTCATTCTATAGGCTCACTTTTTGAATAAGTTCCTACATCAGTGAAGAATGATAAATGTAATCAATTAAAAAAAAAAAAGACAATCCCATGGAGTTTAAACAGAACACTCATGGAAAACAGCTTGGTTCGCAAAACTCATCTAAGATTGGTTACTACGATTAATTACTGGAAAATTGTTTATACAGCTCTGAGAATAGCTAACCCCCCAATATGTAGGGTATAAATACAAAACCACTATCTGAATTTGTCATATTAATTATCTTACTGTAAATGTCTCTCGACTCACAATGGTTTATGAAAAATTATTATTTTTACTATTATTTTTTGAGTACTATTTATCTTTTTTGTGTATCTTTTCCGTATTATTACATGGGTTAAAGAAGCAGAATTTTTATTTACATGTATAAATTGTTATTGAATTTGATTGAAAATGTATCTAGCCAATGTTTATGATTACAGAAGTAAATAGTAGAGAGGCAATGAGAGTGACTGATACTGAATGTAACAAATAAGAAATTCAAAAATTCACAACAATTTGACATGTGGCCAGTAATTAAGTGGAAGTAAGTGGTATATTTTCAGGGAAATGATTCTAACAAGTGACCACAGGGAAAGCCTATAATTTCACAATACGGTGATGCGTCCGGCACCTCTGTTACACACCAATATAAACAGCAGCACTATCTGTCCATATACAGAAAATTCAGTCCTCGATAGCTACCATCCCCTTTACGGGGTCCTTTACTCTCATCTAAGAAAAAGAAAGACAGAAAGAGAAAATTTGTTACTTTTTTTATTCAGTCAATAAATAACAAAAGTTAGTTGACAGCAAAAGTTGCTGTTTTCACCCAAGACTTTTTGTGTTACTAATGTGCTTGCAACATTAATTGTGAACATTGCACTATATGGCACTATACTTGGCATACCTTCAGCGTCCGTCCCCGCACTAAATGCACTTTTTTGCACTAAACCATTTTTATAACAAAAAAAAGTCATGGGATCCTAGATACAGTTAAATTTAAAATACTGCACAAGGTTTTTGTAAAAAAAAAAAAAAAACTAGAATGTAAAAAGACAAATTGCTGAGTAAGCTGTTTCTATTTTTTTAACATAGTTATTTTTGAAAGCATTTTGTATTATACTGAAGATCTACTTTAAATTTATTTAATTACAATGTGTGAATGTGGAAGTTTGCAAGTTATAAATTCTGCAGTTTCATCTTGTATGACATATAAGGTCTTCAGTTGCATGCTCTGTTGTTCAACTCCTCTGCAATTTTTCATATTATTTGCTGATCCTATTTTTTTAAAATGCTTCTAATATGCTTTACAGACAAGTGTTATGGATGCATAATATGCATATGAAGACTTTACAAAGTTTATCTACGTTTAATACAAAAATGTTTACTCTAACATAAAGCATATTTAAAAGCAGTTGAATAGCCATATTGGAAAATAGTGGCCAGTTGGGATTGTGGGAAAAGGATGTAATGTAAAGTATTTTCTGACCAGAGGAAGCCAGTTCATTGACAACTGAATGATAGGTTGGGAAATGTCTTAAATTTTTTATATATTTCCATTTTCTTTATTAGACAACAATTAGTTGTCTGCAATTTTTGTCATAATATTAGCCAATACCATAAAAACATCATCTCTGCATTCTGTATACAGAGGATGTAAAGTTTCTGATATTTTTCACTGTAAACATCAATGACAAATCAAGCCATTTCCTCTGTCATTATTAGAGAAAAACGTCTAACTAGTTTAGCTGTGTCCTGTCCTGCTTGGCTGCTACTTTGTCCTCACACTCCTGCCTTTGTATCAGCCTCACTCAATAATTTATCAGCCAAGAACTTTTTAGCAAGAGTCACATATGTCAAACATCAACAGTACATGTCTTTTCTCTTTTCTTTATGAATATAAAGCTTATAAAGAATACATGAATAGTTTAAGCAAATCAGTTAAAACAGTATCATAATTCAATATATAAAAACAGATGGCAAAGATATAGATAAACACTGTGTTTCTCTTCTCCTCACACACATTTTGTTTTTATCACCTACCTCATCCAGCTCCTTTCTAGTCTCCTCCTCCATCCTGCGAATGTCATCCATGTTAAGTTCAATCCAGTTATCTAACCAGCAGAACAGTTGCCGATGAAAATTAGTGAACAAGCGTTTTTCTTGCTGTAGACAGACATAAAGATGTATTAGAAAACAATAATCGATTAAATAACGCGAATATTTCAGGTTGATTTTCTTAAAATTGCATGCAGTGTTTCTTCTACTTGAGTGCACACCTTACTGAAATTCTACCTAACTACCTAATCACAAACTTTATTTACTGAGCTCAACTTTCTGAAATATTAGAGTGACTTCTTCAACAAATATTAAGAATTATTATGAATTCGACATTTATTTATCTAAATGTTGTTAAGACCATTTCGTTAATATAAAGCTTAAATGTAGGTATCACCTTCTGAATAAAGTTCTCTACTTTGTTTTGCAGTCCCCACCATTTGAACTTCACCGTCACCAGTTTGTAGGCACACATGTGTGGACACTCTGTCTTTTTAGGCAGTTCTTTCTGAAACCACACCCAAACACACAAATTATGTAAAAAGACAAACCTCATGGTAAATAAGCAGGTAAAAGGTAAAAAGCAGTATACCTTCCAGTCAGGTCCCAAGGGTCCTCGGCCAGTCTTGGCAGATTTAAACTTAGCTGGATCCTCCTCGGGCTTATAGTCCTGCAGAGGGCACCATTACACCATACACATTATACTTCAAAATGTCCACTTTAACAATTTTACTATTTTAGCGGATAATTAAGTAGGGAAAACTAAACACACTGAACCCTACAGCCAGACACTTCATTCTCTGTTGGTGATTTATTTCTGTGATTTTTGAGTCCTGCACGTTACAGGCTTCTGATTTTCTGAAATATCACTTGCCTGTGCCCACTTGTGTTAGAAGAGGAAAGGTGTGTGGAATCACCTGAACTAGAAATAGGTTTTTTAGAGCAATGCTTTCAATACATAATTACTTTTTTTTACAGCTGTTTAAAATATGAAGTAGTCTTGTTTTGAGGTGAAAAATGTCAGCTTGTTAAGATTTCTTATGTTATTAGGTAATACAGAAAATATTATATAATACCATGTATTATTAGTCATGAACCTGTTATATAAGTTTTAAGTAGAAATGAGTTACAGCGAGGGGAAGAAACTATTTGATCCCCTGTTGATTTTATGTTTTCCACTGACAAAGAAATTGTCTATATGATATGATGTAAATTTTAATGGTAGGTTTATTCTGACAATGAGAGACAGAATAACAACAAAAACATCCAAAAATGCATTTCAAAAAATGTATAAATTTATTATTTGCATTTTAATGATTAAAATAATTAGTTGATCGCTAGCATATGATTTGTGGATCGCGGATCTTCTATACAGGTAACAAGCTGAGATTAGGACGCTCTCTTAAATGGACTCTCTTAAAGCCAGTGCGCCCAATCTCAGTTGATTACCTGTGTAAAAAAGACCTGTCCACAGAAGTATTCAAATAGACCAGGTTACAAATTCTTCACCAAGTCTAAGACCAAAGAGATGTTCAATGGTGTCAGAGAAAAGACTGTAGACCTACACATTTTGCAGTTTTGACTCATCCATGCTTTTACTGTATTTCTGTACATATTTATTCATTACAAAACTGAATAAACAAACACAAGACTGTAATTGGCCTCAAGACCATTCAAAACCAAAAGGCAACACAAAATAACTGCCAATGTCACTCGGTCTCGGGCTTCATTCAAGATCTCACCTTGTGAAAATTGAAGGATCACGAAAACATTGGGAAATCAGCCTAGAACTACACTGGACGATCTTGTGATTTCAATGTAGCTGGGACCATAGTCACCAAAAAAACTATTAGAAATGCACAACACCCTAAAGGACTGAAGTCCGGAAATCAGGAAAGCACACATTCAGGCCTGTCTGAAATTTGCAATGAACATCTGATTGATTTAGAGAAGAACTGGGTAAAAGTGTTGTGGTCAGATGAGACCAAAATCAAGCTCTTTGGCATCAACCCAACTTGCCAGGTTTGGAGGAGGAATGCTGCCTATGACCCCCAAAACACTATCCCCACTGGCAAACAGAGATTTATTTTTTAAATGTTCTTCTTTTTATTCTCTTTCTCACTGTTAAAATAAGCCTACCATTAAAATTTTAGACTGATTATTTATTCGTCAATGGGCAAACATACAAAATCATCAGGGGATAAAATATTTTTTCCTCACTGTATTTTTAGTACAGTTTTACTAATGTGGGAAATTGTTATATATAAAAAACCTAAAAAAAAAAGACATGGAATGCTAAAGAAATAATACATAGCCCGACAGTTGCACAATGTTATTTAAAATTATCTCTGTGCTATCTGGCAACTTTTCTTAATCTAATGTGAAACTGTATAAGTCCCCTGGATTATGATGATTTGTGTTTACTTATGTATGTATTTTAGACAAGTCAAAGTATATTTAGGTCCAAGCGTCTACCAGTTGCATGTAAATTTAGTTCTGTTCAACACTCTTTATCTGTATTCTGTATATTTAATTGGTCAAAGCTGATGAAGAATAACCTCCTCCTAATTCCATTTTTATTTAAATCGACAAGAATCCATTATTACCTTCGGCTCCACCTGAGTTCTGTCCGCGATGTCAATATACACCACATCGACCTTCTTCCAAGTGTCAGGGTCCAGGCCATGTACCTGCACAGGCCAAGCACACTCAAAGTCACATTCAGTTTTTCTGAGAAAGAGAGATCCCACAGTTTCCTTTCAGCCAAATAGAATACTTACATTCTCCTGATTACCCATGTCAGGCTTATGCCATGTTTCTATCTTAATAAGGAAATTCTCTTTCATGTACTCATTCTGTAGGAAAAATGCATTGCTATTATTAGTATACAGTATATTACACAAATTGAAAGCCATGTTTGACATTCAGGTAAGTGTTAGGTAAGGTATAACTGGTCATCTACTCACTGTGATTACTGTAGAAAGACAGGGCAATGATAAGAAGGAGAAAGGGCCCATCAGACATAATAAAATACATAATATCTGTAGTACATTGCTGAATAAAGGGTATGTTTATATGCACAGTATACTATACAGAAATATACAAAACAGTTTGTGTTATATAAAATAAGAATTGTGTTCTTGAACAGTTATAATATTATTACAATTAATTTAATTGTGTATGTCGTTGTTTGTGTGCCATCAGCGCAACCTCATTTCTCTGTACTGTAACTCCACTCCCACTCTGCTTATTTAATTAATTATTTAACAAAGTGATTTTGTGTGTGTGTGTGTGTGTGTGTGTGTGTGTGTGTGTGTGTGTATGTGTTACCTGTCCGGCAGTATGGGTAAGCATTCCAGGCTTTTTCATGAATGTTGAGAGCGGATGCTGGTGCTAGCATTCTTACAAAAGATGGAACTTTACTGAAAAAAAGCACAGGACAGAAACATACATTAAACAGAGGATAGTGTAACATGGCAGGTCTCTCACATGGTATAAATAACAAATATGTATTGTGTGTAAGAGACAGAGAGAGAGATGACTCACCTCTGCAGATGGTAAATTTTGTGTGTGTATTGACCTTTTTCTCCATCTTTCTCATAAGGTTCATTTTTTAAGACCTCCACACCCTCTCCTCCCCCTGTCTCATTCTTACTTGCCTCAGCTACTGAGTACAGCTGACCTACCTGGTACTGTACAACACACACATAACAGATATAAGACAATTTGGAGTTCACCAGTTCATATAAATTCCACATACAAATACTCAAATAAAACATGCATGTAAAATATTTAAATCTAATTATTTTGAATATGACTGCTGTCTGTTGCACTCTGTATCTTTCCCTTTTCTCATTATGTATTTTTTTCTTTTTTTATTCTGGTACTGAACAAACTGTGCAGGCTAAACACAACATTCTTTTGCACCTTAAATACCCCTTACATACAGTACACTAATCAAACACGGTTGCTGAAAATCTAAAGCAAAAACAAGCATGAAGAACAAAAATTTAATTGTATAAATAAGTTCAAGCATGGGGCTTTGATACAATAAGCTGATTTAACTCAAAAATTAGTTGTAATACTTTGCAATTAGTCCTGAGAAAATGTTTTTATACAAGAAGAAATGCTTAAACTAAAATTCGAGGGAGTACTAAATGTGAAAGAAATAAAGATGTCAAAAGAGATTAAGCTATGCTTAAGTCATTAAGCAGGAAAAAGGTACAGTGGGGAATGTAAGGATACAAAACAGAATGCTTCATAGGTTTAACATCATAGAACGCTCCAAACGAAACTAGCTAAATTAATGTACTATGGCCTAGAGGCTGGTTATCTGGTTTATCAGCAGATAATGTTTTTTGTTAAAGTGATCTTTAACAAATTGCAGTTTTTAGAGACGTTATCTTTTTGGTTTCATACTGTTGTAAAAAATTGGTCCAATAAAGAATGCTAGGCGTTTACACATTCAAAAAAGTTGACAAAAAAAGTTTTCATCTCGCAGCTGAAAAAACATTTGCACGCCGCTCTTTTATCTGAAATTAATATTGAAAATAATAAATTTAAGCGTGCAATAATTAGGATAAGTGAAGAATCATTCAAGAATCATTGTTCCAGTTGAGACACTATTAGAAAAAACTATTTTAAGAATATCATCACAGGAAAACAGTAATGTAAAACACGCTCTTATCCACAATATTGGGGCAACAAACAAGAAATCTATTTTAAAAGAAACAGCTTTTAAGGACAAAACGTGCACAGTGTTGGGTAAGGATAGCTCAAATAAACTTTCCACTCTGACAGGAAAAATTAACAAAGAATGTAAGGATGTTGCATGTTGCCAAGCATTTGCCATATCTAGGCTATCCATATTTGCTACTCTCAATGAGAAAAAACATTTTCTAATTTGTAATCTTTGTGGCTTATTAATTGTAAGACTTGCTTCAGTGATATAAATCTCATTGTGCATCTTAATGTACAGTAGTGGTATCACAGAAAATAAGATATAAACATTGCTTATTAGGCAGAAAGAAAAATCTGCACAATTAAAGTAACGTGTAAAGTGTTCTATCAGAACAAAGTAGAATGGAAGAAATATGAGAAGACTAAAATACAAGAATAGAAGACGTCATGCCTAGCTTTAGGAGACAGCAAAGATATTGCTCCAACTGTCTAAGACAGCATAGTTAACAGCTCAGGTGTATATGCGGTCTAATATATATAATATATAAAATATATATAAAAAAGGCAAATAAAAATATGTAACTGGGGCATCATACTTTGTGTGAAATTGTTAAAAGATTCTGGTACCCATGTGATTCTCACAGCCCTTGGTGCTTAGGCTGGGCTAAAAATAGACCACATTTGGGCTGCTTAAATCTAGCAAATCTTTCAATGAATTATACCACCAGAGGATTTCCATACACAGGGAAAATTAACACCTTGCTGCCAAACAGAAAAATATGTTTGAAAAAAATCACTCTCACAGCTGGATCATAAAACTGTTGAAATTATTGCGATGTACATGCAATTACAGCGTCTGTTTCCCTCGAGAAACCATGGTCACTGTTCCGTTTGGGTGTGGGACCCAATGTGATGCAAGGACCCTGGATCCTGGGGTTGTCATCAGGTCCAGATTGTAAACTCGGACAAATGTATGAAGAGAGCACTAGCCTGACACCTTACTCGTGTCCACAAGATATCGCCTAAATGCAAAGGTCTTAGAGGCCACCATACTTAGTCAACTGTGCTCTAATCCCAGCCAGGACAGAAGGTCAGGAGCCCCCATAAGCTAGAGAGATGGTCTCACCGACTTATGTTTATTGGTGGATCCCTCTTTGGGCCATGCCGAGAAAGACAAATAGCTGACAAACAGAGACGAGGAAAACGCAGAGGAATCCCCGGGCTAATCTAAAGCCAAACCCACATCGGACAGCGTTTCCTAGTATTTTACTACTCGCCAATGTTTGGTCCCTGGCAAACAAACTGAATGAACTCAGGATCTGGACCCTCACACAGAGACTGATAACGGACTGCAATATTATGGTCTTCACGGAAACCTGGCTCAACACCATCCCAAAAAGCATGCTGGAGCTTGAGGGGCGGACTTATTTTCAAGCCGGATAGAGAAGCAGCATGCACGGGTAAGAACAGAGGAGGGGGCTAGCACAGCTATGGAAGAACTAAGCTCCGCTATCAACAAACTGCAGACAGTGCATCCTGATGGAGCCTTTATCGCCGCTGGGGATTTTAATCACTGCAATTTAAGATCTGTTCTGCCGAAATTCCAACAAAATGTATCCTGTTTTACTAAGGGACAAATAACTCTAGATTATGTATACACAAGTGTGGCCGATGCTTACAGAGTCACACCTCTCCCCCACCTCGGACAATCAAACCATTTTTCATTGTTTCTTTTGCCCAAGTACTCTCAAGTCATTAAACATGTGAAACCCACAAACAGGACTGTTAAAGTTTGGATGGATGGGGCTGACTCTGCTCTCCGGCAGCAGTTCACACATACAGACTGAAGAGAATTCGCTGCACAGGCCACTACTGATACAGTCACCAATATCAACACTTACACCACTGCTGTCCTTAATTACATCAATAAGTTTGTGGATTTGCTGACTACAGAAAAGAACATCATAGAATCAGAAGCCCTGGATGAAGCGGGAGGTCCGTCTCCTGCTCAAAGCGTGCAACACCGCCTTCAGGTCTGGAGACCGGGAGGCCTACAGCGTCGCCAGAGCTGATCTGAGGAGGGGGATCTTTAAAGCCAAAAATGAAAACAAACAGCAGATTGAGAAGCACTTCATCTCTAATGACCCCCGACGCATGTGGCAGGGAATACAGGCTATCACTGACCGCAAACCACCCAACAGAACACCTCCAACCAGCTCTGCTTCGCTCCCCGACGAGATCAACCGCTTCTATGCTTGCTTTAAAAAAGGGAAAATGGAGGGAGCCTATGCGTAAAACAGCTGTTACCAGATAAGCAGCTACTCACGCTCTCCACCTCTGAAGTGTGTGCTATCCTGGGAAGGGTGAGTGCTAGAAAGGCAGCTGGCCCTGATGGCATCCCTGGACGCGTATTTTGAGCATGCGCGGAGCAGTTGGCTGAGGTCTTCACGGACATCTTCAATCTGTCCTTGGCCTAGGAAATCGCCCCCACCTGCTTTAAGTCTGCTACATTGTGCCAGTTCCAAAGCACCCTGCTGCAACAGAACTGGGTGACTTTCATCTAGTCGCACTTACCCCTGTCATTGCAAAGTGCTGTGAAAGACTGGTCCTCACCCACCTTAAAGCCTTTCTGCCACCCAGCCTGGACCCTCACCAATTTGCCTATCGCCTAAATAGGTCAACTGAGGATGCTATTTCCACAGTACTTCATTCTGCCCTGTCTCACTTGGACAACCCCGACACTTATGCTAGGATGCTGTTTGTCGAGTTCAGTTCAGCTTTTAATACAGTTAGCGCTTCTAAGCTAACCTTGAAGCTGAAACAGCTCGGAATCAGCACACATCTTTGCAACTGGACCCTGGACTTCCTTACGAACAGATCACAGTCTGTTCGATTGAATAACATCACCTCCTCCAATCTCACCATCAGCACTGGGGTTCCCCAGGGATGTGTATTGTCCCCTCTCCTATACTCCCTTTTCACCCATGACTGCGTACCTGTCTATGCCTCAAACAGCATTGTTTAGTTTGCAGATGACACCACGGTGGTAGGCCTGATCAGAGGTAACGATAAGACGGCCTACAGGGAGGAGATCTATCACCTAGTAGCATGGTGTGAGGACAATAACCTTAATACACAATCAACGGAGCGCCTGTTGAGCGTGTACTTAGCTTCAAGTTCCTAGGAATCTACATCTCTGAGGATCTCACCTGGTCTCTGAACTCTTCTTTCCTGGTCAGAAAGGCACAACAGTGCCTATATTGCTTAGGAAAGTCCCATCTAGGCAACAGGATACTAAAGAACTTTTACTGCAGTACTATCAAGAGCATCCTCACAAACTGCATCTTAGTATGGTGCAGCAGCTGCACCATTTCAGACCGCACAGCCCTTCAGAGGGTGGTGAAAACCACCCAACAAATCATCGGCACTCAGCTACCCACCCTGGGGAATATACACAAAAAACGCTGCTTGCAAAGGGCAAGAGGCATATTCAAAGACCCCTCTCACCCCAACCACGGACTGTTTACACTTCTCCCATCAAGCAGACGCTACCGATGCCTCAGAGCACCCACAAACAGACTGAAAAACAGCTTCTTTTCTGTGGCTGTCTCTGCACTGAACAGCTGATTATACAATGTTAATTACTTCTGCACTGCCACTTTCTGCACTACTTTATCATTATGCATCTTTGCACCATCCATAACTATCTTCTGTACCTCTATATTCTATCCATATTTAATCTGTATTTACTGTTTAATACACCCACAACTATCTATCATACACTTCTGTATATTCCATCCATATTTACTCTGTATTTACTGTATCATACAAACACTTGTATATATGTGCATATGGGTATATATATGTATATACCCATTATGTCATTCTTTGCCTGCTATCACCGTATCCTTATATATATATATATATACATACTTATAGATATCATATATACCATAGATACACACTACTGCACCTTCTGCACATTATTTACCCACCTCTGTAATTATCAACCTCATTCCCTTATTTAATACACTACTACTTGTTGTAAATAAGCCACTTATGCACTTCTGGTTAGATGCTAACTGCATTTCATTGGCTCTGTACATCTCATCTAATATTATTGTCCATTCAGGACTGGTAGGAAAGGTTTCAGTGCTTAAAACACCACTAGCATCTCCAGGCAATTTTATGTGGCATGTTAATATGAGTATTGTCCCACAGTCCTTGGGCATAGCTACCACTCATAACTGCTCTCTAGCTTTAAGGTAAAGGTGACTTTTGTCACATATTTACATTTACAGCATTTGGCAGACACCCTTATACAGAGCGACTTATCTCATTTATACTGCTGAGCAATTAAAGGGCCTTGCTCAGGGGCCCAACAGTTGGTGGAGCACAATCTTCGGGTTAGTAGTCCAATACCTTAACTATGAGCCACCACTTTCCTACATATACTTTACAGCACAGTAAAATTAGCATCCACGCATATCCCAGTTTAGAAGATTGAGGTCCTGGATTAGCTATGATACAGTGCCCCTGGAGCCTGGATGGGTTAAGGGGCTTGCTTAAGGACCCAATATGGGCAGACTAGCAGCAGTGGGGCTTGAATCCCAGTCCTCCTGGTTGTTCAAACAATGACTCAGGGCTTTAGCTATTGGAGCCACCACTGCCCACAGCATGTGAAGGAGGCATCTGTCCCTTTTTTGTGGAGAGGATTGCACCTCAGAAAAAATCCATTGTTTTTTAGCCACCATTGGAGCAGTCTTATATGCTGCTGCCATTATGTCCAGTTACCTCTAAAACAGAGTAACAGTAAATAACTGTCTCTTTCTCATTCTCTCATGTCAGCGAATGTCAAGTCAACCCAGGCCTTTGGATAGCACACTGTTTGTATTGCTGTCTGCTTCTTATTTATAAGTGAATAACAAGTTAAGTCAAGTCACTTTTATTTATATAGCGCTTTAACAATAGAAATTGTTAAAAAGCAGCCTAACAGAATAGTGTATACTCACTAAAGATACTCAGTTCAGTTTAATTCGTATCTGTAAATTAAGACGTTGCCAACTAAGCAAGCCAGGGGCGACAGCAGCAAGGAACCAAAACTCCATCTGTGACAAAATAGAGGGAAAAAAAGGTCAGTTCTCCTCTGACAAGACAAACCAGTAGGTTATTCCAGTCTGCAGCAGAGTTTCCTTGGTCTTGTCTGGATGGCCACCTAGAAAACAAGGTCATCACTGGGAAAGCCACTGGGGCTTATTGTTTCTAAATGCTGATCCTCCAACGTGGCTGGATACAAATCCAGTGACAACTGTGAGCTTGAATGCCACCAGCGTGAATGCTATTCTACTTATATAATATACAAGTACATTGTGTGTTATTTGAGGTGATCCCGGTTCTGGCTGACCTGATTACTGCAGCCTAACAATCCTTTAACGAATTTGGATAATTAAAATGTGTTAGAGTGACATGTGTAGGCTAGGCAGACAGAGTGTGTCTGCCACCCAAACAGTGTTGGGTAAATTATTCCAGAATTGGGTGCTAGATAGGAAAATGATCTGCCACCCAGATCTATTCTAGGTATTATCAAATTGAGTTATAAGAGCGCATCAGATGTGGATGACTAAACTATTCAGAGCTTTTAAAGTAATTAGCAGAATTTTAAAATCTATTCCATGTTTAATAGGGAGCCAGTGCAGTGTACAGAACCGGGCTAATACTTCCTGGTTCTAGTAAGAAATGTAGCTGCTGCATTTTGGACCAGCTGGAGTTTGTTTATTAGGCGAGCAGGACAACCACCCAATAAAACGGTACAATAATCTAATCTTGAGGTCATGAACACATAAATTAAAGTTTCTGCATTTGACGTCGAAAGCATAGGTTGCAGTATAGATATATATATATTTTCAAAATCGTAAAATTTAGCTTTACAAATGCTAGAAAAGATTGCCATCAAAAAGCACACCTATTTTTCTAACTGACCACAAAGAATTGACAGTGCAGTCATCAAGTGTTATACAGTGATCAAGAGTGATACATGATGTATATTCTTCCCTGAAGAGACAATTCTTGCTAATCTAGGAGCCAATCATTTAAACAAGAACAAAGCATAAAAATGCCTTCAAAGTTACTAAGGAGAAAGAGCTAAGCAAATACAAAAAAGGGCAACTTCTAAGTATGTGTGTTTCTGTAGAAAATAGAAAACTGATTCAGACAATAAAGTAACTTTCACATGGGTCTGTGTGAATGTATATGTGAATCATAAGTATTTATTTGTGCATCTATAACATAGAGACAAAGGAAGCAACGCAGACTGGACTATTTTTAGCACAAACATTGACACCACACTGGCCAAGGAGAAAAATCATGAGGATGTGCAAAGAAGCATCTTCAGTTTCCTTTATTTTTAGTGCTGTGTCAAGGATTATATGACAGGAAGATGGCAAAATAACAAAGAGTGACAGAGAGTGAAAGAAAGAGAGAGAGAGAAAGAGAAAGAAAGAAAGAAAGAAAGAAAGAAAGAAAGAAAGAAAGAGAAAGCAAGGGTACATATCAAGTACACACATGGTTTAGATCGTTGGTATAGGTGGACAAAATCACATTGTTTTTGTGTGTGTGTGTGTGTGTGTGTGTGTGTGTGTTGTAGGTGTGACAACACATCAGTGAATCTAAGATATTACACTAACAGCATCCTCTGCATCATCCAGTTCCTAACCAATCAAAGGCTAGATCTTCCAACCAATCCTTGTCTACTTTCACTTTATGTCACTGTGCAGCACACCACACACACACGTCAGACTGTTTATCCAGAATGTCCTTTCCATATAAGTTTTAACTTTGCTTTTCTAACACAGATATATGCCTCTTATTGCCACTATAAATAAAAATTGAACTAAAATTGAACGCAAGCAAAACAGCGAGACAATCAGTGGACATAATGGATGAAGACGAAATTATTATTAAATACTTTGCTTTCTGCACCATATTTAAAGGTTGACTAAGCAAGACAAAGCTGAGATATGCTGTGTTATCCTTAGAGATTTAGACATAGAAGCACTATTTATTTTTTTTTTTTTGGTTTTGAAAAAAGCTGTGGTGTTGTTATAATAGCTATTTTATTTATCAGCGTATTTAAGCATTTTCGAAATATGTTTTAAGGTGCAGTGCACACAGGTATGGCAATTACAAATAGGTGTTGGTTTCTACTTTATGTAAAATTTATATTAATGAACAGCTCACAAATACAAATCTCATTTATGCCAAAGCTATCCATGCCTGGGTGCCATGGAAGTAAAATTTGTTAGTCTGTCTGGTAAGAGGAAAAGATATACGCTCTCTACCGTGTCAATCACGGTTACACCAGCCAGCTAGATAAGTCTATCTGTGAGCTTATATAGAGTTTGGCAGATGATCGAGCAGCCTTATAAAAACGTGTCTAGATGGCTAAATGTGTCTTGAAAGGACGGTATGCTAGTCTTTAGCATCCAAAGTTGGTATTTGTTGTATAATATAGACAAGATCTGGCTTATGGTGACAAAACTGAAAAAAATGGGACGTTGTGTTAAAAAAAGGTAATTGGTAAATAATACGTGTAACTTTTTATGTGCTACTTAAATCTTTTTTGTATAGTCTTTCAACTGGATACCACTGTGCAGTTGATGCGGGTTTAAAATAAAAGTCATACAATAAAGCATTTCTTTTGCTCAAGAACAAAATAAAGTAGTAATAGGAATCCTGGCAGTAACTTTCTGCTGTGTTCATATCTTAAATCATAAAAAAAACACATCTCAATGATAATCCATCAGGATGGAACGTAAATATTGCTTTGTTGTGTGTGTTGTATGTGTATCTGTTCTTTATTTTATCAGAAAAAAAAATTACACAATTGCAATTATCTAAATTATACTGTACATACTAACTAACAGAGCAAGACTAGAATTAAAGTATATAGACTGAATTGATGAAAAGGTAGCAAGAGGAAGAGAAAGAGAGAGAGAGGGAAAAAAAGCAGGACAGAGAGTAATATCACATATCTCATTGACTATTCAAAACCAGACAACCGCTAAACTGAGTGACATGAAGAATCATAGGAGATAAAGAAGCATTGACAGGAACACAGATGATGGGTAAGGCAAATTACGGCTGGGGGTTTGATGACGGTGGGGGTTGGTGGGGCATGTGCTATTTGAAAACATGTCTTGACTAGTACACTGTGTTGCTAAATATAGATTATTAATTTATGAACTCAGAGCAACTGCTGATGAGGCTACCATTGCTGACAAAGCATTTATTATTGTAAGGCAGATAGTTGAACAATAATTTGGTCATTTTTAAAGTGCTAATACACAGCTAACTGACGTGTGTAAATGAAAAAACAAGCCTTTGTAGACAAGCAAATAAATAAATCAGTATAAATATTACATTTGCTTTGCAAAATCTGGCTTTTCACCACAAATATGCACAAACACACACAAATGAGTGCATACTTAGCACTTACCTCCTCCACAGAAATAGGTAAGATCACACGACTGAAACAAAAAGAGAAAAAAATACAGATCACACACCAGACAGGTGAAAAAGTACTGATCTAATGTTTATGTTAATAAAGTTACTACTGGTAGAATTGCACCTATTGTCAGCAACAGTGACACCACCTTTGACAAAATAATGTGGAGTCTATTTGCATCCATGCTTAAGCCTGGTTATAGAGACAGTTACCTACCGAATTTGTAAGAAAATAAACATTTATTTTTACATCAAATGTAAAAAGCATGTGTCAGCAAATAGTGTTTAATTTACTTACGTCTTTTTAAATAATCTAGTAGAACTGAAAAAAGGTATATTTATTATCATTTTTAAGTTTCTTACAAGCAAAGGTTTTCCTTTCTCATACCAATGACAAAAAGTGCAGACAGGTGATTCTGGCATGACCATGAAGTCTGTATAATTTGCATATGCAAACAATTATTGATAGATGTCTGACTGAGTAAATCTTGGTGGTCATAGGCTATTCACCTCTTACACCAGCAACTTCATTTAATTCCATATAAAAAAAACATCAATATTTGTCTAAAATGGCCTTGTTCAGTTCTATTTTATTCTATTATTTTATTTTTATTCATTTGGTAAGTACGAATCTACAAATTGAACTTTCAAATTCATAAACATGTGAAAAAGCACTTTAAAGCTGTTATTTGTGCTCCTTATTGGCACAGACAGTATAGCTCATTCTGCAAGGCCTGCATTTTTTAACAGCACTCTTCAGGAGTAAAATGACACCAGCGGCTCACTGGCTTTAGACTCTTCCCATCTACGCTCCTTATTTATTTTATGACGTCAAACACCAAAAGACTTTTGCTAGCTTTGTCTTCACTGCCATACTTCTGACACAAAGTGTCAGACTAATTTAGCTTCACCACTCAATAGCAGAAGGGGGTTTTTCAAAGTTGTCTACTGCTGCAGGTGATGTAAAATTCACCTTTTTGCCTAAAAGCCACTATAGCCTGCACAGTCAGTGGTGGTCTCTGTGTATCTATCTGAGTCACAGTGCCAAGCTATCTGAGTGTTGGTTCTGGTTATTGGACTGTTTTGCCTTAAATTATACACTTATAAAGTTATACATAACACAGGGAATGGTGATGATCCAGTCCAGCCAACAATATGAAGTGGGTCTAACAGATGATAACTGAGTAGATGGAAGTTTCATTTTGATAAATGAAAATAATCACACAAATGTATATCCTAGCAAAATTGCATATCACAGCGCATAAAAAAACCTGTTATTCGTTTTTGTCTTTTCATTTAAATTATTTGCTAAAATTAATCAAACTAAAATGCATCTATTAAAATACATATCCATTCATTACATCTTTTATTTTTGATATCTTCTTTTATTCCATGATCAGGATCCAGTACCTATCCAGCAAACACTGGGTATGAGGTCACAATACACCACACACGACAAAGCACTATACACACATTTCGTTCATTTACACCTTTGGGCAAAGCATTGCAGACAGTCCACCTAAATATTTTGGGAGGTGGGAGTAAACAAAAGAATCTGTGTGAACAGAATCTTTAGAAACACATTACCCCAAATCTTAGAATCTAATCCCGGACTACTCTCCACTACAACGTCGAACAGTCATAAACTACACAAGCAAATGTAAAAGTTTTGAGTTAATTCCCTATTCTATGACATTAAGCTCTATGCTGCACCAAAAACACATCACATGTTTTATGTTTAAAACCCTTCAAATAGTAGCATATAAAAAGTGTTTTTATATTTAGTGTTTTCATTGATAAATAAATGATTTCTTGCTATTTCTTAAAACAAAAGACAGGATTTTTGCTGCGGAACACTAAAATTTCCCTTTATAAAAATTACCAAGTACATCTATGCTTTAAACAAAATTCTAATTTTAAGCTCATGCTCTTTCTGATTCCAGTCCAGTAGACACTCAGATCACAAATTCAATACCGGGCCCTAAATACTACAGAGCACGTCGCAGTAGTAGGTTATGACCTCAGCAGCCATAGCCCAGCATTCTACCATGTGTGAGGTCCTTGAGCGCATTTCATCTATAACGCAGGAGCCTGAACCGACCAATGACAGATTCGGATTGTGCTTCGTGCTCAAGCAAGTCTTCCTCAGCCTTCCTCACACTCCAAATAAATAATACATATAATCAAGGAACTGGTCTTTGATATTTTACATTTTCACCCAATTTAGTGTTAATATCATAGATATGATGTCTTGACTTGATGTCTTTTACAGTTTTTTATTTAAATTCATCTTGGTAATGACCTTGATACACCATAGGATATTACTATACGTAAGGATGCCGGTAGGTATTTATGGTTATGTAGTACATCATTCAATCTTAAACCAACAAACACATCTTCTTAAATTGCATACATCAAAAACAAAAAGGACCACGTTACCTGCAAAAAAAACCAATGAAATGTAAATTAAAGTTTAAAAAAAGGATTCTAAAATACATAAATTTAAGAACACGGTGTGCCACTGCATTGATGTGCTTTTATCAATGATGTGGTTTTATCGAAATGACCCCACTTTGGTAACAGTATATCAGTAGCTGACATGCAGTAACTGCTCTGGAAATAAGGATAAATGATGCAGATAAAAAAATGAGGAATCAAAACATTCGCTGTCTTCACGCTAATAAGGATTCAGGAGGATAATATACAAGCAAGAATAAGCCCATCCTGGACACCGTTACTGACAGGATTGGGTCAGTAGTATTTGGACTGTATGTAAGATAAAAAAAAGCTCGAATAAATTTGACTTGACGATGTATGACGTCAAAGTCAAGTTCTACAATGTCGCCATGGCCTGATCAGAGAAACGCCAGTCCACCTGCTCTCCTTAGACTGAGGATGCTGTCTTTATCCACATCAATAAGGCAGGGGAAAAACACACACAACAAAAAAACCGCCTACTCACAATTCTTTGATGAGCATTTTTGCCGCTGCTGTGCGTTAAGGTGAGACCACGATGTGAAGCCGTGCTGGAGCTGGTCGCCAGTCTAGCCGCAGTCTGTCCTACAGCTCAGCGCTGCTTCTGTGTCATTCTAGCCTGCGCTGTCTCACCGCTCTGCTTCCTGATCGGGGCCAAGGGGGCGCGGCGCACTCGCCCTAATCACACAAGCACGAGCCATCGCGTAGGCAGCGTGACGTCACGCTACAGAGATTGTGGGGTCTGAATATATAGAAATATAGAAATATTTATTTGTGGTTGGTTATAATCTTGTCACGTCCTTGAACTTTTCAAGACTCTTTCTTATATCTATCAGTATATGTTCCATTATATGGCCATTCTTTGGATGGTTTTGTGATTTAAAAAAAACAAAAACAATCCTCTGTATGTTTTATGTATAAACTTTGACCATTAAGGGATGTCATTTGGTTGGGTAGACTTTAAGGCTTACTACTGTCCACTAAAGAGCTACCAGAAATAATGTAACAGTAAGCCTGCATCTGTTTATAGCAGTATAAACAGTGTTATATCATGCCTGCATAGTTGTATCGCACTCATTGTCTCTTTTAGACTCTCTCTCACTTCTAAACTCTCCAGTAGCCAAGTCATCTACCATCAAGTTTAGAATGTCAAATCCAGAGAACCCAAAAATCCCATACAAATTCAAGTTGATTTAAGTGTAAAACTGTCCTCTAGTCACTCGCCATTTTTAGATGACCAGAACACAGACCTAAACTATAGAGTAGAATGCTCTGAAATGAATTATCTTGGTCTTGAGTCTTTAAAAATATGCAAACGTAAAATATTAGCATAAATACTTAATAATTATGTATATTTAGAAAATGCACACCTAAAATTTTTACCTAAAAAGTATTAATACTTACAGTTGCATTGGGCACACAACTATTTCTGTGTGTGTGTGTGTGTGTGTGTGTGTGTGTGTGTGTGTGTGTGTGTGTGTGTGTGTGTGTGGGCACACATTGGTGAGCCATAACATTCCCTAATATTTTGATTGTATATGCCCCCCCTTCCATAGACGTTCAATAATATTAAGATCAACAGTTTTTCAACATGTTTATCCTGCTGAAAATGTTCACTGTTATTAGAGGGGTTTTCCTTACTAAGAAAGAATATAACTGTTCTACAACAAAGTTAAAGAGGATGAGATATCCAGTGTAATGATTTTTGTTTTTCTGTGGCTTAAATGGCTTAATTTTCCCAAAATGCCAGTAAAATGCCCTTATTTATTGTGTTGTCAGGGAAGAATCAAGAAAATAGAACATTATTCTTTAAAAAGGTTCTCATAAGTAGCAAGGAACTTAAACATTTTTTGATTTCCATGTATGTCCAATTAAAAAGAAAAGGCTGTGAAATTATATATCCTGATTTCATATGTTCACATCTTCAAAATTATGTAAACACACTTAAAATTGTAAAATGCATATTTGAAATGTAATTAGGCATAGTGTATATTTGCATGCATACTTTAAAACAAAAAAGTCTATTTGAATTGTTAGTATTCATATATATAAAAGATGTGGCATGACTTACTGAATGAATCTGATAGAGTATGTAATTGTAAAATATTCAAATTATGTGTTTATTACCTTTATTTTTAAAAGACCTAATGATAGCAAAAAATAGCTGTTTCATTTAAACACCCATAACCAGACTTCCAGGAAGTGTTTGATTTTTCACAGTTAATATTATTACATGCAGCCTACACTTCCTACCCACTTTTACTACACACACATGAATGTTGTATGTGTGTGTCCATTGATTTTTTTAATTACACATGTAAAGATCTATATCTATCAAATAATGTGTAAGGACTCTACCTCCAAACCGCCAGAGGGCGCCGTCACCGGAGTACTAGCTCCCCATCTAGTACTTCCGGTGACACTTCCTGTCTACAGCCCTTATAAACTAGCCGTTTGGCTAACTGCAACGTGAAGTATTGTTTTGCAACTTACTGAGTGTTCTCTTTATCTTCTTATTTTGCTTACTGTTTTGACCATTGCCTGGTTTTGTTTTGTTTTTCGCCTGCTTTCCCTTTTTGCTGTTTTTCTCCCCTTTTCCGCTTCTTGACTTCTCTTTTGGAGTTGCCCTGTTTAATTAAGCCATCACCTGCACATGGATCCCTTGCTGTCTGTTTTATTACAGAATACTTTGCCACCACGGGATCCAGTGGCGATAGCACAGTTACAAGCCACCATGGAGTCTCACGCACAGGCCCTTCAGGCTTTCCAAGCACAACTGGCGACTCTACGGGACCCCACTACAGCCCCAACCTCGCTCAGGAGCGGCGTCTTAGTTTCTCGCTTCCGGATAAGTTTGACGGTACCCCGGAGCCTTGTAGAGGTTTCATTCACCAGTACCAGATGCTGTTTTTGGATCAGCCCGCCAGATTTCCCACCGAAAGCAGGAAGTGCTCGTTTTTAATTTCGCTTTTGGCTGGGAGAGCGGACCCGCAAATTTCTACCTCGGCCGAGTATTTTACCGGCCAGCTCCGCAATGTTTTTGCATATCCTGCAGGCGGACTGGACATTTCTGCTCAGTTGCACCGCTTGAATCAAGGTGAGCGTTCCGCAGCGGAATACGCCATTCAGTTCTGCACACTAGCTGCGCAGAGTGGCTGGAATGAGGTGGCGCTAAAATCCAGGTTTAAGGAAGGTTTGAATCCACGTCTGCAGGCGGAACTCAACTGCCGCGATGACTCAGGTACGCTTTCTCACTACATGAGCAGTACAGCTGGACAACCTCCTACGCAACAGCCCACAGTTCGCTCTGAGCAGTACTCATGCCTTGCCCAGCACCGCAGTGACCTCCGTAGCTGGTGGATCAGAACCTATGCAGCTCTGGGCCATAAAACTCACCCCACAAGAGGTTGCGTCGTCAGCTCGCTTACCTATGCTTCTATTGTGGAGGTGCTGATCACTTCTGCTCCACATGCCCAGCTAAACGCCCCCGCTCCACCAAAGTAAGTCAGCCAGTCTTTCTGTGTCTGCATGTGTCTTCGCTGATCTCATTCCATCTCATTTCCACTCCCAAGAATCCCATCATCCTCGGGTTCCCCTGGCTTCAGAAACATAATCCCATTATCACCTGGCGGGATGCCGACATTGCACAGTGGTCCCAGTACTGTTACCGTCATTGCATGCCCGGTTTAAGTACCAAACAATATCTAACTGCTCAACTCAATGTTTTACCAGGTTCAGCTATAGAGGGGGTTCTGCTTCAGTATCATGACTTACTTGAGGTGTTCAGCAAGGCTAAGGTGTCTGAACTTCCACCACACCGACCGAGGGACTGTGCCATTGATCTATTCTCCAGTGCCAGCCCCCCACGCAGCCATGTGTACCCTCTATCGTGGCCCGAGACTCAGGCTATGGAGGCCTACGTTGATGACACATTAGCTACAGGCTTCATTCGCCCCTCCACGTCCCCGGCTGCAGGCTTTTTCTTTGTGGGGAAAAAAGGATGGCAGCTTGCGACCCTGCATTGACTATAGGGGCATTAACTCAGTGACTATAAAGTATAGCTACCCCTTACTGCTGGTCCCTTCTGCTCGAGCAGCTGCAAAAGGCTCGTTTTTTTACGAAGTTAGATCTTAGGAGTGCATATAACCTGATCCGAATCAGAGAGGGGGATGAATGGAAGACGGCCTTCATTACCACACATGGCCACTATGAATACCTGGTAATGCCATATGGACTCGCAAATGCACCGGCGGTATTCCAAGCCTTTGTGAACGACATATTTCGTGACCTCCTCAATGACTATGTAATTGTGTATATTGACGTCAGCCTTATTTATTTCAGGATGTTGACTCAACACATTAGCCATGTACGCGAGGTCCTCAAGAGACTACTACGGCAACAGCTGTATGCCAAGGCCGAAAAGTGCGAGTTCCACCGTGACCAAGTGCAGTTTCTGGGCTACCACATAAGCGCCCAGGGCGTGGCCATGGATCTCTCCAAGGTTGAGGGCGTTACCAAATGGCCTTTACCCCGGACAGTTAAAGAACTGCAAAGGTTTCTGGGTTTTGCAAATTTCTACAAGCGGTTCATCCGAAACTATAGCCAAACCACAGCTCCCATCACAACCCTGCTCCGAGGTAATCCCTCCAAGGTTCAGTGAACTGAAGCAGTTCGAAGCCATCAAGGCCAAGTTCACATCCGCTGAGCTGCTGGGTAATGCTTACTGGTGGCCCAATTGGTGTGAGGAGGTGTCCACATTTGTGAAGGTGTGTAGTACCTGTGCCCAAGCCAAGACACCATGTCACCTGCATGAGGGGCTGCTGGAGCCCCTACCTATCCCACAGCGACCTTGGTAATACATCGCCGTGGACTTCGTTACTGACCTACCCACCTCGCATGGGTTCTCTGCCATCCTCACCATTATTGACCGCTTCTCCAAGGCGTGCCACCTGGTACCGCTTAAGGGACTGCCTACAGCTATGGAAACCGCCACTCAGCTGTTTCACCATGTGTTTAGAAACTATAGCATACCTGAGGACATTGTATCGGATCGGGGCCGACAGTTTACCTCTAGAGTCTGGGCTGAGTTCTGCAAACGGCTAGACATTAACATCCGGGTACCTTCCACAGTCCAACGGACAGGCTGAGTGGCTAAATCAGGAGCTGGGGAGGTACTTGAAATCGTATTGTGCGCGAGAACAAGTCAGGTGGAGTGAATTCCTCCCGTGGGCAGAGTACGCTTAGAACTCCCTCCATGCTTCCACTGGTTTAACACCCTTTCAATGTGTCCTAGGTTTCCAACCACCCATGTTCCCGTGGTCAGGAGAGCCGTTCAGTGTGCCCAAGGTCTAGGACTGGTTCCAACGAAGTGCCAGTGTCTGGGAGACGGCTCATGTCAGACTGCAGCGAGCGGTACGGGCACAGCGTCTCCAGGCCAACCGTCGTAGAGAACCACACTCTTACTACCAGCCGGGGCAACTGGTATGGCTCTCCACCAGAGATTTGAGACTCCAGTTACCTAGCAAGAAGTTGGGGCCTAAGTATGTGGCTTCAAAATACTAAGGCAAATCAACCCAGTCACGTACCGCCTCGAACAACCTCAATCTTATCAAATATCTTCGGGTTTACTGTAAGGACTCTACCTCCAGAGGGCGCTGTCACCGGAGTACTAGCTCCCCATTTAGTACTTCCGGTGACACTTCCTGCCTACAGCCCTTATAAACTAGCCGTTTGGCTAATTTCGACGCGAAGTATTGTTTTGCCTTAGCAACTTACTGAGCGTTTTCTTTATCTTCTCGTTTTGCTTACTGTTTTGACCATTGCCTGTTTTTGACTTCGTTTTTGCCCCATGTTTTGGACTAGTTCACCTGCTTTCCCCTTTTGCTGTTTTTCGACCCTTTTCTGCTTCTAGACTCTTTTGGATTTGCCCTGTTTAATAAAGCCATCACCTGCACATGGATCCCTTGCCGTCCCAAAAACTTAGTTGCTAAAAGATTTTAACTTTTAAACATTATTTTAAACATTTTTTTTTTTTCAGAATTGGATATTAGTAAATTTTAACATAATCTGATATATACTGAAAATTATATATAATAATCTCAAGGCAAAATAAGCAGTGAGAAAAGCAATTTTATTTAATGTAATGATAATAATAACTTAAACAGCAACAAACAAGGAGCAAGGTGTTGCGTAAAAAATAATGCTTAGAATTAAGAAATTAAGCAAATAAATACACTGTCCAAAGCATCTCAATACTGCACATTTTAAACAGCGTAAATGTCAGACACTGCTGTTAAATGACAAATTACAATTGAGAAATTCTCTTGGACAATAAATATAAGTACAGCCTATAAACAGATGCAGAGGACACCTTCACATGTATAGTAAGTGATATAGTTCTTACTACAAGATGGAACAAAGTGGCAAATATTTACCACTCAGCAAATGTGTAAAAGAAATGAAGTCACATTTATAAATATTACCATATGTGTAAATGTATAATAACCTGCTACGGGTTAAATGTATTAGAGTTTTTACAACCAAAGATGTCAAAACAACCATGTGCTTGGTTTATTTTGTCTTTGTGTTAAATTGATCTCTTTTCAATGTATGTAGTTCAACATATTTCAGATTTGAAAAACTGATTCACTGCAAATAAATAAGCTCTCTGATAGGTACGTTTTCTATTGCACATCTTTAGCTAGTAGTTATAGTCTAAAACCAGAAATATAAGGGTGTAGATGAAACACTGGCTCTGTGAGGCTATGTGCTAGCCAGGTTTGCAGCTAATCATAATCTTACCACTAGGGAGTGACACAGGCCAGTATTTTGAAACCCAGCCACTGACTCTAAATAGAAGGCACTCACAGGCTTTTATAAATTACTTTAATTAATTTATGCTGTCAAGTTACTAAAGAAAACTTCAAATGGAAGTAATACCAGTACTACTATATAAAATTCAGAAATATCAGTTCTACTTTATAAAATTCATTCAGCCAACTCATATGGACCAGCTTGTTTAATGCATCATTAATAACTCATACAAATATAAAATTATCTTTACCAATCTTACTGCTGTTTTCTTGCACGATATGAATGTGCAGCAGCAGAACCTGAATGTGAAAATGTTTTTTTCTCCACACATCAGACAGTTAGACTAGACTTAGAAATCTATGAAAGATAGAAAAATATAGAGTTGAACACACAACTCTTCACTAAATCCAGTTCCTTTTTTTACGACTTTCAGTTTTTTATCATCCGCATTGATGAGTTTCAAGTATTATTAGTTTGCCGAGCCTCTCAGTAGGAGATGTGTGCACAAATGTATGTGAATGTGTTTTTCTTATTAAAAATGACACATTCTCCATCTCTTTATTGTCTATTCAGTCTCTGGGTCTGTCCTTGGTCTAGACAAAAGCCTCTGTCTTGTCGCTGCCATTGATTTTAACGTAGATCTTAGCATCATTTTCTTTTTCTTTCCTCTTTTTGTGAAGGTTTTTACGGAAACACAGCAGGTAGAGGGGCAACAAGAAACCAAGCATGCTGAGGGCCAAGAGACCCACATCCACCTAGAACAGATACACAGGTCACAGAGAGGGGAGAAAGAGGACAGTTCTTTACTGTGACTTTTATTGCACTATAATAATATTTAGTAATAGTTTGTGTGTACCCATAGTGGATTTCCCTGCAGTGGTCCCATCATGGCCATAAAAAGAGGTTGCTGGAGCAAAGCAAAAAGTGCACTAATCAGAGACTGCATCCCTGTCAGGGTTCCGAATTGTGAAGATGGGTAGCTGTAAATAAACACACAAATATGCACATGGTTAGTTTTTACGTAACATGTCCAAGTGCTATTGCCAGTTTGAATAAAAAGAGAAACCCTTACACGGCAGCATAAAGTCCTCCAATAGCAGAGTGGATGAAACCTCTGACAATGGTATGCAGAACAAAAGAAAGCATCTGGTAAGAAAGAATGTTGGTTATGTTCGGATCTTAAAATTCACTCAATCTTCAGCTGTAGCTACGTGTTAGGGTGTAAATAAGCATACATCATTGTTTAATCCAATGCAGGTAATAACATTAACTATAAAGTCTTATTTTACAAGATCCAAATGTAACATTTTATACCGTATTGTTGAAACAAACGTACAGTATTCCATCATGTATCGTGTAATCTTTAGTCCTGTCTTACTGAATGAATCTGATAGAGTGTGTAATTGGAAAACAGTCAAATTATGTGTTTATTACCTTTAAATGAAACAGCTATTTTTTGCTTTAATTAGGTCTCTTATAATAAACACCCATAATCAGACTTCCAGGAAGTGTTTGATTTTTCAAAGTTAATATTATTACATGCTGCCTGTTAATATTATTACATTTTTACTGGTCATTTTCAACTACAATTTTACTGCATATTGACTGTATACGCTTTTGAAATATGTATGGATTATGTTTAATGATTCATGTTTGTTTGCTTCCCGTGTTTATGTTCATTTCTCATGTTTATGTTTCATGTTTCTGTTTTGTTGATCTTTTGAGTTTATGTTTTCACGTTTTCTGTCCATGCTTGTGTTTACTTCCTGTATCGTTCTATACCATGTTTATGCAGAGTGTTCAAGTTGACCTAAGCTAAGCCAAGTTTAGTTTATATTTATTGTTTTGCCAGGAGTTTTGTTGGTTAGTCACTGTATAAATAAACTTCTAAAACTACTACTCACCTTAGTGGAATTCATTACAGAATATGAGAACAACACACAAATGAACCCCTTATAGGGTTTATTTCAAATACTTTTCCCATTTATAAGGGAAAGTTAACTATTATCATTGTGCTATTTGTAAAGCTTTTATTAATTTTGCCCTCTGGTAGGACACAATCTAACAAAAAAAATGATACACTTACGACAACAAAATCCAATTCGTGAAGGGTGACAGTGAAAGTTTTAAGTTTAAATTTAGATAACCTGGTAATATTATTTCAATTTATCCATCATACTAATTAAAGCAGGTTTATTCTGATTATGATGAGTGTCAGAATCCAATCCCTATTTACAATTAGCTCTCAGACAGGTAAGTTTGCATTTACTTACCTGCAGTTGGAGAATTGGAATAAGGCAGGTTATGCCAAAACCAACAAGGATGATGTTAGTCAAGGCAAAGGCTCGTATTGCATTGGTTATCTTTTGGATTTTTCTATCCCTTCTTTTGGGCTGTGTCTGATCTCTGAGAAATGAGGCAATAAAGTCATAAAGAGAAAAATGACATAAAAAGTAAATGTTGTCTTAATAAGATTGTGTTTTGGCAGCTAATGTGAACTTGGCCAGATATCTTTTTGTTTACATTTTTTCCAAATACAATTAATTCTGGACTGCATGCGTGGGTGTATTTGCAGGTTTGGTTTCCTTCCAGCCATACAGATTTTTTATTAATAACATTACAGCATGGTTTTTAATTTCCACATGTGCTGACATTTAAATAATAAATTATGTATTGATACTTAATAATATGTCATGTGTAATATATACATATACAATACATACATATATATATATATATATATATATATATATATATATATATATATATATATATATATATATATATATATATATTATATATATATATATATATATATATATATATATATATATATACACACACACACATACCACACACACTATACACACATCCACACCCACACCCACATTTCTTGTAAATATTCATTATATCTTTTTATGTGAAAACACTAAAGAAATGAAACTCTGCTACAATGTAAAGTAGTAAATGTACAACTTGTGTAACAGTGTAAATTTGCTGTCCCATCAAAAAAAAAAAAGCAGCCATTAATGTCTAAACCCCTGGCAACAAAAGTGAGTACACCCCTAAGAGGAAATGCCCAAAT
This sequence comes from Bagarius yarrelli, assembly GCA_005784505.1. NCBI lineage: Eukaryota > Metazoa > Chordata > Actinopteri > Siluriformes > Sisoridae > Bagarius > Bagarius yarrelli. Next base: position 7,190,744 of record VCAZ01000003.1, on the reverse strand, counting down.
TGGGTCCAAAATGTCAATATTTTGTATGGCCACCATTATTTTCCAGCACTGCCTTAACCCTCTTGGACATGGAGTTCACCAGAGCTTCACAGGTTGACACTGGAATCCTCTTCCACTCCTCCATGATGACATCACGGAGCTGGTGGATGTTGGAGACCTTGCCTTACTCCATTTTCTGTTTGAGGATGCCCCACAGATGCTCAATAGGGTTTAGGTCTGGAGACATGCTTGGCCAGTCCATCACCTTAAATCTCAGCTTCTTTAGCAAGGCAGTGGTTGTCTTGGAGGTGTGTTTGGGGCCGTTATCATGTTGGAATACTGCCCTGCAGCCCAGTCACCGAAGGGAGGGGATCATGCTCTGCTTCAGTATGTCACAGTACATGTTGGCATTCATGGTTCCCTCAATGACGTGTAGTTCCCCAGTGCCGGCAGCACTCGTGCAGCCCCAGACCATGACACTCCCACCACCATGCTTGACCGTACGCAAGACGCACTCATCTTTGTACTTCTCACCTGGTTTCCGCCACACACGCTTGACACCATCTGAAACAAGCAAGTTTATCTTGGTCTCATCAGACCACAGTACATGGTCTCAGTAATCCTTGTCCTTAGCCTCCTTGTCGTCAGCAAACTGTTTGCGGGATTTCTTGTGCATCATCTTTAGAAGAGGCTTCCTTCTGGGACGACAGCCATGCAGAGTGCGGCGTATGGTCTGAGCACTGACAGACTGACCCCCCACCCTTTCAATCTCTGCAGCAATGCTGGCAGCACTCATAAGTCTATTTCCCAAAGACAACCTCTGGATATGACGCTGAGCACATGCACTCAAATTCTTTGGTCGACCATGGCGAGGCCTGTTCTGAGTGCAACCTGTCCTGTTAAATTGCTGTATGGTCTTGGCCACCGTGCTACAGCTCAGTTTCAGGGCATTGGCAATCTTCTTGTAGCCTAGGCCATCTTTATAAAGACCAAGAATTCTTTTTTTCAGATCCTCAGAGTGTTCTTTGCCATGAGGTGCCATGCTGAACTTCCATTGACCAGTATGAGAAAGTGAGACCAATAACACCAAATTTAATGCTCCGGCTTCACACTTGAGACCTTGTAACACATGACACGAGTTTCATGACAACAGGGAGGGAAAATGGCTACTTGGACCCAATTTGGACATTTCCTCTTAGGGGTGTACTCACTTTTGTTGCCAGGGGTTTAGACATTAATGGCGGTGGGTTTTTTTTGATGGGACAGCTAATTTACACTGTTACACAAGCTGTACATTCACTACTTTACATTGTAGCAGAGTTTCATTTCTTTAGTGTTTTCACGTTAAAAGATATTACAAATATTTACAAGAAATGCAAGAGGTGTACTCAGTTCTGTGACATACTGTATATATAGTTTTTAAATCATGCATGATAACTCACTTGATTGCTTCTTTCATGTCAGTCTCATCACACTCTTTCAGCTTCCAGTCCATGATCTGACCAATGACTGGAGTGGTCAGAAGGCACAAAAGTTGCATTACGCCAAATATTGATGTGTACAGACTCACTGAGTAATGGGGAAGAAAAAAAAATGTTTATAAGTGTACATTATAATGAACAATCCGAGGTTAGTCAGTAACTACTGTGGTTAATGAATAAGGCAAGGTTAGCGTTATTGGGTTTAGTTTCCAAGGTCATAAAAAGCAAGACAGCCAGAATAGGGCAAGTGTATTTTTCAGTAAAAGATTATCTGCTAGATTGGGAAAAAATTCCAATGCATTACCCAGTTCTATTGCATAAACAATCCGAAATTATGAAATATGAAAAAAGTATAGTCACAGTCATGGAAATAATTACATAATACAGTTGCAGTACTAATTACTACATTAAAAACCAGTTTAAACTGTTGGCCCACTTTTACCCATTTTATGAATCTAAACAGAGATTGTCTATGCACCTGTATTGAGGTCTCCATTGCTCATGGACTCCAAGATGCTGTTCATGGCTCCCATGTAGAAGATCAGACGCAGCTGAGTGACACACATTGTAACCAGACTGAGCAGGAAAAGAGGACTAAAGATGCTCTGCATAAAGGACTGAGCTGCAACCAAAAATAATACCACATACTTGAATCAATTACATACAGTATTCTGGATCTATTCCATCATTCCAGGCTTCTAGTTAAAATCACACAGTGTACAATTAATTATTTTTTTTACTACACCATGTACCATACAGTTAATAAAAAACATGAACTCTTACATTCCCCTTTAGGGTCACACTGCACTTCCAGGTCCATAGTGGAGAGGCAGAGTTTGTGACCTTCGTTGGTAGTCGGTTCCTTCTGAGTGGGAGAGGTGTTTGTGCTTAATCGTTTGCCTACTGTTGTCACCTGCTTATAAAACTCCTTTCCAGTGATCTTGTGGTCAAAACCCAACCAGCTAAACTTAATTTTAACACTGAAAAAAAAGAAAGGTAAGAAACATTGGCCTTTTACTTGCCATATTTATGAACCACAAATACTTCACATTTTAAGTACATTTTGAAAGCAACATTACAATTAAGCAGTTACATTTGATATACTAAAACACAATAATTAAGTTCAAATGTAGATTATACAGTAGCATTACTATCACAAGATGTTAATTTTATACACGTTTTGGAAACATTTTGCTGACTGTTTGCATGCTTATGTCCCATGTCTTACGTGTAGTCCATGTCTTCAGGGCCAGGGAAGGCTTCGAGAGGCCAGTTGAGAAAACAGTTAAGAAAGACAAGGCCAGCACAGACTGCCCACACTACCAGAATACTGATAAAGTTTATTCCCAAGTCATAGATAACCTGCACACAGACATACAATACATATTGAAACCTTTACCCGACTCTATTCTAGTCTTCTTTGCTCAATATAATAGACATGCAATGAAGTACACCAGTACAGTTTCAAAATGTATGAATGCAGTTGTTCACATACCTTAACTCCAGGAAAGGTGACGGCTGAAGAAGCATAAGAGCCGATCATAAGTGAAATAAAGGTGGAACGCAGATCTCCAAACATGTTAGGTAGCTAAAAAAAAACACCACACAACTGTTTATTTGATCTATTAATGTAAGTAAAATTTTACCCCATCTCTGTGTGAGAGGGTTCTCCAAACAGCTCTGACCAGAATGAGCTACTCGAGTGAGTGGAAACTTGGTCATTATAATGTTAGAGCAAAACAGGAATTTCTTTTGTATGAAAATATATAGGATAATAATTTGTTCCCCTTCAGGAACTTGAGCTGCACTGAAAGGTTTTGGAAAAGTCTTTTTATAACCTTTGCCCTGACGCATGTGATGTCATCGACCACAAAATAATGCTATATAAAAAAAAGAGCAATAGCAAACCTCTGTAAGCCCTTTTTTGTCAGAATTTATGTGTGTATATAGACTTTGCTTTCTTCTATGATGAGACGATAAGGAAAAACTTGTTGCCTTCACTATCTCTCCGTCTAATCCTACACTTCCTACCCATGACGTTGTCTTTTCCTACACTGTTTAACCTATTTTTAACCTAAGCCCCAGAAGAGGGTTCACATTAATGTGTGTATATAGCAGTACTTCCTGGTCAATCGACACAGCATCTAATTCCCTTGGGGAATAAGTATAAGTATTGGGTATAATTGCATTTTAAATAGCAAAGGACATCTATCAAACCAGGTTGGCACTTAAGAATTAGGATGAATTTATCTAAATATCAGCTTAAAAATTGCCACAGTAACAGGTTAATAATTCTGGTACATTAACATAGTTTGGTCTTTGGAATACTGTCATTTTCGTACAGTTATCCTCTGAAAACATAAAAGTGACATAACAGACTATGAAATCACTGTTCTGAGAAGGTTGCTTGGCAATGAAAAATTTTCTTAATGTTCAAAAAGCTTTCGAGCTTGCACAACTCCACAAGCATTCCTGGAGCTGGTGATGACCGCAAGCTTTTGTTGCCAGGTCAGCGCTCTACTGCTTTATCAGGAATGAATACAAGATAGCTCACGCCTCAGCAAAACCCAGTCAACAAGAACGAGAAAAAGCAGTAAGAACAGGAGATGGGCCTAATAATTAACCTACTGTACACTAATAAAACGAGGGAGATGGGTGGTCCGTTGCTGGAAAACAGAAAAACAAAGTTTCTCATCGCTTTTTTTCTGTCTATTTATCTAATCAGAGCCTATTATGTACAAAAAAAAAACCAAAAGGTTTATAAAAGGGTATCCTGAGATAAAAAATCAAAAAAATCAAAAAAGAGCTGTAAAAAGAAGTGTGAAACATAGGAATTAAGACTGCACAATATCTCATTTCAGCATCGATATCGCTATGTATGCATCTGAAATGGTCACATTACAGGATGTGCAATGTCCAGTCAAGATTATATTTACACTTAATAAAATAGTAAAATTTGGAGCATTTGGGTGCAAGAAACAATCACTTTTGTAGCTTTTACAAAGATTAATTGTACTTATTTTATACGGTAACGACTATACAGTGTACATTTAAAAATTGAAATTCGGAATCTGAATTTCTAGCGAAACAAAACACTTAATTCCATCTGCTACTTTGTTTGATTGTATTAATCTATGGCTATAATTTGTATATTATTTCTCACTATTTTACTAACCCCAATTATTATAAAATAAGGAATTATTTTTCTTTACATTTTATCTAGTCATAATAGGGATAATATAAATAATTTGATACGAATAAACAGCACAATAGCAAAGGGTCTATAAGAGTAAAACACACTTACTGTGAGGGAAGTGAAGGTCATGCACATTCCTCCAAAGCCATTAAAAATTAATGCAATAAAGATGAGTACAGAAAGTTCTGGAACAAAACACACAACCTCTCAGTTTACTCTACTATAACAACACATGTAATTAATATTTGATTTGTGGAGTAGCTTAACAATAATCTTACCATTGGGGTTGCTGGCTCCATAGGCGATCAGCAAGCAGGATAAGCCAAAACAAGCACTGATATAGAAATATGACAAAAAAGTCAGAAAAGTAAGAAAAAGCTTTAAGACCAAAATCATTAAGCACAGAATGACCATGGGTCTAACCTGCCAGTCAGACGGAGTTTTCGTGGCCCGTATTTGTCCATGACAATTCCGAGGGGGAGAGCAATGGCACTGAGGAGGAATGAGCCGACGGTAAAGGCAAGGTTTAGCATCTCATCCTGTTCTTTACAGATCAGCCAGCCATTCAAATGCAGTGGCTCATCCACTGGTTTTAGAGGAACTATCTCTACCCCATCTGGTCGAAAGTCAGTATACACATAATCTTCTTCTACCACTTCTGGTGAAGCCATTGATTTCATGGAGATGTTAAAAGTTGAACTGTTACCTGGAAATTTAATGGTAATGATTACAAATTTAGCAAAGTTTTTAGCAAAAGCTCTTTAATTAACAAAGATTTCTAAATACCTTTTAATAAAGGACTGTAGAAAAAACAAGACAGGACATGGAAAGTGATCATTTATGGTGCTCTAGTTATCAGTGTGACATATTAGCTGATCCATTGAAAAGTTTATTATTTATAAAACATTTGTAAGATTTATTTTAGAATTATTAAATATGCAATGTTTACAGGGGTATGCAATATATAAGCATACCATGAATTATTTTTAAACATTGAATACGGTCCCCATGAAAACGCAACTTTTGCAAATAAGACATTGGAACATCACAAGCCGGGGTCTAACAAATTACTTTTTATCAGATGCAAATAGATTTTAAACAACAATTCTTAGTTGCACAAAAACTTTCACAACACAAAAACTTCTTTATAATCAGCTGATTGACTCTGATGTTTAATGCAAAAACAGATTCCATTTGATTTTCCTATATTAATAGAGTCATATGAGCAAAAACAATGGCCTGGGATAAGATCAGATTTAGTTGTTTATAACTCGAGTAGCTGTTATAGCTGCTCCGCCTCACACGCTGTTCCATTTACTATTACAAATACACAACAGAGTTATAAATAAGTAGCATAGCTATTTTTAAATTGCATAGACGTAGCAACTCACACTTCAATTCGACCATACAATTAAACATCAAGTATGGTATATTATAGGTGCTGCACGATATAAACACACCTGTGTTTAAATTTTTCTGCAGGGCATAGCTGCGTTGCCACTCGAGATTTACATGCTCTACATAGAACTATGGTCTGCATGTGTTCATCTCTTTTAAAATCCAAGCACTGCCATATTTCTGAGGAGCTTGTTTTGGCACTAAATTGTCGGTAGCAGCTACGGATTTGAGATTAATTTGCTATGAAAGCTTTCTGGATTATTGATTGTCTTGCGTCAAATAAATATTCTAACGAACATCTGCGTGCCAGATAATTTACTATTGGCATCGACCTAAAACTTTGACAATACATTATTTGAAGTATTAAATCAGTTAATTGCATACTAGTGCATAATAGTTTATTGCATAATAGTTTATTGCAAACTAGTGCGATATGCAAATCACGATATGCACAGTTGAGATATTTCGGTGATTTTGTTATATCGTGCAGCTATAGTATATTACCCACTTATAATCTCTGCCTGATTGTCCATATAATCTAATTTGTTGTAGTACATTACCAATCATGATTGTCTAAACTGGCAAAATGTTAAGCTTATTGTACAGCCAGGTGGCCTGTACAGCCCAGGCCATCATTATAATAAAAGCATATTATGTATCTCATACTAAAATAATAAAATGTTTAATAAGAGCACAGCTTTACTGTTTAGCATTACTATATGACCTTGTGCAAGCAGTAATTAGCTGATAAGGCTGTGATACGAAGGAGGAAAGCACCAATTTGCTGTTTTTTTTATTGCACACTGTTGGAGGAGTTTATTGTTGCACTCTGGGCTTACATAATCAATCCGCCTGTAACTGGAACTACCCCTTCTCTCTTTGTTCACTGAAAACCTCAGGGTGAACTGACACGTGAGCGGACAGCATTTTATCCAGCTTACGCCTGAAAACAGACACCCTTTAGCTGTTTAAATTTTATCCAATGTCCTTTAAGGTTAATACTAGAAGGATCCTTTAAAAGTAGGGTCTGCAAACATGACATAAAAAGCGACTGGTAGACATCTGAAAAGATTAAAAAGGCTTACACATGACTAACTATAGAGGTCAAAACCTCTATAACATTAATTTTGTGCCTTATTATTTAAACTAGGATAAATTAATTTTTGTAAACCGTTTGAAAATACTTTTACAGAAAATTGTAGTAATCAACTTATTAGATCAGTTTCTTTTTTTCCAGCTCTCCTAGATTACCCAATGAAAAGCTTAAAGTTGTAAAGTAAAGTTGAAATTGTAAATTACTTCACATTTATACCTTGAAAACATTTTTTTAATTTGGATTCAGCTTTCCTGTTTTAGTCCTGGATTTAATTTGGTAGAAAATCTGTAGCAAAAAGGCTTAGGAACTAAAGTGAGAACTAATAGTTTCTTTTCCTGTTTACTGCCAGTACATTGTGCTGACCAGATCTGATAAAAATCAGGAACATATGGTACATGAGGCCACCTTGCACTTACTCATAAGGGCAAAGGCTTGTATCACTAACATATTTGCTGAGGAAGCTGTATGTTATGTACACTACTAGCACTTTGGCACCATAGAAAAGCTTTTTATCTTACTTGAATGACAAGAAACTATAAAAGAATCAGTCGCCACCCATGCTTTTCCTCATCTTTTAATATTTCTTCAGCCAAGTTCTCCAAGTAACAATTTAAAATAATTGATTAACTCATCTGATTAATGCTAAAAAGGATCCTTCAAAAGTAAAAAAAAAAATTTAACTAATTTAGTCACTGTAGTGATTGTAGCCAAAATAGATCAAAAATTTATCAAAACAGTAGGACCTGAACAGTAAAAAGATAATTTAAGGCATTTACAAAGTCTATGTGCTAGTTAAAACACTCCCAAATATGTGTTCTATGGTTTCTATTCATAAGCAGGTTTCTTTGTGCTCTTTTGTGTACATTAGCATGACTTTAGTAAGTTATCCGGTTTTAGTTTCTATTCATCTAAATTAAAGGTAACCAAAGAAAAACATGTTAGGAAAATAATATGTTTAGGTGCAATCTTTAGACCCTGCTGAGCCAACAAGTCAATGCTTAACTCAAGTATTCAATTAAGACACAATCAATAAGCCTGATGTGGCACACAAAATAAAAATTAAAATGTAAGGGGTTGCAGTTGAAGTTCAGATAGCTTTGTATATGTTTTGGCTTTTGGCCCCTCATCTGAGATTGAATTAGGTAATTATAAAATAAATAAAATCTTTTTTTTCCCAAATACTCTACAAAGTGCTAAATGAAAAGATTTGCTGATTAAGAAACTTCAGTGAACTGTCCCATGGGGGATGAATCCTTTCTTCATCCATGGTGAAGAACACAAAGGGCTTTTACGTCTTGTTTACAGCTGATGAGCTGATGAAAGGCTTTTAGCACTACAATGCATCTTCTGCCTTTCAAATGCAAGACAGTGGGTGTTGATTTGTTAATTTACACCACAATATAAGCCATACATGAAGTTTTAGCCTATGTATGAAACTGATTTTAAATAAGTTTTTATTTACTACCAAGATACGATATGATATTACATGCATACTTCTTTGGAAAAAAAGATCAATCTCTTACCATGTTCTGTGCACAAATAGGAGTAGAAGCCTTCAGATTTGAGCATGATGAGAAGGGAGCCCCAGCCGAGCAGTACAGCGGAGAACAGGAGGTTTTCAATGATGGCCGTCACTGCCATCCACCAGCGGCGAGCAAATGCAGTGGACAGTGTAGGAGCCATAGTGAAGAAGAGAGAGGACTACAAGAGGACAGATGGTGCAGTCACCAGCTTAGATCTGTGTTCAACAGAGAAAGCTGACAGTCATTAATAAAATAACAATTGTATGAATTAGAAAATAAACAAACTATATTAATACAAGATGTACTAATAAATTCCCTGCTAAAGTAGTCCTGAATTGATCACCAGAGGAATTATAACAGATCAGATCCGGGGGTTTTTTTGGTTAAACAAAATAAACAGCAACTCATAATTATTGCAAAAAATATTTTTTTATACATACAAGTAATACCACTAGAGATATAAATAATTATTGCAATTACAAACATAACAGCTTATTGATTTTCCGGATGTTTAACACTACTTTATGAGTAAATATAACAACTAAACAAGACACTAAATGTATCTTTCAGTAGCATGTCAATGCTTAATATAAAATAACACTTTTTAGATGCTGCTTACATTTAACATTTGTAAATATATAACTAATAGAATCATAACCTACCTGGTAAAAACTGGTAGAAGCTCTCTCTCTTGTGCTCTCTCTACACTCGAGGAATTCCATCTGCCCAGTGGCTCTAATTTATAGGAGCCAATGCCCGAAAACACCAAAAGTTTCTAATTGGCTAACTTTGGAGTCTTCTAGCCAATCACTGGCGAGTTTAAAAGCACACTGATTAAACGTTAACAGGTAGCGCGCCACACAAGCGCTCAGTGTAAGTTACAATAGAGAAAGAACGTATATATAGTTAAAATATAATAATTAACATATAAAATTATATTAAATATTTTAATAGCATAATAAATTAATATATACATAATCCCTCCCAGATAAAATGTAATTTTTATTATTTCATAAAAATAAATGTTTAGAAGCTCAACAGGTATAAATAATTATTCATGAGCCTGTTTTTGTATCGTGCGAAACGTCCACAGCTTTAAAAGTAATAACTTTATTAACCTTATTTATCTATAATAGATATTAATTTACGGGGTGCTTTTCTTAGTGTGTTAGAACACTATGAAAGTTGTTCATACAGTGGATGAGGAAACAGACTATATTTAGTGTCATATTGCAACACTGCGGATAAACAGCTACATATGAAAAATAGCCTGTTGTCACATTGTTTTCCGCTTCGCCAGTTTTTTTGACTTGATTACTTGTTACACAATCAGTGCTTGTTAAACAGTCTGATCAGCACAAACACTCATCCTTATCGCACGTTTAACTTGTCTGCATTCTTTTCCGTCTTTAATTCTTTTAAATGGCTTAATCCTCAGAGGAGCTTTAATCACGAGTCTTTACTTTAATAACGATGCACTGCTCCAGACCTTACTCAATCTGCTATCATTTATTCAATAGTTATTGATATCAGATATTAAACATTAATGCTTTTAATGCTGATAACATTTTTGGCAAACTTTGTTTAGAAATTGGGGTAAAGTGCACTCAAAAATAATGATTTTCGCTCTTTGTTGAATTTCATCAATTTTAATTAGTACATGCAACATAACCTTTGATAAACATTGTCTCAACCTAATTTTATTTAATGTAATCAATGTCGATTAAAAAAATAAACTTTTTGTTCGACTGACCGGATGTACGTCATCAACGGATATTTTGAAGCAGATGATTTGTTTAACGGTGTTGTGTCGAAGTCTGTTCCCCTTTGTTTAGCCTTTCGCAAATAGCGTAAGGAGCGCGTGCGTGTGTCGTTCTACCTGCGTTTTCGCGGTTAGCAATAGTCAAGTTTCATCACATTAGAATGTTTGATATATATTTATATATTCATCGCCGAATAAAATAAAAGGTTTAGATGACTTTGGCGACTGTACAGCATACTTTTTCCAAATGTTAATTTTTTGTATTAAATATAAAATATATATTTTTTATTTTTGAAGTATGTTGACACTGAGAGCACCTAGGCAGACATCAAGAAGACCGTTTTGGGTATCAATGTTGTAAAACGTGGATTTATAGATGCAACAGAAGACCTTAAAGATATCAGCATTGTGCTGAAAGGTGTAGACATGCTCTCTGGTTTAGGTAATGTAGCATTGGCTGTTAGGAACAGCGTGCACCGTGTTCTTGTAATGGCATTTTGCACTGTAAGCAGAGAAGATTTTAAGTTTCTTAGTCCTTGGTTGCCCGTGTAATTGGATCTCTCATGATTACAGTTATGTACAAAATAAATGCTGTTTTATATACATGTATGCTTGTTGAATTGGCATTGGCATTTTTAAACTTAGTATGTTTAATTGTAAACACAGTAAACTATAGGTGTACACTTTATTGTTACTATAAAAAGTTTTTAATGTAATTGAACAGATGTATTTTACTGTTACTTTTAAAGTAACATTTATTTAGTAGGCAGGACTAAAATGTATGTCCTCTACAGTGCATTGTTCTATAAAATAGACATAAACAAACTGAATAGAGTTAACATGGCATTATTTTATATAGTAGGCATAGCAAAATTCAATGTAGTTAACCTGATGATATTTTCTCTATTAGACATGACAAAACTTAATCTAGTAAAAATGACCAAATATATTTTTGTAGTCTTGAATAAATAAATTTTAATTTATACAAGATAGCAACAAATTATTTCAAAAACATTTGTGGTGTAGTGTGAAGGTGGTGGCTTAGTGGTTAAGGTGTTGGACTGATACCAAAACTGAGCAAGGCCCTTAACCCATAATTGCTCAGTTGTATAAAAGAGGTGAATGTAAGTGCTGTATAAGGGCGTCCGTCAAATACTGCAAATGTAAATGTAAGTTGGATTTCGTGGAAATTAGGTTTGTTTAGCAACTTTTTTTAGTTAACAATTTTGCAATTTTGCATAACAATTTTAGGGTCATTTTAAGGCAAATAAGCTGGTTTAAATATATTTATTTTTTCATTTCACAGATTTTATAATACAATTGTCTCTTAAAAGCAGCTTTACATAGATAATTCAGTAAGAATGAAAGATTGTACTTTATAAGTGTAAGTTTGTTCCTAATGGCCAAACCGGTTGTGACTGTGACAAGGAAAAACTCCCTGAGATTAAATAAAGAAGATTTTAATCTTCCTTAATTTTTTTATAATAAATTCCAGCATATAATATTTTTTTCTTTTTATCTTTCTTTCTTTCTTTCTTTCTTTCTTCATTTAATTATAAAGAGTTTAGATTTCTTGTCTTCGGTGAGCTGTGTTTTTGAAAATAGCTTTTTTTGTTAGTAATTTTATGATTTTTTTATATTTTATTTGCAAAATCCCAAGTATTATTCAAATCACAGAAATAAATATCTGACTTAATAGTTGTTATTTTTTTTAAACAAGAAAATGTGCAGCGCTTATTAACATATCTAATTCGTTTTCCAGCACAACCAAGTTGTCACAGCTGGGCCCCAGCAGAGTGCTCAGGAACTGTGCAGAACAACTAGCAGATGTCTTTACTGACATCTTCAACACTTCCCTGTGCACGGCTGTTATTCCTACGTGCCTCAAAACCACTACCATCGTCCCTGTGCCATAGAAGCCAACAGTTTCTTGCCTCAATAACTACCGTCCCGCACTCACCCATCGTGATCAAGTGCTTCAAAAGGCTTGTCTTAAGACCCTGCTGCCTCCCACACTGGACCTATTACAGTTTACAGCATTTTCAGCACCACCACACTGAGCACTGGGGCCCCACAGCCGTTCACTCTGCTGACTCATGACTGTGTAGCAATGCACAGCCCAAATGACATTTTTAAGTTTGCCTATGACATGACTGTGGTGGGTCTCGTCAGGAAAAACATCCGCTGAACATCGACGAATCCTCTGTAGCGATCGTCAAGAGCACCAAATTCACTCAACAGCTCCATTATCAAAAAAGCTCAGCAGCGCCTCTACTTCCTGCGATGGCTGAGGAAGCCTATCTTTTAACCCCCCATCCTGGCCATATTCTACAGAGGGACCACCAAGAGCATTCTAAGAAGCTGCATCATTGCCTCAAAAACCTCAAAATCTTTAGCTCTGCTACTTCCAGCTCTGCCACCTGTTTCTTCCTCGGTGGTCTCGCGAGAATGTAACGATAGAAGATGCCCCGCCACATTTAAATCATTTGTGTGGCAAAATTTTGGTTTCCAAGTAAAAATAACAAACGGCGAAAGAATGGTAGACAAGACAAAGGCTTCATTTACAGGTCTTTATGCTCAATTCTGATTTTGTGACTATATCCGATTTTTTGTTGACCTGCTTACATTATCTTTTAAAACTAACCTTATCAGATATCTGCATTTACACGGCAAAACAACCTAAGGTGGACATACTGACTGGAACGGAGTAAAAATGGCGCAATGATCGATGAACGCGATGGACGAAAATGAAATGATTATTTAATGAAATGATTATTGTGATGCTTTTGCATTACATTTAAACATCGGCAAATCAAGGCCTTTAGGTGAAGAACCGGTGGAGAACCTTGTGTGTGTGGAACAAAGAAAACCTTTAATCATAGATTGTTAACGCTGCCGCTGTTCTGGGTTTCGAACATTTGCTACAGTAGACAAAATTAATAAACATCAATATATACAGTTGTAAGTTATTATATTGCTGTTAGTTTACATCTGAGTTGCTGTCACGCGCCATCGTCGCTTAATTAGTGACGTTTAACTTTTGAGTTTAAGTTTGTGGCAAAACATTTGCACAGTGTTTATATATTCTTAATTATTGCATATAATTAATTAAAATAAAAGTTTAATTTTTATAATGTACAAGCTGATTACAAGCTGTTTTTCAGTTGATAAAAAAAAAGACTAATTTTAAAAAGTTTAAAAAGCTTGTCTTGTTCTCGTGAACCTGGTCTCGTGTCTCGTCTCGTCTTGTGGGATAAGTTTTTTGTCACACCCCTATAATTTATAGTTTGGTTTATTAAAACTTATAGAAATAGACAAAAGTCAAAATACATTTAATATTCGTTATTGCCACTGTGTGGGGATCTAGCGTTACTGCAGGCTAGCCAATGAGCCTGTCTTTCTATTAATCTATTAGGTATATTAAACCATATAATAAATCACAAAATAACTGCAATATATCCCTTGACAAATCTTAACGCTCAGCACACAGAGCATAATTGTCATAAGTATTTAAGTGACTTCACTTAAAAACGATTTGGTTTGTTAGGCTGTACAAGTGTAGCAGCTTTTGTTTACCGGCTAGTACTTAACCACTAAAAGAAGAGAAACCGACAGAGAAACATAGGTGCAGGACGGGCCTGCCAGTATCTTAAATGCATAAATTGTAAGAAAACGGGCATTAATGTGACAGGAAAACACCTGAAATACCACCTTTCACACTGTAAAATTCACAGGCAGAAGCATTGTCACCAGGAAGGTAAAAGTACACACACACAGTTTAACTCTAGTCATATTCCATATCTGGAAACCATGACTATCTCTTAGATTATCTATTAATTTTTATTATACAGTTAGCAGATTAGCGTTGTTCTGCATACAACCAGAACACTCAAAATTGTTTAACAGGTAAGTAAAAAAATTAGTTTCAAAATTTGTATTTGTTTTTTTTATTTACAGGCCAGATGAAAGCAGCTGAGATAAAGAAAGACACTAGCATTCTTGTGAATATTTAAGACAAAGACTGTATGTCTCTGGAAGCCCTGTAATATACAGTACACCAGGTTGTTAAAAAAGCCTACTGCATCGGTTACTCAGACCTCAGAAGAACCCTGAGTTACAATACTGCATAATCAAATAATAAATAAATAACCAAATTATCAGCCATATCTAAAGTAAATCATTAATCATGTACATAGGTTGTATTTTATCAAATTGTCTTTAATCACAGTCTTCATTGCATACCTTTTGTCACAGTAATTTAATATGATATAATTTTACTTTATGTGTACTGTATATACTATAAAATAGCCTAGAAGCCATTGTGATATAGTTATAGCAAATAAAATGTATCTTTTCCCCTTTTTTTTAGAAAGGTGCCAACCTATGATGTCAGCTGAGATCTTTTTTGAGAGAATTCATTTGCTATAGAAAATTGTAATTGTAATTGTAAAAGTTCTGACAATGAGGCAGCTAAGAGGGATCTTTTTAGATCTTGTCAAAAAACATGAAGATCTTGATGCTTCAAACTAAAGGTACTGTAAATAGTGAACGTTTCTTTTGCGGCTTTGAAGAGAACATTTATGCAACCTTTTATCCTTACAAAAATTTAATTTATAACACTGATAAATATCCTATTGTATCATAATCACAATGTGTCAAAGCTGACAGCGTATTTTAACTCCCCAGATGACGTTTTACCATTATGTTGGTGCCCTGCAATGTGTGCCTCTTCACCTGCTTGCAATGGATGGCACCTCAAGGATGGGAGTTAACAGTGACCTGGTTGACTAGAAGTCTTGCACCTGAAAGTGTGTTGTAGGCGGTCCACTGCAATTGCAAGCAAGGAAAATGTGAGAGAGGAAGATGTTCTTGCATTGCTGAAAAACTGTCTTGTACTGATTTCTGTCAAAATGTTTTCCCCCTGCAAACAAAGGAATGAGCTAGATAGTTCAGATGATAGTATTAAGGATGATGCTGATAAGTAAAGAAATGCTGCTGATGAGTAAAGAAATGCTGCATCATATTTTAGGCTGATTTTAATCTGTAATAAATTTATTGTAGAATTGTCCATTTTTGGCATTTTGCAAAATCATTTCAGCCAACCTGGGCCAAAGTGTGCTTGCTTTTTAATCTTTAAACATTTAAAATGTCTATATTTAATTTAAGTTTTTGGGGTTTTTTTTTGTTGTTGTCATATTTCATGGTCTACATTCACACTTAAGTATACTAGTGCACCAATTTCTGTCCCAAATGTGTAGGTACAAGTATAAATATCAGTTTGACTGTTATTTTTTTGTAAAATGGATATAAATAAAGTTGAGAGCAAAACCAGCAGCATAGGATTTTTTTTTGGGAAATTCACAATTGTTATACATATATGAATCCTGACAAAGCTGCAACATGTAGTTCATAAGGGAATTTATCCAAAAATGTACGCATGTTTGATTATTGTTAAATAGAAATCTTTATTGTCCACTCATGGAAATTCATCTTTGGTCCCACAAAAACAATATAGCACAGATACACTTGACTTCACATTCTAATACAAATTCAAAAACTTCTTGCACTATATATATATATATATATATATATATATAATATATATATATATATATATATATATATATATATATATATATATATGTATTTGTATTAGACTGTTAAGTCAAGTCAAGTGTATCTGTAACATTTATGTTTTTGTGGGACCAAAGATGAATTCCCACACAATGGCAGACTGTTTAAAAGATTTTCTAAACATATTCTTTGTTGCAGTGTAAACTCTATATTGGCTGCCGGGAGGGAATTTTTTTTTTAATTTTGTTGGAGAATGTTCGTAGAGTCCTGAGAGATTTGCAAGGCTTACCTTCCAGTCTGGTTTTTACCAGCTGCCTCTGGGGGGTTTATTATGATCTTACTAGCTGTGTTAATGATCTTTATAAGCCTGTAGTTGCTCCTAGCTCCCAGATTCCCATACCATGCCACCAAGGTGGCATCCTTACTGCTTCTTTGTGCTTTGCTTGACAGTGTGTGTGTGTGTGTGTGTCAAGCAAGATCTAAAATAATTTGGTAAAAACACCTTTAATTTGCTAAGTGGACCCTGCTATGGCCTTCCCTCTAACACCATCCGGCCCAGATGCTTCATGAGGGTTAACACTAGCAAAATAACCAGATATCTCCCCCTCTGTTTATTTAAATCCAGTATTTGTGTGTAGGCTTTGATGCTGTTGGATCTCTCTATTTATTATATTATTAAGACTGCTCCATGCTTTAAAAGCAACCCCAGCAACAAGCTTTGTCTCTATTTTGTCTCTATTAAGTTTGTGTCTTTTATCTTTTCATTTCATGTGAAACCCAAACCTTGCTGTTAGGGTATATTTTAATAATTTTTTTTTTACTACAACATTATTCCCACAGAAAATAATGTAGGATTTTATTGTTTCTGTTATCTCATTTACATTTACACAATTATTAAAGATAATTTCCCAGTTCGTATCATCAAAAGTTAATCTCTTAGTCTCTCTTTACAGACTTCAGACCACAGCACTACTTCTCATACTTCTAATGTTACTTTAAATATGCTATTTCTGATGTCTAAGATTAAATCAGACTTTAACGGATATGCACATGACAACAACATGGATTACACCTTATTACTATGAATATTTTTTTTTATCATTTTGTGACTCTTATTATAGAATAGTCTATGGTGTGTTGAAACAATGAGCCAGCAGTTCAGCAAGTCATCATTTTAACTATTTTATCTAATAATTTGGACTTTTAAACTCATAATTTCGTATTTTTATTTCATAATTATGAGTTTTATCTCATAATTTCGACCTTTTGTTCTCTTTGCGGTGGCGGAAATGGGCTGTTACAAAATAAAACAATGTAGAAGCTGCGGGTTTCACTTTTAATGCTTTTGTGTTACTCCAATCTTTCCGCCTGGTGGCAGCACTTACCACATGGTGACAGTAATCTTACAACGACGCCGAGAAAGAAGTGATTCAACGAGCAGGAAAGATGGCTGCCTTTCGTGAATCGTTTAGGATTGTTTTTGGCGCCTTTCAGAAATAATTTAAGTTTATTTTTACGTCCCGTTGCACTGTAGCTATATTTGTTGCTGTGTTGCAATGTTTAAGAAAGCGAAAAGGTGCAATTTCAGACGCCGGAACGATTCTGACGACGAGGAAAAAGATAAGGTCCAGGGTGAGCCGAGTCAGGAGGCACTGCAGCCGCAGCCATGCAGGCCTGGAGAAGACAGTTCACACACACCCGGATTTGAGACAATTACAGTAATTCAAGCTGTCAATAGTCACGGAAATGGAGTTCCTACAGGAGCCGGAAAGCTTCTTAAAGACAAGAAAACTAAGAAGGAAAGCCGAGAGGAGCCCAAAGCCAGCTTACTCAGCTTTAACGACGACGACGAAGGTATAATAGATTAACGTAACAGAAGTAATTTCTAAACGACTGACTAAATATAAATTATCGGAGCATTTACAGCTTATTACAGCAGTGGCAGGTTGGTGGTCCCGGTAATTGAACCCATAAACTTCTAATTAAAAATCCAACACCTTAAAGTGATTTTTTAAAATTTGACAATAACAGTTATAGTCAGGCAACTGTATTATATTCTTATATTTAGTTACTGTGGAAAATAATAATGAGAGAGAATAATAATTAGTGCGCAGTGTTTATCAGGATGAAAGACACTCCAGCACAGATCAGACTAATGTTACTTTATATTCTCAGCGCCATTCACTGGCGTGCAGGACTGTGGTCTTTTTCTTAAAGTATTGTAATCTTTTGACAACCAGCTTTTACCTTAAAGTTATAAATGTACTGTTAAAATAAAATGCAATACATTTGCCATAAAGACTTTTGATCCACCAGCTAGAGATAAATAAAGATACAAACTTTATTGTCCTTGTAGCGATCCAATAAAATTTGTTTGGTAGCTCTTAGACCAGCAGCAATATAGAAATTATAATTATAATTAGGGATGCAACAATATTGATACTGAGCTCATGTACTTGTACTTATAAAAAATCTCTGATACCAAAGACAGATACCACAATTGATAGTAAAAATATTTTCAAATACATTTTAACAACCCATGCATGGAAAAATGCAAACTTTGTTCCACAAATATTAAAAATTGAGTACTTAGAATACTAGTAATCTGAAATTAAAACATTTAAGTGAGCATGGAGAATTTGATTTTAGCAGTAGCAAGACGAGAGAAAATGGCAAGAAAAAACTGAGAGCCATACAAATAATATTGCATCTCAGAAAAAAATATAGGTATCGTCAAGTACTAGGAAAAAATCTTTAAGAAATAGTATCAGTGCATCCCTTTTATTTTTTTTTATTTTATATTCTAGAATATATTTTAATTGTGTTATTAAAGTTGATCTAGTCCTTATTTACAGTGATCATTTTAATACAGGGCTGAACAAATTATACTAGAGAGAAACTTATTACATGTGTAATATTTCTTAAGAAATTATGTTTTAATAAACCAAGCAATATTGTTATTTACCACCTACAGTGGGCTCTTTCTCTTCCAACTCACAACCTACTTGTGGGGCATAACCACTTACAACATTCACCATCAACCCTTCAAATTCTCACTTCAGACTCATCACCCTGTCTGACATTCTTTTCACCTCCAGAACATTCTTCACAAACTCCTATTTCAGGATCACCCCTCCCCCATTTCTCTTTCTATTCACACCATAATTAAACAACTTTCTTTCTCTCGTAGCCCAGTTTCCAATGGCGCCGGTGGCAATTGTTGTTAACTCGGGCCTCGACCGATCCGGTATAATATTCTGACAAATGCTTCGCATATTTAAACAAAGTTTTACGTTGGCTGCGCTTCCTGACGCAACCCTCTCTATTTATTCAGGCTCGGGACTGGCACCGAAGTCTGGCTTGTGACCCTTGTGACTAGATTATACTGTAGCTAGACTACATACCTTATTTTAAAACTTTACAGAAGAAAATGTTTGCTGTTTTTATTCAAAGTGGTTTGACTTAAAAAAATATATTTTGTTTAATAGATATTTAAAAAAAAATTTAAAAACTGAGCACTGAGTGCAACTATCTATTTGGTAGAAAGGCTCACTGCAGGCAACAAATAAACCCTAAATATATGACAAATTTTTAGACTAACAAATATGAGAAACACAAACAAAAATTTTGTCATTTGGTTTACAAAGACTGAAGAATAATTTAGATTATATGAGGATTTCCTGGTGCAGGGCTATGGGCATGATGACATTGGATTAAACGCAGATTAAATATGCAGTGATTGCAAAAAAAAAATCAGGTGTAAATTGATTACCTATTGAAATTGATTATAAATCAGTTATTATAGTGGCATAGACAAAATTATAGTTATTTTTAAATAACTTTGCATTTTATTGCAAATAACACTTTTTTTTTATTATGAATTTTTTGTGTATGTACTGTTGTTTTGGCCATGAATGTTCTTTTACAAGTCAAGTCACCTTAACTTATATAGCCCTTTTAACAATCGAGGTTGTTTTGAAGCAGGTTCACAGAATACACTGTTTTGTTTTTGCTGTTTATTTTTTATTAAACAACCGTCAGTCTTTACGGGTTGTGTGGGTTACTTGGTGTGTAAACGAGGTATGTATGGATATTGATTATTTTTTCACCAGTTTATAATAAAAAAATACCCCAGTTGTACAAAAATGCTTTTGTGTTTACTGAAACCCTGTGATATGTATAACAACGTTTCATCCATAAAACTAAATATTTGTTCTCAAAATACAAACTGTTCTTAAACTTTAACTTATTTTGAATTTTTTATAACGTATATATTCTTTTTTTTTTATTTGAGGTGACACTGAGATGTTCAGATTGAAGAAATCCAATCACAGTAAAAAGATTGTCAAACAGCTCAAGAGGGAGTACAGAGAAGAAAAGAGCACCCATGTTGCACAGGAACAGACACCCCTTGATAGTACGTAGCCTATGGTTACCCAAATCAGATTACTATTTGTGTGTCTCTTTTTTTAATATTTAAAAGAAGACATTTGTGTGTGTTTATATACCTTGCTTTATTTAATAGGTGCTCAGTGTCTTTCTGACACAGGTGTTAAAGAGGATGCAGTGAACAGCAGAGGCAGCAGTGAACAAGGTGAAGGTGAGATGGAGGTGGACAGTAATGAAGAACAAGATGATGAGTGTGAAAGCAAGCGGGGAGGAAACTTTTCTCAAACGATTTCTGCGCTTAGCTCCCTCAGACCAGGTTAAAATGTTTTCCCTTTCTTTTAAAAAAAGTTACATTTTCTGGGCATTTTGCCCATTTGGCAATAAAATTCTTTTTGCAGGTGAAATTCCAGATGCAGCCTTTATTCATGCAGCCCGCAAACGACGGCAGATGGCACGGGAGCTTGGAGGTGACGCTCCACTTGTTGAGACAGACCTGTCAAGTAAACGTCTGGTCCGTGAGGATGAGCAAGGTGGAAGTGACGAAGATGAGAAGAGGATCGTTTTCAGCGGTGTCAAGCAGAAAAGCCAGCGTCAGAAAATAGCAGAGGAAATAGGTAAGAATGTTTTGTATATTTTGGCAAAGGGTGTGCATGAATTGTTTAAATCAGGCTAACAATCCTAATTCTAGTCTGATTTGCTGTTCAGGGTTCGTTGCAAAAAGAAAATGTATAAAGAAAATGTTTTGCTTTATTTGCTTTATTCTTGTTTATTTGTAAATATGGAGTGTTAAGGCTAATAAATGGTATTGTTTGCAGGTATAGAATGTAGCGATGATGAAGCCTTGATTACTGAGGGCAATGATGAAGAGGTCAGTCGATGGGAGCAGGAGCAGATCCGGAAAGGCATCAGCATCCCTCAGGTGAGTTCTTTATTTCCCCATCCAATTGCTTTTCCCAGTTTTGTCCAGTCAAAGAAGTTTTTTTTTTTTTTTTTATTTCAAACACTAATCATATTCAGTGATGATGAAAGCAAACGTTGTTATTTTCAAACCGTGATTTAAAATACTTTTTTTGCATAACTTCCTAGATGAATTTTAGTGAAATGTGCAAGGAAAGTAAATTTAGAAAATCTACTATGAGAGACATCTCTAGCTGGAGTCTCCATAAAGGTATTCCTTCATCCTTCCCTGAATAACAGCAAAGGTGAAGCTTACATAGCCAACTGCTTAGTGTGAATGATGACAAAAGAATAGGTATCAAAAAAGATACAAATAATTAAAAGAAATAGTACATTTTGACTTTTAACCTCAGCCTCCAGACAAAAATCCAAATAGGTTATCTGAGTATCACTGTGGATACCTATATACCAAACCCAGTTGTTTTAAATTCCAGAATTTAGGTCATGGCTCTGCTGGATGCAAAAATAAAGATAAATGCCAAAATTTGCCAATTGAGTAAATGTAGTCCACTGTAAATTGAGTGTCCACAGCTTCGTCCAGCCAATCAGCATGTTAGCCATGTGCGTGTAACGCCCAACATTAAAAAAACAAAAAAGCATGGTGGAGTGGGATTATGGTATTTTCCGAGTCAGAGGGATCATTTCACTAATTAATACACAAGCAAACAACAGTCTGTAATATGGGATTATTTTGGCTTCAAAGTGACAGACACCAAACAAAAAGGTAATTTGTAAGAGTGAAAAAGCAACACAGGCGGCTGGTTAAGGAGTGTCTTGCTTAAAAAATCATTTAAAGGTACTGCTAGTGACATTCAGTTTAGTAGCAAGCAGCAAAATACAATTTCAAAATTGTCGGGGTCTCAATTACACTGCTACCATTTTAAATTCCCCTGCTCATTATGTTTAGGAATTTTATTTATCACTCAATGATAATTTGACCCTCAAAAACTGCACGAAGTTTTGTGCCTACTAAACAATGAAACAAAAACGTTCCTTCACCCAGGTCACTGGACCTATTTTGCAATTGATCTGACAATCAGTGCTGAATTTATTTTAGACTGCTCATTGCAGGTCTGGGATAACTTGTGTGGAAGTGACCATTTTCCTCTTATTACTTCTTTCATAGGAGTGAATGTCCATGAAAGACCTTTAAGTTGGCTGCTCAAAAAAGCAAATTGGCCTACCTTTCAAAGCATGTTATGAGAAATTTCATCTTGGCATCCCCCAAAAAATTAAACTGTAAGGCGTTCCCATAGTTTAATGAAAAAGGCTATTAAAGCATGAAAAAAGCTGAAAGGCTTTTTAATAAATAGCAATCAACTATAAATCCTATCCAATACAAAATAAGTACAGCTTAAGTCTGAAGAATCATTTATAAAGCAAAAAGAAAGTTCAGGACTGCATGTATCAAACTCAACACGTGATACTCGTATGACAAGGATTTGGAACATGATCCACAATATGAAGGACATGGGAAGTGAATATTTATACAGCATATAAAAAAACAAGGCATTGTCCAGAGAAGGAATTGAAAGAAAATAAAGAGCTAAATTTTACCTCCTAAAACATGGAAATAATCAACCTTTCTAGATAAAGGAGTTAATAACTGTGCAAATGATACTGCTCTTGGTCCAGATAAAATCCATTACCAATTTTGGCATAGTATTTTATGCCTTCTTTTGGATTGTTTTAACTCCATTTGGAAAAAAAATTTTCAGGAAAAATACCATCTTTCTGGATTCTTATTAAAAATTTCAATACCTAAACCATGAAAAGACAATACTGACCCAAATAAATAAAGACCAATTGCTCTTACCAGTTGTCTTTTTCAAAACAATAGGAAGGCTGGTAAACAATTAACTTGGATAATTGTCTGGATACTGGAGTCGAAACAACTAATAAATGACTACCAGTGTGGTTTTAGACTTGGAAAGAGTACTTTGGATTCGATTCGACAACTAATTCGATTGAAATTATACATACGAGTTGCTATTATACATACAAGTTGCTTTTATTAGAACAGAACACTTGATCTGGAAAAGCATACGATACAACATGGAGGTATGACATTTTAAAAGATCTTTTATTAAATGGGATTCAGAGGAAGATTGCCTATCTTCACTTCTTGACTAACAAAGAGGAAACACTTTGTCAAATACTTATGAACAAGAACTTGGAATTCCTCAGGGGATTATTCTCTTCGTCACTCTATTCAGCATTAAAATGAAAGTCATTGCAAAGACTATTGGACCCAACACTTGTATTAACAAGCTTAATTTGTGGACAATTGAAAATGGCTTTATATTCTTCAAAACCAAAACAGTCCGCATACACTTTTGCCTCCAGAACTTTTTATTTACAGAGATCAAATTAAACTTGTTAAGGAAGTCAAGTTCTTAGGTGTTACCTTTGGTAAGAAAATGACTTTTATCCCTCATTTGAAATCACTGAGAAAGAAATGTAAAGGTGGTTCGCCTACGGTGGTTCAAGCTGTAGGATTGCTAAAGGACTAAAAAAACGTTATCAGCACAATGGTATAAAACTGTAAATTTTTTTTATTACCACCCAATGCCACTTATACCAACAATGGAAATAAGCACAGTTATTATAGCTAAATATGTGGGAGAGCGTTGCTATTAAATGATATTGTATTGCTTTAGTTAACACATCAATGTTGAGGTTGAGTCAAGACTATTTAGAACATATTTTCTAACTATATTCAAAATGGTTTAATGACGATGGTTTACTATGGGTACACTTGAATCTGTTACAAAATAAATGAAGAATAGTAAAACATACAGTTAATTATATCCAGCATGTATGTAAACTGTTACCTGAGAAGGAAAGAAAAAAAAAGAAACAGAATAAGAGCTAGCACAAAAAAGAGCTGTAAAAGGGAGTGCCAGAGCACTTGTTACAATCTTCTTTTATCCCTTCCTTGATCATGTGAATAGGAACCAAATGTCAGACATTCAAACTGCTCAATCAGCAAATGACAGCTTCACCCACTGTATAAAACGAGTGACTCTCAGCAGATCCCCAATGTATACACATGTTGTCCAAAAGGCCTTGATTGCTATCAGCACCTCTGTACTTTCAGGAATGCCAAATGGCTCTTTTATTTTATTTTGTATTTATCGTATTTTGGGGGCAGGAAATGTCTTCAAGCCCTGAAAAAACAAAAATAACCCAGCCTATTCTAGAGTTTTAAACCCAATACTTTCACTTGTATGACAGCAAACCGAAAACCATCAGACCTTTCAGTATTCGCATCAAACCACGTAGAAAATTGTTATGTAAACTCGAACATTTTCAGATTCACTTTAGTCTGTTACCCCATGGACATTGAAGAAGCCTTTTATTAATATGGATTTGTTTTGGCAGAAAAAAGGCTGACATACACAACTGCAAATAATCAATGTTAATTGGACATAAGAAGTCAGTTCTCATCTTCCACACCTATATTTGCAGATGGCTCAAAGATGAAAAATGGTGTAACTTCAGACTAGGCAACATTATGGAGTTCAAATACCTGAACAGTGTTCAATTTTTACATCTGAAGCACATGACTTACTTTTAGCCATGGAATAAATCAAGAAAAGTCAGGGGGGAAATTGCTACAATTTTCACAGACTCAAAATCATGTTTACAAGCAATAGAAGCTTTAAAAACAGATAATCCCTTAATAGACTGTATCTTAACTAAGGAGGACAATTTACGGAAACAATTTTATATCATATTCTGCTGTGGGGTCCATTGTACATTTTCAACGCATGAATTAAGTGGTAAACACACTGAAGGTCTGTCTTCCCTGGACTTTTGGTTTATCTCTGACTATAATTCGCTGGAGCAATTTGTAGCCATTGGTTCTGCAGAGTTTTCAAGCATTAAAACCTTGCAACTTTATACTATACACCGATCATGCGTAACATTATGACCGCTGAAAAAGAAAAGTGAATAACACTGATTATATCTTCATCATGGCACCCGTTAATGGGTGGGATATATTCGGCAGCAGGTAAACAGTTTATTGATGTGTTAGGAGAAGGAAAAATGGCTATGATGCATAGATGACTGGAGCATCTCCAAAACTGCAGCTTTTGTGGGGTGTAAGGATTTGAATGCGGTTTCTGATAGAAAGGTGTCAGAATACACAGTGCATTGCAGTTGATTGTGTATGGGGCTGTGTAGAGCCAGACCAGTTAGGGTGCCTATGCTCAGCCCTGTTCACCACCAAAAGCACCAACATTAGGCTCGGTCTGATAAGTTTTATTCTACATCAAGTTAAGGGCCAGGTGCGTTTACCTGTGAAACACATGTAACAAAATGCACTGTGGGGACGCTTTGGCCAATGTTCTGCTAAGAAAACTTGGGTCCAGTTATCCATGTGAAAGTTGCTTTGATATGTACAACCTGTTGCAAACCTTTTATTAAACGGTATTTCCTGATGGCTGTGGCCTCCAAATTTTCCAGATTTTAATTAAATCAAGCATCTATCAAGTGGACAAACAAGTCGAATCCATGGAGACTCCACCTTGAAACGTGAATCATTTGCTGCTAACATCTGGGTGCCACATACCACAGCACTCCTTTAGGGGTCTAGTGGAGTCCATGTCTTGAAGGGTCAGGGCTGTTTTAGCAGCAAAATGGGGACCAACGTATGAGACAGGGGTCATATCATGTCTGATCGGTGTATATAGCAGTATAGTTTAACTTTCCTAGGTCCTATAATATAAAATTAGATGTAATTACTAAACCCGTTAATTTGCACTTTCTGCTTTTTAGGTCCAAACTAGTCAGCCAGAGGATGCAAGCACGTATTACCAAACTGGCTACGAGAACCAGCAGTACGGGGCATCTTATAGCATGCCATATGGATACGCAGCATTTGGACCAGAAAGCGTAAAATCTGTGAAAGTGGAAAACACTGTGCCCTACCCAGTTCCTAGCAGCAGCCTTAATCCCATCACTACAGCTCTGGTAAAGAAACGGCTCATGGACAGGTAGGCTCGGGAAAGACTTGTTCTTTCCAACTTCCCCTATCTACTTTAAACTAAGGTGCCAACAAGAAATTTCTAGTAGGAAAGACTATGTTGCACAGCACACTGTTATAAAACAGTGTGATGTACCGCATAGTAGGGCTGAATGATTGATTAAAATCGAAACGCAATCGCGATTTGAAACTCGGTGTTTAGCTGATTGAAAGAGTGCGATGTAAATGCGATATAAAAAGTCCCAGAGAAAATGCATCACTGCCCTCTTTGAGTGACAGTCATACTAGCCAATTAGGTGCGCACAGCTTCATGCGGCAATCAGCATGTTGGCCATGTTACACGCAGTAACACCCACCATTAAAAAACTAAAAACAAAAAGGAACATGCGGTAGAGTGAGATTATGCCTTCTTTCTAGTCAGAGGGATAATTTCGCTAATTAATACAAAAAAAAAAATCCACATTTGTAAAAGGTTTTATTTCGGCTTGAAGTGACCGGACCAAAAAAAGGTCATTTGCGGCTGTTTGAAAGTGTGTTGCTAAAAAGTCGTCTGAAAGTACATGACAATATTTCCACCTGTGTTTAATGTAATTTTATTTTAAAAACATTGTATAAACGCCATGTTCAAAAGGGTATGACACACAGGTCAAATTCAGCTGCCATTTTGTTTTTGTGTAGCATGTTAGCACAGATGTCAACTCGCATCCTACGCTCCTGCTACATTCAAGTATGTTCAATATATTAATGTCTGGACTACACATTTCATTAAATTTGATTGTTTGGATTCTTTACTAAGTAACCGCATGATTTTTGTTGAAATTTTATGGATCAATGGCTTTAGGTGAGAGTTTTTTTTGTTGTTGTTTGTTTTTTTTTTTTTACAATTTTGTGAATGTATGTTTTTATTTTGACAGTCTGATAAAGACATTGATTGTACTGGTGTTTATTGTATTTTAAAATAGTTTGCAAAACTGAAAAATATATATGTTTAGCTGTACAACACAGATTTCACTCATTTGAGCACAGTGTCCCATTAGGAGGATAGTGAAAAGTTCACAAATCCAATCCATATTCTGTAAAAATGTCCAGAGTTTATCATGATTATAGACACGAGATTCATTATGATATCGTTTATTTTCTAAGCCCTACCCCAAATCATGGTGAAGTGTCTGTAAAATGACTGATAAGCTGTATTTTTCCAACCAAAAAAAAAATTATTTTGTATTTATTATACGATTTACGAGCCCACATTCTGATTATAGCTTGTGTGACTAAAATATATATTGCAAATCTGCACCAGGGTTTCCTCTTCAGGCTTGTTAGACTAAGATTAATGTTTCAGGATATTAAGGCTGCAAGAACTCTGCAAGTGTTTAACGTACTTGATGTAAACCTGTGGAAGTGTGTGAGTAGATGTCACAGGTTTAGGTGTTTCACGCTGTGGGGAATTTAGGGTGTGATCTAGGGCCGGACAATAATTCAATCTCAATATATATATTGCGATAGAACTTTGTTTCAATAACTGTGATACGATTTTTAAACACATTTCTGGGATTTCAATACATAAAAGCATTTGTCACTGAATGACGTTCAGGCACAACAGTTAGAAAGAGCAAAACACAATTGGCTACTTGCGTAGTGTAACCCTGCCCTTTTATTTGCCCCACCCACTCTTCCAAACTCTATTCATTATGGCCACTATGAGAGCTCTGCTGCACACAGACTGATTCATTGCACCAAACGGCCGTATCACAGAACACAAAACTTCCGCAAGGAGATGCGAACATGGCTGTAAGTGGCAGATACAGACGCAACATTGTAGCGCAGAGGGCACAAAGCGTTTAATCTAGCGGTGCATTGTATTGCAGTTGATCCGTACGAACCTAAGGTTCAGCTCGCACTTGGCCCGCGGATTAATTGCTACATTTTTAACTTGCGGATTTATATTTTTATTTTAAAGATTGCAGAATAAAAGGCAATTTTACTCACTTATTAAACAAATACTTTCATAACTACACGGAGCAGTCGTGTTTACATTTAAGGCATTTGGCAGACGTCGTTATCCAGAGCTACTTGCATTTATACAACTGAGCAATTAGGGATTAAGGACCTTGCTCAGGGGCCCAGCAGTGAAGGCAAGATGAAGCTGGGAATCGAATCCACAATCTTCGGGTTGGTGGTCCAACACCTTAACCACTTCTCTGTGTTCACATGGCATGTTAATCAGTTAACAATGGCTAGCCCATCCGAAAAATGATCCGGTCAGTGACTTAATAACCATAATGTGATCTGTACGTGAGTTTTGTGTACCATTGCATTAGTACTTAAATCGGTAATAAAAATAATCGCATTAATACCACCTTATATTCTCGTACAGCGATTGTATGATAGTGGGTGGCTTCCCAGCTTTGTTACTTCTCAACTTTTAATATGAAGGAAAAATCTCACAAATGTGTGTTTTACTAAGCCAAAACACATGCTTGCAGTGCTTTTTAGGCAAATGTCTCTGTGACACTATTTGTATACATGACATGTCTGACACATTCTCTGTTTAATAGGAATGGTTGATTGGGCTCTATTTTAGTGCCATTTCAGAGGTTTTAATTAATTTTTCAGATTTTTGTACATAGACACTATTGGCAGTTTTTCGGAGGCTTTTCTGTTATTGTTCATATCGATTTCGAAATTATATAGTACTGATCAAAATAAGGGAATATATCGTGATATAAAATTTGCCTACATTGCTCAGCCCTAGTCTGATGAATGTCACCTGTTTGCTAGGCTGAGCTCCATGCGTCAGGGCCGCGATGCCAGCTCCCGGCGCTACGACCAGATCCAGGACGAGCTGCAGGCTTCTGAAAATAGCATCCTGCAGCTGGAGGAGTCCTCACAGCATGCTGCTGAGCAGTACAAATTCTTGCAAGAAATGCGAGGGTATGTTCGAGACTTGCTTGAGTGTTTCAGCGAAAAGGTAAGAAAAACCTTAGAGACTTTCCCTTTTTATATCATGTAGGCTTGATGCTGATTTTATTTTCTTGTAGATGAATTTATTGAAAATAAAATTGATAAATAAATAAATAAATGAAGCCTTTATTTGATTTTGTATTATTGTTGGTTAACTCTAAATATCACCAAAAATGTATTTATTGCATAGCAAAAATGTTTTTATATTGATTTTTTTTTTTACCCATAACATTTTTTTTTCTAAGCAAAGCTCCACTGTTGTGTTCATATTTCATAGTGTAATATTTAATGGTAATTTGTCAAAAAATTATTATTTTTTTTTTCAATCACACTATAATTTATTAGTCAAATAGAATTATTGAATGAATTGCTTTTAAGATGGTTTTGCATTTGTTTTGCCTTCCAGTTTGTTATAGTTCTGTAATAATGATAATCTGAAGTTTGGTTTTTCCAGCAGGTCAGACAGATAGTGGGACAGGAATTAGTGCCCTGTGCTTATTAACGTAATGCAATTCATTTTAGCTCAGAGGAGTTATTTTGGTGCCTTAGAGCCTTTGCTGTGGAGTTTAAATACAGAGATAAAATCCCAAATGATATCCATTCAACTCACTTGTGTACCAGCAAAATGCAAAAAGATCCAGATCCTTTCATTCTTGCTTTTTCTCTCTCGCATTCCAACTTCTAATCCAAGAGCAGCCGTTACATAACCTATCGTATCTTCCAGGTGCCTGCTGTTCTGGAGCTAGAGGCTGCTATGCACCAGTTACTAAGGCAACGGGCGGCGCGGCGAGTCCAGAGAAGACAGGATGATATTAAAGATGAATCAGCGGAGTTTTCAAGCCTTTCAAGTCAGTCCATCTTGAAGGTTTTTATTACTTATTTGAATGGCCTTATATTTTTATTTTCTTTTTGTTTGATAGCAGGCACATTTAGCCAGACTGCTGGCCCAGCTCAGTTTGTCATTGTCACTCTGGTGCTAATTTTAAAATCATAGCACAGCCAAACACATGGCTAAATTTTTGTGGACTGGTTTTACAAAGACTATTTTCTGTTCGGAAACAGGCACATTGTGTGCCTCTTAACTTGTATGCATGTTTGTATGAAAGAGCTTTTGAGAAGTCGGTTCTAAAATCACAATGTGTTCAGCTGTCTTGTGAAAAAATACTGAACCAGTGTGAACCAGTGTGAAAAGTCACTGCTAAGTTGCAGCGCGAGTAAGTATAAGTCAGTTAGTTGGGCGAAGTTATGTAATATAGGTTACATAAAAGCCTGAACGTACAATTTTTTTTTTTTAGGATCATTCTCAGTAACCTTAAACACAAGTATATTTTCATTCGTAGTATTCATGCTCAAAGTTAAATTGTTTTGATATTTATATATTTTGAATGTTCATGTAGGTGAAAATAGTTCTTGTAAAATTTTAGAACTTGTTTGGAATTGGATCTTAATATGCCTCCTGTCTATTGCAGGTAAGGCTGTTATGGCCCCAAATCTGGATCCTTTTGGCAGAGACCGTGCAGCATATCAAGAGCTCAGCAGGCAGAGAAGGGTAGCAGAGCGTGAGGCCAGGAGGTTCAGCGCATGACTTTTTTTTTTTTGTGTGTGTCTATTCTTGAACATATGTTTACATATGATAATGTATTTATAGCATTGCCTGGAACTTTATTAAATTTCATTTGAGCACTCTTTGGAATTTAATATGAATTATGCATCATTGGAAATATAAATTATAGGGCTGTTATTGGTTTTGGCAGAGCTCGCCGCAGACAGGCTCGAGAACAGAGTGGAGCGAGGGTCGAACACAAGGAGGGACTTTCTAGTGATGATGAGGAGACCTCCACTGACACAACAAGTTTTAACCTAGAGAAAGGTATGCATCTTATCTTTTTTCTTAGAAGAACTAATTGTTTTTAGTTGATTATATTTTGTATTATATATTTGAATTCTATATTTTTGATATGTTGACATCAGTTTGTTTTGTCAGTGTCACTCTGGATCATGCCTGAATGATAAATTTTAGCTATTTGTATTGTTTTTGTAAGAGATTTCCAATTAAATCTATGGGCTATTAAATAGCAAATTTTCAAAAGACTTTAAATTTCTTCTAGTCTCCGTTTATATTTCTTAAAAATGTATATCCTTTTGCTTTTTCTCTTTCCCACTAGATCGTATTTTAAAAGAATCCAAAAAGGTTTTTGAGGATGTCATGGATGATTTCCATTCGTTAGACTGCATCAAGTCCAGATTTGAGGTGTGGAAGAAGCTACACTTCATGTCCTATAGAGATGCTTACATTGGCTATTGTCTGCCTAAACTTTTCAACCCCCTGATCCGGCTTCAGTTAATACCATGGTGGCCTCTGGAGGTACAGGTTTTACATTTCTTATAATCTAACGCTGCTTTTATGTTAGTAAGCAATTAATTTATACTTTTTGTATATAGGCGTGGTAACTGCTACTGCTATTCATATATTCGTATAGGCTAGTAATGAAATAATAGTTATCTACAAAAATGAAATACCATAAACCATGAAATGTGTGTGTGTGTGTGTATATATATAATAACTAAAATAAACAAATTTTGTATTATTTTAAGGGTACAATTGTACCGTTAACATTTGATAGTTTATAATGCATCATCTAATGTTAGCAGATAAAATTGAAGTGTCTTAGTAAAGTTAGTTACTAAAGATCAAGTAATTAAGTTAATGTTACAAATGAAATCTTGTTGTAAAATGAATCTAAATTGGCTTGCTTAAAGATGGCTATCTTTAGATTCAAGATGCAACAGTTTGTCATGTATTGTCATAGACAAATGTCTGTTGCACCATACAGTTAAATTCGTACTCTGAATTTGCCCAGCAGTCTATAACATAAATTATAAGGGTATAAGAAATAAAGAAAGAGAAGAAGACGACACAAGATTTAAACGTAAAATAGAAAGGCATAGGATGTGAAATGCAATGTTAGAAAAATGAAAACTAGTACAAATTCAAGCTGCAAGCAGCATTGTAAGGGATCTCTCACACAGCTTTTAGATTTACATTTACAGCATTTTGAGCAATTGAGGGTTGGTGCTGGAAATTGCACAAAATTTGCTAATATTAAAAATAACTGACTTTCTTTTGGGTTTAGGATATTGGTGTATTAAACGTGTATAACAATTTATCATAAATGTACGTAAAACATAGCTTAAGGCTCAGTTTATAGGTAGCGCTATCGAGCCATTTTTCTGACTTCTAAAAAAACCCATATCGGATGTAGATTTTTTTTTCCCACTTCTGGCCCGTGTGCAAAGTTTTATGAGTTTTCGAAGCCTTTAAAAATGCATTTTATTTTGGTGAAGAATAATAACCATAAACAAAGCAATTTCAATAGGGTCAGGTGCAATGCTGCTCGGGTCCTAATAAAAACAGATTAACATTATGTGCATGTCCAGTAGGCAATGCGATTTTAAAAGCCAGTGCATTGAAATTACATAAATTAAGTACAAGTTTATAATATTCTATTTATTCTGTTTCACACATGATTACTATCTAAATAACATTTGTATTGCAGTGGAAAAACTCAGGAATAACTATTGTTATGGATTTTTGCAGCTATAACGGCAGTATGTTTTATGGCATGCAGTTAAAATAAAAAAAATTCATAGTAATTAAATGTAAAATGTAGGAATATGTTGCTGTGATTATATTCTCAGTAATAATACTGTTCTCAATAATAATAAGTAAAACAAGATGGCCCCAGTTTGATTTTTTTTTCTTCTATTGTCTGTGTGATAGATGTGTATCTGGTTTGAATGACAGTAGTTGATAACACTGGAATAATACAATGCAATGAAATACAATACTTTACAGTCATTTTTCAGCTGCACAACAAAAATAACACTACTGTCTTCCAAAAAGTATTGCAATTAACCCAAATTAAATTATGTTTCTGTATGTAGAATGACTGCGCAAACTTTGAGTACATGCTATGGTTTGAGACTCTGCTGTTCTATGGCTATGAGGAGCAAAGCACTGAGCACCAGGATGACATTGATAGTGGTCTCCTGCCTGCTATCATTGAAAGAGTGGTTCTTCCCAAACTTGCAGGTCAGTTTGGGATTATCTAATATTGTAAATTACCAAGTACTTCATTAGCAATTATAATGATGAATAAAAAGAGTGAGAAATTTATTCTGGTGTATTTGTTATTTTCTCCCCTACTTGTTGATGATTCTTAGTGCTAACAGAGCAGGTGTGGGATCCATTATCTCACAGCGAAACATGCAGGCTGGTGGCTTTCATGCGATGCCTAATAAAGGGCTACCCCACTGTTTTACATGGAGACAACCGCAACACACAGGTTAGAAAATTAGGTATCACTCTGTTGTACAGCACAGGCAAAACAGGGGAATATAGCCTCATCAATAGCAATCCATTTTAAACCTAGAATGTTTTTAAGTGTTCAACATGCTCTTGCAACATGCATTTATTTAAGTTGGCTGGTGGACAATACTGTTTCTGTTACTGTTTTCTTACAGTTAGCGTTCCAGTGTAGAAACTGCAACAACATTTCAAATACAAGCAAAATACGATTCATTTAACATAGTTAACTATAGAAAATATAATTTTCTATTGATTGTAAGAATATACCAGGGGTGTCCATACTCAGTCCTTGAGAGCCGGTGTCCTGCAGATTTAAGATCCAATCAAACACACCTGAACCAACTAATCAAGATCTTGCTAGGTTTACTTGAAACATACAGGTAGGTGTGTTAAGCCAAGTTAGAGCTAAACTCTGCAGGACGACGGCCCTCCGGGTCTGAGTTTTGACACCCCTGGGATATACAGAGCCTGATATTCATACATGAGCTCAGAATCGGGTTGGATACTGATACCAGTAATAGTATATCCCTACTTGTTAGTAGCGATAGTAAAGATTTTACTTCCTATGTGAGCTTTCTAATAAATAAATGGTTTACATGGCTTTATAAAAGTTAATAAGAAATAAAAACATTGGGCAAGCTAATTAATTGGATGTAAAGAAGCTTGATGTTCTAATTTTATTTTTTTAAAGAAAGAAAAACACCAGGGTTAACACGGTTTGCTTGTCTTGCTTTTTTTAAAATAAAGCTGAATTTTGTCCTGTTTGTAGGAGCTCTTTAGGACGATTGTTATGCGCACAAGACGAACGCTAGATGAGGATATCTTTATGCCACTGTTTCCAAAAAAGTATGTTATGAACAATCATTATTTAAAATTTCTTAGAGCTCTGCTACATTAAATCCATTGGCTGAACTGTTTACAATATTTTTACTTTAGTGTCATGGAAAACAAGAATTCAGGCCCTTATCTCTTCTTCCAAAGGCAGTTTTGGTCCTGTGTAAAGGTATATAAATCTCTATAATTCTCATTTTCTGCAACATAGTCAAAGGTCGCATCAATCTTTATTCAAATGGATGTTGTAAACACACAAAGCTTACCAGTATCTGCATGATTTGTACTGCTGCTAAGTGATTAGCTAAATAGATAATTGCATAAATGGGAAGGTGTTTAGTGGATATGGTATTTTATTATTTGCTTTGTTTAGTAAAATTAATAAGAATAGCCATTCTCCTTCAATCTTGTAATTTAGAGTTTTGTCCCAAAGGTGATTTGTAGTTAAAAGAATACAGAATTTGACATTTATTTGGTGGGATGTGGAACCTGGCAAGTAAAGTAACTGAACTTGGTCATTAAATTAGCTATTCTAAAATGTCCTCTCTTCCTTTTTTTCTTGCAGCTCCTGTGGAATATTCTTCAGTGGGATGGCATTTTGTCTCAGAACTGTCTAAAAGAGCTTGCTGTTGACAGCACACTGAATCGCCACATTCTTTCAGCACTACAGTCAACAGATGTTGGGGAGGACAGTGTGGAGAAGTGCAGGAAGGTGTGAATCATGCATTGTGTGCCTGAACATTTAGTTATCTGCAGTTTACTGTGTTACAAGTTTATTTACTTTTTATAAGTTTAAGTCAAATTCTCTCTTTTCATTATGTCATGTCAAGGTGGTGGAGTGTTTTCCTGTAAAGTGGTTCAGCAGTCTGAAAGGACAACAGACTTTGCCGCAGCTGGAGAACTTATGCCGCTACATGAAGCACATGGCCAGTACGCTGTATCGTAGCAGTCTTTCAGCTTCAGATGTGGACAAGAGGATAGCAAGGTGATGGTTTTTCTCAGTTTTATGCCTGAATAGAAAGGTACAAGAGTAAAGAAAACAAACATAGTGGAAATAAATAACAAAATATAGGTTACATATATGTATATTTAGTAAACATTGGTAAAGCAACACATTTCGTGGAAAAATAAATTGTCTGTTTTAATAAAAAAAACTGGTTCCCCAGTATTGGGCAATAAGCCCAACCATTTATTACGCTTTAAAATTAAATTTTATATTCAAAATTTTTTTTTTCCAATGCTGTCTAACTCAACTCACTAGTTGTTTTTGGCATTGCTTGCCTTTATTTATAAGACAACACACAGACCTGAAGCAAAGTGGGGGAGAGAGACAGGGCGGCAGTAGCAAATCTTCTTGAGCTGGGTAACGAAATTGCGTGTCCCGAAGCACAATAGCGACATGCTGTAACGAAATTGC
The DNA here is from genome assembly GCA_005784505.1 of Bagarius yarrelli. Taxonomy (NCBI): domain Eukaryota; kingdom Metazoa; phylum Chordata; class Actinopteri; order Siluriformes; family Sisoridae; genus Bagarius; species Bagarius yarrelli. The sequence goes on along the minus strand of VCAZ01000003.1, from coordinate 7,154,815 downwards.
GTGTCCCGAAGCACAATAGCGACATGCTAACTGTCAACGCGCTTTCCATAAGGCTTCTGCACCAACTACTAGATAATATTTGATAAAAAGGGTGATAAATTTTTTTCAAAAATGGTACTGACAAATCAGACAGAAGCATGTTGTTAAGAAATACAAAAGTGTAGCAGCAGATTTAGGATCACTTCAGTCACGCCACTGCAGACAATCTAAATTATTCACACTGGGCTAAACGCGAGTGTGCGCATTTTACCACAAATATCATACTTTTAATTATTTTACATTTAATAAACAAACGTATTTAGCTGCCATTAAAAACTAAAAAATAAAAGAAAAAGATGTTACTCTAAAATATGTGTGGAAAGAAATACATTGTGGAAAAAAATATTTCTCAGCTTTGATTTACATTTGAACAAAAAGTGGCATGTGCAAAATTATTCATACCCTTTGCAAACTGTCACAGTCTAAGGGAAAATCCAAAGTTCTATACCATTCCAAATAGTCCAAGCTGTTCTTCTAAAGCATCCTAATTACCCTGATTCATTGGGAACAGTTTTAATCAACTCAACAGGTGAAAAACAGAAGCTCTCAGCTGTTGGTTTGTGGACAGTCATGGCTAAGACAAAGGAGCTCACTGAGGACCTTCGGCTGCGCATGTGTGGCTACCCTGCTGCGCATTGTGGCTGCTCACAAAGTCAGGAAAGGGCTATAAGTCCATATCTAAATGTTTTGAAGTTCCAGTGGCTACAGTGCAAAATATTATTAACAAATACAAGATGTTCCGCACTGTGAAAAAATATCAGAGGACGTGGTGAGAAGCCAAAAAGTGACACCTGTGCAGGCCAGGAGGATAGTGAGAGAGGTTAAAGAGTCCAAGGATCACCACCAAGGCCATCCTGATGATCTAGGCTCTGCTGGTGGCAACATCTCAAGGCAGACAGTCCAACGGACACTGCACATCGCTGGGTTCCACGGACGCAGACCAAGGAGGACACCACTTCTCCAGATAAGGCCCACAAAAGCCCGCTTGGCCTTTGCAAATGCTCATCTGGACAAAGAAGAAGACCTCTGGTCTTCTGTTTTTATGGTCAGATGAAACAAAAATTGAATTGTTTTGGCCACAATGATGTGAAGTCACCTTTATTTATATATAGTGCTTTTAAAACAATCAGGATTGTTTCAAAGCAGCTTTACAGAAGTACCTCAGAAACAACAATATTAAACATTCATTAGAGCAGGCCATTTGATTGATATCCATAAATTTAGAGTCCCCAACTAAGCAAGCCAGAGGCGACTGCGACAAGGAACCAAAACTCCATCGTTGACAAAACTGAGGGAAAAAAAACCTTGGGAGAACCAGGCTCAGTCGGGGGGTCAGTTTTCCTCTGACCAGCTAAGTCAATAGGTTACCCATGCTGCAGCGAAGTTTCTGTGGTCTTGTTCTGGATGGCCGCTTAAAATACAAGAGAAACTGCCTTATTGTCTCCAAGTAATGGTGGCGACAGTGAGCTCAGAATAACAAAGAACAGACATATGTTAGCATAGATGCAATTCGACTGGTGATAAACAAATACATTGTGTTATTGGTGGTGTTTCCCGAATCCGATTGACCTGACTGTTGCAGCCTGATAATCCTAAAACGGATTTGAATAATAAAAATGTGTGTACTATGTGTAGGCAGGTTAAAGAAATGTGTTTTTAATCTAGTTTTAAACTGGCAGAGTGTGTCTGCCTCCCGAATAGTGCAAGGTAAGTTATTCCAAAGTTTAGGCGCTAGATAAGAGAAGGATCTGCCACCTGCAGTTGATTTAGTTATTCTAGGTATAATAAAATTGCCTGATTTCAAATCAAAGTCCTGAGAGCGCAGCGGACGTGGAGGACTATAATACGATAGGAGCTCACTCAGGTACCGAGGTGCAGTGGCCCAGCCAGAGTCCTGAATTAAATCCAATTGAGAATCTGTGGAGGGAGCTAAAGATCAGGGTAATGGCAAGAAGACCCTCCAACCTGAAAGAGTTGGAGCTCATCGCTAAAGATGAATGGGCAAAAATATGCAAAAAAGCAAAAAGCTGGTCAGCAATTATAGGAAGCGTTTGATTGCTGTAATAGCCAATTAAAGCTTTTCTATTAATTATTAAGAAGTGTATGAATAATTTTTGACATGCCACTTTTCGTTCAAATGTAAATAAAAGCTGAGAAATATTTTTTTTCCACAATGTCTTATCTTTTGGAAGAAGCCTGTGTCAAAAAAACTTGCTGGTTGAATAAAAGTAACTTTAAGTCAGAATTGGCCAGGGGTATGAATAATTTCGGGCTTGACTGTATATTCAAAAGACTTTTACAGTAGGACTATATTATATTTAAAAAAATGTAAGATATTTTTGGGCTTTTTTTTCTTTATTGATGGGACATAAGGATAAAATGGGGGAGATAGAGAAAGAGATGGGACCTGGAAAGGAACAGACCCGGGTCGCCAGAGCGCAACATCTTGTTCATGTGGGTGCTGGCGCTGGCGCCTTAACCCACTACACCACAGTGCCAGCCTTAAAAATGTTTTCAACTGTTAGTCCTGAAAATATGTTTTTTTGTTACATAAGTTACATATGTGTTTAAACATGTTTTTAACTGTTTCCTGCACAGGGAGTACATTAAAGAAGTGGTGAAGCTCCTGGGTCGACTCAATGCTTTGGATCATGTGATCGATGTTGCCTCAGAGCATGGAATTAAAGACATTAAAAGTTTGCTGGAGAATAAATGAGAGAGAACTTACTAAAAAAGCCCAGGTATAAAATGACTTCTTGGTGACCCTAAGGGCGCACTGTGTATAAACTGTAAATGTCCATGTCTTAAGATTCTGAGGTGGAATGTGGATCTGGTGATCTGGTCAGGTGTATATTAATGATTTACAATCAAAAAGATTTCCTCGTCAAAAGTTTTTTGATAGGAAAAAAAGTAAATCAAGATCAGTCAAGTCTAAACTTTTCCACCTGCACTGTGAAATAAAAAAATGTATAAAAACATCTTAGATTTTTTAGGGTTAAAAAGAAAAAATACCCCACCCCCACCCGCCAACTGTGCACTGTCTATTTAGTAAAATTCTGTCAGCATGGCACAGCTTGCCATTAGTGGACTGTGGATTCAGATGAAACCAAGATGATGTGAGGATTCTACGAAAAAAAAAATAGATTCATTTTCATACCTTTTTAAAATGTTTTTTCCTGTTTTGCTTAATTTTGTTAGTGGTAATGTCCCATAAGGGATGGAAAAGGTTTTTAAATGATTTATTTTATTAGTTTTTTTTTTTTACATTACAAAAACCCTCTATTCTATCATTGTACAAAATATCAAATTATGGATAGTGTTTGGAGATGGAGTCTGGATTCTGCAGTGAACTACTCAAACTTGACTCGCATATTGTGAGCTTTTTATGTTACAGACCCAGATTTAGTTTCATTCCTTTGAATCAGCAACTTTTTTGATCCAGTCCATAAACTGTGCTGTATGATTGAATGCAGTTTGGATAATAAAATAGCACATGCTCTGTTTGTTTGCTTAAGATAAATACATCCGTTTCATCCACCCCAGATGAAAATGACAAACATTTTGTGAATTTTTTAAAATTCATTTTTTGATTATTAATCTCAATAAAATATTTTTTGTTGAAAGTTGTGTTATCCTCATTTTAAACTTAAACAAAATTATCAGTTTAAGTTAAGCAATTGAAAGGCAAATAATTAAACAGAACAAACTTTTGATCTTCTATAAATGTAATAAGTGCTAACGTATTTGTCTCTTACTTTTTTTTTTTGTTAAATATTTTTTATGTTTTCCCCCAGGGGGGGACATGAAATACGAACCGAATTTGAAAGAATTTAGACTTTTTTTAGTTGAATGAAATGAAAATGTAAAGACTTTAACATCACAAGCCAATATTTTATTCACAATAAAACATAGATAACAGGTGAAATGAGAGAAATTAAGAAATTTTACACTTTTATTCACTAAATGTACTCATTTCAAATTTGAAAGCTGCTACAGGTTTCAAAATGGTTGACATGGGGCAACGAATGGCTAAAAAGCAATACATTTTGAAAGATTCATCTGTGAATTTTCCAACCAATTAAGTTAATTGACATCAGGTCTGTAACATGATTAGCTATAAAAGAGATGACTTGAAGAGGCAGAGGCTCTCCAATCTGTAAGAGTATGTAAAAATATTGTGGAACACTTTAAAAACAACGTCCCTTAATGTCAAATTGCAAAGGCTTTGCAGTCTTATCATCTAAAGTGCATATTATCATCAAAAGATTTAGAAAAACTGGAGAAATCTCTGTGTGTGAGGGACAGGGCCGAAGACCTTTGTTGGATGGTCTTCGGGCCCTCAGACGACATTGCATCACTCATCACCTCTTTTGGCCACGGAGAGGACATCATGTCTTATCTGCATCAGATAGAGGTGATTGGGCGGATTTAAAAGAGGATCCCACTGACAACTTCCTTTTGGCGCTCTTCAGGGCCTTGTCCAAGGTGGCTCAGTAGCTAGAGCTAACCTGGAGGCTGCTTCTAAGACATCAGTGCCTTTTTTCCCTAAAGTGCACGAGCAGGTTGCTAAAAATAACAAAAATAACTAATTTACCCTGCACTGTTCGGGAGGCAGACACACCCTGCCAGTTTAAAAACTAGATTAAAGACACATCTCTTTAACCTGGCCTACACATAATACACACATTTTCATTTGACCTGCAATAATCAGGTCAACCGGAACCGGGAACACCTCCAATAACACACGATATATTTGTATAAGTCGAATGACATCTACACTAACATGTCTGATTCTTTGTTTTTCCGAGTTCACCATCGCCGCCATCACTTAGAGACAATAAGGCAGGTTCTCAGTGATATCTTGTCTTCTAGACGGCCACCCGGACAAGACCACGGTTCTCTCTGCTCTGACAGAGCCTTTTTCAACACCCAATGCTGACGTGCTGAGTTCTATGGGACCAGTCAGAGCATTAAGGGCTTACATTGACCAGGCCAGTTTTCGGCAAATTGATCAGCTCTTCGTGTGTTACGGTGGTGGCACAAGAGGGTGAGCAGTCTCTAAGCAGAGGCTTGTCCACTGAATCGTGGATGCCATCCGACCTGCTTATGCAACTCTGAGAGTGGACTGCCCTCTCAGCATTAAAGCGCACTCCACAAAAGCTGTTTGCATCCGTGGGCCTGGCCTAGAGGTGCAGCTTCACAGCTTCCAGGTGCTACAGTATGTATGTCAGTCACTGCTATGCGGTCGTTTCTCACCGCCTGTATTTCTCTTCACCCTGCCCTTTTCAATGCAGTAGCAATTATTTTATTAAGCCTTTCTACATATAGGCTATCAGATTTCTACCTTTTAGAGGATTTTCTCTTATTCGCGATGAGTGCCAAGCAGCTTGTGTTCTTCCCTTAGTGCAGCTTGAAAGAGAATGTCTCTGGTTACGTCCATAAACTCCGTTCCCTGAGAGCGGAGACGAGACATTGCGGTCATCGCCGCATTTGCAGAACGTTGCGAGTATTGATTAGACTCCGATTCTGAATATTGCCGCCCTGTGCCACCTTATATACTCTTTAGACAGCGCCACATGCTTATTGCTCATTTTTATGCGTGCGGCAATTGGGCCAGTCTGATGCTCTGGAGTGAGCCAATAATCTTTAGATGGAAAGTGAAGGTAGGGAATTTCCCATAGCGGATGCTACGGGATGTCTTGTTCCCACTCTCAGGGAACCGAAGATACGGATGTAACCGGAGAAGTTTATGGTCAGACGAGTCCACAACACTCTTGTTGTAAATCACGGACCCTGTCTCCTCGAGGCCTCCAATGTGTTTTTAGCATTCAGTTCAAAAGTGAGCATCTCTAATGGTATGGGGGTGCATAAATTCATGCAGTATGGGCATAGGGATAAGCTTCAAATTTGAAATAAGCTTATTTTGTGCATAAAATTGTACAATTTCTCAGTTTAAACTTTTGTTTGGTAGGGTCAGTGCACTATTCATCTATTTTCTGTACAGTTTACGGACCTGGCGTTTTGGGAGAGTGAACCTGTTTTTTTTTAAGCTGGGTCCTAGAGTGAATAAATTGTTCCCATAAATTGTATTGGCTCACTCTGAAAACGACGCTTTTGCATTTTCGTGTGTAGAGCTAATTTGTATATTTTGTGAAATGATTATAACCCCTCTACATCACGTAACAGCGACAACTATGGCGGACTACATGTTTGTGTTTGTGCTGCGGTAGCTACTAAGATTATTCGCTTCACTAGAGCCTAATCTTCTGCTACTACTTGCGAGCAACAAACTATTATGAACAGATTATAGGCAGGTTGGTTTTTCTTTTAAAGTTTAAATGACAAATGACAGTTTGGCCATCTACTGGATACGAGAGTGGAACAAAAAGTGGGGTTTTTTGATGTGTATCTATACCTTTCACAATAATAATTAAATATCACACAAAAACTTAAAATTATTTACACTAAAACTATATTATAATCCATTCATTAGTCCAGCTCAGGGGTGGGCAATCTTGGTCCTGGAGGGCCGGTGTCCTGCAAAGTTTAGCTCTAACTTGCATCAATACACTTACCTGTAAGTTTCAAGTATACCTATAAGATCTTGATTAGTTGGTTCAGGTGTGTTTGATTAGGGTTGGAGCTAAACTCTCCAGGACCGAGATTGCCCACCCCGGTACAGCTACTTTTAGATAATTAAATAATTCCTAATAAACTAAAGATTATTTTGGCGTATCTCCTAACAAAATGGTTTTCAAAATTTTAAGCAAATAAAAATCTGAAATGTGTGGTGTGCATTTGTATTTAGCCCCATGTACTCTAATACCCCTAAATAAAATCCAGTGCAATCAATTGGCTTCAGAAGTCACCTAATTAGTTAATAGAGCCTACCTGTGTTTAATTTAGTGTCCGTGAGGGCCTCAGTGGTTTGTTAAAGAACTCTAGTGAACAAACAACATCATGAAGACCAAGGAACTCATCAGAAAGCTTAGGGATAATTTAAAAGATAGGAGGTCATCTGAATGTTTTCTGTTAAATGACATCACATTCATGTAACTTGCTGTAGTCAAAGAGGTCCAGCTGTCTGTTGTAAGACAAACAGTAGGGGAACTTTTGATTTTGTCTATTATATTACCTCTTAACTTGTCATACAGCCTAGGCATTACAGTTTTTAATAGTTTTTTTTTTTTGCTGGGTAGAATGTATGACGGTTACAGAAAGTAAGAATAATTCTTAAAGCCCTCCTTAAAGCCTCTATAGAAAATGGCTGAAAGTCACAAGCAATCATTCTTACCAGAGCCTCATCAAGCTTTGTTGTAATGGAGCTATTGGTCATGTTATAAAACTGCTCATTAAAGTTTGCTGTTGCAGCCTCTGTGCCTAACAGCTGCTTGGAAGGTGGTGGGTGCTGCTGGTATAGTGGATGCTGTAGATGGATGCTAGCCAAAACTTTCAAAGGTCCAGCTAAAGAAGTGCTGCTGGTAGAAACAGCTACAGCTGCTGCAGTACTTTCATCTTCAGGCTCTGTACTAACTTGTACTAACAGCACAATCAATAGAATGTAAGGATTTAAGGTACCTCGTTAAATTAGAAGTGCTTCCTCCTTTAGTTGAAAAACTTTTTTGCATATGTTGCATTTTGCTTCAGTGGCTAACTCCTTTACCTTCTTCTTTCTCTTTCGGCTTTTCCCTTTTAGGGGTCACCACAACGAATCATCTGTCTCTACCTAAACCTATTCTCTGCATCCTCTTCACTCACACCCACTAACTTCTTGTCCTCGTTTATCACATCCATATACCTCCTCTTTGGTCTTCCGTTTTGCCTTCTACATGATATCTTCATTTTTATTTTCATATATTCGCATATATTCATATATTTCACCAATATATTCGCTATCCCTTCTTTGTACATGTCCAAACCACCATAACCTGGTTTCCCTGACTTTTTCTTCAAAACATCTAACATGAGCCATCACTCACAAAGAAAACCTTAACATCTTAAACAGTAGCTCTGCTACTTCCAGCTCTGCCACCTTTCTTTTTTTTTACCACTGTCCTGCACACCTTCCCCTTGATTCTATTACTCCTTACACGTTTGTCCACCCATTGCAACCTGCCTGTACTCACTTATTTACCTCTTTTACACATTCTCCATTGCTCTGGACTGTCGAACCCCAAATACTTAAACTCCTGTACCTTCTTTACCTCTTTACCTTGTAATCTCACTGTTCCACTTCCCTCTCTTTCATGTGTTTCATTTAAACACATGTGCCCTGACTTTCATTTCTCTTCTCTCCAGAGCAAACCTCCACCTCTCCAGGTTTTCCTCCACCTGCTCCCTGCTCTCACTACAGTTCTGCAAACATCATTGTCCAAGGAGATTCCTGTCTGATCTCGTCTGTCAAACGATCCATCACCACAGCAAACAAGGAGGGGCTCAGTGCTGATCCCTGATGCAGTCCCACCTACACTTTGAACTCCTCTGTCTGAACTACTGCACACCTCACTACTGTCCTGCTTCCCTCATACATATCCTGCACCACCCTGACATACTTCTCTGCTATTCATGACTTTCTCATATAATACCACAGCCCTTCTCTTGGTTCCCTGTCATATGCTTCCTCCAGATCTACAAAAACAAAATGCAGCTGCCTATGACCATCTCTGTACTTCTCCATCAGAATTCTCAGAGCAAAGATTGCATCTGTAGTGCTCTTTCTGGGCATAAAGCCAAACTGATGCTCAAAAATACCTACTACCCTCCTTAACCTAACTTCCACTACTCTTTCCCATATCTTCATTGTATGACTCATCAACTTTATGCCTCTGTAGTTGTTGCAACTCTGCACATCACGCTTGTTCTTAAAGATAGGCCGCATCACACTTCTCAATTCCTCAGGCATTTTCTCTTTCACTAATATCCCATTAACAATCTAGTAAGAAATTTCACTGCTGCCTCTTCTAGACATTTCCAAACCTCCACCGGTATCTCATCAGGACCAACCGCCTTTTCTCTTCATTCACTTCAAAGCCATCCTAACTTTATTTGTACTAATCTTCTGAACTTCCTGCTCAACCTTGTTTCCCTCTTCTACCCTTTTCTCCTTCTCATTATTTTTTATTCATCAACACTTCAAAATGCTCCTTCTATCTTTTCTGTACACTCTCCTTACTTGTGAGCACCTTTCCATCTCAATCCTTAATAACCCTAGCCTGCTGCACATCCTTTCCATCTTGATCCCTCTGCCTTGCTAACCTGTACAAGTCCTTCTCTCCTTCTCTGGTGTCTAAACTAGTGTACAACTCATCATATGCCTTTTGCTTGGCCTTAGCCACTTCCCTCTTCACTCTGTGCTGCAAATCCTTGTATTCCTGTCTTTCCTCAGTCTTCTCCATGTCCCACTTCTCACTTTCAGACCAACATCTTCATTCTACACACCACCATTCTATGCTGTCTGGCTACACTCTTTCCCACCACAACTTTACAGTCACTAATCTCTTTCAGAACGCTTCGTCTACATAAGATGTAATCTACCTGTGTGCTCCTTCCTCCGCTCTTATAAGTCACTATATGCTTCTCTCTCTTCTGGAAAAAAAGTATTTTCCACAGCCATCTCCATCCTTTTAGTAAAGTCTACTATCATCTGTCCTTCACTGTTTCTTTCCCTGACTCCAAACCTGCTCAACACTCAAAATTTTTGTTCCCCTCACCAACATGTCCATCAAAGTCTGTGCCTATCAATACTCTCTCTTCTCTGGGAATACTCACTATTACCTCATCTAATTCACGCCAGAACCTCTCTTTCTCTTCTAACTCACAACCTACTTATGGGGCGTAACCACTTACAACATTCACTATCAGCCCTTTAATTTCTAACTTCATACACATTACCTTGTCTGACACTCTTTTCACCTCCAGAACATTTTTCACAAACTCCTCTTTCAGGATTACTCCTACCCCATTTCTTTTTCTATCCACACCATGATAAAACAATTTAAATCCAATACTACGAGCCTTGCTACCCTTCCACCTGGTCTCCTGTACACACAATATATCTACCTTCCTCCTCTCCATCATATCAACCAGCTCTCTTCCTTTCCCTGTCATTGTACCAACATTCAGCATCCCTATTCTCAGTCCTACACTCTTGCCTTTCCTTTTCTCTTTGTCTATTCACACGTCCTCCTCCTCTCCTCCTTTTACAAACAGTAGCCCAATTTCCGCCAGCACCCTGTAGGTCAAAGGCACCAGTGGCAGTCGTTGTTAACCCGGGCCTTGACCGATCTGGTAAGATTTGGCAAAGTTTTATGTCGGATGCCTTAATGACACAACCTTCTCTATTTATCCAGGCTTGGAACTGGCACCGAAGGCACTGGCTTGTGACCCCTGTGGCTAGATTAAACATCACTCCTTTATCTAGTGCTCATTCTCCTGAGGTGTTAAAATCTTTCTGAGGCATTTCTCTGCCCCTCACCTAGTGCAAAAGAAAGAAAAAGATGGTTGTGGAATGATCACCACTCCCTTGGTGACAGTTTCAGCTAAACTTTGTGTGACCCAGCACAATATATTTCAAGTAAATCATTTGAATTATTTAGTTTTTTGTCAATTTGGATTGAAGCAGAGTGTTGAAGCTGACATTATCATAACCTTAATATTTTAAACTAACACTCATTCAAATTCAAAATTGCCGAAAAAATGAGTAAAAAAATAGATTTAAGTACTAGATTTAGGCTTGAATTATTTTTTTTATATAATCTAGTCCAAGTGGTTGTTCATTGATAAACAATGAATTAATATTTTCTGTTTCTTATAGCATTATGATTTTGTATTTTTTGTAGTGTGATTGTTTGTAGGTTTCGGTAAGCAGAATGCAACACTTAACATTTTAATTATATTTTGCTAAACTGACTCGAAAAAAGATTCGTTCATGTTGCTGAACGAGAATCAAAGGTCCGAGTCAGTAAAATGATCCGAACTTCCCGTCACTAATCTCAATCTCTGCGAAGAACGTGTTGGTTTGTAAACACAGCGCAAGGTTTATGCGCATGCTCCAAGTCTTCTTCTATGTATTTTGTGTATTTTTGTGGCAAAATTGCAGCGCCACATACGTGTCTGGTATGTATACTACATCGTTTTCTGTCGGTTTCAGTGAGTTCGTGTGTACCAGATATGTCCTACGACTCGGTGTTTACAGATTTTTTTAAGAACGAGGCAAAAAAGATAGGATAGGGAAAGCTGGCTGTGGATGTAGCCCTAGTATGACCCTGGCACGACACACGACACAATGATGTAATTAAATAGTTATAGATAAGCTTCCTTTTATTAGATAGCTTAATAGAGCATGTGTGTATTCGTTTGCCTTCTTAATAAAATACGCGATGACTGTGAGTGGATCACTGGTTAGTGGTTTAATGTAATGACATCTGCAGCGTGTCAAGTTTCCCGCCAATAATGAAGCTTGGGCGGGGTTGCTAAGCGCTGCTTTAACGATAGTAAACTAGATAAATGTCGACGCCTCCTTTTAAATCATTCACTGGGCAAAAATATATATAAAAACTCCCCTCACAAACTGTGTCACAAACTTTCTAAAGAGAGGAGGTTTTATGCGTATATAGTCACACACAGAGGATAAGGGGTGGACAGTGGCTTTCAGGTAAGACTCGTTTCTACAGAAACAAGAAGTATATTGACTATGGCTTGTTCTGAATGTCTTAACTGCTGAACTTAAATAAATACACACTTTTGTACCGCATGGTTTCTGGACACACGGTCCACGGTTTAACCACGTGTAACGTTTGTAATACTGACTAAAAACACGTACTGACCAATCGGTTTAATGCGCAAGTCAACTTCTAATACAAAGCAGTTGAGTGTGTTACAGCTGGGAATATAAACCCCCTTTTTTAATACACCGACATTCATATAATAATAGACAAACACTTACTTCTGTAAAGTAGCGACAAACAAATAATGCAAAGGTTTATGTAATATCAAAAATTGACCAGTTCAGTTTCATCAGGCACGTGACCTCAGTATTTACACTATAAACGGTTTTCTGAAAGATGCAGCTGCTTACTGTGAAAACGACCGTGAATTTAACAGCGCTTGTTGTGTAAATATTTATTTAAAATCGTTCATTGCCTTTAACACTTTTTCTCCCTCATACATGATTCCCATTCAGGAACAAGAGACTGGAGCGTTTATCTTAAAGATCGGAGTCTTGCGTCTTCTCTTTGTGTGCACAATAACATAGATTATGTTGTAAATAGGCTTTAGGTAGTCGGGTTTGACTCTTTGGGGTTTTTTGACTGTCAGAATTGCAAATAGCCTGTAGTGTTTAAGCTTTTACAAAGCTTTTCACTTTAGATGTTATTACATAAATTGTATAGTGCCATGCATTTACCAATGCGGTCTACTGATCCTTGGCAAGATCTACATAAAATACTACTGATTTTGTTCATGAAAGTTTTCAATGTTTATATTTACGGCTAAATTTCCAGACATATTTAAAGGATGAGTATATGACTACATTTCATTACTTACTACTACATTACCACTTCATTTGACTAAAATTTTCTAAAATGGAAACTTTTTTGGTAACTATTCTTGTATTTTGAAGAAGGTGAACACCAAAGAAGGTGTTAAAACAATATATAATTGTTATACAGAATCTTCATTTAATTTATTTCAAGCGTTCTAGTGTACTCATATTTTTTGTTGGATAGATGATGTAAATGATTAACAATTTTACTATGTTACTATCTACAAAAATGCTTGGCTCATGGCTATTTTGTTATACAGTGTGTTCCAGAAATATTTTTCCATTTTGTTAGATATGCGATTATCTAAAAATTGATGTTTTCCGTAACCATTTAATCCTGTTCAGAGTAGGATATAGAGTATCCTGTTTCCAGCAGGATGTTCCAAATCCCCTATTTAGGCTATGTCCCAATCCTTCCACTCGGTGCTCCAGAGATTGAGATAGGCATTACATTTATGGGATTTTTTTTTCTTTGAGTGTTTGGCACTTAACAACACTTCTAATGTCATCTATCAGGTGCGTTGCCTTGCATGTAGTTTCTTTAGACATTGAACAGCTGATGTTGTGCATGGCCATGAAGAATGACTTTGATATTAAACATAATGGCACAAATTTTAAGGAACAAATAAAGTATGTCTAGTTTAAAAGATTTTTTTAAAAGGATTTTTGTTACAGATAAAATTAATTTATCTTCTTATTTTAAAGTAATTAAATCATTATTCTATGTAATGTTTATAGTATACAGCTTTTTAAAAAAGTTTACCAGAAATTTTGGAGTGCATGGAATTTTAACGTCAACCTTTTTTTTCCTGTTAGAGGCATTGTGTAAACTTGACCTGAAGCCTAATATGGATGACCTTTTTTGGTGTTTGCCTGTGATCCCCATATGAGCTGAAAATTGAGCTTTAAACCTCTGTGACCTTCTGGGACATGAAACTGTCTGTAATTTGACTAAAGTAGTGGAGCTTTAGAGGCTGCATTAGAGCCTAAATAAGCACTATTTGTATAATATTTAAAGTATTTTGTAGAACATAATACAGGCTTATATAATATATTCAATTTCCTATGCACACAATTTAGATCTGTTTAAATGACAATTTAGTGTCATTTAAAAATATATATATTCATTTTGCAATTTGCCTTTTATTTGTGTTAGAATTCTAAAACTCATTTAGTCACCCAAACTGCATAAAAAGTCCTAGGTCTATAAGATGACCGCTATCAGTATGCAAGGCACATGAAGTGCTCTATATACAGTACATACAGATTATTTTGGTTTTACCAGCATATTGTAATCTAACAAATCAAGTCACTAGATCCCTTAGGGCTCCAAGTAAAGGAGATACTCCAGTTACCATCCACATAAAGCATAATTAATTCTGTCTCATTCATATGGTGATGACTTATAGTTAACATTACTTTCATTAATTTGAAGCGTCCTCTGGTCAGAACATGCAGGTTCCTGAAATCACAATGCACCATCAAGCTGACAAATGGAAAATTGGCAAAGAAAAGTAGTTTTAGGATTATCTCTTGATTACATTGCATGGTATTACTTTCGTTTCACTAATGAAAACACCACAATAAACACGTGATGCTATATTTTTGTTTAGAATTCCCAAAAGTGACCTAACTAGAACTTTGGTATTATGTGTTGCATGTTATACACCAAAATGTATCCTTGAAAAATGATTGGAGGAGGTTACACCACACCTCTGCTCTGCCCACCTGCTTAATTTATCCTGTGTGTGTACATGTGCTTGTGGGTTTTAGTCTCCTTGGCCCGTAACACACACAATGTTAAATGTTCAATGCATGTTCTATCTACCTTGTTATTAGTTCCAGCTGGCACTGTCTGGATTGATTTAGAGCTCTGTTTCCATGCTCGTTATAAACGAACACCACACAACGCCTCATATCCCCTCGATGGAATGTTATGGCATGCCAATTCGTACACTGGAGATCTAGAGGGACCGAGTTTGCTCTAGCAGAAAAAGAGGTCATCTAACCCTAGTTATACTCTATTAAACACTCAATAGAGAATAAAAGTATCTTTAAAGGAGCTTCCGATGTTTAATATAGTGTGTAAGGCCACTATTGACAATGCTTTCATTCCGTACTCATACAATACTATATTCTAAATTATATTATCGGCTATAACCTGAGAAAAAAGTAGTATATTAGTAGTATTTACTAGGCATAGCATGGACTGTAGAGACAAGGGTCAAACCATAATTAGATTAATTCCACGAGACTGTTATTTAAACAATTGATTTAGCTTGGTCAAAGTCACACATGAAGCTAAATTTAGATCATTACCTAGAAAAAGTGTCTTGGATTAAATTGAACATTTTTAGCTGCAGTTTTATAGTGTGGTCTAAGACTTTTGATCACTATAGTATATTATTATTTACTACTAAATTTATTTTCTTCTTTTTTTTCTTCAGTCTGTTCAGGTCCATTCAACCAGTATTTTTTATTTATTTGTGCTGTCTAGTTAAACATGGCCTCAGTGACTTTTGTAATGTGAATTTCGTAGAATGATTTTGAAGGTTTGAACGTTCCCCACTGAACACACGTATACACAGAGTCTGCCTGGAATAACTTGAACATGTGATGTGTCAATGTGCTATTTGTAGGGCAGCAGAGAGGGAGATTGAGGTTGTCAGTAGACAGGAGTTCATACATAGATATTGTAGCCGCTAACAGTAGGTAAAGCTCTTACTCTTTTCTTAGTTTAGGTTATTGGGTTTGCGTGACTTTGTACAAATTTGCATGAATACGATTGGTTTCAGGAATTTTTCTGGCAGCAAACTGTCAAGTTGGCACTCATCCATGTTGTTTTTGGATTCTTCTTTTAAACTGGTTCTCAACAGCTGCTTTGCTCCCGTAAAAAATATGCTTTGCAGAAGAAATGTCTACAGGAGAAACTTGCTGTGACTGAGAAAATGCCTATCTGTGTAACATGCTTTCAGTTCGAGATCATATAGCTTTCATATATCTTTAATTACTAATACATTGAATCTAACTTTAATTAAAAATGTTTGCTTTTAAGTATTGTATATAAAATCTACATAAAAGTCACTGTTAGAAAAATCTATGAAGACAATGAAACATTTACTGTGACTTTTAGTTACATTACACCAGCTATCAGTTGAAATACTAATTGATAAGAGCGTTTCTGTGCTGTTATTCTTTGAAGCATCACATTATACGTCTAATTTTCAATTATGTATCCGTCAAATTAAGCAGTATATATATATGTTCTTACTGCTGCTTTCAACTGTTTATAAGGGAGAATTGTTATTGCTTGATTTGTCTTAAGTTTAATGATCTGCCTTTTTAAGCATGAATTATTTTCTTTTCTGATTGAATGTTTGAAATCATACGTTACTGCACAACCTAGTTTCTACAGTTTCTACTGTCGAGCTAAGAAAACCAAATGTTCCCTCTGTTGAAGCTGCTAACTGACAATTAATGATAAACAAGGTGCCAAACAACTTAACATGTTAATATTATATACATTGAAATGAAATATAGTAAACTTTGACATAAATTGTTAACACACTGTTTATTTGGCAACCAGTTCATTCAAGTAGCACACCAGCCCACTTATATTACATATCTCCTGCCATATCTGTAGGTAAACTGTGTGTGGAAACAGGTCAGATTAGGCCAGATCAAACAAGCCATGGGTTTGGCGAAGCTTTTGATGTTTGGCAAGCAGCTGCTGCGAGTGAAAGTGGTGGACTGCAACTTGGAAGACTCTCGTCTCTCACGATGTCTTAACACATTTGACCTAGTTGCCCTGGGAGTGGGCAGTACTCTGGGGGCCGGGGTGTATGTCCTTGCTGGTGCAGTGGCACGGGAGAATGCAGGACCTGCCATAGTGCTGTCCTTCCTCATCGCTGCCATGGCATCAGTGCTGGCTGGTCTGTGCTACGCTGAGTTTGGAGCACGTGTACCTAAGACAGGCTCAGCATATCTGTACAGCTACGTGACTGTAGGGGAAATCTGGGCCTTCATTACTGGCTGGAATCTGATTCTGTCATATATCATTGGTAAGGCCATGCATACAGAGGTTTATACAGCTTTTACAAATCTTCATTTTAAAAAGAATATAATAATCTTGGATATTATGCTAATACATAACAATGTACTGTAGGTTTATTTATGTCTATATGTTTATGTCTTATATACATATACACTTACTGGCTACTTTAATAGGCGTGCCTGTATATTTGTCATGGTCATTGGGGTCCGATTGCATGGTTTGACAGGGAGTTACAGACCTTCTGGATTTTTAACATGCTGGAAAATCTACAATTTACACAGAATTGTGCATAAAAATACATGTAAAATGACTTTTAGTAGTACAAGTGAAAAAACTTACAACTGCAGTGAGAAAAAACATTTTCCCATAGAGAGGCAGGTGAGCTGCAACAGCAGTGATATGAGAGTTTGTACTTGTATCAGCAGTGCCATAGGCTGACTGGAAAATTTCAAAAACAAAAAAAGACTAACCTTAATAGGTTCTCCTAATAAAGTTGCCCTGTAAAAATGTTAATATTTTAATTTACATTCTGTTTTGTCTTTCATAGTTTGTTTTCTTATTCTTTGTATGATTAGAACTGTTTTCATGCGGCATAATTTTTATAACCTCTGTTTTTTAAATTGAAAGGCACCGCCAGCGTAGCTCGTGCCTGGAGCGCAACGTTTGATGAGCTATTCGGCAAACAAATTGAGTTGTTTTGTCGTCAGTACATGAGCATGAAGGTCCCGGGTGTGTTGGCTGAATACCCTGATATGTTTGCAGTGGCAATCATTCTGAGTCTATCAGGTACTTCTTTGGCATGAGACCAAGCAGCACATAAACACCTAAACATACTATGTTTGTTTATTTCATTTGAAATTGTTAATTTAAATATTATTTGTTTTAAACACAGGCTTACTGGCCTTTGGAGTGAAGGAGTCAGCCATGGTAAATAAGGTTTTCACATGCATTAATATCCTTGTGCTGCTGTTCATGTTGGTATCAGGCCTGGTCAAAGGCACGCTCAAGAACTGGCAACTGGATCCTAATGAGATTCTCAAGACCACCAACTCCTCAGGCTTCAAGTGAGCAGCATGCAGAACCTGTTCTCCTTACTGTTGTGCTTCCAAGTACAGCAGGTTCATAATCAACTCTAAAGCTGTTTTCATGTAGATAGTAGAAATTAAGTGCTGCATTTGTGGCACTGCTAATGTAGTAAAATATTGTAAAAAAATTTTTCCTGCAACATATTACATTATGAGACCATTAAGACATATTATTGGTCTCAATGGTCCCATAATCTGAGGGTTATATAAGCCTGTGTAATGCAGACCGCTATTATAAACTCAAAGTTTAATACTTGTTTATATCACAGCAACCATCTGCATTAATAATACAGAAATTTGGTTATTGGTCTGTAGATAACAATAAACTATGCAGGAAGTAAAAGGTAGTACTACATAAAATCTTAAAACTAATATAAAAGCAAGATTAACTAAGCATTAAGTAATGGCTAATTAAGAACAAAGTTAGTTAGTACCACCTTGGTGTATTAATTAATTAAAGCACACCATTCACTTAACCAGCCACACCAAAGCAAACAGGATGGGAGCATAAAGAGATAGGGAAACTGAACATGGACATTGAACTGAATGGACCTCATAATAGTGAATTACTTAATGAGCTTGTTCTAAATATTTAAATTTTTTAGATGAATTATTATTACACTGCTCAAAAAAATAAAGGGAACACTAAAATAACACATCCTAGATCTGAATAAATAAAATATTCTTATTAAATACTTTGTTCTTTACATAGTTGAATGTGCTGACAACAAAATCACACAAAAATTATTAATGAAAATCAAATTTATTAACCCATGGAGGTCTGGATTTGGAGTCACACTCAAAATTGAAGTGGAAAAACACACTACAGGCTGATCCAACTTTGATGTAATGTCGTTAAAACAAGTTAAAATGAGGCTCAGTAGTGTGTGTGGCCTCCACGTGCCTGTATGACCTCCCTACAACGCCTGGGCATGCTCCTGATGAGGTGGCGGATGGTCTTGAGGGATCTCCTCCCAGACCTGGACTAAAGCATCCGCCAACTCCTTGACAGTCTGTGGTGCAACGTGGCATTGGTGGATGGAGCGAGACATGATGTCCCAGATGTGCTCAATTGGATTCAGGTCTGGGGAACAGGCGGGCCAGTCCATAGCATCAATGCCTTCATCCTGCAGGAACTGCTGACACACTCCAGCCAGGGGCAACCGCACCGGCATATGGTCTCACAAGGGGTCTGAGGTTCTCATCTTGGTACCTAATGGCAGTCAGGCTACCTCTGGCGAGCACACGGAGGGCTGTGCGGCCCCCCAAAGAAATGCCACCCCACACCATTACTGACCCACTGCCAAACCAGTCATGCTGGAGGATGTTGCAGGCAGCAGAACGTTCTCCACGGCGTCTCCAGATGTGCTCAGTGTGAACCTGCTTTCATCTGTGAAGAGCACAGGGCGCCAGTGGCGAATTTGCCAATCTTGGTGTTCTCTGGCAAATGCCAAACATCCTGCACGGTGTTGGGCTGTAGGCACAACCCCCAACCTGTGGACGTCGGGCCCTCATACCACCCTCATGGAGTCTGTTTCTGACCGTTTGAGCAGACACATGCACATTTGTGGCCTGCTGGAGGTCATTTTGCAGGGCTCTGGCAGTGCTCCTCCTGTTCCTCCTTGCACAAAGGCGGAGGTAGCGGTCCTGCTGCTGGGTTGTTGCCCTCCTACGGCCTCCTCCACGTCTCCTGATGTACTGGCCTGTCTCCTGGTAGCGTCTCCATGCTCTGGACACTACACTGACAGACACAGCAAACCTTCTTGCCACAGCTCGCATTAATGTGCCATCCTGGATAAGAGCTGCACTA
Source organism: Bagarius yarrelli (assembly GCA_005784505.1). Lineage (NCBI taxonomy): Eukaryota > Metazoa > Chordata > Actinopteri > Siluriformes > Sisoridae > Bagarius > Bagarius yarrelli. Next base: position 7,135,286 of record VCAZ01000003.1, on the reverse strand, counting down.
ACTGAGCCACTTGTGTGGGTTGTAGACTCCGTCTCATGCTACCACTAGAGTGAAAGCACCGCCAGCATTCAAAAGTGACCAAAACATCAGCCAGAAAGCATAGGAACTGAGAAGTGGTCTGTGGTCACCACCTGCGGAACCACTCCTTTATTGGGGGTGTCTTGCTAATTGCCTATAATTTCCACCTGTTGTCTATTGCATTTGCACAACAGTATGTGAAATTGATTGTCAATCAGTGTTGCTTCCTAAGTGGGCAGTTTGATTTCCCCAGAAGTGTGACTGACTTGGAGTTACATTGTGTTGTTTAAGTGTTCCCTTTATTTTTTTGAGCAGTGTATTATTATTATTATTATTATTATTATTATTATAATTAATAACATAATTACTGCTTTGTTAATCTTGCCTCTATATTAGGTAACATCACTAGGTGAAGTGTTAATGTACCACCTAATACGTCCTGTATAGTTAATTGTTAACAATGGACTTTTGTCATGCACTGGCATGAATAATTAATAATTTTTGACCAAACTGAATAAAGAATGCTGTTTTTATAATAAAAAAAATACAAAAGATTGTTATAACAATGTCTTCTTTCTTAATCCTTTTACTTTCTGAAAAGTACAACAATAGGAACAGAATTACCTGAAAGCTTTGGAATGGGTGGATTTATGCCTTTTGGCTTCAACGGAGTTCTTTCTGGAGCTGCTACGTGCTTCTACGCCTTTGTTGGGTTTGACTGCATTGCCACAACAGGTGAGTAAGCATAAAAATGGCAGTGGGTCTAAGTGAAAAATGTAATGTTTTTCCAGAAATTGTCTCAGGGGCACTTAGTTCAAATCTGTGAAACAATAACCTCTTGCATTAAAATTATGTCTGGTTATCTTTAAAGTAACTATTTATATTTTTCTGCTCCAGTTCCTTTTCTCTCAACACCTATACAAGCATATAGATATCACTGTTTTCACCAACACTTACTGCCCCTGGCCCCATATCATACATTCAGCTATGTGCACGCCCCTGTGTTTTCAGCTCTGATTGGTGGACTTGGGTTTATGTTTGCTTGGGAATGCCTAGAGCACACTGCTGAGTGTGGGTCTGCTTCATATCCCTGTTTCCCAACCCCCCTCCATAAAGACATGCAGCCTTTCCTGTGTTATTTTTATTTTGGCAGCAACACTGTTCTCCCATAGCTCATCCATGCACATTAATGAGTTCATGAAGCTGGATTCACAGACCAGTTGTCATTATGTGAGGCACAAATCATGTGCCATAAGTGCTGGGATTTTAAATGAATGAAGCATGAAAATTTGACCTGATGAAGTTTTCTTTGCTTTCTTAGAATAGCCACATAGGATGCATACTTTTCCTGAGACCTTTTACAAGGATTTGGTTTGGATGTTTCAACTGTGGGAAAACTGTATGTTATTTAAAGCCAGCTGTGTGTGCCAACTTTACTAGGAAGGAGCTGAAAACATTTCTGTTAAATGTACTATGTGTATATTCTGTAAGGTTAAATGCATTTACGTTACAGATTTCCTGGCCTGCATTTTGTCTGTGAGTTATTTATTAAAATTAATTCCGAATGTATTGTATTTTTCTATGCTGTATGACGCCATTGAGGACATTGCAGTTTTTGCACATAGGTCACTTAAATATCTCCTAGGTGAGGAGGTGAAGAATCCACAGAGGGCCATCCCTATCGGCATCGTCTCCTCTCTGCTCATTTGTTTTGTTGCCTACTTTGGTGTGTCGGCTGCTCTCACTATGATGATGCCGTACTACATGCTGGACACAAAAAGCCCAATTCCTGTGGCCTTTAAATATGTAGGCTGGGAGGGAGCTACTTACGCAGTGGCTGTAGGCTCTTTATGTGCCCTCTCCACCAGGTAAGCAGGAAGCTGTTTGTACAGACGAATAGCAGATTTCAATTCATATGGAGCTTGAAATGTGGCAATTGAAATATGAATTAGTGAATTGTAAAGATTTTAATTATTGACAAGGGCAATTTAACAAAACTGAATATTTAACATTTTATTATTAATTCAAATATACAGAAAGCAAATATACAGTTTTTAAAAATACAAATTCAAGTTTTCATTGTGAAGAAATTTTAAATTCAATGTTAAACCACATAATTCAGACCCTACAGAAAACAGGTCAGAGGTCAGCCACAGGGAAGAGCAGATAAACACTGAAAAGTCATTTGTCATTTGTCTCTTGTGTTTGTTTTTAAGTATATTGATGTGATCATTCCATTGTGTCTAGAAACTTTCTATGTTTTAAGAGATGAAGAGTACACTTAACTACAGTGGTGTAATAGTCTAGATAGATAGATAGATAGATAGATAGATAGATAGATAGATAGATAGATAGATAGATAGATAGATAGATAGTATATACCTATAGATAAACTAGGGTAATCTATTAATTCACATTATGCATATTATGATAAAGTGAGACATGAGTGTCCTAGCGGAGTTCAGAAGATTTATGGTTGTGGGAAAAAAACTAGCCTTGAACCTGCCGGGTCTAGTGCGTATGGTTCTGTATCTTCTCTTGGATGGAAGGACGTTAAACAGTTTGTGAATTGGGTGGAAGAAGTCTTTTGTTTTTTTGTTTGCTCTGCGCAGACATCTACTGTGGTGAAGAGACTCAGGCTTCATTTCACATTTTTATGTCTGCGTTACGCTTCATGCAAACCAATGTCCAGGCTTATTGCAGTATTGACACACAGAGGATGGAACCGCACCTTGCGTATTAGCTTGCAAAGCAGCCACCTGTGTTTGTGTTTTAGAATCTCTGTCATATGCTATCAGACCCCCAGAAAGTGCAGTTAAAGTTTCAGTCTGCCAACCAGGTTTTACAGGAGGTAAAACTTTAGGTAACCCAGCTCTTGTCCACTGTACAACATATAAGGTTGGGCATAACATTGAGTATATTCACTGATTGACTCATTATTACCCTGCTCAATTTTAACCACTTTACGCCAACACTCACGACAATCCAAAAATTCATGAATGGTTTTATACAGATTCTCCGTACACTTCAGAAAACCTGTCAGTCGAGTCGAGCTATCATGTTCAGCATAATTCACTCTGAGTTTGTCTGTCTCAGCAGAGGTAAAAATCTGAGAACAGATAGCATTTATATCCAGAGGGTGAAGACTGTAAAAGTTGAACTTTTCCAGACATCTGCACCAAAAATAGACTTAAGTCCATGCCTTTGGGATGTGTAAAACTATTAGCCGAACGTTCTATGTCTACAGGACACAGTGGCGTATAAGTGACTTTCACCTGGTCCGTGCAACAGCCTTGGAGCAGGACTCTTTGATCGTAATTGTAGCTATGCCTATCTGTGCTGGATCCAGACCAAGATCGTCTAAACTGTTTACAGCATCCTGATTTGAGGGGTAGTTTTTTGGCTTATGTTTTTTTAGTCTCCAATTTCTCTTTAAGATTATTAATAAAAGGCTGAGATGTTTCACACGTCTTTTGAGCAGAGAGAGCAGGGCATATGTCCGCACTCTTGCTTTAATTTAACAATCTCTGCATGATTATTTGCATCAACCTGTCTCTCGTATCAACCTGTCTATCTCAACTCTTCTTTCTCGGTAACCTTAGAAAGCACAGATCGCATATAAATCGCATTGATCTGAACCAGAAGATGAGATTTGACTTTAGGGTGAAGGGTAAACAGACGAGAAGCCAGGAACTTTTACAGAGTTTATTAAGTAAAGATGGAAGTACAGTTTTTTCTGCCTCGCTGTCCTCCAGTAAATGTGCGAATGTAAAGGACAGCAGAGATATAGAAATACATGAATGTTGTGACTATCATGCATAACCCTAAAACATCACATACACCTTTCTCACAGGAACTAAGAGATATTAGTCTAAACAAATGTATTTAGACCTTGCAGGAGTTTATAGAAGGCCAACACTAGGAGTCAAGAAACTTCAAGCTGAATTACAGCCTAGTAAGGAATGAGCAAAACATATAAAGCATAGAAAGAACATATAGGGAATTAAAATATAAAAGAAAATATTCCACAGTTTGTGGTCATCGACGATATGGGTGCCCTTCCACATGCATGGGGTCAGAGTTGCTGTCGGAGTGTTTCTCGATGCGCAGTTTATGTGCATGCTTGGCTTTCGTAATGCCTTTTTTCAGGTTGGCCTTGGCTCTGCTGTAGTCCTCTGCATCGCCAGATTTAAAAGCAACATTTCTTGCTTTCAGCAAGAGGCGTACCTCAGAGTTCATTCATGGCTTTTGATACACGTGTTGATATGGTCCAGTACAGATGATGTATAGATGTTGATGTCTGTTTGTGCGTCTGAGGTGGGCTGTGAGGCAAACATGCTCCAGTCAGTGTCTGTTGCTGTAGTGAGGAAATGCCCCTCTCTGGCCATACCTTCCTGACAGATGGTTCACAGGTTTGTTGAGTGGTGTGTATTTAGGTAGCATGCACAAAGAAAGGTGATCAGACTGACCCAAGTGGGGTAGGGAAATGGCTTTTTACGCCTCGGCAATGTTAGTGTAAATATGGTTCAAGTTCAAGTTTACACTTGTTAGTTTAAACATGGTCCAGTGTGTTGTCACAAATTTGGAAAGTACAGATCTTAAGTTGGAGTGGTTGAAGTCCCCAGCAACATTAATAGCTCTACTGGGAAGTGCAGCTTGCTAATAGCTACATGCAGTTCTGGCATGGCTGACTTAGCATCAACCGGGATGTATACTGCAGTCACAACAGTGGCTAAAAATTCTCTTAGTAGATAAAATGATCTGCATTTAATTATTGAATACTCCAAATAAGCTGAGCAATGACTTTCAATTACAATCGAGTCTGTGCACCATGATTTGTTAACATAATTGCAAATACCTTCACACTTGCACTTACCGAAGTCCACTGCCGATTTGTCTGTCTAGAAAACACAGTATCCCTCTAGCTTAATGGCGCTGCTGGGAATGTTGTTGTTAAGCTATGTGTCATAAAAAACATGACATTAAATTCCTTGATGAACACACCAAATAAACTTTAAAACAAACACCAGAGACACTTAAAGACATTTTTCACATGCTGGGAACACTAAACTGACATCTAAGTATTAAACCATAAATGTTTAAGAATCACTCTCAAAATGGTTTGTTTGACTTTTCAGTTATCTACTCTTTCCTATGGATGACCTCTGACCTACTTTCTGTGGAAACTGAATTTTGTGGTTTTGAATTTTTAACATTGAATTTAATGTTCCAAATGTCTTCATCTTAGAAACTTAAATCTGTATTTTTGCAAAAACTCTGTATTTGCTGTCTAAAAATTCAGAACCAAAATTATTCAAATGTTATTAAAATCTAGTTTAAATGCCTCATAATATTCAGTTTTGTTAAATTACACTTCTAAATCATTCAAATTTTTACTACTAAAATTCAAATAGTTTTGTCATATTTCAAGCTCAATCAACACCACTTGTTTGTACGTCTGTGTTTCAGAAACTGATACATAATATGAAATCTGGCACACAGCGGACCTTTATTTAAAAATAAACTAAATATAAAAAATTTCAACAGAACTTATTGGTATAATAAAAATAAAAAAAAATAATAATATTATAGATAATTGAAATACTTATAGAAACAAATAGTTTTTGTATTGATTTTTTTCTGCTTGCTATGAAAGTGATTTTTTTTTCTTCTAAATCACTTAAGTGTCTTTGTTCACTGTTTATTCAGATAAAACCACAGCTGCTTTGTCTGCTGTTTGGGTTTCATCACTGACTGTGAATGTATTTTGCCTTGGAACAGAAAATACAATGTCACTTTTTTACCTGCAAGGCATGGCTTTCTCTACTTTCCTTATCTCTTGTGCTAGTCTGATTGGTACCATGTTTCCAATGCCCCGGGTCTTGTATGCAATGGCAGATGACGGGCTCAACGTCAAATACAAGGTTGAAATCAACCCGAAAACAACCCCCCCTTATTTGCTCCACTAACATGTGGCTTTTTGGCAGGTGAGACAGGCTCCTAATTCTACTAACATTGCATCAGTCCTAAGTTTGTCACTGTACAAGTGCATGCAGTAGCTAATCAAATGTGTAGTTATTAATGAGAGGATGTTGGGTTTCTCTTTTCAAGTCAAAAATCGCATGATTCGTGTGATAGACTTTATATTCCTGACAACCGCTGCAAAGCCTTATTTTTCTTATTCTTTTGCTTCAAATAACCCTTCCATCATCTCCTGTCACCTGTTTTCCCATGCCCAGTCTACTGGGTTCCATGTTTCCTCTTCCACGTATCATCTTTGCCATGTCCCGAGATGGTCTTCTCTTCTCTTTTCTGGCACGTGTGAGCAAGAGGAGGACGCCAATCATTGCTACATTGGCTGCAGGAATAATGTCTGGTAAGAACAACACCTGCCAGTGGAGGAGTGGAAAACTTCTTCTAATGAAGTCATAGTTACTGTGTTATTCTTTACACCACAAACAAAGAGTCTAGAATTTTCTGGAACAAATGTGGTTCTCAGTCAATTGTAAATCTGCATTGTAATGTCAAATTGTAACGTCTGTAGTGATTTAGTCTCCATAGTTGTCAAAATAGATCACGGTCACTAGCTTGAAGCAATTTGATATAGTATCGATAGACACTTTTTTTTCTGTATTATGATCAGATCACATTTAGATAGGCAGAAATAGTAAAAAAAAACATTCCTTACATATTCTTTTGTTTAATGAAATTAGTATAAGATCAAATACAATCTTGTACTAATTTCTGTCCTCCCTTGTTTTATACACAGTTTTTAGTCTCAATCATAAATGATGTGTAAGTGTGCAGTTTTGAACCTGGGTTCTTTCTTTCCCTGTACAGCTATCATGGCATTTCTGTTTGACCTAAAAGATCTGGTTGATCTTATGTCTATCGGCACACTTCTGGCTTACACTTTGGTTGCTTCATGTGTTCTGGTGCTCAGGTGTGTCACGCCACTTTGCTTTAAGTTATTAGTAAATATTACCCTGAATAAAAATATAAATTGTACCCAAAAACCTTATGTTTACTGCTACTAAGTTATTGTGGTTATAATGGGAGGGCATAATAGGAGGTTATAATAGGAGGTCAACATTTGCTGTCTAAAATCAGTAATATACAGTACTTACATTTTGAAAAGAGTAGTTTAGTTTAATGACTGTATTTATCACCAAATAATAAGCCTGTTATTGATGAGTTTAAAAATTGCTTAGCACAAAAGTGACCATTGTGGGAAAAAAAATGGGTCTTTATGTTTCAGGTATCAACCGGATCATCCCACCCAGGGCTACCAGATGGCAAACACAAATGAGGAGCTGGAGATGAGAGAATCCTTTAGTACAACAAGTATGGGCATTTTGCCTGGCGTGGAAGAGCGCTTTAGTTTCAAAATGCTGCTTTTCCCTAACAACACAGAGCCGTCTGGCCTTTCTGGCTCTGCTGTCAATATCTGTGCAAGCCTGCTTGGTAAGACCTAAATGATGGAAAAAATAATTACTGTTCATCTTGCAGTCCACGTTTATGTAAAGCTCAGCTGCATCTTAAATTATACACATACTAATGAACAATTAAGACACAATTTCAGAGTTTTATGTACCTGGGCTGCAGGTTTCTTGATCCTGGTTTTTTGCATCGTGGCCGTGCAGGGTGGTACTGCCATTTGGAGTATAGCAGTTCTTAGTGTGATATTCTTTGTGTGTCTGATTCTCACTTTTATCATCTGGAGGCAGCCAGCGAGTAAAAGCAAGCTTTCTTTTAAGGTGAGTAAGGCTGTATTTTTTACCTGCTACCAAGAGAAATGGTATGCCTCTACATGCAATCTTATCCTCCCATGCTATCCTTGCATTTTCATACTTTAGTTTTTTTGCATTTTTGACCTTAATTGTGTATGTATATCATAGGTATAAATAACACTCGGTTTAGGGTCAGAAGGTTGTGGCCAGTTGTTTTAAAATTTTAAAGAATTTTATTTATTTGTTCATTTATTCATTCACTTATTCATTCATTTACTTATTCAGTCATTTATTCAATTATTCATAGTCATTCATTTAGTCAATCATCCAGTCAGTCATGCAGTCCTCCCATCAGTCATTCATTCAGTTATTCAGTCATTTAGTCATTGATTAGTTTGTCAGTCATTCATTCAGTCAACCATCCAGTTAGTTACTCATTTAGGTTTTCATCCATTTATTCAGTTAGTCAGTCAGTCAGTCAGTCATAAATCATTCCTTGTTACTCAGTCAGTCATTCAGACTTATTTATCTAGTTTAGAGTCACAGAGAATCAGAAGCCTATAACAGAATCACTGGGTACCGGTGTTAAAATGCACCTCAGATGGAGACTCTAACACTATTGTAGCACATCCTGCACAGACAAACAGTAACACCTGGGTTATATCTAACAGCCAGTATAATTTGTTACAGTGCCAGAAACCAAAAAGGCCAGAAAACCTTATGGATATTGGAAGACTATTTAAAACAGATACCAGGGACCCTAGAGCTGTGAAGTGACAATGCTAGCCAATGCCCCAAGGTGTATTAATTCTATGTTACTGCAACTAACCTGAAACTCTATGAGACATCTTTATTATTTACACATTATTATCAACTCTTCCAAAAATTACAGTTTATTAACAGAATACTAGATAAGTAAAGCTACGTAAGTGATTTTGGTATTTATTTGTGTCTATAAAACTTCAAGATTATAATTGAAATCAAGTAATAATTATACAGCTGAATGATTTAACATTTTGGCTTGCAGGTGCCTCTGTTACCTTTCCTCCCTGTGGTTAGCATGTTTGTAAACGTGTATCTAATGATGCAGCTGGACAGGGGGACCTGGATTCGTTTTTCTGTGTGGATGTTCATCGGTATGTGTTATTATTACATTATTATTATTTAGAAAGAAAAACCTATTCTAATCAGAAAACTTATAAACGTTTGTTTATTTCCAGGCTTTATTATCTACTTTAGCTATGGAATATGGCATAGCTTAGAAGGTGCTATGGCTCGGTCCATTCCAGATGAAGGCCCTGATGTGTGTAAATCCACGAGTACTCACCATGAAGCCATGTCCCCTGAAAAAGAGGCGTTCCTCTACACCAGACAGGAAGATTTGGATGATGAAGATGGTGAACTGTAATACTCAGTATCATACTAGCTTCAGTACTGCTCGCTTGACCTTCTCTCTGAACTGCAACACTCAGGGGGTTGCTCAAAAGCACAAACTATCATCAGACTGAGCACAAGGAGATGCTGCAGAACGATTGATTAGATAACGTACTTCCTTATGAAAAGCTAAGAGCTGCGTTGTTGGAACTTTGGATTCTAATTTGTAACCAAAAGAAACAACTATTACCAATTTTGGAAGGCAGCTGGCCACTTTGGTTGACTATGACTACTTTCCGATGTTTCCGATGTCTGTCTCATCAAATGATTTCTCATTTACTATATTATAAACATGTTACAACCAATGTACTCTATATGGACAAAAGTTATTTGGACACCTGACCATTACATCCGTATGTGTTTTTAAACATCCTATTTTAGTTTAGTTACACTCTTACACTTATAATGATACTTTCACACCTCTGAAAAAGCCACAATAGTATCAGTGAGGTCAGGTGCCAGTGTTCAGTGAGGAGGTTTAAGTTAAAGGTAACGTTCCAGTTTATTCTAAAGATGTTCACTGGTGTTGAGCGCAGTGCTCTGTCTTGTGCACAGGGCACAGGGCCATTGACATGTTCCAGTAATGCTACAACATACCAAGAGATTCTAGGCGACTGTGTGCTTTCAATTTTGTGGCAACAAGTAAAAAACCCCCACAATTTATGTTGGTGCGCTTGAAAGGTATCCACAAACTTTTGGCCATATATCGTCAAATATGGCATAGACACAGGTGTTGCAACAGTATCAGGGACGCTTTGTCTTTCTTGGACTTTTATTTTAACAGTTATTGTTTAATAATGAAATCTGGTCAATTTATGGCTAATTGATTTGACTCCAATATTCTGTTTGTTGTTTCTATTAGTCTGAGCCACTCTGATCCAGATTTAGTACACTTGGTATTTTTAGAAAGTCTGCACTGCCTTTATTTCCAGTAACTGTTAGAGACTTACTTGTCCCATATAGCATTTCACAGCTGCTAATTTCAAAGTCATCTTTAAAATATTTGACCCTTATAGGTGATATTTAAATACTATAAACTTTTCTCATAAGCAGTTGCTTATTGTTAGAGATATTAACTAGCATAATTAGATTAGATTAGATTAAACTTTATTGTCATTGTGCAAGGTACATGTTCAGAGCCAATGAAATGCAGTTAGCATCTTACCAGAAGTGATCAAGTGGCCTCTTTACAATAAATAGCAGTATAATAAATAAGGATATGAGGTTTATAATTAATCATGATAGCTAAGGATATAGCAGAATAGTGGTATATTTTTATTTCTGTGATTTCCTAACTTAGATTGGTTTAAATTATAAAAGCTGTATAAAACAATTTTTTTTCTTAAAGTTCTTGTCATTTTTGTGTCAGGAAGGGCATTAATTAAGCTACAATCTACAGACTAAGGTCCAAATCCCAATTCTGTTTTATATCCTCTACACCTACCCCTTCCCCTTGGCCCTGAAATAGAGTGACAAGGAGTGGGGATGAAAATATTCTCTTAAGGAAGGGGACACCACTACTACACCAATACAAGTCATCATACATGTGGTAAAAAAGCTAATGCTCTGCCACTACACATTTATATCTGACAGGGTATTCTGTCATCAGGTAACATTTATCAGGCATATTAAAATATGTTAAAGGACTATTCTGTAGCAATGTCTTCCACCAGGTGAGCTGTAAGTGGAATTTTAGTGGTATTGACCAGATCAGTTGAATATTTTTCCAATTAATTAGAAAAAGATTTTAGATTTTACATCCCACCAATGAGTGTGTATGTGTTTATGGTTGAAATTATAAATCCTGTTTACATCTTACCGTTTTGTCATTTTTTTTTAGGGCAGTGTCTATTTTTGGAGCATATCTGGTGTTTTGTTTGTATACTGTAAAATTTTGAAATAGGTGAAATGCACTGTAGTTCAAATAACTGTGCCTTGTATTTGGTACTGTAAATAAAATTATGTTAATCATATTTTTATTCATATATATATATTATATATAGTCTATATATATATCTATATATATATATATATATATATATATATATAGCCATAATGGAATTTTCAGGGTTATGTAATTATGTGCATAACAGTATTAAGGGAAGTATAAAGGTACTGGAAATTATATAAAAAATGTATACAGTTCAGATTGCTTAATATTTACCCTTTATTCATTTATCTATCTATACATTTACTTATGTTTATCCATTTATTTATTTTTGCACAGACCAAAATACAACAGACCAAGACATTTTACAACATGTGAAGTATGGTCAAAAGTGTGCAAAGCATTCCATCATAGAATTCTATTCCTCTGCATCTGGGAAAACTTTCCATTAGATTTTGGAGTTTGGGTGTGAGGATTTTTGCTAATTTAGCCATAACATCATTAGCAAGCCTGGGCACTGATGTCTAGTGCAGTCAGTGTTTCAGGTCCTTCCAAATGTGTTCAGTTGGCTTGAAGTCAAGACTTCTGAAAGGTCATTTAAATTCTTCCATTCAAACTCACTAAATCGTCTTTTCCTGAACGTCTTAGCTTTAGTAAAGGGAAATTATAATTCTGCCTCTCACAAAACGTCATATATACCAGTGTGCTTCCAACTGTGTAAACAATTTGGGATGACATGCATGTTGGGCACACGCTTAGTGTAGTCAAAATATTAACTTTTTAATTCATCTGCAAATTCAGCTTCATTTAATAGGCTAAACCTTCTGACTCGGCCTGGGCACAAAAGAAAGGGTAAGACAGTAAAAGACGAGACGACTCGTCCAGCAAGGGCGCTGGTCCTTTAAAACATTTGTTTTGTTTTGGTCTTTCACCGCTAGAGGGCGGAATTTACGCGCGCTACAGATACGGGCATCTGAGGCAGCATCAGTGAGGAGAGAAAGGTGGGCAGGAGGAGGAAAGAATGCTCCGTTTAGAGCATCACACCGCGGCATTTTATCCAGCTCACACCTTGGCGAGTCAAGAAGGCTTCTACAGTTTTAAGGTAAGTGTTAATTTTAGGATGGATGCATATTCAAGCCTTTTTACACTTTTGTTATAATAACTGGTATATATATATATATATATATATATATATATAGATAATATATATATATATATATATATATATATATATATAAAAGCTAGTAAATATAAGCTAGTAATTTAGAGGTTTAAATAATTAACTGAGTGTGTCCACATGGTCCTTCAGTGCTGCTCATGAACGTGGTGTGTACAGCAGTGTGTGCACGTGTGCGGCAATTCTTTGTTTCACCAGACACCTCGTTAGACTGGTGGGCGGTAAAGGGGGCGTCCCAGACTGACGAAGGAAACAAAGAAAGCTTATTCACTGGCGCGAAATTGCACTTAGTCATTAACTTTTCTATTTTTTAAACCAAAAAATCATCATACAAACATTAAAAAGGGCAAATACGGTCCTTTTCTGTTCCGTAGTTCCAATCAAAGAATACACAGATTGAAATGACAAAGCACTTAGTCTTTTATAAGTAATTTATACTTATAAGTGTCGACTGATTATACTGTCCATGAGGTTATTTGTCTACTAGCAAAAAAGTAATTGTATTTAATAATTTAATCTAAATAAAAATTTATTTAGATGAATCTTATTGTTTAAGACAAATTTATCAAATTTAAAAGCAATATGACATACAATATTCTTTTGGGTTGAATTTGTTTGGTCATTGCTTGGTCAGTGTTTTTGATCAGTGCATTGTCAGTTCTTGGTCAGTGTGTGGTCAGTGTTTGGTCATTGCTTGGCCTGTGTATGGTCAGCGATTGTTAAGTGCTTGGTCATTGCTTGTTTAATGTTTGGTTAGTGTTTGGTTATTGCTTGATCAGTGATTGTTCAGTGCTTGGTCAGTATTTGGTCAGTGATTGGTCAGTGTTTAATCAGTGCTTGGTCAGTGATTATTGAGTGCTTGGTCGGTGTTTGGCCGGTGTTTGGGCATTGCTTGGGCAGTAATTGTTCATTGCTTGGTCAGTGTTTGGTCAGTTATTGTTCAGTGCTTGGTAATTGCTTGGTCAGTGTTTGGGCAGTAATTTGTTAGTGCTTTGTCAGTGTGTGGTCAGTGCTTGGTCATTGCTTGGTCATTGCTTCAGTGAGTAATAATGTCTCTTGCTTTTTTAGGAGAAAGGAGGTGCTGTGATTACTCTTGGGTGCAAGATGCATGGTTGCATTGTGGTTCTCTGGTATTATTTCTTTTAAATTGCATTGCTTTTCTGTTTTCTGGCATAAGTTTTAGAATTTGTGCTTAAACCCACATGATGAAAGCTTTGTTCTGCAGAATGCAATCCCACACACCAGCCTGGTTTTCATTTGATATGTTTTAAATGAGAATATTAAAAAAAAAAAAAATCTCTCTCTCTCACTTACTCTCAGTCTTCTGAGCTAGCTCACTGAAGCAGTTGGAGACATTTATGTTATAGTATTTAGCACTTTTCTGGACACACCTCAGCAGTAAATTAATTTAACTTTGTAGCAGGTAGAAAATATACATCTGACATAAATGCTGCATTTTATACAACTAATTTTAAGTCAGTATGTCAGATATAGACAGTGGGCTTAGAATATTATGTCCTGTATGAAAACACATAGATCAATAAAGCTGTTTAATGCATTCCACATTGGTTTTTAGAATTTCACATTTTTTTGTGCAAATATACAGTTTGTGGACACCTTACCAACATGTTTGTATCTCAAGCTGTTACCTCAAAGTTGGAAGCACAAAGTTATGTAGAATGTTTTTGTGTGTTGTGGCATTACCTTATTTATTTGCAAAACCTAACAGACAAGAACAACTGAAATAAGAACAACCGAATTATCTCTCAACCTAATAATATTACGGTAGCTGAATAAAAAAAATTACAAAGCCATACTCTAAAACCTAGTGGAAAGCATTTTAAAAGTATGAATGTTATGGAATGGTTGTTGAATGCTGTTATTCCTAAATCTGGAATAAAATGTTCAAAAAGACAAATGAGATGTGATGGTCAGATGTCCCAATACTTTTGATTATAAAGTGTATACCCTGAAGCATAAAGAACATATAGTATGTTGGGATATATACAGTTATTTAAGTAATAATTTTACAGACCCAAAACCAATACCTGTGATTAGTCTAAGTACTGCAGTGAAAATGAAACATAACCCTTAAACTTTAAATAGTATTATGTAAACATTCAATTTTTTTAAGTTTACAGTCAAACATTTATGCTGTTATTAGTATCAGTTGTTTATGTTAATTCACTTAGCAAATCAGAAATTGTTTTTCTGTAAAATCTATTTATAGATAAAAAATATTTTTATAGCCTATTGAATTTTTTATTTTTAAAGCCACACAACAGTGTATTTTTCTCCACGTCATCAGTCCTCCTCTCCACTCCTATAGTTCTTGGATAGATTTATGACTGATCACTAAGTGTGATTATCTTGACTGATCTCATATTCACCCATTTAAATTTTTTAATTATAACTGAAAAATCTGAAAATCCTATTATAGATTTTAGAGGCTATAGAAATAATAAAAGCAAAGCGTGGTGTTGATATCATTAGAAAATACAGTAAGTGTTGCATTTAAAATAAACACACTTTAAAACAGAAAATGTAAACACATTATTAGCCATTGTGAAAGATAACTAAATGTCTTAATTTTATAAAATTTTTTCCTTCTTATTATATAGAAGTCATTGTTGTGCATTAGACAATAGTATCTGTTTCTTTTATAACACTCAATTGAATCTATTAATACCCTTTACTGCACCTTCTTCAATATCACTGATTTCATATGTAAATGAACCGAATTGTTCTAGTCAGCTTGTTTTGTCAAGCTTTGTTAGGAAGATAAGTGTCACTTACTGGAACCAAAGACGGTTCAACTTCCAATGGCTTCATCTTGCCTTGCTGTCGTTCTGTACACTGATGGTGGGGTGTGATGTCAGACATGATATTGTTTTTGGTTTGTGAAACAGGATTGCTATCGGAAGAGAGGACAAGAAGCTTAATAAATCCTGGATGGTTATTAGATCAGTCTTTCTCTTTTTAAATCATTAAAAAAAAATTTAATGCAAAAATGGGATTACATCTGGATTAGATTGTTTGGAAAAGGCCACAAAATTGTCCTAATAGTGTGTGGATAAAATAAAATTAACACTGAACAATGTATTTCTTTACAGAAGGTGATTAAACAAGATAAAAATCTTACATTCACGCAAGCCTTTCAGTAGGCTTAAGCAGTTAAGCAATGTCAGATTTTGCAAAAAAACTGCTGTGTTCTGTCATAATACAGTTAAAAGCCCATTTGTGTAAAGAAAGGATTAAAATATAACTAGTAAATTTGCGTTATAGAAAAATTGACCTCGTTTATAAAGATTCTGTATGTATTGAAATAAAAAAAGGTTCATATACCAGGCACCAGGATAAAGGAACATAGTCAGCATGCATCACGTTAGGATGGGGTGGTATTAGAGTTCTTAAAAGCAGCCTAGAGTAATGATTGGCGGGTCTAATCTGTATATATCTTTAAAGAGTCTTTATAAAGAGGAAGTCTTAGTTCGCGCAAGTGCACAAGTGACATTGTATTTAACATGTGAACTATCATAAAAAATCCTAAATGCAAGAGAAAGAGGGAGAGAGAGGGACAGAGAGAGGAATAGGTAGGGGGAAGGGTTGTGAGATTTGCCTTTGTCCTAGCATTGTGTACCAGATTTTATTATTAATAAGTAATTGAAATAGACAAGGATACACACTATACAAGGTCCAAGTCAGGAAACACCAAGGTTACGTGTAAAGGACAAACCAGCGCCCATTCACTTGCAAATGAAATTCCTCTATTACTTAACCACCAGCATTTCGGCAAGAAGCCTTTGTCAAGGTATTATTTCTTGCATATTAGGGAGTAAAATTTAAATAGTCAGTTTTTCAGAGGGGTAAACAATCAGTCTCAATCCAATCAGCTGAATGTGATTGATTTGGAGTGATTCCTATGAGTCATTTTGTTTAAAGAAATGCTAACCATATATTTATATGTGTTGGTTAAAAAGAATTTGTAGGAGTCATAGTTTTAATAGAAATCTTAAATATATAAAAGAATCTTTTATTGCAGAGAATATTATAAAAATCAAGTACAAGCGGCGGAGAAAAAACTGAGGATAGTTTACAGTTAGATTCATTAAAGATTGAAAGGTATGTGTAAAAAAAGATTCTCTAATTTCTGCTACAAATATCTAAACAAAACAAATAATTAATCAACAATGGTGTATTTTGCAGACTTTATTTAGTGAGATTATACTTTCTCATCTTTACCAACACAAACTATATAATTATCGCTATAGGGAGTGTAGTAATGTAATGTAGTAATCGGTGTACATTGTTCAAACATCCTCATATTGGTAAGTCTATTTCTATTACGGGAATTATCATTTGTAAAACAAAAGGAGTTATTTAAGTTAAATGTATAAGCATTGTGTGCTCATTACGTATTGTCTAATAAGACCTGATTTATTTATTCATTCATCTTCTATACCCGCTTATTCCCTAAGTCAGGGTCACTAAGATCTTCTGGAGCCTATCTTTAAAAGGGCAAAAGGCAGGAAGAGTACACCCTGGACAGGTTGCCAGTCCATTACACACACATCCATGGGCAATTTAGAATCACCAATCAACCTAACGTACATGTTTTTGGACTGTGGGAGGAAACCGGAATACCCGGGGTAAACCCACATAAACACGGGGAGAACATGCAATCGAACCCAGGTCCTTCTTGCTGTGAGCCAACAGTGCTAACCACTAAGCCCCTCTACTACTATGCAAGAAATCATAGACTCAAGGAAACATATGTGCTGACTTGCAGAATTGGGATGGTTTAAGGCACTTCACCCGACACCCGCAGGCAAAAAGTATAAACAGTATTGCTGCTAAAAATGATGATAAATCCCCAAATTAAAAGAAATTGTCATTTTACCCGTCCCTGGGATGAGTTAACAAAAAAATGCAAATGTCCCGCTACATTTTAACTACACCCGAATATAAACATATATGGGGCTATACATAAACAAACTTATATTTAGCCTTAACTAATACATTTAAACAGCTCAACATTAAAATTCTGACAAAATTAATTCTGTGTAATTTTTTTTCTTACTTGAGTTGCACTATTACATAAATTATTTACAGGAAAATATACTAATTTTCCATGTTTATTTTCATGATTTATTTTGTTAAGATATTCCGATCAGGTCTTTACTGACGTCTTCTTTATATCCAAGCCATTACAATCTACTGTACTTTAAATTACATGAAATATCATGTTTAAGACAAAAACTCATCTATAAATGTTCGTGATAAATTATGTCAATTGATAAGATTAGGATCACAATGTGATACAAAATCAGCATTTTATAAATCACATATTAGACTTAGTTGCTTAAATAGCTTAACCTTACTTGAATAAATGCTTTTATGTGAGATAACTAGATAAACTTTTACAAAAACATTTTATTTTTTATTAATTGTTATTAAAACATATGGAAGAAAAAGTGACTGACTAATTTTAGATGAGAGGCATAAATTGGTCTTGATCATGCTTATTGCTATTATAGTTATGTTTATTACTGTTTCTGTGTCTTTAATTTACTGATGTTGGTGCTGGCTTCTTGTTGAGTCTCTGTTTAGTTTTCATAAATCTTATTAGGGGTCAATAGAGCAATGAGATTTTAGTGTTTGCTTTGTATCCTTCACATCAGTGTGGCATGACATCAATAAACGCATTACTGATTATGTGGTTGATAAATTGATGTACGTGTGGCATAATGAGGATGGATTTGGTGTCAAAGAGCTCAGAGGTCTTAGCAAAATAGATTAATTTAGAACATGAAGATTGAAATCTTGTTATAGAGACCAGCAGCACTTTCCCAGCTGCTGCAATATAGTGATGCTTCTACTACTGTGAGGCCCAATGCTACAACGCTACTTATCCCTGACATGATAGATGCCTAATTTGATTGATGTGATTTCAAGTGGCAAAGAGTCATACGCAACCTTAAGGAATATAAGATTGTGGTGTTTTGTTTTGCACTAAATTCTGATGCCACATTTCAGTCCTATCTTTATATTCCTAAAACATGCTTCCAACACCTTGTTTCAGTTCCTGGGCTTCAAATTTTTTTACATTCAAATACCACAATGATATACAAACAGAATAAATCCATCTCGCTAGTTTATATTTACCCCATGTAACCACACACAAAAGAAGGGTCCCCTCTACATGGGTGCTTATAATTTAACATAAAATTACATATAAGTGGGTTTGACTGTTTACCCATACCATCATTTACATTTTCCTTTCATTTTCGCTGTCTTAGGTAGATTCACATTCCCAGTTTCCCAAAGGTCAAAAAGTCTGTAAGTAGAGAAAAATTCTGAGGTTTTCTCAAATCAATGATTCGTGCAACTGCACTGCAGCTGCTGAGGCTGTGTTTTTATCAGCTTTAATGGCGTCTTTTTGTCTCTCTTATGCCTGTTCTTAATGCAATGATCTACTCTAATTTGTGATTCAGTAAGCATTAGTGCACTTCTCCAGTGTGTTTTGGTTAGAGGATCCCTGAAGCAATTAATCCAGATAATATTAGAAGCGCTTAGCCATTAAAAATGAAAGCAGGCTAGAATGAATGAAGAAATAGAAGAAAAGGATCTTGGTAATTGGGGTGGATATTAGCTTTGGATGGTGTGTGTTTGTAAGTGGGGGGCACATGGTGGTCTTACTGCTGTGCAGTTGAGCGTTACATTAGGCTGAGTTAGCATGTCAGTGAGTGTCTGTGCAATATGGATTTCCCCAGGTTTAGCATGCAGAACTGGAAAAAGGGCAGTGAAAGAATAAAGCTGAGAAGCCCAGACAAAAATATGTTATGAACAATTATTTTGGGGAGAAAAACCTAAAAATATATATATATTTTTGCCTCAGGTTGAAGACATGCACTGTAAGCTTACTGGCATCTCTAATTTGTCCATAGTGTGTTAATGGGTGTATGTGATTGTGCCCTTGTGCCCTGTAATGGGTTGGGTTTTTGTGACTCCTAATTTAATAATATAATAATAATAATAATAATAATATAAATAATAATATGCATGGTCAGGATAAAACCAAGTAGAACTTGGGCAGAATAGATGGCCCATGTGACACTCAATACAAAAATACAGAGCACATCCTATTATTAGCAAGCAGCGCACAAATATATAACATGTTTTGCTAGAAGGGTGCTAATTATCTCTTATTCAAAACTTCCAACCATAGCATTTGTGGAAATAAAAATTAAAAAATTTAAAAAGTGGTCAAATTGTTTTTTTCACGAAATGGCGGTTTGAAAAGACTCAAAGTTATCATGACCCTGTCTGGCCATAATATACCAGTGACATTTGGAGAGGACAATCTGCTGCTTTTAAGCTGCCAACATACCTAGATCTGCTTGCATAATCACTTGTATCAGTGGTATAACCCTTATTTCTGATGTTGAAAAAACAGCACATTGCTGAAATTATATATCATTTTGTGCAATTACTCAAATGATTTCTGCTTGCACATGAACTTCAGGTTTCTTTTTCTTATTCATTCTCAGCATTTTAGTGCAACAACACTGCTGAAAATCTTTCATAGAAATTTGTTGTGTGTCAGTAATCATTGCTACACAGTACATTTTTTAAAGGCAATAGACTGTGTAGAGTATTAAAAAAAATACAGCCAAAAATGTTCTATATTACATATTAAAACAATGACAATGATATTGTATGCTATACCGCTTTTTACGAAAATTGAATGCAGGGCTAAAGACCTTAGAGGTGATGCGTCATTAAACCAAATGTACTGTATAGATTTAGCTGGATTACAGGGTTTCCTGCTACTTGGCCTCGAATAAAGGTGGACCTGTAGTAGCTGTAAGGATTGTAAATCTACTGTTGCTGAGAAGTGCAAAACAAAAACAACAAAGCAGAAAAACAAAATAACAAATCAAAAAACAAAATACCAATTTAAAAAACAAAATAACATATTAGAAAACAAAATAACAAATCCAAAACAAATAACAGATCAAAAAACAAAATACCAATTTAAAAAACAAAATAACATATTAGAAAACAAAATAACAATACAAAAACCATAATAGCAAATCAGAAGACAAAATAGCATATTAGAAAACAAAATAAATAAGAAAACAAAATAACAAATCAGAAAACAAAACAAATAAGAAACAAAATACCAAATAACAAATAAAAAAATTCACGTATTTCGGGACGTGCTTGTTGACCCGTTTTACTATGCATATTAAGCCTATGATAATACCTTAACATCCGTTGAACCTGGAGTGGTAGGTTAAAACCTTCACAAAGCATAGGAATTCCATTCCCAGTATTTACCTGCCTTTTCCGGTTTTGTTTTCTGAAATGTTTTTTTTTTTTTTTTTTATTTTCAGATTTTTTATTTTGTTTTGTTTTTCTGACCACCATATAAAACCAAAAATAAAGGCAACCCCAGACTGTTGCCACAAAGTCAAGGACACATGGTGTCTTAGAGTTGGTGTAGAGGTATTCAATGTTCTACACCGAACCCTGATCAAAACCCTTCTGAACCTGAGATAAACTGGAACACTGACGACCCTTCAAATATACTTACTCAACATTATTGCTTGACCTTAATAATCATTTTGAGGCTAAATAAACAAATCTCTAGAATCGGACTCCACAAGTAGTAGTAAAAAATGCTCCGTTTTGATGAATGAAGCTGTTTTTTGTATTTTTCACACATAACTTGTGCTGTGGTTAAGTGCAGCAGAAATATAAATAATACAGAGGCTCATTAATAATGCTACGAGATCCCATGATTTCACTTAATTAGCAACATATCTTTAAACTCATATTTACTAATATTATTAAGTGGAGGTCAGTCAAAACAGCAATTAGTCTGGAGCTTCCGGAGCAGATGAGTTCAGAAATGCAGATAACAGTATGATAACAATATGTCTAGAAGTGTAACATACATCACATTTTCAATGCTACCAATGCAAAACTCCTTACATCCAACTCGATTGCAAAAATCCATAAGGAAATTAACCTTGAAATAAAGCGGCAGATGATTTATTTCCTTAAGAAATCCTAATGCTTCAGAAAATGTTAATGCATGGTTATTGCTGTGTTCAATGAAAATATACAAAAAGTGTGTCGGGGGAGCAATAAATGAAACATAAGAGGAAAAGGAAAATGTGAAGTGTTGCTTTAATGACGAGTTCAGGCAGCACTCCACACCTCAGCTCCAGGAGGTCTCTGTTGCTAACTTTAGGGTAAGGTTAATTAGCTCCATTGAGGGCCAGAAAGCGTCTGCTACTACACAAACAAGTTTAGAAACCCGGCCAATTCTCTGAGGAGCCTTACCTAATCTCCTCCTCAAATCCTGTCTTATCACTGGTCTTCTTTATAGCATGTTTACTCTACTCATGCCACAGTGATCAGCCCTGGCACTTACCATGATTGCCACTGTGTAGCCAGAGTACTTACAACACACTGTTTTATATTGCAAAATCAATCATGTATGCTCACTTCACTGACTAATGTTTTTTCGTTTTAATTTTGGGCATATAGTACTTATACAGCAAGCTAAAGATCCTGGCCTGTGTGTGAGTTGTTTTAAAAGATTACTGTTGTATGTTGTAATACATGCAAAACAGCCTTTTATTTGTTTTTATTTACTATTTCTATTTTAATACCAAACAAGTTTGATGCATGGCAACATAAAATTATAAGTTAATAAGGGTTTTAAAATAGTATTCACTTTACAACAAAAAGCAGCTGGAATATTTTAGTGTTCCAGTAAAAAGTCATTACATATTAAAATGTAATTGCATTTAATACACAGTTTATTATAATTTAGTATAAGTATAAGTATAAGTATATTCAATTCATTGTCATTGTGTAAGGTACGTGTACAGAGCCAATGAAATGCATTTTTCGCATATCCCATCTTAGTAAGTTGGGGTCAGAGCGCAGGGTCAGCTATGATACAGCGCCCCTGGAGCAGGAGGGGTTAAGGGTCTTGCTCAAGGACCCAACTTGCTCAACAGACCCAATTTACTTCTGTTCTTCAGATACCTTCTTGGAGTTAATAAACAGAATTATATATTCTTACAAATTCTTTTAGCAAAATATTTATGCAGCTTCTTTTAAAGCTTATAGCATTTAAAGAGTTTTTATTAAAGAGTTTTTATTAAAGAGTACGAAGATCAGAATACTGTATAAATCACTGAAAAAATTCTTTGCTGCTTCTCCTTATCTGATCTGTTTTAGCTTCTTTTGTGTCTTTACTAATGTCATTTCATTAACTTTGTTTTTTTTTTACATTTTATCTCAGTCTTATATTTTATTCTTTCTCTTTATTACCTATTTGTTTTATTTGTCTTACTGTCTTATTTCTACTTTTTAGTAATCCTTCTGATAGTCTAATTTCGCCACTATCTCTGCTCAGCACTGTCTACTCTGCATTTCTTTTTGATAAGGTGAAAATAAAGTGTGAGAGATGTTGATGATGGTGCAAGGCAAAAAAAAATATTGTTTATATTGGAATATGTCATTTTCACAATACATATGTTAGGTATGTTTAAAGAAAAATTATGAACCAGTAAATGTTAAACCTTATTGTTTTTTGCTGTTTATAGATGTATGTAGAGTATATTTTTTAGTTATAAGCTGTGGAACATACATGTATTACATTTTTATATCTAATTCTAGTTTTTCTTTTTTTTCTTTCTCACTATATAGATGCTTGGTGACTTTAATAATTATTTTTGCACTCCAGATTATCCAGCTAAGAAAACGTTCAAACCCAACAATAGTCTGATATAAAAGATGGTAAAGATGTGAGATAAGATTGTAGGTTTACGCTCCATGACTAAACATTAAAGTTGAGAGTGAAATAAAGCCTTAGGAAGTGGGATGGTGTTGAAAGAGATTTGTATAACATGAGTAGGGAAGAGAACAATGGGGGCCCTTTCAACAGTATGCACAAAGAAACAAAGAACAACAACAAGCAGACCTTCCTCAATTCTGATGATGCCAATGCTAATCAAATCCCCATGGAGGAAAGCAACACAGGGAGAGGCAGTTTAATTCCCCCCCTGGTGTCACAGGAAAGGATTATTATTTGGGGCACACATGCCCGTAGCAAAGACCCAGAGCTGGAGGAGTTTGAATTATTAGAGTGTCAAGAGATGGAAGCTTTTCCTACAGATCATGAAGTGAAGGATAATGTTGCAGGTGGAAAGGCTATAAAGAAAGACTTTTGTCAAAGGCAGTCTACTCTTGCATTTGGGGATTCTGCTAGTGAGTTAACCAAGACAGATCAAAATGCCAATCACAGTGCAGATATGGCTATAGATCTTTCTCAGCCTCTGGACCTCAGGACATCTGCATCTCGGTCTGAAGGAAGGAGGAGCCTGAAAGAGACACGCAGTAACTCTGAGAGCAATGTCTTTGTCCCCACTTTCTTAACAGTAAGCAACCTCAGTGGAAGTTTGGCCAGTGCTCTTGACAGTGCAGGACATACACAGTGTCCTCCTTTATTACCCAGCAAGCCTACCTCAGAAAAATATCATTTCCAACAACCAGGCACAAATAAATCTCTTATACTTTTAACACAAATCAAAGATCAAACTAGAAAAAGGGATCAAATTCCTTGTTCTGCAATAATATCTCAGGATCCAACACATGAGCATAGATCGAACACTGAAAATAGTAACTGTCAGAAAGATAGACAAATCTGGAGTACAGACAAAGGCTACAACAAACAGGAGAGCATCCTGTCTTCCAAATTCCAGAAAAACTTTGGAAGAGTGCCACCTTCTTGTAGGCAACTTGTACGACCACTCTCTCCAGGTATGGAGCCAAAGTTAATCTCAGGACATCCTGCATATAAAGACACCTCACAAGGAGAGCATCTTTCCCCCTCCTCAGACAGAGAGCCTAAAAACAACAACTATAAGTCAGACGTAACAAATCCAATTCACATTAATAGTAGTGCCCAGTCTCTTAGCTCAGGCTCAGGGTTCCAGTCCACCCAGACTTCTACCAAGGTGGGCACCATCCTCCGACGGCAGGGTTCAGCTGAGAATGCTTCTATTGCCCTGGACAGGAAAAGTCATTTGAGCTGCAGAGCTTATAGCAGCCCTACTAGGTCTTCAACACCCCCATCTCCTAAGAATACAGGGTCTCCTCAAAGACGTCCTACAATGTCTCCTGGGAGAACCCGAGTGACTACTCGAGGCCCACAGTTGGGCTATAGTGCTTCTCAAGGGTATGGCTTTGGCCTGAGACCTCCAGTCAAGACCACAATAAACATGAATGTCCAAAACCCTGTACCACAACAAAGCTCTACTGTAACATCTTCTCCACCCAAGTGCCCCCAAAAGCCCAAACGTGTTCGCCCAAAAATTATTACCTATATACGCAAAAGCCCACAGGTTCAAGCTACTGATAGCCCACATGAAATCTCCTCACTGCCCACCAAACTCTCAACCTCCACCAGTCCTCCAAATTCCAAAACACCAGCAGATGAGCCTCCTGGTGCTCCATTGCTGAATGCCTCTAATCTGCTATATGACAAGTATAGACAGGAGCTGCAAAAGTCTCGATATATATCTTCAGAGTCTCGGACAAAGCCATCCAGTCACACCATGCCCCACAAAGCCATAGAGAAGACAAGCAACTTTTATGGCTCTTTTGGCAACAAATATTTGCCTGCCATGGTAAGAAACTTTAATTAATTTTAAAATAATATAGATATAAAGTATGTGGCTTTAAATAACATAAGATACAGAGGAACCGATAGTAATTTTGGGTACTATAAAAGAATATAAGGTTGTGGCCCCTACCAAACCCATTCAGTGTTACTACTAATAAAACAGATCTCTGGGGGCCCCTAAAGTGCATGGACCCCTAGAATTATCCCAATCTCCCCCCTTAGCTGTGCCCCTGATTAGATTAATCTTAGATTGACAAGAGATACAAATTTTAATCAAGGTCACCTTAAATAATAATGAATAATAAAAAATAACAGAGACTTCATTCATTGCTTGCTGTTAGGGGAGCTATGGTAACCAAAAATCTACACTGAGAGGGTAGACAAAGCAAGTATAAAGATGACTATAAGCATGAGATTCAAATAACATAAATAGCAAGAACTTTCTGAACTTTACTTGGAAGCTAAATAGGTGGATCATTGTCTTTTTTGGATAACCAAGCCAGATAATTAGTTCATCTTTTTTTTTTCTTTGGTTGCCCTTTTACTACAAGTATCACTGAAATATTGCTGGCCTAAGATTTATTATTTATGTAAATATTTTTGTAACAGTTGAAATTCTGAAATAAAAGTAACATGTTAGAATGTGCAATGCTAATTCCATGATGAAAAGTATTGATGTTTTTAATACCACTTTACACTTTTATGAATTTTGTTGCATTACAATAGATTACCTCTGAAAGCAAGGATCCAGCAGAATCCCTGACAGTAACCCAAGAGACAGGGGGATTTCTACAGCCCCCTCGAACCTTGAGACCCCAGCTTGGTGTGGGTGCTGTCAGCAAGTCTTCATCTGCTGCAGCTGCAAAAAGCAGGATCTTCACAGCACAGAAGTCATCTTTAGCTCTCAGTCAACCTGTGCAGGCAGTGACCCCATCAGTGACTGCACAAGCCACCTCATTAATAACCCCATCCACTCAAAGCCCACCCGAGGCTTCAGGTAATGCATCTACAAAATATAAATGAAGCTGCAAATAAGCAAATGGTAAGGAAAATAATTAGAAATGCATGCTATGGATGTGGCAACATGGAGTTCAAAAGGTTAAAAAAACATAAAAGAAGGCTTTACTAACTGTATAGTAAATCATTATTACAGTGCCATGAAAAAGTATTCATACCCCTTGAACTTTGTCACATTTTGTCAGTTTACAACCACTAAGCAAGTAGGTGCATTTGTATTTAGCCCCCCTGTACTCTCATACCCCTAAATAAAATCTAGTGCAATCAAATGCCTTCAGAAGTCCCCTAATTAATTAATTTGTGTTTGCCTACAGAAAATCTCAATAAAATACATTTAAGTTTGTGGTAGTAAGGTTGACAAAAAAAAATTAAGGCGTATGAATACTTTTTAAAGCACTGTATGTAAATAAATATTGTGTAAGTAAATAATATTATGTTGCCAGGGAAAAAAATGTTCTCACCATGATGAAATTTAGCTAAATTCTCTAAAAGAGTGTAGTTGGTGATGAGTTGCTGGCTGCTACAGAACCATCCATGTTTTTTCTAAAGTGTGCACCGTTGTTTATTAGTTAAATTTACTTACACAGACTTTTTTTTTACATCCTAGAGGTTTATAATCTGGACATTATCATTTTATGTTATACATGTTTTGCGTTTGCATATGAAAGTGGCACAGCATACAGTACATTAATATAAATAATGATGTGTACAGTGTAAGAGATATATGGTAGAAACAGTAGACCTGTCCGAATAATCTAAGTGATAACAGATCCTAATGCTACAGGATGTACAGGATACGAGATTCTGGAACTGCATCTGCCACTGCAAGCTATTTAAAAAAAACATTTTGTGCTTCACTGTTATCTAACATGTATATTAAAATATGCAGCTAAGAGTACACATAGTAGGAACAAATCCAAGGATGAAAATGCTAAATCTCTCAACAAAAGCTTTTTATTGCTGACATCTAGCCGATTAGCAGCAGAACTGATTTGATACTTTCACTGCAATTGCTAGTACACATTTGGATTTAATTCAACTGGATTTTTTTAGAATTACATTTAACTCTTTACAGCCACGATTCAAGCAGTAAATGTGCTACTTTAAAGTGATATGTTAATGCAATTTAAAGCTTATTGACAATTCAATGTATTATTTTTACTAATTACAAGAATTACATTTAATTATATATTATTTTTTCAGGAAAAGACTAAAGAAGGTTATTTATACTTAGCTCTAAGTATACTTCTCTTGTTTATAAGTCCTAAAATATCAAAAATACAATGTCCTAGTCTTACAGAAAGATAAAATGCATAAGAAGGCATTAACAGAGCAAAACATTCTGAATAATTTGTTAGGAAAGCAGAGGCATGCAACACAAGGATTAGAAATGAGTGTTTGTGAGACATTGGTTTTCCACTAATCTAGAGAGTGTGGCAGGGGGGGAGAGGGAGAAAACAGGAGGGGTGTGGAAAGCCGAAACACATTTAAAACACATCTAATAACCACAACTTTTGCTCCAAGGATAGAACTAGCTGAAGTTTCATTAAAAATCCTGAAGTGTTCGCGTGTTTACAACATAGACACATACGGAGCCTTTACAAAGCATTTTTTTTAGCTGATAGGATCAGCGAGATAAATTAAATTCAGGAGGTCATGATTTGTGCCACTTTTGGGATATTCATTTAAAATGCATAATGCAGTACTCCAAAAGCACGTCTCATGAAGGGGAAAAATAGAGATAATTTATTTTCAAGAGACCGAAGAGGATCATACTCAAAGCTGCTCTGAATTATTAAAGAATTTATACGCAAAAACAAACAAATGTGACTGTCTTGGAAAGGTCAGATACTTTAAGGGATTCAATTTTAAATTTGTCTGTTGCTGTAAGGTATGTCCAAAATATGGCAGAAATATAAAGCTGGCATTGTTAAAATTTATCCTTAAATATTCTCTGTCTTATCTGTCTATATATAACACAAGACTTCTGTTGCAGCTGTGCATACATTAGGTGAAGAAAATGATAATATATAAGCAAGATAACAAAAAATCTAATTAATGTACTCAATTATGTATCAATGTATCAATATATCTATTTGTTAGATATATGTTTTGCTGTCTCACCAGATATCTAACAGAAACTCTGTGTTGTTTTTTTTCTTTGGAAAGCACCATTACCAGAATTGGCTGTAAAATCTCTTTTGCCCAAGCCAGCTCCATCAGGCCTGCGCCCCTCCTGGATATTCCCGGCTCCCTGCAGCACGCCTTGCTGCCTTTGGATTTGTCCGCAGCTCAAGTGTCTCATCTGTCCCCAGCAACCCTCCCACCAACACACGAAGTGATCAGTGCAAACCAGTTCTTCGTAAGTTACACAGAGATTTTTAAATTATTATCGAAATATATTTTCTCCCAAAATCTTACAATTTATATCATTAGTTAATTTACAACTGTAACTATTATTTATTACAGTAGCCCACCTATTGCGATTACTTAACATCAGCTTCACATTTTCCCATCTTATAAATAAGGGGGAATCCCTATAGGACCACAAGCTGCTGTTTTTGTGGAATGCCATTCTTAGAACTAAAATACAGATATAGCAATTTCTTGTGTGTACAGTTGCTTGTGTGTGCAGGATAATATACAGTTTCTGACCACTTACGGGACTCCTCTACAAGTTTAATTGCCATATAGGATGTTTAGACACTATAGCTCTTTTTTCCATATATAATTTTTGTTCTTTCTCTGTTGTCAGTCTCTGACCACAGGTCTGTAACATTGACTTGTTTTAAAATCAACTCAGTGTCACTGGTGTGCTAAATATGATCTACTGCAGAAATATCTGGTGGTTATTTTAGGCTATTTGCAATCACAGACAGAGTAAAGACTGGCAGTTAGGTGTAGGCTTTGGATAAATAATATTTATTAAAATGTAATGTAATGGGTTTAAATGTAAATGTACTGTAGTAGATGGCTTTACAGTAGATTTTTGTCCATGCACTTTGTTAGAACCAGAAATAGTTTCATCCCCCTCTCTATATATAAACCCCAAAATGGTTCTATATAGAACTGTTTTAATAGAGTCAACGAACATAATGGTACAGGTATTAGAATGTTTGTGTCATGGCAACATCTAAGTTTAGGCATATATTTTTAAATAAAAGTCATTGTGTGCTTAATGGCACACAATGTAGTGTGTCACCCCCCCTGTTGTGAATCATTTATGTAGTGTTGCGTAGTGTAAACACCAGAATGACTTAAAGAAAGACACAATCAAGTCATGTACTTTAAAGTTGTGTAGTGTGAACTTGGCATAAAACAAACATTTCACCGTTTGAGTCATTTTTACCAATTAATAGAAGTCATCAAATAGACCTAAAATCACTTCATAATTTACTCACCAACAGGCCTACCGAGATGTGTATAACTTCCTTTCATTAGCTAAACACAGTCTGAGATTTTTTTATAATATCCTGGCTCTCTTTTAATGTGTTTAAATGTTATCATTACTGATAACTGAAGAACATTTAAAATGCTGCCACATCAGCTCCACTTTGATTATTTTAAATCTCATTGGTTCTTTTATTCTTGTAACTGAACTGTGTCACAACACAGATATGAGAACTAGGTACGCGACACACAAGAAGTAACAATAATTAACAATAATAATTGATGTGGAGCTGAAGCCCAGTCCCATTGTATTTTTATCTATACATAGTCTAATTATAGCAATCTATCTTGGTAAATATTAATCCTTTTCTTTCAGAAATGTACCAATATTCTTTAGAAGACAAGTATTAAATGCTGGAATGCTGGAGTTAAAAAGATTTCTATGATCATTGTGCTTTGAGTTTTGAAAATTGGTTGCTATTCAAAAACATTACAAAGCTTGTAACCAAAGAAGTTTGTGAGGGTAAATTACAGGGTAAATTTCATTGACAATTCTTGTTAATAAATTGGCATAAGTTTAAAGAAACTACGTAATATTTGTATATTTGCATGAACAGTTTTAAAGGAAAGTGCCTCAAATTTCAATGGAAAATATTTATATACTTTATACTTACTCTATACTTCTACACTATCTACACAGTAGAGAAAGCTGGCATTTTGTTTAAATCGTGCTGTCAATAAAATAAGTGCCACATTCTTAACAAGGCCTATGAAAAGATACAAATTATTGTACATTGGGTACAGAAAGCAATTAAAAAGATAGTTTACCCAAAAATGAAAATTCTGTCATCATTTACTTACTCTCTTGTATATTATAAACCTATATGGCTTTCTTTCTTCAGTATAACAAAAAAATTTAAAATTTTAAAGAAATGTTTTGGGCCATTTCATTTAGATATGTGTCCATGTTCTTTGCCATTGTCAAACATTTGTATACTTACATTTACAGCTCTTGTCCAGAGCAACGTACTAAAAAGTGCTTTGAGTCACACCAATAAACAGCTCAATACTGATACAATAGTTCACAAAACAGTGTAACAACAACAAAAAATTGTTGAAGGAGTAGCATTTATTTATTTATATTTATGTCAAGAGCAAGGTTTTTACTAAAGATATGAGTTTTGCCTCTTGAAGACGGCCAGAGATACTGCTGTTCTGACATTGATGGGAAGTTCATTCCACCATCTTGGTGCCAGAACAGAGAAAAATCTTGAGGCAGACCTATCTTGTGTCCTAGGGGATGGTGGAACAAGCCAAGCAGTACTTGTGGATCTGAAAGAGCGGGGTGCTATGCGAGGAGTGATAAGTTCTTGTAGGTAGGAGGGTGCAGCTCCATTTCTGGCTTTGTAGGCAAGCATCAGTGTTTTAAATCTGATGCGTGCAGCTACTGGGAGAACTTTGTGAAAACTTTGGTAGGTTAAAAACAACACGAGCAGCTGCATTCTGAATCATCTGCAAAGGACGAATTGCACTCAGAGGAAGGCCTGCTAGGAGCGAGTTGCAGTTGTCTAGTTTAGAAATTACTGCTGAGTGGCCTGAGTAGTTAAGAATGGTCAAATCCTCTGGATGTTATGGAGGAGAAACCTGCAAGATCGTGTTATGTTGGCAACATGTAAGGAAAAGGATAATTGATTGTCTATAGTTACCCCAAGGTTGCGAGCACTGGTCGAAAAGGAGAGCTGCGAATTGTCCAGGGTGATTGCAAGATCCTGGCATAGGGATGAGTCAGCTGGGATAAAAAGTAGTTCAGTTTTGCAAGGGTTGAGTTTCAGCTGGTGAGCTGCCATCCATGATGATATGTGTGCCAGGCAATTTAAGATCCTTGCAGAAGGTGTGGTGTCTGATGGAGGAAAAGAAAAGACAAGTTGAGTGTCATCAGCATAACAATGGTATGTGAACCCATGTGAGGAAATAACTTTGCCAAGTGAGTGAGTATAGAGGGAGAAAAGAAGAGGACAAAGTACTGAGCCTTGTGGGACACCAGTGGAAAGTCTGCGTGGGGCAGATGTTGTTCCTCTCCATATTACCTAATATGAACAGCCTTCCAAGCAGGAAGCAAACTACTGCTATTCTGTTCCACAAATACCGAGACTATTGAGAGTGGACAGCAAGATCTTGTGGTTGACCATGCCAAATGCAGCTGAAAGGTCGAGAAGGATGAGGACAGATGACAGTTTGGATGATCTGGGAGCATGCAGCTTTTCAGTGACTGCCAAGAGGGCGGTCTCTGTAGAGTGAGCAGCTTTGAAGCCAGACTGATTGGGGTCTTGAAGGTTGCTCTGTGTGAGAAAGAGAGACAGTTGATTATAGACAGTGCGTTCAAGTAATTTAGAAAGAAAAGAAAGAAGTGATACCGGTCTGTAGTTGGTGATGTCTGAGGGGTCCATCACAGGCTTCTTCAGGATAGAAGTACCCCGTGCTCTCTTAAAAGATGTTGGTACCTGACCAGAAGATAAGGAGCCATTGATGATTGTAGAGATAAAAGACAAAAGATCAGGAGAGATGGTCTGGAGCATTGCCGAAGGGATTGGGTCTAGTGGACAGGTGGTAGGATTGCAGGACATGATAACTTGTTGAACCTCTTCTGATCCTAAGGTAGAAAAATATGACAGTAAAGGAGAAGACAAGTCATGAGTGAAAAATGTAAGGTTTTTAAAAATTTTTAAAAAAAGTCTTTTCATTATAGAAGGAAGCAAATTTTTCAGGTGCATATATCCAAATTCAGTGGTAGACGATGCATTTGGTACCTGGGCCTTTAGTGTGGACTTAGCCAACTGATACACCTTTTAATACCACCACTATCATGTCGTAATTATAGAAACTAACAATACTATACAAAAACGCAATATAACTTGGTGCGAAATTACAGACAGAGAGACCTTTCGCGTATTAAGGGTGAAAACCATTTTTATTAAAGCAAAAAACCCCAACTTCAAACCGTTAACTGTACCATCATCATCACCAACATCATCTGGAGTGATTCAGAATCAATATTTATCTTAATATTAATATAACATCACAACACCATAAATAATCTAATAAAATATATAATACAAATAAAAATTTAAAGGCTGTAAGCCAGCATTACCAGTCATCGGAACTGGTCTGGAAGTGGTAAATAAACTTATTCCCCTGCTGAGACAAGCTGGTTAGCTTCGGACTTAGCCGACCCTTTCCTCAGGATGTCTAACTTTCTGAAAAAGTCCAACTTAAAAACGTATTTTCAAGTATGTCTGAGACAAAGTCAATAGTGGGCATAAAAATTATAATTCAACTGTACAGACTTGTTTTGCTAGTCTGTGCTAGGCTGTAACAGTTTTACTCTGATCAACCAATCAGAGAACGGAAAAATGCTGTCATCGTGGGCCAACTAGCTGGTGCTGAGAGTCAGTTTTATGCTAATATAGTTTAAGTTACATGGGCCAGCACTACTGATTCTAAAGGGCCCTGTGCATATTAGATTAAAATGGCAGCACAAAGAAACTAAAATCTGATTGGACAAAAATGTAACATCAACATAGACATACTGGAAGCAATGCAGTTGAGAGAAACACTACGAAATGAAGAGAATAAACTCTTGGGAATAAATTAATACAATTTCAAGGAAAAAGAAGGACTTGCTGGCCCTGACTGCACATCACTGTCCAAATTATACTCTTTTAGCCAAACAACATCTGTTAAGTCAGCATGGACTGGAGATTGCAATTTACTGCCATATAGTGATGTATTTTAGAGACAGATTAAAAAGTTTTTTTGCTATATAGAACCTCAAGGAACCCTTTTTGTATTTAAAGGGTGGATGGCACCCCTCTGTAAAAAAATTAGCTTTCACCAAAACAGTTTTTTTTAACTAACTACATAGATGATATTTGTCTTTCCGTAGTCACAGCTGATGCAGGGTTTTCCGTAGAGAATTTGGCACGGGAAAAATTGCATCATCAGTTGTCTCTTGCTGCCTCTCTCTTGTTACTTTATTGTAAAATGTAATAACGCATAATGTTACTCATGTTGCTATAAATTCAAGCAAACAAACACATTTTTAGAGAAACCTACTAGAGGATTGTATCTTGGCCTGATTATAAAGGTGGGAAATATTGATTCAGAATTTTTAACAACACCTTAGTCTTTAGGGAGTTGAGTTATCTGAGACTGAATGAGGCTTGATTGATTTGTAAGTCTAAACTGTTCGACATAGGCTGACTTATAATTAGTTGAATGTATTTGAGAGTGTGAAATATTATTGCAAGAGCAGACGAATCAATTAAGCTGTCGTTACATCCAGTACTGCTTGAGCCTTAAAACAGTATTGATCTCTGGCTTCACTCTTAATGCTAATCCAGTCCCTCACACTGTTGTAGGTTGTAATCCCCCTGCTACATGCATCTGCATGTACTTTGGTTGCAGAGAGAATAAAAGAAATAGAACACAGGATCATGTAAAATAGTTGTGTTGTTTATGTATGGTAAAGGCGGAGTCAGTAATTCCATACATACCTCTAGGCCAATTATTTACTGAAGAGATTTAACAGCTGTTCTGTTAATATAATAGCTGTCAACATGCATATAATAGCTGTTAACATGCACTATGCTGAAAGTAGTGGCATTTCTACATGGACTCCCTTTTATCTTCTCGGTTGTTTTTCAGTGTTTTCCAGGCATGGTGGAATTATTACAGTACCCCCTCTCCTTGAAAAGGCGTTCAGGATAAGCAGAATTAAAGTCATGAGTGAGCGTGGGATCAAGAATATTACAAGACTTGACCCATGACCAGGCCCATAACCCTTCCAATCCACCAGATACTCCATTTGACCTCTCCTTCTCCTGGAATCAGGAATTTTACTTACTTGATAAGCGGGTGCCTCATTTATGTCGATGGGCTGTGGTGGGTCTTGTGGGTCTTGTGGTTGGAATATGATGTTTTGGCTGGAATATGAAGTCTTTCCCAGACTTTTGTGGCTCCGCCATATCCAATCTTCCAAGTCAAGTCAAGTCACCTTTATTTATATAGTGCTTTTAACAATCGGGATTGTTTCAAAGCAGCTTTACGGAAATACATCAGAAACAACAATGCTAAACATTCATTAAAACACTCAATTTAATTGATATCTATGCAACTAAGCAAGCCAGAGGCGACGACGGCAAGGAACCAAAACTCCATTAGTGACAGAATGGAGAAAAAACCTTGGGAGAAACCAGGCTCAGTCGGGGGGTCAGTTCTCCTCTGACCAGATAGGCAGTAGGTTACCCATGCTGCAACAAAGTTTCTGTGGTCTTGTCCGGATGGCCGTCTAGAAGACAAGATATTACTGAGAAACTGCCTTATTGTCTTCAAGTGACAGCAGGGATTTGATAACAAAGAACAGACATATGTTAGTGTATATGTTAGTTTGCTATTGGAGGTGTTCCCAGTTGCGGTTAACCTGACAACTGCAGCCTAACAATCCTTTAACGAATTTGAATAATAAAAATGTGTGTATTATATGTAGGCCAGGTTAAAGAGATGTGTTAAAGATCTAGTTTTAAACTATTTGGAAAATAGATAAGAAAGTTTGTGCACTAGATAAGAAAAGGATATTAAACAGCTCAATACAGGTATGCTAAATCACAAAACACTTAAACAGCCCACAAAAACTGTTGAAGAAGAACGACATAGCAAGAAGGCCTAGGTTCGATTTCTGGGCAGGGGCCTTTCTGTGTGGAGTTTGCATGTTCTTTCCGTGCGTACGTGGGTTTACTCCGGGTACTCCGCTTTCCTCCCACAGTCCAAAAACAAGGAACGGTAGGTGGATTGGTGAATATAAATTGTTGGGAGCGAGTGGGTTTGTGGTCCTGTGATAAACTGGCGACCTGTCTAGGATGTACCCATCCTGCCTTTCGCCTTTTCAGGGACAACTGGGATAAACTCCAGCAGATCCCTGTAAAACTGAATTAGGAAATAAGGGTATATAAGATGAATTAAAATATCAAGTGCCAGGTACTGCATTTAAATACTTGGCTGTTCTGATACTGATGGGAAGTTTATTCTAGTAGAACAGAGAAAAGTCTTGAGGCCGACCTACCTTGCAACTTAAGGGATGGTGGTTGATGGTGATAAAAGATGATGTGATTTTACCATTATACAATGATTATAAACAATTTTATTGTAATTTGTTCTTTTATTATGTTGATTATCAACATTGCACATTTGCATTTGTGCATGAAAGTTATTAGGGTTTAGTGTTAGAAGATTTAAACAGTTATATATTTGTTCAATTGAAAAATGGCAATGTGGTTCCTAGTCTTTATGCTAAGCAGTATTCATAAGCACAGTTATAAAATATAATTGCTGTCTCAAGTTCTGCCACACAGCATCAACATCACTATGTGTTTTAGATACACACCCACAAAAAAATGGCCTTGAGTCAAGGTGACTCTATATTGATTGATTTTCAGGAAAGTGTGTATTTCACAGGTAAAGCCATTTACACAGCTCATCTATTTGTGCTCATACACAAAGGTGGGTAGTACAAATTACATTTACTTCGTTATATTTACTTGAGTAATTGTTTGGGGTAACACATGTACATACACAAACACGAACAATAATTCACAAAAGACAGGGCAAACACAAGGGCTATAAATACATAAGGAACACATTAACTAGACAAGACACACCTGAACACAATCACAAACACAGGACTAAACAAACAATGAGAACAAGACATTAGGACAAACAGAAAGTAAACAAAACAGACTGTCTAGGCTAGCTTAGCCTTAGCCTAGACACAAAGCAAACAATGAACATGAAACAACATAAAAACATGAAAACCAACAAAACAACAAAAAAAACAAAAACCCTGAATGTTACATACCTCAATGGGCGGCTCCTGACGCCATACTCCAACCCAAACAACATCTTACGGAGGGTGGTGGAACAGAGGTGGTCCTAGTCCCGGCTCTGCCAGAGAGTCACTACTCTTACCCCCCTCAAAAAATATTCTGGGGGTGTTTTCGGTAGTGGGTACGGGCATGGCGTGAGCAGACTTGGCAGATGTGGTTTGATCAGGGGACCATGGTGGGACCGGCGGATTTGTGGACCAAGGCGGGATCGGCGGATCTGTGGACCAAGGCGGGACTGGCGGCTCTGTGGACCAAGGCAGGACCAGCGGCTCCGTGTACCAAGGCGGGATCGGCGGATCTGTGGACCAAGGCGGGACTGGCGGCTCTGTGGACCAAGGCAGGACCGGCGGCTCCGTGTACCAAGGCGGGACAGATGGAGGCCCCTCTGGCGTGGCATCAGGCTTGGGGCCTTGCGCTGGCTCGGGATCAGACTCTTGGGCAGGCTTGGGAGTGTGAACTGAGCAGTATGTGGCCCAAGCACATAGATTGGCTACCCCTATTACTCGGAGAGCCGCAAAGATAGGCCTCGTCTCTTCAAGGGCCTGAAGGCCCTTGGGAGTCCTGCTTCTCTAGTTGACCCCATCTGTGAATCAGCCACACTGGACACCAACCTTGGCTTGGGCGTGGCAGCCATCTTCGAGGCCTCGTCTCTTCAAGGGCTGAGGCCCTTGGGAGTCCTGCTTCCTTAGTTGACCCCATCTGTGAATCAGCCACACTGGACACCAACCTTGGCTGGGGTGCAGCACCATCTTGGAGCTTGGCTTGGGCGTGGCAGCCATCTTGGAGCTTGGCTGTGGAGCGGCAGCCATCTTGGAGCTTGGCTGTGGAGCAGCGGCCATCTTGGAGCTTGGCTGCAGAGCGGCGGCCATCTTGGAGCTGCAGGGTTCCTCGTCCATTACCCCACAGTGAACGAGGAATCACTTAGCTGCAATGCATAATCAATGTATTCCTCCAGGGACCAGGGAATTTTTTTCCCCTGGGATCTTAGACTGAACAGGGTTATTCAGTCCAAAACGAAAAATGTCTTTAAGGGCAATATCGTTATTGTATTGTAATCCTCAATGGAGGCATTGCCCTGGTGAAGTTGAATCAGACATTCTCCTGCTAGGTTCATTTTGCAGGTGGATTATTCTGTAACAGAACTCCACTGAGGCAAGATGTTTTGAACCGAAGTGCAGTTTATTTTCAATGTGAACTATTTACAAAAACACCAGACAAACAAACATTAACTAAACTTAACTTAACTAGGAACAGGAACATAAGCCGAAGCATGAACAGAATCTCTTTGCAGTGGAACGTACATGTACATACACATACACAAACAATAATCCACAAAAAACAGGGCAAACACAAGGGCTATAAATACACAAGGAACACATTAACTAGACAAGACACACCTAGCTAGCATAGCTTAGCCTAGACACAAAAAAAAAACAATGAACATGAAACAACATAAAACATGAAAATTAACAAAACAACAAGCAAAACCAAAAACCCTGAATGTTTCAGGCTGCTGCGCAAGAGGATGCTACAAATTTCCCACCTAACTTTTGCACACATTTAGTTGGAAGATGTAGCAGAGGAGTGTGTGCATGCGTTTAGTCTATGTTTTTTCTCCAAGAACTTCAAAAAAATAGTTTCATAATGCGATGAATTCGAGCTCCAACCTGAAAAAACACAAAGCGGTACATGCCATCATTTGCTATCTATGGCCACTTTAACCTTATTGTAAAACCACATTTCACACACATTTTTTCTCATATGCATGTTTGTGCAAGCAATTACAAATATCGTTTGAACCTACAGACAAACACACCTTTATGAAGAAATGTTCATTTCACATTTTCTGCACATTTTCTTATCCATTTAACACAAAACTAAATATACTGAACAGCATACTGGGACGTTTGACACCTCACTAAAGTGTAGAAAACATCTGGGTGTGTTTGAGATTTGATTGTAAATGAAAGGTCATGTCATGTTAATGTCCATCACAGGACTGAGATTGAGGCTTTACTTTACTTCAGCCTGTTTAATATTAGCAGAACAGAGAGACTTTGGAGGAGAGGTGTGTAAAAACTCACCAAGAAGTTTGAAATATAGTGTTTTTGCTTTGTGTCAATCAGATCAAAAATAACTAGTAATTAATTACTTGAGTAGTTTTTTTTTTTATCGGAAACTTTTTTACTCTTACTTAAGTAACTATTCAGTTTGTTACTTTTACTCTTACTTGAGTAAATATTTTCATAAGTACTTTTACTTTTACCTAAGTACAGATTTGGCTACTCTACCCACCTCTGCTCATATACCAGTGGCCCTGACATTCTTTAAAGATATTGACTCTCTGTCCTGATTTTTACTCATATGTAGACATTTAAAAGTAAAAGTTTCATTTAAATTTCTAAAAGATATTTCCAAAAGAGATCCTGGGGTGGGGTTTAAAGGTAGTGAAGGAGCTAAAAAATAAGAATTGATGTAGATGCTTGTAAGATGATTGTGTACGTGTGTAATAACATTGGAAAAGCTATAAGACATTTGGCTGAGAACAGATGGTTCTTTGAAGGAAGCACACACACACACACACACACACACACACACACACACACACACACAGAATCATACACATATGTTCAAGCTTTCTCAACTGTGTATTCCAGTGCCATATCAGAATTATGCACCTGTTAAATAGAAATCTGTTAAAGATAAAGGTAGTGGGCTCGACTTAAGTTATGGTGCATCATTTAGCTATAAAGGGATTGTTAGATTAGTTTTAAAGGTATACATACATAATGTGTTAATGTTGCTTTTTTGGCTGTCTTATATTAATATGAGACAAAGTGAACAGCATCCTTGTTTAAACTGATGCATAAGCCTGATGCTAGGTACATTACGTTGCTAATTCCTGCTTCTGGCTCTGTTTAAATGTGTTGTGCTCTGCCTGCCCTGGCTTACTTATTTCTCATTTGACAGGCAAAATGAAGCAATTAGCAAAATTGTGTATCTGTCACCAAGACATTAGCTGCAGCACCTTTCATTCTTGTAATTTGCAAGATGTAAGAACCTCATTGTAAAAACTGCGGAACCTACTCCTTCGATTCACAAGAGGGAGCTCATACTATGATTGTTTTATTCTCATTCCCTCGACTCTGTCTTTTTCTGACAATGACTTTGGTTTTTCAAATTAGATTTGTTTGCTTCCATGTGTTTTTTTTTTTCGTTTCTGAGTGACTTTGGATTGTTTATATTTCAACAAGCATGTTTTGCAACAAGGTTTTTGTGATGCTTTGAGGATTTATCACAGAATACATTGCTAATGCAGGATTTAGCAGCTCATCGAACGCAGACTCTACAGGCCTTCCAGTCACAGCTAATTAACAACTCGTCTGTCAGCTTTTACCCTCTATCTTAAAAGAAACCTTGTGCATGCTGCCTGAAAATTTGACTGCTTTCCGCACCTTCAGTTCCTTCGCCAGTTTTAAATCTTCTTCTCCAACCAATTGGCTGCATTCAGTACTGACAATAACAAGGGCTTATTTCATAGGATGGGTATATGGGTAAGGCACTGTTTGGGATTCAGACACCCAGGTACTTACTTCCATTGACTACTTTATGGAACAAATGGCAATACAACTCAAGTAAACTTCTATGTCTACGCTAAAGTAATGACTCGGAGTGGATAGAACGATGTGGCGCTAAAATTTCTAGAGTAACGCGGTCACAGACAACTGAAGCTACTCTGCTTTTTCTGTTTGGTGAACCTTGGTCAGTACCAGCAGTAGACGAATGGATGAGTGCTCATGTGTGGCTACAACAAGCCATCAGGAGACAACAAATTACCAACCAGGGCAGAGGGTCTGGTTATTGTCCAAGGACCTTCATTAAGTCCGGCAGATAAACCCAGTAACATACAGACTGGAACACACACGTTTTACAAACATGGGAAAAGCCAGAGTTGTCAGATTCACTTCTGTATTATAGCTTCAGTCTAAAAGGAAGAAGAGAGAAAACTCCATAAAAAGTTATATACATGCCTAACATAGATTCCACCTGCACAAAAAATCATACAATGCTCAAAAATTATAACTGTTCACTTATCAAAGTTTATGTATTGATAAAAGTCTAAATTTAAATCAGTTTGTTAAATAAAGTAATTAAATCTTTAAGGTTGGAAATTTTTTTTTCTAAAATATATTTTGAAAAATATTTAAATATATTTTTTGATTTTAATAATATATTTCAAATATATTTTTGATTTTAATAATATATTTTATTGAGCATTGCATATTCAAAATATTT
This sequence comes from Bagarius yarrelli, assembly GCA_005784505.1. NCBI lineage: Eukaryota > Metazoa > Chordata > Actinopteri > Siluriformes > Sisoridae > Bagarius > Bagarius yarrelli. The sequence goes on along the minus strand of VCAZ01000003.1, from coordinate 7,094,686 downwards.
TTTGCCCCAAAAATTATATTTTTACCATATCACTCACATCTTTTCTTCTCTGGATCCTTTTTTAATTTCTTTCTTCTAACTTCTAGTTATGATTTTCTCTCACTCTCACAATTCGTAAAAAATAAAGTCTTTAGTGGATTAAAAATCACAGAGACGTGAGTGGTTATTTAGTTGTACATTTGTCTTGAATTATTCATGGAAACAAATTTTATTGCTTCTTTGGATTTATTAAGAAGAGTCGTGTCAGAGTAAATGCAGTATGTTTTCGTTTAACATAATTTTATTTTATTGCCTGGGGAACTTAACAGGCTCTTTGTTATACTTTTCCTGATTTGTGCCAGAATTTTTAAGCCACTGGCCAGTGCTCAGCTCGCCATGCATTTACACTTTATGCATAATATGCAGTGTGTAATTGGGACTTATTATAAAAGGAAATTAAACTATTATCTCCTGATCACAGAACTCAATTCCAATCCAGATGGAAGCAAGTTTAGGCAGTGCTATGAAGGAATGTGCAGAGATTTTTGTCCTTGGTGTTTGGTAAATGTCACTACTATTTGGATACTATTTGGATAATAACACAGGGGTATTGCTATAAGAAAGTCTTTACCTCTTTGACTCTTAGCCAGTTACACAACAGCCACACAGTACTTACTAGGAGCTGTGCACAAGGACTGATTTTATTCTCTCTGCATTGGTCCATTAGTTCTTTCTTGATATTAGATGACCAGGAAGTCAAGGTTATCCTCTCTTTCTTTTTACTTCAGCTTTAAAACATGCTACCATCACAATGTCTAATAGATACTTCAGATTTGTAAATTTTTCACATAATCATAACAAGCACCAACAATATATAAGGAAGACTGAGGCTTGTGTCAAGGTCACTAAGAAGCAAAAATGTTCATAAACAATAACAGAAAAGGTTAGATAAGTGCTTAGATTGGATCTATGGACTTGCTGACATTGACAGCAAGGTTAAAGAAGGACTGATAGCACTGGCTTATAATGTGCTAACTGATTTTTTGCTTTGCTAACAGGTCCTGGCAGTGTTACAGAAGACCCTCCTTTTCACAGGGTTATTACAGCCTCATGCGGAGAGGGGCAGAGAGTGCCATGCCGCAACAGCCCACAGCCCCCCAGCACTCCTGTACCCATACGCCGCCCACTCCTGCCTCCTCCACCAGGATCGCCAGTTGGTAGGAACATAAAAGCCTAAGATCGTTTTATTTTTTGTGAAAACAAGATAAAAATGAATAAACTAAATGCATACAACCAGACACACTGGTGAACAAACCTCCCCTTCAGATAGAAAACTATCATTTATCAATATTTTAAAATTTAAATCTTTATTGCTGCTGTTTAAAAACTACATATTTATTTCATCATAATTTGGCTGCCAAGGAAAGGGAGATTTGCAAATCTATGACACTTCTTTTGTTGTAAGACATTTTTGTGACTGAGGATCAAGCCGAAGAGTAAGGACAGGTTGCCAAGCATAAATAATGAATCCAGTAGCCACAGTACCTTGATGGAATACAGTGATCTCATAGGCATTAGAATGCGTAAAGTAACCAGTAGTGTGCACCTGCTGGGCTGTCAATTATTCATTCATTCATTTATTCATCTTCTATATCCGCTTATTTCCTAATTCGGGGTCACAGGGATCTGCTGGTGTCTATCCCATACGTCTTTTTTATTATTACAACAGCAATTCTGTTTTTTTTGTGGAAATGCAAAATATCCCTATAGCAGTAGCAAGTGAGTCAAAAAGCCCTATATCAGAAGTAGAGCATCAGGAATAATCAGGCAGGTCCACAGGGTAAAAAAAAGCAAAAGAAAGTGTGTCAGGATCAGGACCACAACAGCGTGTGACAATGTGTGTTTAATTCCACATAATTTTGAAATCCACAGGAACAGAGACAATCTGATAAACTACAGATGATTTAATGAACACTGAAAATTATAAACTTAAAAATGAGAAACAGTAAGTGTATACATTATTTATTTAAATCCACAACCACTAACTGTTGACAAAGCGCTTAAATTTTGTTGCTGGTAGCATTCTTCAGTTGGTTTGTTGATGTACATCCACATCTAGACTATCCAAAAATGTTATTAAATATAGTGATCTATATATATTTTTTTGGTGCTCCTGTCACACCGATCGGCTGCGATCCCTCTCCATTCCTTCCATTTCCTCCGCAACATCTGATACAGTGAATTTCCACTCTGTTTATTATTTTGTGTTGTCATACCTCAGTATGGTTGGGTAGCCTTCCCTTCTGTGGTTGCGTGGGCACCTTTTTGGTCCTTGGTTATGTCAGCGTATTTGCGGGTTTTGTTTCTCAGTCTTTTTGTGCAGTTTTTTTTCCTGTGATGGTTTTTCAATTTTCCGCTGCCCAATTTAGATCTTCCCGCTTGGCCTCGGAAACTTATAAACTATGTAAGTACCTCGGAATTTTACGCTGTCCCCGTTACATACACAGTTCACGGAAGAAACTTACCGATCTTCGTCTTTAAATAGTATTCCTAATTAACTAATTAATTAAGTAATTATCCTTTTCCTTACATGTTGCTAACATAACACATACCTGCAGGTTTATCCTGCATAACATCCGGAGGGTTCGACCATTCTTAACCACTCAGGCCACCCAGTTGCTTGTGCAGTCTCTTGTAATTTCTAAACTAGACTACTGCAACTCGCTCCTGGCTGGCCTACCTCTGAGTGCAATTCGCCCGCTGCAGATGATTCAGAATGCAGCTGCACGTGTTGTCGTGTTGCACATCTTCGGATATGCAATTTGTGCTACTAAACACTTACTTAATAAAATGAGTCTTATGCCAGTGTACACAATTAGATTCAAATGAATAAGCACTGTATGTCAAATGTTTTTGGACAACTGACTATTACATTCATGTGTATTCAGGCTTCATCTTCTTAGCTATTAATTATAATCTGCTCCACTCTTTAAGAAAGGCTATTTACTATATTTTAAAGCATGGCTATTGTAATTTGCAGTTTCAGCAACATTAGCATCAGTGTTGAGTGGGGTTAGGTTCAGGGCTCTGTGCAGTCTACTTAAGTCCCCAACCTTGGTACTCCATGTTTAATTAATTCATCTCAATTCATCTCATTAATTAATTCATCTCATCTCAGTCGAATTGCATCTACGCTAACATATGTCTGTTCTTTGTTATTCCGAGCTCACCGTCGCCACCATCACTTGGAGACAATACTATGGCTGACATCTATCCGCTAATAGATGTCAGCCATAGTATTGTAGATGCAATTCGACTGGTGATAAACAAATACATTATGTGTTATTGGTGGTGTTTCCCGGTTCCGGTTGACTGACCTGCAGCCTGATAATCCTTTAACGGATTTGAATAATAAAAATGTGTGTTTTATGTGTAGGCCAGGTTAAAGAGATGTGTTTTTAATCTACTTTTAAACTGACAGAGTGTGTCTGCCTACCGAACAGTGCAAAGTAAGTTATTCCACAGTTTAGGCGCTAGATAAGAGAGGAATCTGCCATCTGCAGTTGATTTAGTTATTCTAGGTATAATCAAACTTCCTGAGTCCTGAGAGCGCAGCGGACGTGGACGACTATAATAGGATAGGAGCTCACTCAGCACTCAGGTGCTAAAACATTGAGCCTTGTGGTACTCCATACATTACTTGCGAGCGATATGATACCTCTTTGTTCACTGCTACAAATTGTTGGCGGTCAGATAAGTAGGATTTAAACCATGCTAACGCACTTCCACTGATGCCAACAAGGCTTTCTAATCTATTTAAAAGAATGTTGTAGTCGACAGTGTCAAATGCAGCACTGAGGTCCAGTAGCACTAATAGGAAGAGACAACCAGTATCAGCTAATAGCAGCAGGTCATTTGTAACTCTAATTAGAGCAGACTCAGTAGTGTGACAGGATCTAAATCCTGACTGGAAATCTTCATAAATATAATTTTTCTCTAAGAAAAAATTTAGTTGTAAAGATACAACTTTTTCAAGTATCTTCCACAGAAATGGGAGATTTGAGATCGGTCTCTAATTAACTAGATCTTTAGGATCAAGTTGTGTTTTTTTAATGAGCGGCTTAATAACAGCTAGTTTAAATGTTTTGGGGACGTATCCTAATGACAATGATGAATTAATTATATTCAGAAGCGGACCTATGACTTCAGGAATTACCTCTTTTAGGAGCTTAGATGGAATCGGGTCTAACATACGTGTTGTTGGTTTAGCTGATTTAGTAAGTTTATAAAGTTCTTCTTCTCCTATAGTAACAAATGAGTGGAATTGTTCCTCGGGGGATCTATGGCGCACTATCTGATGCTATACTGCGGCTGTCTGCTGCATATTCACAATTTTATCTCTAATAGTATCGATCTTAGAATTAAAGTAATTCATAAATGAATTACTGCTGTGCTGATGAGAAATGTCGTCACCTGTTGATGCTTTATTATTAGTTAATTTAGCCACTGTATTGAATAAATACCTAGGGCTATGTTTGTTCTCTTCTAGAAGAGATGAAAAGTAATCAGATCTAGCAGTTTTTAATGCATTTCTGTAGGACATGGTACTATCCTGCCATGCAATACGAAATAACTCTAGTTTAGTTTTTCTCCAGCTGCGCTCAACTTTTCAGGCTGCTCTCTTTAAGGCGAGTGTGTGCTCATATACCACGGTGCCAAACTATTTTCCTTTATCTTTTAAGCGTAATGGAGCAACTGTATTTAAAGTACTAGAAAAGACAGTCTCCATGTTTTCAATTACATCATCAAGTTTTTCTGAGCTATTGGATACGCTGGAGAATTTGGATAAATCAGCAAGATTTTTACAAAACAGTCTTTTAAGGACTAGTTCTAGTTTTATCTTTAAGCATTTTTCTAGTTCCTGCAATGTATGTAGACTTAGGGAAGCTTTACATTAAGGGAGGAAGGACTGCCAGAGCTGCTAGTGGGAAGTGTTGAAATGGGTTGGATTTTTTAGCAGGAGCTGCTGGAGGTGGCTTTTGGCAATAATAACCAACTCTTCATGTATCTATAATATATACTGCTTTTGGAAAGGGTGGAATCAAGAAATTGCTTCAGTACATGAATTCACATCTGTTTTTTTGCCTTTAGGGTTGGAATATATTTTAAAAGAATGGTGTGAGGTTATTTTGGTATGGTTATTTTAGGCTGGTGGAGCTAATGTTCCTCGTTTTTTAAAATTTTTTTATTTGCTTTCTGATGAGACCCGAAGTCATAGAAATAGATATTATACATATTTCTTTTTAATTTTTTTTGTTTTTGTTTTTACTTTTTGTTCCTATAATTAAAACATGATAAGAAACAATTATCACCTTTTCTGGCTATATCTAAAACATTTTAATTATATTATTAGAATAATTTAAAGCTTGAATGTAGTGACTAACATAAGATGCACCTACCTGGTCTCAGCCACCCAGAGCATGTGGTGTGATATGATTTTCATCGTGAGCAGCCGTGATATTGGATGCATTAGAGTGCAGTAGTGTGTGTCAGGGTCACAGCATGTAATTTCAGCTAGCTAAGATATTTAAGGAGCATGAGACTGTCATTTAAAGCCTGGCTGCACCTTGTTGAAATCAATAATTTTTCTCTGGAGTGAACAAAAATTGTACAAAGGAGTGTAAGCATGTCTACAAAACTGTAAGGACTCTACCCCTGACATTTCTGTTTGGCCAACTAAGATTCACTGTAACTTCTTATTTTTTGCTTGCTTACTGTTTCTTGTTCATATTAGGCTCTCGCAAAGACTTTCAAAAGCCATCGGAGGGCTCTCATTCAGTTCTTTCGTCTCCAAAGCGTTTGGCTGTTGTTTCACCCAAACCTCAGTCGCCAGGTAAAAAGTTATCAGCAACCCCATTTTTTGTTCATCTGTGAGTATTAAACTGTATAATGTATATGGGTTTGGGTAAGACTTTACATTAGTAAATTATACATAGGGATCTATAGAAATATAGACATAGTTATAATGTAATTAAAGCTACAATAGTTTTTTTTTAAGTTTAAATTTGATGCTATAAGTAAAAAGTCATCCAGCCATAACACCACACAGATGCAGGTAAGGCACTGTTTTATTGCATAATATTATATTACTGATAAAATTGAGTTTAGGGATTTGCAAAAAAAGCACTGGGCTTTCCTAGCATTTTTTCTCTATACTGTCATTATTACACATTTTCTACAATTATCATAAGAAGCACTTGTGACACCTCCCTCTCTCTCTCTTATGCTTTCTATTTCTCTTAAAAACTTTTATTGAGCTTCTGTCACATTGTCATCTCTTAGTTGTAAGAAACATTTTTTACCCTTCTTAGACCTATTTTATTACCTGTTGTCATCTATTATCTATGATGTAAAGCAAACCACTCTGGTGGCATGTATTATATATACATGTGTGTGTTTATGTGTGAACACTGATAGATTCGGGTGTGTGAATTAGAGATTGAATACTCTGGCAGCACTTTATGATAGTCTGATTTATGCTTTTGTAATCTGTATAGGTTAATATACAAGCCTTTTTTTTTGTCTATATGACAGTAATGTTTTTACAAATACAGGGTTAAAGCTCTTAACATGGATTAATTGTTGCCAGCTGGCTTAACAACTAGAAAACCCATGTTTAGATGTCAAAATAAAAATTTTGGCCACCAAATACAAGGATAAAAGAGAATACAGGTTTAAAATGGCTTTGTGGTGTAGAATGTACATTTACGGCATTTGGCAGACGCCCTTATCCAGAGCGACTTACATTTATCTTTTTTATAGAACTGAGCAATAAGGGGTTAAGGGCCTTGCTCAGGGGTCCAACAGTGGCAATTGGTGGTGCTGGGAATTGAACCCCAGTCTTTCAATTAGCAGTCCAACACCTTAACCACTGCACTACCACTTCCCCTACAATTTAGGACAACTGGGTACAGTCAAACACATATTACTGTTAGGATGTGTATATTCTATGCTAAAACAGAAACCTGTGGCCTTTTTCCTATAACAAATCTGTTGTGTCTATGGATTTCTATCCTTCAGAAAAAGAGGACTACTATTTACTGTGGCTATTTAACAAACAAATAAAGAGAAGTGTATTAAAACTAACTCAGCAGAGCCTCAGAGAGCGTTAAAAATTGTTTTATAGTTGTACCACCTGTGACACCTACCTTGCCTGAAACTGGTGTCCTCTCTGCAGTCCTGCAGAGACAGAGAGCAGCAGCAGCACGAGTCCCTGGAGTTCCTGGAGGCTCGGGTGTGCAAGTTACAGGACTTAGCTTCTCCCCAGGCTCAAAAAAGAAAAAACAAGAAGTGCAAAGGACGGAGAAAGAGCAAGAGGATCAGGAAAAGAGAGAGGGGGAGTTGCTGCGGCTGCAAGCTCAATGCAAGGAGCAGAATGGACAGCTACTGGATCTCCAGGCTGAGCTGAAGAGGACACTGCTGGGCTTGGATGTCTTAGCCATCTGCACCCAACATTTTCATTTAAAGGTATGGATGGCTTGACTCAAAATTTAAGTAAACTATTATCTCTAGTCTTCAATCCTTATAATAAACTTTATTTAATAATATATGTAATATACTTAAAGGTCATGTTAATAAAGCAGCCGATTATTTTAACTGCATGCAGCCATGAAACAGCTGTACATAAACAGGCACATTTGTGTTATTGAATTTGGCTTGTGTTCTCTACAAACAAGCAATGATTACTTTATATGTACAGTATGTCACAGAAGTGAGTACACCCCTTACATTTCTTGTAAATATTTATTATTTCTTTTTGTGTGAAAACACTAAAGAAATGAAACTCTGCTACAATGTAAAGTAGTGAATGTACAGCTTGTGTAACAGTGTAAATTTGCTGTCCATCAAAAAAACTCAACACACAGCCATTAATGTCTAAACCCCTGGCAACAAAAGTGAGTACACCCCTAAGACGAAATGTCCAAATTGGGTCCAAAATGTCAATATTTTGTATGGCCACCATTATTTTCCAGCTCTGCCTGCCTGCGGTCATTTTCTGTTGCAAGTCTGCACACAGGGAGACCACTTTTATTACTTTTCTTTTTTGTTTTTCATTGTTTTTTAACTTTTTTGGGAGTGCGCCGGGGGATCCCCTCAGCTTCTCACATGGCTCTATTGTTTACACCAGAGATCAGCTGTTAGCCCTGCGCGGACCGGCACCTCTCTACACCGAAAGACCCGAGGTTCCACGTGAAATGCGGAGGAAACGGAGAGGCTGCAGAGCTGGACAAAAGCTCCAGGAGAGGAGAGGTTCAGACCATATGTTCCTTCCATCATTATGGGAAACGTCCGTTCCCTCTCCAACAAGATGGACGAGTTGACAGCGCTGACCCGGCTACAGCAGGAGTACAGGGAGTGTAGCCTCATGTGTTTTACTGAGACGTGGCTGAACGAATTGACACCATGGTCGACCTGGACGGATTTAAACTGGTTCAGGCAGACAGGAGTACAGGAGAGAGCGGTAAGAAGAAAGGAGGAGGACTGGCGGTGTTTATTAACGAGAGATGGTGCAACCCGGCGCACGTCTCTGTTAAGGAACAGTTTCTCGCTGTGAGCATTCGGCCATATTACATCCCGAGGAAGTTCTCTCATGTTATTCTGTTTAACGTGTATATCCCTCCATCGGCCGATGCAGAGGCGGCGTGAGTGACTGCACGGAGCGGTGACGCGCATGCAGTTCCGACAAATGCAGCCACTGCTTCTCATCAGCGGGGACTTCAATCATGCCTCACTCTCCTCCATTCTCCCCACTTTCACCCAATACGTGAAGTGCCACACCAGGGAGAACAAGACGCTGGACCTGTTGTATGCAAATGTTAAGGATGCATACACCTCCAACCCCCTCCCCCCCACTGGGCCGTTCTGATCACAATCTGGTGCATCTGCTCCCCGAATATACATCCAAGGTGAGAAGAGAACCTCCACAGAAGAAGTCTGTGAAAGTGTGGACTGACGAGGCCAGTGAGAGACTGAGAGACTGTTTCCAGACCACGGACTGGGAGACACTCTGCAGCTCTCATGTAGATGACATCGACAGCCTGACCCACTGCATCACAGACTACATCAACTTCTGTGTGGAGAACACGGTACCGACCCGGAGGGTGCGGTGTTTCTCCAACAACAAGCCCTGGGTGACCCCTGAGCTCAAGGCCCTACTGAAGGAGAAGAGGAGGGCTTTTTTTTCAGGGGACAGAGAGGAGCAGAGGAGAGTTCAGCACAAACTCAAATATAAGATCTGACAGGCCAAGAACACCTACAGGAGGAAGCTGGAGGAGCAGTTGCAGCAGAACAACGTTCAAGATGTGTGGAGAGGCCTGAAGACCATCACTGGCCATGGACAGATAGCAGGCACGGGGACAGCTGATGAAGACCAGGGCTTGGCCAACGAGTTAAACCTGTTCTTCAACAGGTTTGATTCCAGCCCTCCTCCCCCCACTTCACACATCTCCAGTCCAGCGGGTACACCCACCCCCACGCACTCTCACCACTTCACACCACCCCCCTCCATAACCAGCCCAGCTCTGCCCCCCACCTCCACCCCCCCCTCCCCTCTCCCTAACTTCAGATCAGGTGAGGAGAGAACTGAGGCGGCTTAAGACCAGGAAAGCCGCAGGTCCAGACGGCATCAGCCCTGGACTGCTTAGGGACTGTGCTGACCAACTCTGTGAGGTGGTCACTTACATCTTTAACCTGAGCCTGAGTCTGATGACGGTCCCTGTCCTGTGGTTCCGGTTCCTAAGACAGAGCACCCTAAGGAGCCAAACCATTACAGACCAGTAGCCTTGACCTCCCATCTGATGAAGACCATGGAGAGGCTCATCCTCAGCCACCTTCGCTCTGTGGTCAGCACGACAATGGACCCGCTGCAGTTTGCCTACAGGCCAAACATCGGGGTGAATGATGCTGTCATCTACCTGCTGCACCGGGCACTGACTCACCTGGAGGCCACCGGAACTGCTGTGAGGGTCATGTTCTTTGACTTCTCCAGTGCCTTTAACACCATCCAGCCGGCTCTTCTGAGAGAGAAGCTGGAAGGGGCAGGAGTGGATGAAAGACTGGCTTCATGGACATCGGACTATCTCACCAGCAGGCCACAGTATGTGAGGCTACGAAACTGTGTGTCTGAGGTAGTTGTTTCCAGCACTGGGGCCCCTCAGGGGATGGTGCTCTCACCATTCCTCTTCACCCTTTACACCTCGGACATACAACACCAACAGTTGTCACCTCCAGAAGTTCTCTGACGACTCGGCCATTGTTGGCTGTGTGTCTGGGGGGAACGAGCTGGAGTACAGGTCAGTCATCATGGACTTTGTGGACTGGTGTGAGTGCAATCACTTATGCTTAAACACCAGTAAGACGAAGGAGATGGTGATCGACTTTCGGAGGAGGACACCACATTACACACCGGTGACCATCCAGGGCTCTGACATTGAGGTCATGGACAGTTTTAAGTACCTTGGTGTTCACCTTAACAATAAACTGGACTGGACTCATAACACCGATGCCCTGTACAAGAAGGGCCAAAGTCGCCTCCACCTTCTGAGGAGACTGAGGTCCTTTGGAGTGGGCAGGCCTCTCTTTTAAGGACTTTTTATGACTCTGTGGTAGCCTCTGCTATCCACTACGCTGTGGTCTGCTGGGGAGCAGACAGCACAGACCGGGACAGAAAGAGACTCAACAAACTGGTCAGGAGGGCCAGTTCTGTCCTGGGCTGTCCACTGGACTCTGTGGAGGAGGTGGCCGAGAGGAGGATGTTGGTTAAGCTGACATCCATCATAGACAATACCTCTCACCCACTGCATAAGACCGTGGAGGCTATGAGCAGCTCCTTCAGTAGCAGACTGTTACACCCTCCGTGTAGGAAGGAGCGGTTCCGCAGGTCTTTCTTACCCACCGCTGTTAGACTGTACAACTCAACAGTCTAACTACAGATGCTACTGTAAATACTTTTAGATTTTTAAAAATGTTTATCGTAAATTGTTTTTATTTCTCACAATTTGCACTTTTCTATTGCACATTTTTTCTATTTTTCTACTTAATTGTTTCTGTATCTGAGCCACCGTAACAATTTAATTTCCCCACTGTGGGATCAATAAAGATTATCTTAATCTTAATCTTAATCTTAACCCTCTTGGACATAGAGTTCACCAGAGCTTCACAGGTTGACACTGGAATCCTCTTCCACTACTCCATGACGACATCACAGAGCTGGTGGATGTTGGAGACCTTGCTTTCCTCCACTTTCGGTTTGAGGATGCCCCACAGATGCTCAATAGGGTTTAGGTCTGGCCAGTCCATCACCTTTACCCTCAGCTTCTTTAGCATGGCAGTGGTGGACTTGGAGGTGTGTTTGGGGTCGTTATCATGTTGGAATACTGCCCTGCGGCCCAGTCTCCGAAGGGAGAGGATCATGCTCTGCTTCAGTATGTCACAGTACATGTTGGCATTCATGGTTCCCTCAATGAAGTGTAGCTCCCCAGTGCCGGCAGCACTCATGCAGCCCCAGACCATGACACTCCCACCACCATGCTTGACCGTAGGAAAGACACACTTGTGCATCATCTTTAGAAGAGGCTTCCTTCTGGGACAACAGTCATGCAGACCAATTTGATGCAGTGTGCGGCGTATGGTCTGAGCACTGACAGACTGATCCCCTACTCCTTCAACCTCTGCAGCAATGCTGGCAGCACTTATACGTCTATTTCCCAAAGACAACCTCTGGATATGACGCTAAGCACGTGCACTCAAATTCTTTGGTCGACCATGGCGAGGCCTGTTCTGAGTGCAACCTGTCCAGTTAAATCGCTGTATGGTCTTGGCCACTGTGCTACAGCTCAGTTTCAGGGCCTTGGCATTCTTCTTGTAGCCTAGGCCATCTTTATATAGAGCAAGAATTCTTTTTTTCAGATCCTCAGAGAGTTCTTTGCCATGAGGTGCCATGCTGAACTTCCATTGACCAGTATGAGAGAGTGAGAGCAATAACATCAAATTTAACACACCTGCCCCCCATTTACACCTGAGACCTTGTAACACTAACGAGTTTCATGACAACGGGGAGGAAAAATGGCTACTTGGACCCAATTTGGATATTTCCTCTTAGGGGTGTACTCACTTTTGTTGCCAGGGGTTTAGACATTAATGGCTGTGTTTTTTTTTTTTGTTTTTTTTTTGATGGCACAGCAAATTTACACTGTTACACAAGCTGTACATTCACTACTTTACATTGTAGCAGAGTTTTTTAGTTTTCACATAAAAAGATATAATAAATATTTACAAGAAATGTAAGGGGTGTACTCACTTCTGTGACATACTGTATATATTAATATTAGAAATAAAATTTACATTTTGGAATACAAGATTATTTTGGAGTCCCTTTTTAGCTTATATGATGTAAAATATATTTTAAAACAACTAAGTTGAAAATTAACCAGAGGCAATAGGCTCAAAGACATGAGCCGGCCTGGTTTTACACAATGCCCTCTGGTGTTCAACCTGCACCCTAATTCTACCTTATTCGTTAAATAATTATTAAGATCACGATAACACAAATCTTTCAACTGCGTGTGGCTTTGCAGGACTCTTATAATAAAACCGCTTGAATCAAGATGGCAGATGTCTGTATGCACACAAAGACACAGACATACACACTGCGCAAATCTGCTGTCCCACTCCATTACAGTAAACAATACATTAACATTTACATTTCTAGCATTTGTCAGCACTTATCCAGAGCGACTTGCATTTATCCCAATACAAAATATGCATACAAATATATGTATTATATACTAAAATTATTCTATAAGATTCAAAAAATAGATTTCATATAAATTGTTGTACTGATTATGCAATTGTCTTATATTAGTATAGAGTTAATAAATAAATATTTGTTTATTTACTAGAAGAGGGGTTCCTCCTGTGGAGTAATTAAGTTTTTCATTTTATGTTTGCATAGCAGTTAAACTTTTTCAAAGGTGGTGGTGCACGTGTTTTTCAAAAAAATCTGAAATGAAAAAAAAGCAGATATGAAATACACATAACAAAAGATTTTTTGAGCATAGTATATCATTTAGTACAGTTTATATAGTATAAATAAAATTTAAACGAAGTTATTAAAATATGGGTTAGTAATGTGCTGTCATTGTTATAACAGTTTATTAATAAGCAATAGACTGAGTAGGTGTATTATTCTGGTGTTAACAATAGTCTGTTTGTGTGCATTGCAGTGTAAAAATGCTGAGCAGAAAGAGACAGAGTTGTCTCAGGAGCTCAGACAGATACAGGAAGAAGTGGGTAGGTGATATTATTATTTTTTAATTATTTGAGCTATATACTGTGTTTCTATATATAGTTTCTACTATATACTGACATTTATTCATTTAAATAAATAATGAATCTACACACTAGCACTCATCCTACATCTGGGAAATGTGTGTTTTAAGTTGCATAAATTTACTAAACGGTTATATTATGAGTTAAATGAGTATGCAGTCTAACCCAGTATACTTATGCGATGAATCAGACTAAGTAGAATCTATTTTGCAGAATAAGTAAAAGTATATTCAAGTCATTGTGCAAGGTATGTGTACAGAGCCAATGAAATGCATTTTTCGCATATCCCATCTTAGTTGGGGTCAAAGCGCAGGGTCAGCTATGATACAGCGCCCCTGGAGCAGGAGGGGTTAAGGGTCTTGCTCAAGGACCCAACAGTGGTTGACTTGCCAGAGGTGGGGCTTGAACCCAAGTGTTTCTGGTCTTCAGATTAACAACTCAGCACCTTAACCATTTGAGCCCTCTGGTGATTGGAAGGCGAATTCTTCACACCGTACTTGTTTAAATTTGCATAAATGTCTGAGGAGTAGGTAGACAGTAGTCTGGATTTAGAAATTATTTTAGATGATCAAATTGAGAACCTACAAAGTATAGCGGTACGTCTTCAGGTTACATATGTAACCATAGTTCCCAGATGGAACAAGACGCTTCATAAAATTTTTGTACACAGATTTTGTAGAGTGTATTGCCCCTTTGGAAAAAACTCTTGGTTTTATGCCAATACTGTAGCATTTGCATATGCAGAGAGAGTATGCTTTTTTGCCACTGATCCCGAACTCCAGCCTCTGGATTTGAGCGAGAATTACATCTCAGTAGCAGTCATGTAGGAGCCCACACAGCATCTATACATTTCATGAACTTATGAGGCCGGAAGAAAAAACTATATTGTGAATTGGTTTTGAATTGCTTCAACTCTTAAGTCCTACAGTCCTTGGATCTGATTTGTGACACAACCTGTTTGACAGTCAGCATTTTGAACTGTAACCATTTAATCACATGGTTTAGTTAGCATAGATCTAGGATCGGATGTACTTTTTCATTCTTTTGTGGACGTATCGGCTGTAAAAGCCTGACTGTACTTGGTCAAGTCAAGTCACCCTTATTTATATAGCACTTCTTAAGCTGCTTTACAGAATCAGTTTGGTGAGGAGGGATCTCTTACTCTTTTTTCAAAGGGAGTAATTTTTTTCTTGTTCTATAACTGGAACCTGCTCAGGGGGCCACACTAGAGGACTCTTTGCATCTTGTCACCGCCCTGTATTGTAAGCAGAAGATTCAAATGGCCATGAAGTGTACTTAGTGAAGCAGCGTTTTTAATGCTATCTTTCAGTATATATTGAGCCAGTAGCCCAGCTTCCTAAAGTGGAATACTGGCAGGGGGCGAGCCAACTGGCAATTGGGCCTCTATGTTCAGTTTAGCAGCAGTTTGTGTTGTCATCTCCACCGCTCCTTATACGCTGGGGAGCACACTCCTTTCAATGCTTATAGCTTCCACCTCCTCGGAGGAGGAAAGCTGGAGTTGAACCACTCGCTGGGGAAAAGAATCCGCAGAGCAGGCTTCATGGAGCCCGTGGAGCAAGATAGGGCTAGGCACGTCTTGTACTCCTCCATTATGTCCACATGGAAGCCTCAGCAGCAGTGGGGCCTGAGCCTTGGGTCTCAGTGCCTGGCCATCCTCATTAAATATAGCCATACCTGAGCGGCGTGGCAGGCGCTCAAAATGCATGCCCCATCCAAGGCAGCTAAAACACTGCAAGTGTGTATCCAAGTCCTAAATAAATATGCAGCATAGATAAGCACACTGCTTAAATTTCTGCCTATTCTCTAAATTTTTTAGTTCCCAACTTTTGCTTTCTTTTTGGCATATTTTCTTTATCTTAATCACATACACATTCATGCACGCGCTGAAAATAAAATTCTTACAGAAGCATGGTGCTGCTTGTGTTTATATAACACGCACATGTGCTTCTGAGCAAAGGTTATAACGGGCGTTCCCAAAAAATTTAAGAGAAAACCTGGCAGCATAAAAACAGTGAGTGTTTTTTGAACCACTGTAGCAGATCTTTAGCTGAAACCTAGCTAAAATTAATAATAAATTTTTCACTGTTACTGCATTCTGTGTAAAGCTGCTTTGAGACAATGTCTATTGTTAAAAGCGCTATACAGATAAAATTAAGTTGAATGACTGTTTCATATTGACACATTCTGTATAATGCTTCCTCCTTTATGGTCAGCCTGCAGCTCTGCCCAATGGAAGCTACTTCAGCAGGAAAAAAGTGCGCTGGAACAGAGCTTTGTGATGCAGTTGAAAGAGCTCCAAGAGCAGCAAGAGGCTGAGCTTGCCACTCTGGAGGAGGAGCTTAGAGCACAGTATGTCTCTGCCACAAACAGCCTGAGAACTGAGCACCAGTCACATGTGGAGGAACTGCGAAGCCAGCACCAGGAGCAGGTGTGTGTGTGTGCGTGTGCGTGTAGGTGTATAGAAGAGAGAGATTGCGACTTGTTTTACAATCAGTCTAATAAATGAATGCCCACTATTACAGTTTTTATTTTGTTTGAATTTAATAATAATGTATGGTTTTTAAACCATAATTACTCAATTATTAACAATTTGAACTATAAATGTAATCTTAACCTAAACCTCATTATAATGAGTGATTCTTTTAAATACCAAATATACAGTACAGAAATGTAAGAATAGAAAATAATATAAAACAGAGACTACTTTGACATTTCTTGAAAAAAAACTGTAATGTAATCATAAAATTAAATCAATTACTTTAAATATATAATCAGACTTATAGAAGAACCTTAAAAGAGCAAGACGACAGCGTGGCATGTATGCAGTTCTCAAGCTGAATGTTTGGGCCTTATATTCTGATTCAGTTCGTTTGCTAATTTCCGGGAAAGAGCATAGGTAAGAACAGAATTAGAACATATACGTGGTATAAAACAAGCAATGTGAATATTAATTCAAGTCTTATTTTGTTTGCAGATTGAAGAGTTAACAGCTCAACATGAGTCTGCCTTGGAGAAAATAAGAACCATGCACAATATAAGCACGGCAAGCCTGCAGGCAGAGCATTCCAGGACCATGCGAGGTGTGTGATCTATCTATCTATCTATCTATCTATCTATCTATCTATCTATCTATCTATCTATCTATCTATCTATCTATCTATCTATCTCTTTCTGTTTTGGATTTTATGTCTTGTTACTTATGTCTAACATGTATGGTGTTTGTATTTCAGACCTGAGGAAAGCCCATGAAAAACAAAAAGTTACTCTAGATAGTGATTTTGAAAAACAAAAGCTCTCCCTTCAAGTAAGGTCGCATGCAGTTAACCAACAAGTTTGAGATTTTTTTTCAACCTTAATCTTATATCAGTTCATATTGTGACTTTCTGTTTTGACATTATGACATTTTTGGCTCAAAAACCTTTAAACCATTTCAGGTTTCAGTGTTAAACTGTGTATGTGTGTGTGTTTAAGGACCAGGTTGACATGCTGCGGTTTCAAAACCAAGCCTTACAAGAC
Organism: Bagarius yarrelli; assembly: GCA_005784505.1. Classification (NCBI taxonomy): domain Eukaryota; kingdom Metazoa; phylum Chordata; class Actinopteri; order Siluriformes; family Sisoridae; genus Bagarius; species Bagarius yarrelli. The sequence goes on along the minus strand of VCAZ01000003.1, from coordinate 7,077,781 downwards.
AAAGCCAAACGTTTTGAAACAGCGCTGAGAAAGAGCACAGATGAGCAGATATTGGTACAAAATATTTGTACGTCACACTTTCATACACATGATAACAATTTGTGGAGTTTACAACAGGTTTATTTGTCTATTCTAGGATGCTCTTGCCCCATACAAGCACATTGAGCAAGACCTTAGGAGCCTGAAGGAGGTTCTGGAGATGAAGAACCAGCAGATACATGATCAGGAGAGGAAAATCTGTCATCTGGAAAAAGCGGTAAGCTCTGAAATAAGGTCCATTTTTCTTGGCATATTTATAAGATAATCTTTTCTAAATGTTTGGTGCCTTTTCAGCATTGTAAAATAATGTAATGAATAGAAGTTTGGCACATTCAGTATAGCCCATATTTGCAAACAAAATAATTTCATGGTTAGTGGATGTATAATGTGTATAAAAATTTAATGGGAAGCCCTGATCATTTGAGCAGGCCCAAAAGAACATATACCTGGAGGAGAAGGTGCAGGTTTTACAACAGCAGAACGAGGATCTGAAGGCCCGCATTGATCGCAACACTGCCCTGTCCAGGTAATTCCTACCAGCAACAGCTTTTCATTCTTTGTTAAGATTTCAATAAATAATCATTAAAAAATAAATTTGCTGCCATATGTCTGTGTAAACAAAAAACATGCTAATAATAAGTGGTTAAGGTGTTGGACTTCTAATTGGAAGATCGGGGTTTGATTTTTAGCACCACCAGGTTGACAATTTTGGGCCCCTGAGAAAGGCCCTTAACCTCCAATAGCTAAGTTTTATAAACGAGATAAATGTAAGTTGCTGTGGATAAGTGTGTCTGCCAAATGCTATAAATATAAATGTAACAAAACGGCAACAAGCTGTTGCTTTTATGTCCTTTCAGAAAATTTTATTTATTAGTTTAAAAAAGCTCTAGGGCATGGTTCTCAGAATATGTTTTTAGTAGATTTTCTGTGTAAAGTGTAATGACAAAAAAGACCTTTAAAGCATATATAATCAGTTTTGTTGTGTGTCTGTTTGTTTGGGTATTTTCTGAATTTCATTGGCTTAAACAGGCAAATCTAAACATTTTTTCAGTACATAGGGTTTAGCAAAAAAAGTCACTTTGTGAAGGCTAAAATAATTTTTTACAGAAGTTAATCTGAGAGAAAGACAAAATATACAAAATGACATGATTGTGATTTTGGGTGTGTGATGCCTATTACAGGCAGCTGTCCGAGGAAAATGCTAACCTGCAGGGGCATGTGGAAAGGGAGTCTAATGAGAAGAAGCGCTTAAGCCGTAATAATGAAGAGCTACTGTGGCTTTTGCAGACGAGTCCTCACCTTTCTCCATCCTCCTCCCCTAGCCACAGAGTCTTTTTTCCAGGGTTTGACAATCTCCCCTTTCCTGGTTCTTCCAGTCCTGAAACCTCTACAGAATCAAACTCCTGTCCCTACACTCCTTCACATAAAGTGGGTTCTCCCATACCGAGTACACCGACTCACAGAGGTTCACCAGCAGCCCGGAGCTCCCCAGGACGAGTCCCTAATGCCAACATGCTACCAAAATAAGCTGTTTAAAAACAAACAAAAAAAGAACAATATTTATATAACCCGTTTATCGTTCGACTTTCATTCTTTTTTAAGTTCTGTTGTTTATGATGTTTAGGATTATTGTTGCCCACTGACTTTAGTAAAATATTTCCAGATTTGTCCAAGATAATATCTGGAGATTCCTACAGTCAAATTGTGTCCATAATTCTAGATGTCAGACTCTTTTCTTAACTATAAACATAACCATGTTTGTTAAATTGGTGTAACAGCCTGTTAATACTAAGCCAGACAAAACAGGGGCTAAAAACAATATCATCCTACTGCAGAAGATTTTTGTATCAAACCAACAAGGTCTCGGAATTCTTAGTGATCAACACACCAGCAGGTTATTACATGCAGAATAAGAACAGTCTGATCTCATTCAATATGGAATAGCAAACTCTACTGTTGACTGTTCTCTTTGGCATGGTTTAGGTCATGGCAGCTTAAGGGTCTGAAGGATAAATACCTCACTGCCTTATTTCATGTCTGTGTGATCTTGCTAAAAAACAACCAACACTTACATCAAATTGAATACACATTTTAAATATTAGAGCAGTATGATCTAGACTTTACACCAAACATGTTGCGTTATATTTAATTTACAGAATAAACTCCTGTTTAAACACTTAATATGACAAAATTCCTAATGTTTACCAAAATAAAATAGTGCCTAAATACCTGCAAAACCTAAAAAATAACAAAATAATTCTAGGCAGTCTGTAGACAAATTGCATAGTTGTGTTAAATATGACTTTTGCATGTACAGTACAAACATTTTATTATTATGGTATTATTGTGTAAGTTTAAATTATACTGCTTATCCAGTGTAAGTTGTGTAAACTTAAACAAACGCACCTTAATGTCTTGATGATTTGTATGCAATGGTTTAAATCTAAAAACTAGCTAATGATAATACATTAATAAAACATAAACTCAAATGACAGCCTTTAAATTGCTGACTTGGCTGGGTAGATGCAATAGGTAGCTCATATTTTTGAACTAAAAAAGTTAATAATCTTTGTTTTAGCTGGGACAAGCAAATTTTTAGACCTGATAAACATATTCAGAAGCCTGAAAACAGTAATATATTTTTTGAGTAGTGTGAGTATACTTATAAAGTATCCAATTATTTATTTGTGCTTACATGAAACATTTTTAGTGTAACAATCAAAATATGATTTTGATTTAGTGCATCCAGGTCTTTATAATGGTTTGCCAAAAGTCTATCACACCATGCTCATTCCAACATTCAACTTAAAATCAATGGTTCAAAACCATTGTAACTGGCTGCATTTTGTGTGATAACCTAAGATCAACCAGTTTCCCCTTAAATCTCAATTCTATAAAACTTCAAACCACAGAATAAGCTCATTTGTAAACATACCACTTTCTCTGGTCTTCCAGATTTGTCTGTAATGGCTGTTCTTCAGGGTCATGTCCCTCTAGTAGCCATTTATACCTCTGCTCAGCTATATTAAAGGATCAATATAATGTAGGTGGTATATGGTACATACACCACATGGCAGACAGGCAGTGTGTTAAGATACTGCAGGAACTTTTTCATGTAAAGTTTGCAATTTAGCATTTTTAATAGTAATATTTGTATGGTGTTGTAATAAATCTTTGTGCATGTGATGTAAAAGCCTTTCAGGCTTTCCTTGTGAAACGTATGATTGTAGTAAATGTAGATACTAGGACTCTGGTCCAGGGGCTTCCATATACAAAACCCAATTCCAATATAGTTGGGACGTTGTGTAAAACATAACCTGCAAATCCTTTTTAATTCATATTCAATTAAAAACACCACAAAGACAAGATATGCAATGTTTAAACTGATGAACTTTATTGTGCCTTGCAAATATTTACCATTTTGAATTTCATACCTGCAACAAAAGAGCTGGGACACTCAATAAGAATTTGGGAACTGGGGGGATCCTCCTTTTAAACCCAATTATGACATCACCTGTTTCTTATTAACATGTTCACTTGTGGAACGTTCCAAACAGATGATTTTTGAAGCATTTTCCAACTTTCCCAGTCATTTGTTGCCCATGTCCCAGCTTTTTTGGAACTTGTTTGAGTCATCCAATTTAAAATGAGTGAGTATTTGCAAGAGACAATAAAGTTGATCAGAACATTGCATGTCTTGTTTTTGTGGTGTTCTCAGTTTAATACTGGCCAACAAGGATTTGCAGGTCATTGTATTCCTGTTTTTATTTATGTTTTAACCAACATCTCAACTTCATTGGAATTGTACATAGGACTAGGAATAAACTTCACTTTGGTAGTAAGTCAAAAATACCCTTTTTATGTGTCCTGATGTTTTATTAGTAAGACGGTCAGAACACTGTCAGTTGAGAATGACAGACTAAGGATTTTTTTATTTTATTTTATTTAATTCTGACTTATTAAAGATGTTTTCCCTTTATTTATAACAGCGCTTATTAATAACTGTGTAGAGTAGCATTGCTTGTAGTAAATGATTCTCTGTGTATTAAGTAACTAGAAGGGAATGTAGCCTAAACATGCCATTATGCTTGCCGGCATCTGGTGTAATGGGTTAAGGCATTGGCACCCATGTGACACCGTTGCACTCCAGCTGATTCGGGTATAATTCAGGCTTGGGGCTTTTCTGGTCCCACCCCCCTGTTAAACCTCTGTCCTGTCTTCTAAATAAAGACGAAATACCCACAATATAACTTTTTTAAAATGCGATTGTACTTTCAGGGATTTTTTTTTAGATAAGAGAAAGTTTTTTCCATAAAAATAAAATTGTATGTTGCATTAGATTTAGAAATATATCCAGAATTGTTTTAGTAATAACTGGCTGACCCTAGTCAATTCATTTATAGCAATAAAAAGTGGTGAAAAAATAAAATAATTAAATAAGTTTGGCCAACCAAGCAAATAATGTTCCAAGAAATTATCTTCTCATTTTTAATAACTTGCACCACATTTTTTCTGAGAACAATTTTGATACTTCTAACAAAGAAAATTGTCAGACATGTATCTGTATTTTTTCTATATCAGTGTTTGATGGTGCTTTTCATAGGTCAATTCAAGAACAGCAACAAGGGGAAAAAAGCTGTTTTTTTCTCATTTTTTTTTCTGGACATCTTGTTTTGTTAGTAATAAGAATTTTTCTGGTTAGAAAGTATTTTAAATCAATGTACAATTGCATGTTGTATTGTGGCCTGAATTTTTAAAAAATATTTTACAATGTCCTGTCAGTAATATGTAGTCAATATTTGTTTTTTAAAATTCTTTGAAAAGTCTCTGTTTTTGCCAAAAAAAGCACAAGGTTGAGCTATTATTATTACAGGTAGATTTTAGATGGCATTTTAAAAGATTATCAGGAAAATCTTTTATAGGAATGTGGTTAAAACTATATTATTTTTTTATACATCAGCTTTTATACCAGCATATGGTTTATTGGCTTCTCGTACACTTAGGTTCATTCAAGAATTTAACCCTAATACATATTGGATTAATGTGCCTTGACATCCTGTACCATGGCAAAAACAGAGGAGTTTTTTAAAATCTGTGTTGTTGCTGCAGTTCTTTGACTGATTCATAAAAATAACTGCTGGAATAAGTTCAATTTAATTGCTTATTTGTTTTCACATTTTATTATTTATAGATTGTGCTCTGCCTCTTATTTCTATCTCTCTCAATTCTCAAATCAGAATGTTTTCAAAAATCAGGCTACATATATTAGAATGAACATACTAAATTTCTGTATATAACTGGAAATAAATGAGTGGTTCTTAATATCAGTATTAAATGCAGAAACATGTCTACCTTCCAACCAACTGTGATTTGACATTACATGAAGTATCCAAAGAAACTTTCTCGAAACATCCTGATTTGCACTTTTAATCATCCCACTGTTTCTGACATTTAAGCTTCATCTAGATAAATCTAGAATAAATGTTACATAATAATGTGCACATTCATAAATTTTTATAAAAATAAGACCACTGTATTGAATAACAGACCAAACCTGAGTGCTGAATGTTTTAAATGTTTTAACCCCTCAACCTTTAGAACAAATTGATATTTACAAACATACATTAGTTGCCTTATATATTTTACTAGATAATTTCTAGCAGCTACTGACCACATATAATTGATTAATAAGCTAGGAGTTTAAGGGGCTAATTACCTTAGTTTCTAATGACTACTAACAACTTTGTGCTACTGCATAGAGGTAAAAATAGATCAGGGATTGAAGCATATCTACAGAAGTAAATATCTCTGCATATTTCCTTGTTTTGTTTTATTCTGCTTCTTATTTCCAATGACTACAATTTGCATACACTTGCATCCACATGCATAATATTTATTGTGTCATAGGACTCAGCAGTGCATGTTTGTCTGCGCAGATCATCTCTCTTCTTTGTCTGTGCTTTTTTAATTTTTCATTTTTGATGGTAACACTGTAAATGTATCTGTAACTGTAGCTTAATTACTATTAATCTTGAGGAATGAAGAATATTTATAACCTGAAAGATTTGTATGCACTTTGGGGGATAAATATTTAAATAAAATACCACCGTAGTACAAAAATGTGCAATGTTTTTTTTAAAATATAGTTTACACTAAGGAAAACTTCTGTAATAAAAGCTTACATTTAAGAATTTTTAATGTGACTCAATAGTTATTGGCTACGTTTATCTACAAACCAAGTTCTGGAAAAGTTGGGACTTTTTTTTTTTTTTTTTATTTGAATAAAATAAAAACTAAAAGAATTTCGAATCACATGAGCCAATATTTCATTTATAATAAAACATAGATAACAACAGATGTTTAAACTGAGAAATTGTACACTTTTTTTTCACTATTTTAAATTTGATGCCTGCTTTAGGTCTCAAAGTAGTTGGTAAAGGGGTAACAGATTCAGGATTTTGGAAAGATTCAGCTAGCAAAAATTTTCATCAGGTCTGTAACATGATTAGCTATAAAAGGGAAGTTTTAGAGAGGCAGAGTCTCTCAGAAGTAAATATGGGCAGAAGCTCTCCAATCTGTGAAAGAGTGTGTAAAAAGATTGTGTAATATTTTAAAAACAGTCCTCAATGTCAAATTGCAAACGCTTCGTAAATCTCATTATCTGCAGTGCATAACATCATTAAAAAAAGAGAAACTTGCAAAATCTTTGTGCATAAGGAGCAAGGCTGAAGAGCTTTGTTTGAGTTTCGTGGTCTTTGGGCCCTTAGACGACATGCATCACTGTTCTATGGTCAGACAAATTCAAATTTGACCTACTTACTGGAAATCATGGGCGCTGTGTCCTCCAGGCTAAAATGGACGGAAACCTTCCATCATGTTATCAGCATTCAGTTCAAAAGCCAACATCTCTGATGGTTTGGGGGCATAAGTGCACACGGTATGGGCAGTTTGCTTGTTTTTGAAGGCATTATGAATGCTTAAAGGTATCTAAAGGGTTTAGAGTAACATATGCTCCCCTCCAGACAACGTTTATTTTAGAGAAGGTTTTGTGTATTTCAGCAGGACAATGCGAAACCACATACTGCAGCTATTACAACAGCATGGCTTTGTAGTAGAAGAGTCCAGGTGCTGAATTAATCAGCCTACAGTCCAGATCTTTCACCTATAGAGAACATTTGTCGCATCATTAAACGAAAAAATACGCCAAAGACTACCACAAACTCTTCAGCAGCTGAAAACCTAAATCAGGCAAGAATGGGACCTTTAGACAAAATCAAATTTGAAATGAGCTAATTTTTTGCATAAAATTGTAACATTTCTTAGTTTATGTATTTGGTAAGTTATCTATGTTCTATTGGGAATAAAATATTGGCTCATGTGAGTTGAAAATTTAAAAATGTCCCAACTTTTTATGAAATTCAGGTTGTACCATTATAAACAGAAACAAAAAGTAAAGCAATAAAGGACAAAATACACATTTCATGGTGATTCATTCATGATTCATTCATTTCTGATATCATCAGAGAACCACAAGATATAAGAAAACAAAACAAATAGAAAACACATTGTGGTAACAATGAATGAACAGTGAAATCCAAATTATCCTTTTTCCCCTTTAAAAAATTAGGCAAGGCTTGTACTCAAACTGTCCCTTTTACCCTTTTACTCAAACTGTATCCTGTAAGCCTCTTTTTACCCTCCACCCTCTAGTGATCACAACACACACACACAAACACATATTGGAGTATTTCTTTGGCGATTAGCTTCCTTCACAAACCAAGCGTCAGAGTTTCCAGGCAGGTGATTTCTTCTGTGGTCACCTATTATACAGGAATAAAGACTCAGAATGAAAAATATCCTGGATAGCATTGAATAACATAAAAAGGTAAATGGATAAAAGATTTTTATTTAATCAGGTAAGAATCACATCACTGGTTTGTTTTTATAATGTTTGCATAATGTTATTATGTCAGATGCAATTATTTAATTACATATAATTTCCTATAATCCTAAATACACTAAAAGGTTTTAAATGCCTTTTATTAATTATTATTATTAAAGTTACTAAACATTTGCAGATAGATAAATATAAAGCCAGGTATCACTGAATTGAAATATATATTTAGATTCTGTTTAATGTTATCTGACAGTACCTGACTGTAGGAGAGCAGGTGAGATGGGGTGTCTGACTGTGATTGAGCCTGTGGTTGGTCTTCATGCCTTTGCCATGTTTATGACCTATCCCCTACTACAGCAGTATATCTACAGGAGGCTGTGGAAAGAGCTTGGTGGATCTCCATTTTCTGTCAGTATAACTCAGTCTCACTGCTCAAACAACTATACCAATTTAACGATTCATCAGGTAAGATTCAGACACGAACTCTATGAGATCATAGCTAAAACTTTTTTTAAATTGCAATTGATAATTTTACAGATGCAAATCTATGAATATATATTAAGATCAATTTGGATTGTTTTGATTTTATTATAGATTATTAAATAGGAAGTTGTAAACAACACAATTTACAATTTTCTTGTTCTCCAAATCTTTACACTGAATAATTACTTTATAAAAACTCTAGGTTTTGCAAAGCGATTGTGCTCAGACTCTTTTAGTGTCATATTCTTTGGTCATTTGATCTCTGTAGTCTCAGCTAATTCAATGCACTTGCTTGTGTGGCAGGCTGTTCAGAGGGAAACGTCTTACTTCCTTATCCAGACTGAGCTCTGTTTCCTCTTTTCTAGCCTGGTCTCCTCAGTGTTTCTGTTGTCATACAGTGACTACCATGGCTGCAAGGTGGACTGTACGTATGGCCCGACTGGATATGGTCCTAGGTGTGCTGTCTGGTTTAGGCTCCCTTTGCACTGGATTCTATATTCGGGCTGCTGGCTTTAACTGGCCATTTCTTTCAGCATCCATGCTCCATCTGCTTAACCTGATTTATGTGCTGGGGTTCCTAAAGGAGTATCAGTTTCCTTCTGGACAAAATCGGCCTCTGATGCATAGCATATTAAGTCACAGGGCAGATGCCGAGCCTCTGCATCAAGCTACGCCTCAGACCATGACCAGGTGCTTTCATGGTGTTTACCTGCTTTTCTCAGTGTCTACAAGGAGGAGAAATGCAGTGCTGCTGCTCATCCTGGGTGCTTTTGTCTTTTACAAGGTAAAGCATAGTCATTTAAATTCTATGATGGATCCAAATTTGATTTAAGCTCTTACATAAATGACGTAGTGTTTCTTATTTTAATGTTAAACAATGAAATAGATAAAATTTTACACATTAAACCAAAACAGTTGCAATCAATTATAGTCATATGCTATTTGTAATTAGTGTGGGGAAAGTTGTACAGGTAAATGTAGTATAGACACAACCTTTTAAAAATAAATTTTATTGATAATTGTGCTCCTACGTGCTTAGCATCTGCTTAATTCTAACATTTAAACAATTTCATAATCTGTAATTGCTGCAACATTGTGTCAGTCAGTATGTAGTCTCTGCAGGCAGAAGGTATGGACTACATTGATCTTTTATTGGACAACTGTGTGTCTGTCTGACACACAATCATTCACAGTTTGATTTGCTTAGGGTCATGGAGAATTCAAAGAATTCTGTAAAATTCTGAAATTGTTACACCATATGCCTCAGACATCTTGTAAACCCTATAAACTAATCCAAGAAAAAACACGAAAATATTAAAGCAGTTTGTTGCAAATATTTGGGAAACTTCCCTGTTACCTGTTATACATTCATATATATTGTGTTTATTCACACATTAAATTTATAACAATTGCTGAATTAAGAGTTATTACTATTCGTATTATTGTTCAGGTCTCCACTTTAGGTGCAATGTCTATCATTCTACTGTATGAGCTGAATCCTCCGCTGTGTTGGAGTGAAGTGCTCATTGGCTGTGGATCTGCTCTTAACACTACCTGAGTAGTTTTGCTGGTGTGACTCTGCTGTCACTCATTTGAAGCCCATGTCAATAATATTAGCAGGATAGCGTTTTAATCATCTCAGAAATATCGCTAAAATAAGAAATATCTTGTCGCTTACTGATGCGAAAAATTAGTTCATGCGTTTATCACATCCAGGCTGGATTACTGTAACGCTTTACTGTCTGGATGTTCAACAGTGCATTAATAAACTTCAGCTAGTCCGAACGCAGCCGCGAGAGTCCCTCACTAGAACTAAAGATACGAGCACATCACGCCGGTCCTATCCGCACTGCATTGGCTCCCAGTGAGACACCGCATTGACTTTAAAATACTACTTCTAACCTATAAAGCTCTAAATGGTCTCGCGCCGCAGTACTTAAGCGGACTTCTAGTGTCTTACGTTCCACCACGCCTACTTCGATCAAAGGATGCAGGCTGCCTGTCAGTACCGCGTATTATAAAACTACAGCAGGGGCAGAGCCTTTGCCTACAGGGCCCCTTTGCTATGGATAACCTCCCTATGTATGTTCGGAATCAGACACAGTCTCAGTGTTAAGTCCAGGTTAAAAACATATTTATTTAATCAAGCCTTTTGTATTGATTCCCCTTAGATAAAGGAGCAGATCCGGGGGACTCATGGGTGTTGAGTATTAAGGTGATCTGGTATGTTGAGATGCTGTCTTCCCCTCTCTTATTGATCACGGTGTTGATTGATGAAGCGGCCGGTTGCTTAACATATCAGGGAGCCCTCATGTCTGTGTTTCCCTCTGGTTCCTTTAGTTATGCTGACCTAGTTAGTTCTGCCGGAGTCCTCCTTGCCTCTACATTGTCACTTAATCAATCCAAACCGTGTGATTACATTGTCATTTACTGTTTCCTTCTTTTTGACTTCCTTTCACTCTCTCTTCTCTCTCTTTCTCTCTCTCTCTCCTCTCTCTCTGTTGAGCTTACATACGCCACAACGGAGCTGCCGGTGATCCAGACCCCACCACCGGCCCGTCCTGTCGGTCCCTTCCCTGTGACCTGCCCACGGATGAGGCATCACCGGGCGATCTAGGACTACCCACTTCGCATAAAGACGTTTCGGCTGCTCTAAGGACTAATGATTATAGTTGTTTACACACACACACACGATGTAACTTCATGATCCCTGGCTACCTGTTTTCACCCAATGGGATGGGTTCCCTGCTGAGTCTGGTTCCTCTCAAGGTTTCTTCCTATCTCATCTTAGGGATTTTTCCTTGCCACCGCGCCCCCGGCCTTGCTCAATCAGGGCAACGATTTTATGTTTAATTCTGTTTTATAATTTCTTCATTGTAAAGCTGCTTTGTGACAATCACATTGTGAAAAGCGCTATACAAATAAAACTGATTGAATTGAATGACCAATGGCTGCCTGATACTCACATTACTCTGCTTGGACTGTTAAGTGTCGCCATTGGCTTCTCCATGGCAGCCTTTGCCAAGACCACACTGCTTATGTTTTTGGGTAAGTGAATAAAATTGGAGCTTAGTGGAGATGATTTGAATCTTGTTTGACACTCAGCAGTAAGGTTGATGCCCACACCATCTTTTTTTGCTGCTGTTCTAAAATAAACTTTACATAATGTAAAAAATAAACATTACATGAATTAATAGTTATAAAAAGATATAATGAGCTTTCTTAAATTAACCCTTTAGTTGCTGTTTTAGGGGAAAATATTAACATCTTGATTGAAAAGTAAGCAGTATTTTTAGTCTCTTAAAGTTCAACAAAGAAAAGTGTAAATCATAACAAAAAAAGATGTGCAAAAATTTGGGCACCCCAATTAAATAATGAAATAAGCCACCTTAAAATTAAATAAGCCACCTTTTGCTGAAATAACAGCCTATAGATGCTTCTTATTGTCTTCTTTTATTTTGGACTATTCTTCTTCGCAAAATTTCTCCAGTTCAGTCAGGTTTGATGACTGGTAAGCCTGGACAGCCCTTTTCAAATCAATCCATGGATTTTAGATGATGTTTAAGTGGACTGGGTTCTTATACTAATAGATTTATGTGGACCGCCCAGAAATCTCTATAAATGCATGATTAATGCAGAAATTGTCCAACAGTAATGTAGTAATGTTTTATGTGTTTTTTTTAGTTCGACCTCCTCTACTCCTGTCTATCATGCCTGCTCCTGTGTTGTGCTCTATGATGTCCGAACTGGTGCTCAGCCCTGAACAAGTTAGGAACATCTTAGAGGGACATAGGGCTTGAATACAGTTTCCTCCCACTGTCTAAAAACATGTAAGTATGTGAAGAATTGATGGATGGATGGATGGATGGATGGATGAATTAATTAATTTGTTGAAATGAACATATATGCACTAATTTACTACACAATCATGTGGAAAAATTAAGACACCCCATTTAATTAACTTTGTTTTTCAAACAAAAGATTTTAACAAAAATTTGTATTCGAACTGAGGAAAAAGTAAGGACACCCTACCCCTTAATAGCTAGTGTTACCCTCCCTTGAAATAACTCGTTTCTGACATCGATGGAGGAAAGTTTGCCCCACTCCTCAATGCAGAATTTTTTTCAGCTGTAAGATGTTTGAAGGGTTTCTTGCATGTACAGTCTTAACAGGATTCAGAACTGGCCATTCAAGGACTCTTCATTTCTTAGTATCAGCCATTCCTCGGCAGAGGTGGATAGAGTAGCCAAAATCTGTACTCAAGTAAAAGTGCTTATGGAAATATTTACTCAAGTAAGAGTAAAAGTAACAACCTAAATAGTTACTCAAGTAAGAGTAAAAAGTTTCCAATAAACTTGGTGAGTTTTTACATCCCTCTCCTTCAAAGTTTCTCTGTTCTGCTAATATTACACAGGTTGAAGTAAAGTTGAAGCTAAATTAATCTCAGTCCTGTAATGGACATTAACATCACATCACCTGTCATTTACAATCAAATCTTAATCACACTCATTTTTCTACCTTTTAGAAGCAGCTCCTTTGAAAATATACTTTATTTTAACATTTTATGAGTACATGTATTATTTAGGTAGGAATAAAATAAAATACAATCTCGTTTTGATTTTGTATAGATGTTTTACACCTTAGTGTCAAAAAATGCAGGATGTCCCAGTATGCTGTTCAGTATATTTAGTTTTGTGTTTTGTGCATATGAAAATGTGCAGATGTTAAAATGAACATTTGTTCATGAAGATGTGTTTGTTTGTAGGTTCAGAAGATATTTGTCATTTTTTGCACGAACAGGATATTAGGAAAAAATGTGTGTGGAATGTGGTTTTACAATAAGGGTAAAGTGGCCATAGATACCAGGGTTCAAAGAGGCCTCATTCTGGCACTTAACGCTACGTGATTTTAGGTTGGAGCTGGAATTCCTGTATGATGATTGGTTATGTTGCACACAGCATTCATCGCATTATGAAACTTTTTTTTTAACATTTTGAAGTGAAAACATAGACAAAACACACACACACTTCTTTGCTTCATCTTCCAGCTAAACGCGCGCTAAATGTAAGTGGAAGATTTGTAGCAGCCTCTCGCGCAGCAGTCTCTCCAAAGTCTCCAAAGTCATATAAACGAATTATTTTAAAAATCTCATATTTATTCATATTTGACAGTAACGGAGGAAAGACGCCAAATGTACCAAAGTAAAAATGTACCATTTGTTTTTACTAAAAATGTGCTTGAGTAACAGTAATAGTACACATCAATAAAAGTAAACGTTAGCCCAAAAAATTGTTTGTTACATTTACTTGAGTAATTTGTTTAGGGTAATGTTTACTTTTGTTACTACGAACCTCCTACCGCTGGTCCTCAGTGTATTTATTGGTATGTTTTTGGGTCCTTGTCATGTTGCAGGGTCCAGTTCCGCTTTAGCTTTAAATTTTTCACAGATGCACTCAAATGTTCCTCAAGCACCCTCTGATACACAGTAAAATTCATGGTGGATTTATAATGGTAAACTGGCCAGGTCCTGCTGCAGCATAGTATCCCCAAACCAGAACACTTCCACCTCCATGTTTCACAGTTGGTATGAGGTTCTTTTCCTGGAATTCTGTATTTGGTTTCCTTCTTGCACACCTCCCATGAAAGTTAAATACAGGATTTTACAGGAAGTTTTTAAAAGTTTTTTTCTTCATTTTTAATTGTTTGATTATATTACTTAAATATTGCTTTAAAATAATCGAAATATCCAAATGTCCAAATATGTTAAAAAAAAACCCGGCTTTTATAGAATGTCCTAATTTTTTCACATGACTGTGGTTTAAAGTTTTAAGTTTACACAATACGTTTTTCAATATCTATTACAATGGAATTTATTGTTTTTTTTTCTACATTTAAAAAATACCAACATGCATATTTAGCACATTTTTATGAATTAAAAATAATAAAACACTTTATCATGGGCTTCAGAATCTATAACCCTAGCCCTAGTGTATAACTTCTTCAAAAGCAAAAATAATTAATATGTTTTTTAAGACTAATAATAAACTAATTAAAACATGTAAGAAATTGTTTATATGTAACTACATTATAATAACTATTGTTGTTTCCCCATAACAACAATTTCTGTCATGTTTAATTTCTTCCATTTGAAAACTGCTACTGTTTTCTGTAACAAATGTTCCTCTAATTCTGTTTACCAGTGTTGTGCTTTGGCTACGACTAGACACACTGGAGGAGTCCAAAACCTTGACATTAAATGACAGTGAGTACAGTGCAGGCTCTGAGATACTTTTCTAGCATAAATGCTAAGACATTCTTACTTGCTGTAAAATTTACTTAGTGACAAACACTGCTGTGAACACAGCATGAATAATGTTAAAAAAGCATTTATATAATAGTTGATGGTGTCAGTAAATGTTTGAAAATGGACATTTTCATCTTTTTAATGTATTTACCTTTTTAATTAGATGATATTTGATTACCAAAAAATACATTTTTATACATTTACATTTATATTTTTAATACTTTACAAATTACTGGTTCAAATATTGTGTAAATCAAGTACTTATAACCAAACTTTAACTACATGTAAAAATACATAACGTGCAGTCCTCACTAGAAGTTCTGGAATAACAAAGATAATTCTTTCTTTTTTTTTTAATTCGTTTTTTTTGTTGTCAATAGATCAGAATTTCAGCCTTTATTTTCTGATATGTTTGTCTAAATATCTACGTTTAAAGTAAAAAAGAGGCCTTGTTTTTAGTATTTTTTGGAGTAAAAACTTTACATGCTGTAAATGTGGCAAATATTACTGTAAAATAATTAATTTCTATATTAGAGGTTTATTATGTTTTTAGTGTCTTTGGTAAAAGAACCACACTGTACCAAACTGCTGTAAAAATGGCAAAATTTCATCAGTAATGTACTTTTTTCCATTAAAATGGAATTATACTGTGGGAAATGATGTGGTTTTGGACAGCTTGCCGTTTTAAAAAAAAAAATCATGGTAATATACTGTAAATAAGATTGCATTCTGTGAGTGATTCTGCATTCTGTGTTTGAATCAACAACAGACCTCCAGGCAAATACGAGAAGATACTGTAATCTTCTCGTATACGGTGCAAACTTTGGACTTTCTTTTTAAGGATTATCCTTCCAAATCCTGTACTTTAGGCACAAATTACACAGTAAATTGAATGACATATTATCTGTCTGCTAATGTTCACTTACTAACCTAGTATTAATTGCTAAAGTAACCAAACCATAAGGTTAGCTTAGTTCAATAAACTAGCCTGAACATGTGGTCCACTTGCTAAATTCAGCACACTGACTTTTTACTTATTGTTCTGTGATACTAAATAGTCATACTAAAGAGTTAAAATAAACCATTATTTTTTTCCTTGTTTGGATTGTTTGCAGCTGGAAGCACTATTGTATGTCTATATTGTAGATTTTAGAGCGTTTCACTTCTGTTTCTGTGCATTTTCTACACATTTCTGGTTTGTTTTAATAAGCTCTTGTCTAAGAGATAGAACTTGTTTGGTGGTTTACTTGGATTTAGCTGTTGATAGAAAAAAATCTCTGCAAGTTTGTGTGCACAACCTTCCTGCACAGAAGGAAAAAACTTTTTACAGTGGTCATGATGAGCAAGCCGGGGGCATCGGTGGCAAGGAAAAACTCCCTGAGACAGAATAGGAAGAAACCTTGAGAGGAACCAGACTCAACAGAGACACCATCCTCATTTGGGTGAAAAACAGGTAAAGGTCTGACAGGTCCAGAGTGGAGATGATGTCTAAATCACTGGCAGCTCAGTTGTGGCATAAGTAGCTCGACAGTGAGAAAGAGAGAGTGAGAGAGAGAGAGAGAGAGAGAGGGGAAGGAAGAAAGACCTTTATGCACCTAGTTGAACATCCAGACAGTAAAGCATTACAATAATCCAGCCTGGATGTGATAAAAGCATAAATAAATTTTTATGCATCATTTATTGACAATATATTTCTTATCATAGCGATATTTCTAAGATGATAGAATGCTATCCTGGTATTATTATCAACATGGGCTTAAAATGATTTATTGGAGTCTATAATCGCACCCAGATCTTTTACTGTTGCACTTGGTGAAACAGAAAGACTGTCTAGGGTTAAGGTGTGATCAGGAAGCTTACTTTTAGCTACCTGTGTTCCTAGAACCAGAACCTCAGTCTGATCAGGGTTAAGCAAGAGAAAATTGCTTAACATCCAATCTATTATTTCCTTCACATATCGCTCAACTTTATTAAACTGGCCTTTCGCATCAGGCCTAGATGAGACCTATAACTGTGTGTAATCAGCATAACTGAAAAACTGATATCATGCTTACAAATTATGTTTCCCATAGAAAGCATGTAAAGAGAGAAGAGAAGTAGGCCTAAAACCGAGCCCTGTGAAACACCATACTTCACATGAGAGCATGTAGAATAATTACCATTTAAATCCACGAACTGATAGCGATCGGTTAAATAGGACCTGAGCCACGCAAGGGTCGTTTCTTTAATTCCTACTAATACAAAGACTAATACTCTTCTGTGAAAGCCATTCTTTGTCAGTATCTATCTTAATGAGCTGTAATAGGAAACACTGAATTAAATAGTTTGTATTTTTATATTGGCAGTTTTTATTGCTGTTGCATTTCAATCAGAGACACATCTATACTCATCTTCACAGAGACCACAGATGAGATCATCCTCCTTGCTGATGTATGTTTGTTTCTTTGCCTTTCAGAAATTTTATTATCTTCCATTGTTGTTATCTTAAAATGTATCTTTTGACACAAACATTGTCATTCTGTTCCCTGTAGTTGTCTGCCACAATGGCTGATGTTTAAAGGACCATCAACCTACCCCCAACCCCTTGTCTAATATTGCTCAGTATGTATTCATTAAAATGATGTACTGTAAATTTAATCTCAGATGACCTTAGATGCAAAGCATATATTTTTTTTCTAATAGAGATATACAGTCAAGATGCTTCCAGAAATTCTTATTTCATGTTTCAGGTGGAACAGAGCTGGATGATCATTCTTGAATATTTGTGATCAGCGCCTCACTATACCACACTCTTAGTCAGCATTACTTCTCCATTATGTCCTCCATTTCTTTGTATTACAATTTTTTGAAAACAACAGTAGTCACCCCTACAATCTAGCCACAGGGGTTACAAGCCAATTTTAGTTAACTAGATCTTTGGGATCAACTTGTGGTTTTTTAATGAGCGGCTTAATAACAGTTAGTTTAAATGTTTTAGGGACATATCCTAAAGACAATGATGAATTAATTATATTCAGAAGCGGACCTATGACTTCAGAAATTACCTCTTTTAGGAGCTTAGACAGAATAGGGTCTAACATACATGTTATTGGTTTAGATGATTTGATGAGTTTATAAAGTTCTTTTTTCTCCTATAGTAGTAAATGAGTGGAATTGTTCCTCGGGGGATCTATACCGCATCTGATGCAATATTGCGGCTGTTTGCTGCATGTTCACAACTTTATCTCTAATAGTATCTTGGAATTAAAGTAATTCATAAATTCATTATTGCTGTGCTGTTGGGAAATGTCAACACATGTTGATGCTTTGTTTTTAGTTAATTTAGCCACTGTATTTAATAAATACATAGGGTTATGTTGGTTTTCTTCTAGAAGAGATGAAAAGTAATCCGATCTAGCAGTTTTTAGGATAAGCTACTTTCCCGCCATACAATATGAAATACCTCTAGTTTAGTTTTCCTCCAGCTGCGCTTCATTTTTCGGGTTGCTCTTTTTAGGGTGTGTGCTCATTATACCACTGTGCCAAACTCTTTTCTTTAATCTTAAAAATAGCACCTGTATTTAAAGTAACAGAAAAGACAATCTCCATATTTTCTATTAAGTTTTTCTGAGCTATTGGATATGCTGGATAAATAAATGAATAAATGAATGAATTAATGAATAAATCAGGTAGATTACTTATAAAACAGTCTTTTGTAGTAGAAGTAATGTTCTTCCATACTTCTACTACAACAAATTTTTGAATTTACAGTTCTAGCTATATTGAGTTAACACAGGACTAGAAAATGATCTGAAATATCATCGTTTTGTTAGTGTCAATTCCATGTGAGAGTATTAAACACTAATCCCAGAACATTTTTCCCATTTTTGACATTGATATTAAAATCACCAACAATTAGAACTTTAATTGCAGCCAGCACTAACTCTGTTAGAAAATCAACAAATTCTTTAATAAAGTCTGTATGGTGTCCTGGTGGCCTGTATACAGTAGCCAGTACAAACATTATAAAGGATTTATTATTAGCATCTATTTCTATGGATAATGTTGGATGACGCACCATTACTTCAAATTAGTTATACCTGAAACCTGCTCTTTGAGAAACCCTGAAAATATTATTAAAAATTGATGCAACCCTTCTGCCTTTACCTTTTGGACACGGCTCATGTTTATAACAGTAATTTTGGGGTGTAGACTCATTCAAAATAACGTAATCATCTGGTTTTAGCCTGGTTTCTGTCAAACAGAGCACATCTAGATTATAACTAGAGAGCATATCATTTACAAGAAGCGCTTTTGCAGAAAGGGACCTCATATTTAGTAAACCAAACTTTATCGTTTGTTTCTCTGTGTTGCATGTTTTTTTTATTTGTCGAACATAAATTAAATTGTTTCTATTAAACTGGTTTGTACATTTATTGTTTTTTCTAGTTCGGGGAACAGACACAGTCTCTATAGTGGTAAAATAGTCTCTATGTGATGTAAATTAAGTGTGCGGCCTTTTAGGTGAGGCGACAAGCAGACGGTCGGCTGCTTCCTGACCTGGGCTCCAGTTAGTTAAGTGCCAACTCTAAAACTATTTGCCAAATTTCTAGAAAGAAGAGCGCCATCACCCCATGACGGATAAATACCATCTCTTTTTATTTGGTCAAGTCTGCCCCAAAAACTCATCCAATTGTCTATGAAAACTATGTGAGTAAGTGTAAGTGATGACAATCTGCTATGTATCTCGTCACCACGGTATGCAACAAAGGGACCAGAGCAGATTAGTGTGTCTGACATCGTACTTGCAAATTCACACACCTCCTTAAAATTATTTTTAGTGATCTCCAACTGGCGAAATCGAACATCATTAGCGCAGGCGTGAATAACAATCATACTGAATTTATGTTTAGCATTAGCCAGCACTTTTGGCAAAATGTCAGGCGCTCTGGCAAACATTGGACTGTTGGAATGTTAGCTGGGGTCTCTATTTTCATGTTCCGTACAATAGAATCACCAATAACTAGAGCTCTTTCATCAGATTTCTCAGTGGGTCCATTACTGAGTGAGGAGAACTTGTTTAATGTTTTGGTCAGAACTAAAGAGCGGTGTTTTGGCCTGCGACTATGCTGCCCCACAGTCACCCAGTTGCCCTTCTCCATGGACTCTAGAACCGGAACCGGATCATGTACGGGATTCCATAAACTAGTCGCATCCAAAACCGAATCTACAGCCCTCACATTCTTAATATCCTTAATTAGAGTTTGGATGTGTATCTCTAATTCTTAAACCTTTTCTGTCAGCCTCACTATTTCTTTACATTTATTGCATGTAAAGCCCTCACCGCTGACAGAGAGAGATAAACTGTACATATGCCATGTGGTGCAGTCAACGATAGCAGGAGTGGAAGCCATTACTTACCGTGAATAAAGAATGATTCAGAAGTACCCCTGTTGCACTCGGGAAAGAAAAAAACAGTAGAACATAAACGCGACTGGAAACGCAAAATAACAATCCGGCGAACGGTGCCAACACGCTACAAACACTGTTATGTGTGCGCTCATTGAGAGAATCATGTTCACAGACGTGAGACACAAAATAACTGAAGAGCTGTTAGTGTAACTAGATCAACATATCTTTCTAACCTTATTGAAAATAATAAAAATAATCTTAAATTTCTATTTGACACCGTCACAAAATTAACTAGGAATAAGACAACCTCAGAAACCTGCACCATAACTGCGTGCAGCAGTGAGGATTTCAACTTTTTTGATAATAAAATTGCAAACATTAGGCAGAAAATTCACGCTTTAAAACCAGACCTTTCGAATGATTCTGATGAACAACTAACCGAATCAGATCAGAACTTAGAAAATTTTACTCCTCTGGAAGAGAACAACCTAATCACACTCATCTCTTCCACCAAATCGTCAACTTGTGTATTAGATCCTATACCAACACACTTTCTTAAGCAGATAATACCGGCAGTATCAGAACCCCTGTTGAAAATAGTTAACTCTTCACTCAGCAGTGGGTATGTTCCCAAATCTTTTAAATTAGCAGTTATTAAACCTTTAATTAATTCAATTCAATTCAGTTTTATTTGTTTAGCGCTTTTCACAATGGTGATTGTCACAAAGCAGCTTTACACAATTGAAGAAATTATGAGATAAAATGAAACAGAAATCAGTTTGTCCGTGATGAGCAAGCCGGGGGCCACGGTGGCAAGGAAAAACTCCCTGAGATGAGATAGGAAGAAACCTTGAGAGGAACCAGACTTAACAGAGAACCCATCCTCATTTGGGTGAAAAACAAGCAGCAGGGATTATGTGGTTACATTGTGTGTGTGTGAACAGCTTAAATCATTAGTCCTTAAAGAACAGCTGGAACATATTTATGGCGAAGTGGGACGTCCTTGGTCACCCTGGTGATGTATCATCCGCTGGGGCAGGTCACAGGGAAGGGTCCGACAGGTTTGGGGTGGAGATGGGGTCTGGATAACCGGCAGCTCCGTTGTGGAATATGTAACTCAACAGTGAGAGAGAGAGAGAGAGAGAGAGAGAGAGAGAGAGAGGAAGACAAAAAAGAAGGAAAACATTTAAGTGACAATGTAATCACACGGTTTGGATTGATTAAATGAATAATGTAGAGTGCAAGGATGGACTCCAGCAAGACTAACTAGGTCAGCATAACTAAAAGGAGAACCAGAGGGAAACACAGACATGAGGGCTCCCTGATATGTTAAGCAACCAGCCGCTTTCATCATCAACACCATGATCAATAAGAGAGGGGAAGACAGCATCTAAACATAGCAGATTACCATAATACTCAACACCCATGAGTCCCCCAGATCTACTCCTTTATCTAAGGGGAATCAATACAAAATGCTTGATTAAATAAATAAATTTTTAACCTGGACTTAAACACTGAGACTGTGTCTGATTCTCGAACATACATAGGGAGGCAATTCCATAGCTTTGGGGATCTGTAAGAAAAGGCTCTGCCCCCTGCTGTAGTTTTTATAATGCGCGGTACTGACAGGTAGCCTGCATCCTTTGATCGAAGTAGGCGTGTTGGAATGTAAGACACTAGAAGTTCGCTTAAGTACTGCGGCGCGAGACCATTTAGAGCTTTATAAGTTAAAAGTAGTATTTTAAAATCAATGCGGTATCTCACTGGGAGCCAATGCAGTGTGGATAGGACTGGCGTGATGTGCTCGTAACTTTTAGTTTTAGGAAGGACTCTCGCAGGTACGTTCTGGACTAACTGAAGTTTATTAACGCACCTAGTTGAACATCCAGACAGTAAAGCGTTACAGTAATCCAGCCTGGATGTGATAAACGCATGAACTAATTTTTCGGCATCAATAAGTGACAGGATATTTCTTATTTTAGCGATATTTCTGAGATGATAAAATGCTATCCTGGTAATATTGTCGACATGGGCCTCAAATGAGAGATTGGATCTAAAATCACACCCAGATCTTTTACTGTTGCACTTGGTGAAACAGAAAAACTGTCTAAGGTTAAGGTGTGATCAGGAAGCTTACTTTTAGCTACCTGTGATCCTAGAACCAGAACCTCGCATCAGGCCTTAATGAGATGTATAACTGTGTGTCATCAGCGTAACAGTGGAAACTGATATCATGCTTACGAATTATGTTTCCCAGAGGCAGCATGTAAAGAGAGAAAAGAAGTGGGCCTAAAACCGAGCCCTGTGGAACACCATACTTTACATGGGAGCACGCGACAATATTACCAGGATAGCGTTCTATCATCTCAGAAATATCGCTAAAATAAGAAATATCTTGTCACTTACTGATGCCGAAAAATTTGTTCATGCGTTTATCACATCCAGGCTGGATTACTGTAACGCTTTACTGTCTGGATAAACTTCAGTGTAATGAACTTCAGTTAGTCCAGAACGCGGCTGCGAGAGTCCTTGCTAAAACTAAAAGATATGAGCACATCACGCCGGTCCTATCCACACTGCATTGGCTCCCAGTGAGATACCGCATTGATTTTAAAATACTACTTTTAACTTATAAAGCTCTAAATGGTCTTGCGCCGCAGTACTTAAGCGAACTTCTAGTGTCTTACGTTCCGCCACGCCTACTTTGATCAAAGGATGCAGGCTGCCTGTCAGTGCTGCTCATTATAAAAACTACAGCAGGGGGCAGAGCCTTTTCTTACAGAGCCCCAAAGCTATAGAATAGCCTCCCTATGAATGTTCGAGAATCAGACACAGTCTCAGTGTTTAAGTCCAGGTTAAAAATGTATTTATATAATCAAGCATTTTGTATTGATTCCCCTTAGATAAAGGTGCAGATCTGGGGGACTCATGGGTGTTGAGTATTATGGTGATCTGGTATGTTTAGATGTTTTCCCCTCTCTTATTGATCACAGTGTTGATGATGAGAGCGGCTGGTTGCTTAACATATCAGGGAGCCCTCATGTCTGTGTTTCCCTCTGGTTCTCCTTTTAGTTATGCTGACCTAGTTAGTCTTGCCGGAGTCCATCCTTGCACTCTACATTATTCATTTAATCAATCCAAACCATGTTATTACATTGTCACTTAGGGTTAGGGTTGGGTTAGGGTTAGGGTTTGCCTTTTTTTTGTCTTCCTTTCCCTTCTCTCTCTCTCTCTCTCTCTCTCTCTCTCTATCTCACTGTTGAGTTACATATGCTACAACGGAGCTGCCGGTTATTCAGACCCCATCTCCACCCCGAACCTGTCGGACCCTTCCCTGTGACCTGCCCCAGCGGATGATACATCACCAGGGTGACCAAGGACGTCCCACTTCGCCATAAATATGTTCCAGCTGTTCTTTAAGGACTAATGATTTAAGTTGTTCACACACACACACAATGTAACCACATAATCCCTGCTACTTGTTTTTCACCCAAATGAGGATGGGTTCTCTGTTGAGTCTGGTTCCTCTCAAGGTTTCACCCAAATGAGGATGGGTTCTCTGTTGAGTCTGGTTCCTCTCAAGGTTTCTTCCTATCTCATCTCAGGAAGTTTTTCCTTGCCACCATCGCCCCTGGCTTGCTCATCAGGGACAAACTGATTTCTGTTTCATTTTATCTCATAATTTCTTCAATTGTATAAAGCTGCTTTGTGACAATCACCATTGTAAAAAGCGCTATACAAATAA
This sequence comes from Bagarius yarrelli, assembly GCA_005784505.1. Taxonomy (NCBI): domain Eukaryota; kingdom Metazoa; phylum Chordata; class Actinopteri; order Siluriformes; family Sisoridae; genus Bagarius; species Bagarius yarrelli. Next base: position 7,053,922 of record VCAZ01000003.1, on the reverse strand, counting down.
AACTGAATTGAATTGAATTAAATTAAATAAACCTATAAATAAACTGAAATCTCCTTTGCCTTAAAAAAATAATAAAGACAATTTAAATTCTCTTTACAAACAAACAAAAAAGGATTTCCTGGACTTTTCTTTTAAACTCTTTTCTTTCTTTTCTTTTCCTTTATTTTCTTTTATTCTTTTCTTTATTTTCATTTCTAAAATTCTTTTCTGAAATCCTTTCTTTCTTATTTTCTTTTCTAAGATTCTTTTCTGAAATTCTTTCCTTATTATTCTCTTTTCTATTGCTTAATCTTTCCTTTTTTCTCTTTTCTTTTCTTTCTGTTTTCTTTTCCTTTCTTTTTTTCTTTTCTTTTTTTCTTTTCTTTCTTTTCTTCTCTTTCTTGTCCTTTTCTTATTTTCCTTTTCTCTTTTACAGCTTACTGTTTACCTTTTTTCCCTTAAACCAGGGCTGCGCCCCAAACCTAGTGCTACCTAAAGGTCAGGTGCCTCGCATTAAGCTGATTAGGCGGCATGGCGGCGTTGCCCGGCAACCGCACTCTTGCGCTTGCGGAAGTGCCTGACTGAAAACTCACGGAGTAGCTCAGTCGGGACACATGGAAGGTTGGGTTGATCTTTAGGGACCTGGGGAGTGCCAGTCGGTTTGCAACAGGGCAAATTTTTTGTGTTATCTTAAAGGGCCCGAGTGGATACCCATACCCGCTGTCCCGGATAAAATTTGGGTCCTCTCCGTCTTTAGCATTGGGTGTTCGGGTGGCTTCCTTTATAGGTCAGGTGCCTCGTATTCCGCTGATTAGACGCACTCTGTTGTGCTTGCTTGACGTGCCTGACTGAAAATCCCGGAGTCAAAAAAGTTTTGATGTTAGAAAAATGGTGGGATTTAAGGGATTTAAGAGTGAAAATAATATACAGATTTAACAAAAAGCGAAGCTAGCAAAACTACACAAGACTATTCTAGTAAACTGCGCAGAAGCACCGCAAACAGCAGGGATCGAGATGAAACGGTGCTCACAAGTGAGGAGAGTGAACAGAGAAGATGGAAGGAAAACTTTAAAGTGTTGATGAATAAGGAAAATAAGAGGGAGAAAAGGGTAGAGGAGGTAAACAATGTGGAGCAGAATTTTCAAAAGATTAGTACATACGAGGTTAGGATAGCTTTGAAGAGGATGAAAAGCAGAAAGGCATTTGGTCCTGATGAGATACCGGTGAAGGTGTGGTAATGTCTAGGAGTGGCAGGGAGGAGGATGAGTGTAATGGTGCCTATCTTTAAATACAAGGGTGATGTGCAGAGTTGCAATAACTACAAAGGCATAAAGTTGATGAGTTATACAATGAAGGTGTGGGAAATAGTAGTGGAAGCTAGGGGAAGGGTAGTAGATATTTGTGAGCAGCAGTATGGCTTTATGCCCAGAAAGAGCACTACAGATTAAATATTTGCTCTGAGAATGCTGATGGAGAAGAGCTGTGGTATTGTATGAGGAAGTCAGGAATAGCAGAGAAATACACTATATTGCAAAAAGTATTCACTCACCTGCCTTGACTCGCATATGAAATTAAGTGACATCCAATTCCTAATCCATAGGGTTCAATTTGACATTGATCCACCCTTTGCAGCTATAACAGCTTCAACTCTTCTGGGAAGGCTGTCCACAGGGTTTAGGAGTGTGTTTATGGGAATTTTTGACCATTCTTCCAGAAGCGCATTTGTGAGGTCACACACTGATGTTGGACGAGAAGGCCTGGCTCTCAGTCTCCGCTCTAATTCATCCCAAAGGTGTTCTGAGGTCAGGACAGTCAAGGTCATCCACACCAGACTCTGTCATCCATGTCTTTGTGCACTGGCGCACAGTCATGTTGGAAGAGGAAGGGGCCAGCTCCAAACTGTTCCCACAAAGTTGGGAGCATGGAATTGTCCAAAATGTCTTGGTATGCTGAAGCATTTAGAGTTCCTTTCACTGGAACTAAGGTTCCAAGCCCAGCTCCTGAAAAACAACCCACACCATAATCCCCCCTCCACCAAACTTTACACTTGGCACAATGCAGTCAGACAAGTACCGTTCTCCTGGCAACCGCCAAACCCAGACTCGTCCATCAGATTGCCAGATGGAGAAGCACGATTCGTCACTCCAGAGAATGTGTCTCCACTGCTCTAGAGTCCAGTGGTGGCGTGCTTTAAACCACTGCATCCGAAGCTTTGCATTGCACTTGGTGATGTATGGCTTAGATGCAGCTGCTCGGCCATGAAAACCCATTCCATGAAGCTCTCTGCGCACTGTTCTTGAGCTAATCTGAAGCCCAGATGAAGTTTGGAGGTCTGTAGCGATTGACTCTGCAGAAAGTTGGCGACCTCTTCGCACTATGCGCCTCAGCATCCGCTGACCCCGCTCCGTCAGTTTACGTGGCCTACCACTTCGTGGCTGAGTTGCTGTCATTCCCAAACGCTTCCACGTTCTTATAATACAGCTGACAGTTGACTGTGGAATATTTAGGAGCAAGGAAATTATACGACTGGACTTGTTGCACAGGTGGCATCCAATCACAGTTCCACACTGGAATTCACTGAGCTCCTGAGAGCGACCCATTCTTTCACAAATGTTTGTAAAAACAGTCTGCATGCCTAGATGCTTGATTTTTTACACCTGTGGCCATGGAAGTGATTGGAACACCTGATTCCGATTATTTGGATGGGTGAGCGAATACTTTTGGCAATATAGTGTATGTCAGGGTGTCTGCAGGATATGTATAAGGCAGTGCAGTAGGTCAGACAGAGAAGATTAAATTGGAGGACTGCATCAGGGATCAGCTCTGAGCCCCTTCTTGTTTGCTGTGGTGATGGATTGGTTGATAGACGAGGTCAGGCAGGAATATCTTTGGACAAAGATGTTTGCAAATGACATTGTGATCTTTAGTGAGAGCAGGGACCAGGTGGAGGTTTGCTCTGGGGACAAGAGGAATGAAAGTCAATCATCTTACGTTAGATGTTTTTAGGAGAAAGTCAGGGAAGCCAGATTGAGGTGGTTTGGACATGTACAGAGGAGGGATAGTAAATATATTGGTAGGAGGATGTTAGAGATGAAGCTACCAGGCAGAAGGCAAAGAGGAAGACCAAAAAGGAGGTATATGGGTGTAATAAATGAGGGCATGAGATAGTGGGTGCGAGTGAAGAGGATATAGAGTATAGGGTTTAAGTGGAGATAGATGATTCGCTGTGGCGACCCCTAAAAGGAAACAGTCGAAAGGAGAGAAGAAGAAGACCAGTAGTCACCCGTACAATATCTTATCAACATCAGTGTTGTGGTTTATTGTTAAAATGTTTTGATATGATTTTGTTCATATCACTCAGTCCTACTTTATATAATAGCAGACTATTTTTATTACTATTGTGTCAGGTGATTCATTGAGATCAACCCAAAATGAGTGACAAAGGCCAGTCGAGGTAAAGTGCTCTTCAAGAGGGCAGGGAGAACTGTTCAGAAGAATCATTAATGTCTTACATGAGATTGAATGTAAAAGGAGTTGGAGCTTTCTGTTTATGTTAGAAAATGTTAAGTTAATTGAAAAAATGCTTTTAATTGAGTTAAGCTAAGACTGTTCCTCTAGATTGAAGGGATGATATCTGAAGTTTGTTTTCTTATTTGCCTGATTGAGGCACCTTTTGCAGTAAAGGACTATTTGAATTTGATTTTGCTAGATTTTACATTGTTCATAAAAAAAAGAGACAAATGCAAATCTTTTTCATGTTTCTTAGTTTTGTAAGTTTTCATGTTCTTGTTTTATGTTTTTCTTGTTTCATGCTTTCGTGTTGTTTTGCTGTTGTTCATGTTTTATGTTGATTATGTTTCATGTTTATCGATTTGTTATAGCTGCGCTAAGCTATGGTTAGCTAGCCTAGGTAGTTCATGTCTTTGTTTACTTTCTGGTTTTCCTGTCATGTGATCCTTTTTCTTCCTGTTTCCCTTCATGTGAATTCCCCGGTCCTTGTGTCTTGTTTTTATTGGTTGTTTAGTTCTGTGTTTGTGATTGTGTTCAGGTGTGTCTTGTTTAGTTAATGTGTTCATTGTGTATTTATAGCCCCTGTGTTTGCCTTGTCGCTTGTGGCTGATTGTTTGTGTACCACTGTTGTGAGGCTATGTTTAAGTTAATGCTATGGTCATGTCAAGTTAAGTATTGTCTTGAGTCAAGTCAAGTCAAGTCAAGTCACCTTTATTTATATAGCGCTTTTAACAATCGGGATTGTTTCAAAGCAGCTTTACAGAAATACATCAAAAACGACGATATAAAACATTAATTAAGACACCCAATTTAACTGATATCTATAAATTTAGAGTTTGTTAGTCAAGTTTGATTTGTTTTTTTTGTGATCACTGAAATAAACTGCACTTGGGTTCAATAAGTCGTGCTTCTGTGGAGTTTGTTACAAGTTTGTGTAAAAGTCTAAATCTCTCCTTTTAATTTAAGGACTAGAAAGTATTTTTCAATTTTACAGACAATTTTTGCTTTTTGTATTAATAACGCAGCAGCACTCATAGTGGAAAGATGCCTCCAAGTTTTATAAAAAAAATTAAAAAAAAGCAAATTTGTAAAAAAAAAAATGATTTTGTATACCTGAAATTTACTGTAATGCATTAAACAGTTTGCAATAACAGAGCAATGTTTAGGTTCTTAAAGCCGTTTTGAAATAAATGTTAATTTTGTACATTTTAAGTTCCATCTTTTCCATATTTTTTTTTGGAATCTAAATCATTCATAACTTGTATAGAATATTACAGTAAAATTGCCAGTCAAGTTTCCAGTAAAGACAGTGCTTAATTTATAGCAATTGGCTTCTGGTATTTTGGTCTATTTGCAAAAATTATCTTGTACTGGCAACAGAAACAGCAACAGTTGCAGTAATTTTAATTTAAATAAAACACACAATTAAGTCAGATTCAGTTTAGAGTTTGTCAAATATTATTTCTTCATGAAATGAACCATCATGTCTATGGGCAATGGGAAAATAATAGTGGAGTTTTTCTCAGCAGCAATGGTGTTAAGGGTCTGTAGGTAGCGTAGCTGTAGGGCAGATGGAGATTCAGCGATAACCAAAGACGCCTCTTTCAGAGCACGAGAAGCATTCATTTCTCCCTCTGCTGCAATCACCTGTATAAGTTGAAAGGAGCCAGTTTGATATTATGAAAATAGCAATAAACTTTCTATGTGATTGGAGAGAAATTTTTATATTTAAAGTGATCAAAAAAATCTATTTCCATTTACCAATTAGTTTTCTATCTGCTAGCATTTTCTTTAGTTTTAAGGGGAAAATATTATCCAGAATATTACACGACCAGATTAGTTTAATTCTTGCAGGTTTAAAAGTCATACCTTTGCTCTAGCCTCACGGGCTGCCTCAGCCTCAGCTGCCATAGCCCTCTGAAGCTGATTAGGCAGCTTGACATCCTTTATTTCTACACGCTCCACCTTAATTCCCCAGGTATCTGTGGCCTCATCCAAAGTCGTCTACAGAAAGTATGTAGTAATGTGGTAAAAAATTTTATGACGAAATTTAAAACAAATTAGTAATAAAGAAGCTTTATTGTCATTTCAACCATATATAGCAGATGCTATATATGGTTGAAAAGACAATAAAGCTCCTTGAACTGGAACTTGAGTAGGTTATTCCATGACACCCTGAATGGATAAATAGATGTCTATTGTATTTTTCTCACCTGCATACTGTGAGAGATGCTCTCCCGATCAGACAAAACCTCAGCTAGGTTCTTGGTGCCCAGAACATTCCTAAGGGTAGTCTGGGCGAGCAGGCGAGTAGAGTAATCAGCATTGGTGATATTTGCCACAGAGGCAATGGGATCACTCACTCGGAAATACACGACTCCGTCCACATTTACAGTCACTGAGTCCTTTGTCAGAATCTATAAACAACCACACTCACATAAGTGTGTCTTGTGCAAACTGTTGTAAGGGTGGATCGCCAAATGGCCCTTTTATTACACATCGTATGTTTGGGGCAGGAAAGCAGAAGTCTGATCATTTTCAGCCTTACACTGAATTAAAAGCACACTAATCTAGAATGTCTTCATAAGATGTAGCACTAGGCCCAAACAATGTTCCAGCATGACAAAGCCCCGAGCAAAATGTAAGATACATTATATTTACTACATTTGGTAGAGTCCCTTATCCAGAGTAACATACATTAATCTCTTTTTCAATCCAACTGAGCAGTTGAGGGTTCAGGATCTTGTTTAGGGGTAATTAGTATCATGCTCATTTCTCTTTTTATATTTTGCAGAGCCAATAAAAATATTTAAACTGTCAAAGGTGGGGGACCTGCTCAAGATGAGCCTGTGCTGACTGTGCCTGATGCTCTGTCACCCATGTCCAGGAAGCCATGGTTAGCCTTAAGTGTTAAGTGTTAAGTGTTAAGTGGGATGTCAGGACCTAACCAGAGACAAAAGATTCCAACTACTCTAATCCTGTGTCTTTGCCTTCTATCAGGTCATTCAGAAAAGGTGTACTGCATATACACCCAGAGCATACAGTTGACAAAATCTTCTCACCTACTTTTCTACATCTCTGCGTTGCACAAAGTGCTACTCTGTTCACTGTCTCCTACAGTTTTGTTTATTGGATGTTTATTTGTCTTAATGTATATTTATAAATTACTTAAAACTCTTTCCATCAGCAAGAGGAGAAGAGGAGAACATGAGGCCCATTATGAGGACCAACATGAGGTTTTTCTAGGGTTCAAGACTGCAGTTTTTATTATCATGCTCACTGTTTTTTTTTATTTCCCTTTGAGAGCTAATGAGCTAATGTCTGCAAAAACAGACAGCTTCTTGCTCTAACAAAGCTAAGGCCTCCGTTCTAACTCTTGTTATTGACTCCGACAAAGCCGCCATCTATGAAGCACTAAATGAGGAAAACCTTATGTGGCTGGTAAATGGTTATGAATGAACAGACCTTCAATATTCTAGTCAAAGGCCCCCATCCTGTAGCTGCTTGCAAGTCAAAATCTGGGGAAATCATAGTGCATAAAGTGCCACTCTGTTTACCTTACCACTGTTTTCTGCAGAGTCTGAATTCCAACATGCTATATACTGTATGTACATGTGTCTTATATTCATAAATGAATCATGAGGCTAACTTACCTCTTGAGGAGGAATATCAAATGATACTGTTCTCATGTCAACTTTCACAAAGCTGTCAGTGCAGGGAATGATAAAGAAGATACCTTGGGGTTGCATAGGAAAAACAATTACAAAAAATAACAATAATATAAATACAATTTATTGGATATCACAGTCAGAAAACTCACCCTAGTTAAACATGTACAAAAGATGTTTGACCTTTGTGACATTTGATGTTTTTTTTATTTTATTAATGGGGAAAGTGGGGAAAGTGGTGGATCATGGTTAAGGTGTTGGATTACCAACCCGAAGGTTGTGGGTTCAATTCCCAGCTCCAAATACTGTAAATGTAAATTAATGATTGGTAGATCATTAATAAAATAAAATAATTGGAATGACATTTTTAGTGCTGTCCATCTTAAAATTAAATTATAGTTTTAACTAAATCTGCTATTAAAACAGTGAAAGCCAACGACTGAGATCCTGTAAAAAAATTTGTAAAAGTTGTAATTAGTGGGGAAGTGGTGGCTCAGTCATTAAGGTGTTGGACTGAAACCTAGAAGACTGGGGTTTGATACCCAGCACCACCAAGCCACTACCACTGGGCCACTGAGCATTACCCTTAACCCCCATTTGCTCAGTTGTATAAAAGTAGATAAATGTAAGTCGCTCTGAATAAGGGCATCTGCCAAATGCTGTAAATGTAACAGTTGTAACAGTTGTAAAAGTAATAGACTTGCTCACCTGGTCCCTTTGGCTTTCTAGCTGTAATACGGCCAAGTCTGAAAATTACAGCTCGTTCATATTCCTTAACAATCTATAAGAGATTAATAAGAGATGTAGTCTTTTAAATGATATATATTCCGCTTTAATAATGTGCAGTAATGCTTAATAATAATAAAAAAATGAGTTTTGCAGTTGAGAAGAAGAATTTTAAATTCACCAATGATGGAAAGCCAATGAAGCTGTTGAAGTGATGGTGTAATGTGTTGTATAGAGTGGGTGTGGGTAATAATATTGTGTATTAAGTGAAGTCTAGAGGAAGCTGATGTGCTAAACCAAATAAAAGAGAGTCACAGTAATCGATGCGATAGGTGACAAGCAAGTGGACAAGAATGGCAGTACTATGTGGGGGTGAGAAATGGACAGAGGAGCAATATTACAAAGTAGAAGGACCAGGTTATGCTATTGATGTGGGCTTCAAAAGAAAGCACTGTCAAAGATGACCCCCCAAGTTTCATTTAGATTTCCAATGTTTAAAGAAAAACCACAGGACATAGAGAGAGTAGAGTTAGTGCCTTTAAGATGTTCTTCAGTCTTGCTGCTATTAAGGATAAGAAAATTAGCAGGAAAACTAATTTTAATTTCGTCTATACAATTAGTAAGACAGACTGGTGAACTAAGGGAGGTATGAATAATATGAGTTATAGAGAAATTATAGAAAATGAGAAAAAAGACAGGCTTTAACCAGATGAGTTGATATAGGATCAAGTAGACATGTTAAAGAGTTAAAGTTGTAGATGAGCTGGAAATTTCAAATTAAAAGGCAAAATAAAAGAAAAAAAACCCGAATGGGTTGAAATGATAACATATTGCTTAAGACCAAAACTGTCCAGGCAGAAAATGAAATCCCTTGTGAATGTGTTATAAGCACTGTTGAAATAACATTTTAAGTGCACAGAGAGGTTAGGAATCTACAAAATTCATCTAAAAAAGTATTGCAATAGTCAGACAGAAATGTTCCATTATCAAAATATTTTACATTAAATTATGCGTTAAACATAAATGTTTTATACCTTCAGGCTAATACCAATTGTTATCGGAAACAACAGAACTGTAAACAAAGTAGACAGCGCAACAAGGATCCATTCACAGCAACCAAGGCCTTGTTTATCACCTGGAACCAAGAAAAGAGAGAGAGAGAGAGAGAGAGAGAGAGAGAGAGAGAGAGAGAGAGAGAGAGAGAGAGAGAGAGAGAGAGAGAGAGAGGAGAGAGAGAGAGAGAGAGAGAGAGAGAGAGAGAGAGAGAGAGAGAGAGAGAGAGTTTAATACTGTCACAGGCTGCAGATAGTCTTTACCTCCATCTGGCGGTCTCTATGGGGAACAACACCTTGAAAGAGTGACAAATACCTTTTCTGAATATACTTTAGTTTCTCTAGAATTCTTTAACATTTTTTTTTATTCTCACAGCTCTGAAAGCATTGCCAATAAGCTACTACATTTGTATCATGTTCAATAATTGACACTGTATAGATCTTTTCACAAACCATTATAAACTGTTTTTTTTCTCTCTTTTTTAAAAATAATTCTTCCTTACTGTATTTAATTTTTTTTTCTTCAACAGGTGAATACCAGCAGCTTTGGTTGAGTTGCATGACTAAAGCACGTGCTCTGGATGGGAGGTGCTGACATCCTGTGGGGATTTCCTTTATTATGCACTGATTCCTGGCTGCTGTTTAAGGCTTATTATGGGAAATTGCATTCTGTGCATGGGATGTAATTTATAAACAGCAGGCAGCTTTTTCATCAATTTCAGACTTAAGTAGAATAACATAGACAATAGACTTGACATGAGAGTCAAGTAAACTATGGTCATACACATGGACATATCTGGTAGTGTTGAATCCTAATAGCTTAAAGCATTAATTAGAAACTGATGTTTTTAAGCTCTAAGTTTGACTACTGTTTAATTGTTCTACACTTAAACGTGTTTCCAGGGCGACATAAAAAGGGTTCATAGGCCATGTGTAATGTTAAGGAAGTAACAGCTGATGAACTGGAGTGAAAACTATTTGCTTAGTATACAGCTAAACCATTAAAAGGGTTGATCTAAAATCTATTAGTATTGAGGTCTTCAGCTGTTTTTCTGTGCAGTGTATACTTTACAAGCAGAGTTTCTGACAGTCACTAGCACTGAGATTTGTTTGTTTTGTGGTTACACATCTTTCTTGTAGTTAAATTTTAGCTCCATCAACTTTGCACTTTATCTCATCACGTTTAAATGAAGGGAAATAAATCAGTTCAACCCTTTTCATTTGGTTCGGTGGTAAAATGTAAGAAAGGTGATCGTCCTTAAAGGAGTTAAGGAGAAATATATAAATACAAACCATATGTAATCCTGATTAACAACAATTCTCTTTAGTTGCAGTACTTTTTGTATTGTATGATAAAAATTCCATTAAAAACATATACAGTAAGCTTTTTCAGTAATGTAAGCAAATGTAAACAGAAAATGAGATAGCAAAGGAAAAATAGTGATTATGAAATCGTAAACTGGTAATGACTTACTAAGTAAATCTTGTTTGCTTGCATTTCCTCTCTCTATTTGACCCTCCATGCCCGTATACTAAAGGGCTCCCTGAAGACGTTTATATGAAGACAGCTGTCTGAGACTATGAGGGAAATGGTTCTTGCTTTAATACACTACAGGCTGCAGAGGTGTGGCTTTATGGGAGCTATTGGGAAATATAAGACAGAACAAATGACCTCATGGCAATGTGTTTTTACTTGAAAGTCTTCAAAAGCTTTAAAGATATAATTTAACTAAAGTTATTAAATTATTCATGATTATTATTCATCCATTATCTGACCCTAAATCAAGTAGTTGTTCCTCTGTGCTTTTTTGTTTTTCAGTATCTGATGATCAGCAGAGTGTGTGTGGCTCATCAGATCACTTCTAACTACAGAACAATAAACAAAAAAATACCGAAAAAAACTTTTTGGTTTATATGATAAAATCCTGTTATGGTTCAACTGACAGGAACCATTTGATTTGTGTGACCATCAACACTGTACTGCTGTGACTTCTTGCCTGATATCGCTGCTGAAATCATTTTGTGGCTGCATGGAAAAATCCCCATATCATAAGTGTCATGGTCAGGTTTCAGATTATTAATACTTATATATTATATTCCTTATTACCATCCCTTTTCTTGATCCCACACACTTCTGGTATAGCAAAACAGCTTATTCTTTCACATCTCATTAGTCTATTGCACAAAATTAAATCTTTCTTAAACTTAAATAAAAGGATGTATTTTAGAATCAGGCTTTAACAGCAGCAAATATAGAAAGGAAATGATAATTGCATGAATAAGCAGATGTTTAAAGTAACCAGTAAACATATGATGCAAAAAATCTGTTATATATTGCAGACTTGAACATTAAAACACCAAATTATATAAATTAACAGTCAATATAAATGTGAAATGTAAAAAAAGTAAAAATGCAGTGGCTTGTACACTGCAACACGAAATATACTGTAAACAAAAACCTTAATCAGAAGGGTATGGTTAGCTGTCTTGTTTACTAGAAACAACAATAATGTACGAAACACCTACTCAGCTCTCAGTTCACTTTTCTCAGTGTTTTTGCTGTTCTGTGGTGGAAGTCCATTTGTGCCATGTGAACAGAAACAGAATTACTTGCAGTCTAACATTCAACAGATCAAGTTTTAGAATTCATGGCCTACAATCAATGCTTTGTTTACTTTTGAAAATGATTGCTACATTTTTAATGCACATACTTTAATTAACAATTACATACATCACCTATCTATCCATTCATTAGTTATTTAAGTTGATGTGTTCTCCTTAATTCTGTAATCCAGTCATAATCCAGGATATAGTATCCTAACATACACGTTTACAAAAATGAATCAATCTTAATTACTATTTTTCCAAATAAATAAAATCAAATGAATAAAATGTAGAAAATTTTTTTTATTTCATATGAAATAAAGAAGCCTACACCTACTGTTCTGTCTAATACAGTATTTCAGTATACAGTGATCAAGTTAATCTACAAACATATGTAAACCCAGGTCTATCTATACAGACAATAATAAGTAAAAAATACAGTTGAACAGACATCACACTCATTTAACAGCTGCTTTTGTGTCTATTTACACAAAGTATAAATTACCAACAAAAGAAATTCTTGTTAGAAATTCTAACTGGCACAGATTTCAAAAAATAGGTGAGGAAAATATCATGATTAAAGTCTGCATTCATCATTTTTTTCTTGGGTTAATGTTACAAAAACATTATCATTATGTCAAAAGAAGGAAAAGTCCTACTTGTAAATGTATATATTTTAAAAACAACAAAATTAACACCACATAACACTGTAGTATCAATTCCATACATTTCTGATATCTTCTCAAATTATTCTATTGTTGTTTAGTTTATATTTCACATTTTAACAGAAATGCACAGCCTCGGATTTCCTAAAGTCAACATTAAGAGTTTCTCAGAAGTAATGTTACAATCTAGATTTTATGCAATCTTTCACCCACCCACTCAGCTAAATGAGGTACTCTCACTATGACTGCTTCTTTTAAATCAGAGCTCTGAAATATATTGAACTATCTTGTGACCTCTTGTCTAATACCGGATTTATATAAAATGGTTTTTTTTAGTTTCAAATCCACATTGGTCTATTTTACTGTTTCCTAATTTATCCACAGTGCTACTGTAAGTGGGAATTAGCCTTTGCTATAGTTCTAAACAAAATGAGTTCAGTTCTTTATTTTATTTGGTTATCACCACCTTATCTATACACTCGGGTAATTAGATCCGTTCCAAAAGGTTAAACTCTCATGCTAATACTATGTTCAACACAATCATGCTTGTCTTGTGAGTCACGTACTGCCTACAATAACTCACAACTGTCTTATTGATGGTCAGAATCGTACTCCAGAACAAAACATTTATAATGCGTTCCAGTTAAGAGTTTCGTTTGAAGGTAACCACAAGCTTTTGGTTATTCTTGTTTTTAACTTGACACGTTTCACCTGGCATTACAGTGTAATTCACAAAACTGCATGTTTTTAATTGAACATGGTTATTGCATGCAATGCTGCTTTGAAACCTATAATTTAAGAAAATGTTCACCAAGACCTTGGTCATCATAGACCAAATTATTGCCAGCCCAGCTGTGGGTGTAGTCCAGGCTGAAGGGGAAAGGGGGTTCCTGCAGCTGGCGGGGGAAATGGAGACCCTGCAGGGTAGCTGCTGAAGCCATTAGGTTGAGGAGGGAAGCTTTCTAATGCAGATGCAGAATGAGCCTAAACATCAAAACAAAGATTAGAATAATACCACTGAAAAGTTTTACATACAATGGAAAAGGGTTTTGTAAAATATCATATTAAATTGATATATAAACATATAAAATTATTATTAGTTAGTAAATGTGTAATCAACTAGAGCAGATTGCTGTACACTAATGTGCCCTGTAAGTTGATAGTACCTGCAGCAAAGCTGACTGTACAGCTGGGTTGTGAAGGCCTGAGAGAGCAGCGGGAGCAGCACTGGAGGAAAAACCCGGTACTCCTGCTGGAAATGAAAGCAATCCAGGAAAGGCAGCCCCTCCTGGGGCCTGAAGACCACCACTAAACACAGACATCAAAAACTTACAAATCTCGGTTCAGAATAGTTTGTAAAATTGACTACAAAAACATGAAGGTGTTAAAAAACTTGCACACACTTACCCTGGCTGACCCACCAAATTTGGATTAAAGTTGGAGCTAAATGCAGAAGCAAATCCAGGAAGCACAGGCGAGGTGGAAGGGACACCTGCGGCTGCTGCCACTGCAGCTGCTTGTAGAGGAGCCACTGTGGCCACTGAGGAAGAGGCACCTGGGAGCCCCATAAAGGATGTGAGCACAGGACTGCCTGCTGCTGAAGGACATGAAGCCCCAAACCCAGGGAAGGCTGGACTTTGCCCTGGGGCTAAGCCTGCTATCATGGAGGGGGCTGTGGTAAGTCCAAGACCAAAGGGTGCAGGAGAAGAAGCCCCAGTGGGGTCACAGTATGCAATAGAAGGTGCTGGTGGAGCAGAAGAAGAGGATTGTCCAGTTAGAGGTGATGCTGTGGAAAGTGTAGGAAAAGGAGATATGCCCTGATATGGTGTGGAAGGACTTCCTCCAGTCTGTGAGCCTAAAGTACCCAAAGGAGAGGCTGCACTGTGGCTCAGGCCCAGTGAGCGGGCCAGGGCAGCAGTGTTAGGCATCATTAGTGAGCTGAGTGAGGGTGTTCCTGACCTCGATGACGGGCCTTTGAAGGCAGAGGGTACAGGACTATTACTGCCACTGCCTCCACCATGCTGGACCACTGAGCTTGACAGCTGGTCACTATACAAAGCAGGGTTGACTGTGCCAGTCTGAGATGGTTTGGGACTGGGTGTACAGGTGGTTAATGGGGTACCCGAGGGTAATGTACTCATTACCTGCATAGGGGTGGAACGTCCAGGTAGTGCACCTGCAGGTGTGTAGCTGCGAATAACCGAATTGGTGGCACTTTTTTGACTAGTAGAATTCAACTGAGCCTCAGCAGAAGGCAAAAAGCCTTTGGAGGAGGCAAGTGCTATACTGTGAGAAGGATCTGCTACTCCCTTGGAAGTGGGAATACCTGATGGTGTTCCTGATCGGGACAACCCATAAGGTGGAGGAGGTACACCAGAGGTGCCAGAAGGGGTGTGGGATCTAATAACTGAAGGAGTGTTCCTGCCAGAGGAAGGTAGACCAGTGGGAGTCGGGGTGCTATGACCGCTATGGTTTGGTGCAACCTGAGGAGAGCCAGCAGGCAAAGGGGGGCTTTTGATAACTGAGGAAGGAAGGGCAGGACTAGGAGATAGGGTAAGAGGACTCTGAGAAGAGACCACACCGGGAAAAACAGGAGTGACTGGAGTAGTGGGCTGAGGTTGAGAGATGACCGGTGTAGAAGGGGCAGAACTGGTAGGAGAAACATTTGAGGTGGTGGAGACAGTGGAGGCAGGATTCTGTAGACTGGCCTGTCGAGCATATGCTAAAACAAACACAAGGAAATTATTATTGGCATCACATAAAAATTTTTTAAACCAACACCTAAACTATTAAAGGGCTATAAAAGCAAAAAGGCTGAAAAAGATTAAATGTTAAAAGTAAATGAAGTCCTACTTAGCAAAAACACAGAAAATCAAGAAGCCAGAAAATGTTAAATATTTATACGTTTGGATGATACAGCACTCTCTTATGACTCAATTGATATATAATATATATTATATATATTTTTATATATATATATATATATATATATATATATATATATATATATATATATATATATATATAGATATATATAGATATATTTATATATTTTGACACTGCTCAAAAAAATAAAGGGAACACTTAAAAAACACAATGTAACTTCAAGTCAATCACACTTCTGTGAAATCAAACTGCCCACTTAGGAAGCAACACTGCTTGACAATCAATTTCACATGCTGTTGTGCAAATGCAATAGACAACAGGTGGAAATTATAGGCAATTAGCAAGACACCCCCAATAAAGGAGTGGTTTTGCAGGTGGTGACCACAGACTACTTCTCAGTTCCTTTGCTTTCTGGTTGATGTTTTGATCACTTTTGAATGCTGGCGGTGCTTTCACTCTAGTGGTAGCATGAGACGGAGTCTACAACCCACACAGGTGGCTCAGGTAGTGCAGCTCATCCAGGATGGCACATCAATGCGAGCTGTGGCAAGAAGGTTTGCTGTGTCTGTCAGCGTAGTGTCCAGAGCATAGAGGCGCTACCAGGAGACAGGCCAGTACATCAGGAGACGTGGAGGAGGCCTCCGCCTTTGTGCAAGGAGGAACAGGAGGAGCACTGCCAGAGCCCTGCAAAATGACCTTCAGCAGGCCACAAATGTGCATGTGTCTGCTCAAACGGTCAGAAACATGAGGGTGGTATGAGGGCCCGACGTTCACAGGTGGGGGTTGTGCTTACAGCCCAACACCGTGCAGGACGTTTGGCATTTGCCAGAGAACACCAAGATTGGCAAATTTGCCACTGGCGCCCTGTGCTCTTCACAGATAAAAGCAGGTTTACACTGAGCACATGTGACAGACGTGACAGAGTCTGGAGACGCCGTGGAGAACGTTCTGCTGCCTGCAACATCCTCCAGCATGACCGGTTTGGCAGTGGGTCAGTAATGGTGTGGGGTGGCATTTCTTTGGAGGGCCGCACAGCCCTCCATGTGCTCGCCAGAGGTAGCCTGACTGCCATTAGGTACCAAGATGAGATCCTCAGACCCCTTGTGAGACCATATGCCGGTGCGGTTGCCCCTGGGTTCCTCCTAATGCAAGACAATGCTAGACCTCATGTGGCTGGAGTGTGTCAGCAGTTCCTGCAAGACGAAGGCATTGATGCTATGGACTAGCCCGCCCGTTCCCCAGACCTGAATCCAATTGAGCACATCTGGGACATCATGTCTCGCTCCATCCACCAACGCCACGTTGCACCACAATCTGTCCAGGAGTTGGCGGATGCTTTAGTCCAGGTCTGGGAGGAGATCCCTCAGGAGACCATCCGTCACCTCATCAGGAGCATGCCCAGGCGTTGTAGGGAGGTCATACAGGCACGTGGAGGCCACACACACTACTGAGCCTCATTTTTAAGGCTTGTTTTAAGGACATTACATCAAAGTTGGATCAGCCTGTAGTGTGTTTTTCCACTTCAATTTTGAGTGTGACTCCAAATCCAGACCTCCATGGGTTAATAAATTTGATTTTCATTGATAATTTTTGCGTGCGTGATTTGTGTTGTCAGCACATTCAACTATGTAAAGAACAAAGTATTTAATAAGAATATTTCATTCATTCAGATCTAGGATGTGCTATTTTAGTGTTCCCTTTATTTTTTTGAGCAGTGTGTATATATATATATATACACACACACACACATATACATACATACATACATACATGTATGTCACAGAAGTGAGTACACCCCTTACATTTCTTGTAAATATTTATAATATCTTTTTATGTGAAAACACTAAAGAAATGAAACTCTGCTACACTGTAAAGTAGTAAATGTACAGCTTGTTTAACAGTGTAAATTTGCTGTCCCATCAAAAAAACTCAACACACAGCCATTAATGTCTAAAGCCCTGGCAACAAAAGTGAGTACACCCCTAAGAGGAAATGTCCAAATTGGGTCCAAAATGTCAATATTTTGTATGGCCACAATTATTTTCCAGCACTGCCTTAACCCTCTTGGACACCAGAGCTTCACAGGTTGACAATGGAATCCTCTTCCACTCCTCCATGATGATATCATGGAGCTGGTGGATGTTGGAGACCTTGCTTTCCTCCACTTTCCATTTGAGGATGCCGCACAGATGCTCAATAGGGTTTAGGTCTGGAGACATGCTTGGCCAGTCCATCCACCTTTACCCTCAGCTTCTTTAGCAAAGCAGTGGTCGTCTTGGAGGTGTGTTTGGGGTCGTTATCATGTTGGAATACTGCCCTGCGGCCCAGTCTCCGAAGGGAGGGATCATACTCTGCTTCAGTATGTCACAGTACATGTTGACATTCATGGTTTCCTCAATGAAGTGTAGCTCCCCAGTGCTAGACTCATGCAGCCCCAGACCATGATACTCCCACCACCATGCTTGACCGTAGGCAAGACACACTTGTCTTTGTACTCCTCACCTGTTTTCCACCACACACGCTTGACACCATCTGAAACAAACAAGTTTATCTTGGTCTCATCAGACCACAGGACATGGTCCCAGTAATCCTTGTCCTTAGCCTGCTTGTCTTCAGCAAACTGTTTGCGGGATTTCTTGTGCATCATCTTTAGAAGAAGCTTCCTTCTGGGACGACAGCCATGCAGACCAATTTGATGCAGTGTGCGGCGTATGGTCTGAGCACTGACACACTGACCCCCTCGACCTCTGCAGTAATGCTGGCAGCACTCATACGTCTATTTCCCAAAGACAACCTCTGGATATGATGCTGAGCACGTGCACTCAAATTCTTTGGTCGACCATGGCGAGGCCTGTTCTGAGTGCAACCTGTCCTATTAAATCGCTGTATGGTCTTGGCCACCGTGCTACAGCTCAGTTTCAGGGTCCTGGCAATCTTCTTGTAGCCTAGGCCATCTTTATATAGAGCAAGAATTCTTTTTTTCAGATCCTCAGAGTGTTTTTTGCCACGAGGTGCCATGCTGAACTTCCATTGACCAGTATGAGAAAGTGAGAGCAATAACACCAAATTTAACACACCTGCTCCCCTTTCCCACCTAAGACCTTGTAACACTAACGAGTTTCATGACAATAGGGAAAATGGGTACTTGGACCCAATTTGGACATTTCCTCTTAGGGGTGTACTCACTTTTGTTGCCAGGGGTTTAGACATGTGTGAGGCTGTGTGATTTTTTTTTTGATGGGACAGCAAATTTACAGTTACACAAGCTGTACATTTACTACTTTACATTGTAGCAGAGTTTCATTTCTTTAGTGTACTCACTTCTGTGACATACTGTGTGTGTGTGTATATGTATATATATATATATATATATATATATATATATATATATATATATATATATATATATCTATATATATAATATATAAAATATATAAAAAATATAAAAATATATTTTTAAAAAAAACGAATTCCTCAGTGTACAAAACAAACAAAATACATAACAATGCATTTACCCCTTACAGTATTAAAACTGCCAAATAATCACATTTACTCGGTCATAGTAATTCTATCCAAATCAATCTGGCTGATATGATGAAGATTTAATTTGCTTAACATACGCTAAGCTAAAAATCTGTTTAAGCATAACAGGTAGTATCAAAAACCCAATAGACCATGAACATAAACATTGTGCTTCCACAAGTAAAAATAAATAAATAAATAAATGCAGTGCTTAGGTGTTGTATTATGCTTTTAAAAAAATTACAAAATGTGCAGTTACGCAAAAATATTGCAAAGTAAAATTTGATTAGATTTATTGTGATTAGTGGTCTACGGCTGTGACATATGGATATTAACACGTTAACCATCTTTTACATACACTACAAAATCACAGCTGGAGCAAATGAATTTGATTAAAACATTCAGGACAATAAAGCGACATGCTAAGACTGTGCGATAGAAAAGAATAAATGCAGTTAGCACAAGCACAGTTAGTAAGGCGAGTTAGCATGTCTGAGCAGCATTACTTGCAGCAGCAGCAGTCATCATACCTGCTGACTTTGGAGTGGCAGTGTAGGGTGGAGGGGGTACATTTGCTGTAATGACCCCTCCCACTGACATCAGGCCTGCATTGTTGTACGCACCTGAGCAGGGGAACAGAATCTAGTGGATTCTGGATGCACCATGCCAAGATATCCTCTTGCCAAATAACGTTAGCTCACACACTTTAGTGTCATTTAATGCCCTCACCTTAACTGTTTAAGATGACACATGTCTGCCATTTTTAGGTGTCTTTCACAGTTCGAATGTTCTTCTCGCTCTTTAAAAAGTATGATTAATGTTATACCCTTAGGAAAAAAAAAAAAATCTGTCTATATCTATATATCTATCTATCTACACACATACATGTACACACACACACACACACTTCACTAATGTTTACGTAAACTAATGTTTTATTCCTACACTGGTCACCGTTCTGATTCTTACTAGTATGGCTTAGACATATATTTGTTTACCTAGAATACAGCCACTTGAAAATTACTTACTTGGTGTGATGGTGGCATGTGGCCTGCATGGAGGGATTGGGTAAGGTATAGGCCTGTACGGCTTGTAGGTTGAAGGAGACTGTTAAAAAAAAATAAGATAAAAGCTTAAATTGATTATTGTTCTTCTAGGCAACTGTAATATAATAACAGTAATTTTAATAAAATCAGAGACAAGAAAATATTAAAATTATTTAGAAATTAAGGGTTATAGGGGAAAAAACATACCAGTTTGCTGGGTCCAATAATGCGACTCGCAATCCCTTTCCCTTCTATACTCACCTCCTCTCCTTCCTTTTTAGGAGGCAATCCCTAAATATGTGCAGATTTAATTGCATACATGAGTTTTGTTCTTGCACTCTTCAGACTCCAAGGACTCAAGAAGAAACAACTTGTGCACAAATAAGTACTTACAGGGAAGGTTCCAGTGACCTGGCTGGGTTTGCCTTTAGGATAAGGGTTCCCAGGGATCATCCCACAGGAAGAAACCATTGCCACAGGGGCTTTACACCCTACCTTACACACCTGAACAGAGTTTTACTGTAGGTTTACAAGTTGAATGTATATAAAGTGAAAAACACAAAACTGCAAAACTGTACCAAACTTTCAAAAAAAGAAAGAATCTGTCTTTAGACCTGGCAGAAGCTAAGATGACAGAACCCACTGTTTATATAATTAAATTTGAGCAAAAATGTTGCATTTTACCTGCTCAAGGATGCGCCGTGCCCGTTTTTTCTCTGCCAGATGAGTGCGGAACTGCTCCTCCACTGGTAGGTAATTATGAGCATCAGATATATTCCTGCAAAAAAAAAATCACTGTCAATAAACAAATATTTGAATTGGTAATAAGCAGTGCATTCCACAAAAATGTTGTGGAACCATGCTGAATTTTATCTAGTTAAGTCACTTACAAAGCTATAAGCTCCAGCACCATAAGCTTGTCTTTGGAAAATGTAAAAGTGTTCAATATGTTTGCAACCTTGGTTGTAGGAATGGCCACCATTTTCTGGAAGTAACAAAACAAATCTTAGGTATCAGTTGATATTGCATTACTTTGTACAAGGATTTCTAATCTTTGTTAATTGTATAACAAAATATGCTGAACTTACATGTTGAAAAGCTTTTACTGCCTTCACCTGAGGCTCTGCCCAGGAAAAGTATTTTAGAATGTCAATCACCTGAGGACAGAAATGTAAAAACATTTTAGATTCGAAAGCAATAGAGTGACATTTATTAATTACAGATACAGATGAGGCTGAACCTCAAAAGTTTTTCCCAACCTATTATCCTGCACTGTAAATTATTTAAGGGGAAAGTGTTGGCGCAGTGGTTAAGCTTTTGGACTACCAATTGGAAGATCAGGGTTCAATTCCCTGCAACACCAAGCTGCCACTGCTGGGCCCCTAAACAAGGCTAACCCTCAATTGTCCAGTTGTAAATAAGAGATAAATGTAAGTCAGGGCGTCTGACAAATATTTGCAGATGTAAATGTATAATGAGGATTTTTAAATACAAGTATTGTATACATGATACTATACATCATTTTAAAATATCAAGTATGACTTTTCACCTCAACTCTTGGTGTTTGTTTATAATAAAAAATGAGTGAATAAGCAGGACTTAATGTAATTTTACAACCATGTTAAATTATCTTACTAGTTCACATTTAGTTTTTCACCTTACAAATAGTAATGTAATGCTGACTTTTTTACATTTTTAAACACGACAGCACAGATAAAGCAAAAAACATCTGGTCTGTTCTAAAAGTGTTGGTTTGAGCTAAACAGAACAGGTCGTTTGATGAAGTTGTTCAACTCTTTTAATAACCAATATATGAGACATCCTTATCATCATCCAGCCTTGCACCAAGTCCATGCATTTGTAATTAAGCACTACAAGGAAGCAGGTAAACCACTTGTTACAAGACCTTCCATACACCACCACCTTCCATACACCACGTGAATCGGTTTTATTGGTCTTTCCTGTAGCAAGGAAATCACTAAGCACAAAAACTAAAAGAACTGAGAGCTAATCTAAAGCTGTACCTGTTCACTGGAGAAATATCCATGCACCTGTTCGATTGCTTTAATCCGCTGGTCTGTCAAAACACACTAAAAAAGACACAGTTGGGTTAAAAAACTCATTGGTGTTTTCTATTTACACTAAAATAAACATCACAGGTTTTTACATCAAGCATAATTCATCACATTTAAGGGGGTTTGTGTACGTCGTAAAAGATTGTTACCTTTCTTATTTCGTCCAAAACGATGTCAAAAGATTTCTTATCCATTTTAAATAACTTCCGAGTCGCAAGCCAGTCAATTAAAAGTGAGCTTTAAGGTTGGTGGATTTATGTTCAATTAATGTTAAATAGATTAACGTCTGCTATTGCATTTTAGCAGCAATGTAACAGTATTCAACACCGATAGATTACTACAACAGTAATTTATGAATTTAAAAAATACATTACATGAAGACAACCAAAATACTGATTAACTAGCTCAGCATATTCATTTTGTTAAAATAATAATAATAATAATAACCGTTAATTTTGCTAGCTGGCTTGTCAGCTAGCCAGTTATTGATTTGTTGGTTGACTAGCTAGCATGACAATATAACTGCAATTCATATAAAACATAACTGTGATTTTTATATTGTACTTCACTTATATATACAGCATCGTTGCCGAATGCATTTGTAATCCCGGACAAAAGCACAGAATTAAATACAAAATATTTTCGCGTTTGTTTGTTATGTATCTGTTGTTAGCTATGCTATGCTATGCTAGCCTGTCTCTCGCAGGAGATGAGTCAACTTCTGTCAGGACCCGTTTACCCCTTTCTGTCTGCACGCAGCGCACGCACACATAAACTTGTTAATTGTCTAAAACATTATTATCCAAAACATAAAGCAAATTTCACATGTCAAATAATTTAAAATCAGAAGAAATATGCATAACCTTGTGAAAAGTTTGGTATGATTTTCAAAATGTAAGTATGTAACATCTATACAGTGTTCATTTTACAATAATGTAGAGGTAGAAAACACAGTTTGCCGATTTATAGGAAGAATTGGCAATAAAAAAATATTTTATAATTCAAGTCCAAACCAAATGAAGATTTGAGGCTTTAAAAAAATTCTCGTTATTACACACAGGCACTGTGTAGGGCACTAGACGGAAGTAAACATTTGCTGGTTGAGAAACATATTCAAAAACATTCATATTTATATTTCAACGTAGGCATTTATAAAGATTTAAAAACATGGATCGATTTGTGTGGACTAATGGACTCCTCGAAATGAATGAAACCTTAGTAATCCAGCAGAGGGGTGTCAGACTATATGACGGAGACGATAAGGTATATAAGTTGTAGATCAGCTAGTCGCTTTACTGTGCCATTGGTTAACGTAAGATAGGTGCATTACAAAGAGCAGGTAACAATCAGGGTTTTTCTTTGGAGTGCACTATATATTAAATATTATCTAATTTGCCATTCCGCAATTTTCCTAGCTAGCTACAGGATAAGCTGTGGCTAATCATAGTGATAGTTAAATTATTTTGTTAAGTAATTAATTGATTGAAGGTTTGTTCCTGTAAATTAATTAAATAACCTTAATAATATATACAACCTGTTCTGTTTTAATATTGGTCTGGTTCTTATAGAAAAGGTCATGGTATTGTTTTGCAGTCGAAACTCGATGTAGGAGTGGTCCTCTTGAGCACACATCGACTCATTTGGAGGGATCAAAAAAATCATGTAAGACAATTTCTACTGGCTTTTTCTACACGGAACTTATGATCTTATTTGCACTTGTGGTGACACTTTAAAGTTAACTACATGAGTCTGACTGTGTTTGGATTTGTAGGAGTGCTGTATATATATTCCCTTGTCTCAGGTCATATTCTTTGAGGAGCAGCCTGCAGGAATTGGAAAAAGGTAACTGTATGTATACCTAGTTATTTGTGTCTGCATACAAAAATTGAGCAATTGAGGGTGGAGGGTCTTGGGTAGGGGCCTTGCCGTTTCAGTGTTGCTCTCTGTCCAACATCTTACCTACTAAGCTACCACTGCATGTCACATTTTATCTGCTGCATTGTGTTGTTTTATGGTATTCCCAAATTCTTCTAGTGCCAAGATTGTCATTCACCTGCATCCATCTTCTCCTAATAAAGAGCCTGGGCCATACCAGCACAGCAAGTTCTCCTACATTAAATTATCCTTTAAGGAACATGGGCAAATTGAGGTATATTACTAATATTATTTCTGTAAAATAATTTGTAAAAAAAAAATTGTAAATACTATACCTTATCCATGCTCAAAGAGTCAGATTGGTTCATTTATAGTAATAGTAAACTGTGTGCAGTTTTACAGACGTCTGACAGAGGAAATGATTCAAAGGAGGTGGGAGAAAACGCCGGTGTCACAGCCCATCACGCCAGCAAAACTGAAGGTCTGTCTAAAACTTTCCTGACTATAAAAAAGGCATTAAAAATCTTTTTGGTGTTATGGAACAATGACATTTTTAAAAGATATTTTTAGCCATTTTTTGCCTTTATTGATAGGACAGAAAGAGAGAGATAAAACTTGATAACTGTAAGCTTAAAACTTGATAACCTAAGCTTTCTTTGCCCCATGCAGTATTGTAGTTAGGACAGTTAGAAATTAGTGCTAGCCTAATCTTTTGCTCCTCCCCCTACGAACCCAATACACAAACAATTTTTGCAAAGAGTTGTGCATGTTGTGGACAAGGGGTGTGTGTCTGTGTGTTTTTGTACATGAAAGCCGGAAAGGGCTTATGTGTTTTTTCCATCTTTTATGCATTTGCAGGCAGGAACGACACGAGCAGTTGGGATTGTTGGTATTGAGCGAAAGCTGGAAGAGAAAAGGAAAGAGACAGACAAAAACATTTCAGAGGTGCAGTGATAGATCTTTAAGAAAGCTAACGAGGTGGACAGAAGGAATACACGATTGAGTGTGCAGATAAAGGCAGTATGGCAGAGTGCTTATGATATGCTGGTGTTTCAAACTTGCAGAACGATTGTATTCCTTTCTGTTTGGCTTATTTAAAAAAGTTGGCAAACATAACTCTGTTCGTGTGGCTGTGTGACGCTATGCAGTAGGACTTAAAAGGCTTCCTGTTCTGGCTAAAAGAGATAAGAGCTCACCCACCAGTAGCCAAATGGAAACACTGCCCACTAACTTAACTGCATGTCCTACTTCTTTTAGACAGGGAACTACAGCTTTAAATGTTAAACTACAGCAGAAATAATTCTATTTTCCTCCTCATGTGGAAAAAACAGTTACTAAATAGTGGGAAGTGGTGGCTCATGGTTAAGGTGTTGGATTACCAACCCGAAGGTTGTGGGTTCGATTCCCAGCTCCACCAAGCCACCACCGTTGAGCCCCTGAGCAAGGCCCTTAACCCCCAATTGCTCAGTTGTATAACAAGGGATATTGTAAGTCGCTCTGGATAAGGGCGTCTGCCAAATGTCAATGTAAATATTTTTTTTTCATTTCAGCCAATTCAGTATTGGTTATCTTCTCTGATTTTTTATGGTGACAGCTGTTTTAACTTTTCCCTCATGTCTGTCCCCACCAGGCATTTGAAGATCTTAGCAAGCTTATGGAAAAGGTTGGGAACTTAGCCGTTCTGTTTCTGTAAGCACAGTGTGGCATTATACTGACCTGTTTTGCCCTTTTCCCTCTCAGGCTAAAGAGATGGTTGAGCTATCCAAATCCATTGCCAATAAAATCAAAGACAAACAGGGGGACATCACTGAGGACGAGGTGAGCTACAGCTACAGTAAATATTTGAAACTTAAGAATGTCTTTAAATTAGGACCTTGACAATGAGGAAATTTCCCACCGGTTATTCGACCTATGACAACGATGATATCAAAACAGGAAAAAAGACAAACTAACTTTTAATTTTTATAAACATAATAAATTTTTAACATGAGAAATGAAATAAACTGAATGATTTTTTAAATCACTTAAATATAATACTTTTAAAAACTAATACTTCTTGAAGTCAAAAAGACAGTGGGTGCGGTGACGCGGAAGAAAAGTGACATAACTGGTGTTGCATCTTAATACTGTCAAAAGCACAGCAAACCTACTTTAAATGTCTAAAAATGACTATATACAATCTCTGCTTCAAAATACGGATTTTAGTCTGTGGTGCAGTGTTCTGATGTTACAGTGTTTCTGTGCTTCTGTGTTCCCAATGACTTTTGCAGACTATCCGCTTCAAGTCCTATTTGTTAAGCATGGGGATCGCCAACCCCGTAACCAGGGAAACGCATGGTTCAGGAACACACTACCACATGCAACTTGCTAAACAGCTGGGAGACATGCTGCAGGCACCACTGGAGGTAGGACTACATGTAAATGTTTTTCTATTATCAAATTTTAAAAAAAAACGTTTCTTCGTATGTGATGTTGGGACACATACGAAAATGCAGTTTAATTAACTATCAAACTCACTAATACTAGACTTTTCAGTGTGGAGGATATTATAGAAGTACGAGTGAGACTAAATCTGGAATAGATGTAGACAATAAAGTGTTTTTTTTCCATTAGGACTAGCTCGTTGCAGTGCAGTATATCTTTATTCCAATGCTTGTGCATTCTACAGGAGCGAGGGGGTATGATGGCCCTTACAGAGGTCTACTGCCTAGTGAACCGGGCACGAGGAATGGAGGTAAGGTAGCTTGCCTTTCCTGTTGAACCTCTACATGCATATTCCATTATATTAAAGAGGTTAAGTGCAGCCTAAATATACAGTGTGTATCATTATAAAAGCAAAATTAAACACAGCATGATGCAGTTAGTTGTTATCTGATTCTGAAATCAGCAGCATGAGAACCTGTTTAGACTTGAGTAATGAAGAACACTTAACAGAAGATATGCAGTTATACTAAAATACTTTACTCAGGGCTATATGACCTGAGTCACCTAACAACGTGGATGTTTAATATATTTAAATATATTTATATTATATATAAAGTTGTAATATATTTCAAATGAATCCTAAAGCTTTGTGGACACTGTTTGCAGTTGATTACTTTCAAAAATCACAGACAATTCTTGTATCATTTATTACAATTGTTGTTACAAAAGATCTCCAAATGCCTAATTTAAGTGATAAAGATTTTATTCAGTTAGATGATAATTAGATTAGTCCAGGATAAGTTGGGTTATTCTTTTTACATTTTAGTTCATTTTTAATAATATTTTTTTATTGTGCATAATCCTAGATTTTTAAGTATTTGATTGTAAAAATATAAGTATTAATATATAATAAAAGTATATAATATAGACTACATATGTTTTTATCCAAGTAAGCGATACCTTGTTTCCCAGGCAATTCTAGTAATGCCTAATTTAAGTGATAAAGATTTTATTCAGTTAGATGATAATTAGATTAGTCCAGGATAAGTTGGGTTATTCTTTTTACATTTTAGTTCATTTTTTAATAATATTTTTTATTGTGCATAATCCTAGATTTTTAAGTATTTGATTGTAAAATATAAGTATTAATATATAATAAAAGTATATAATATAGACTACATATGTTTTATCCAAGTAAGCGATACCTTGTTTCCTCCCAGGCAATTCTAGTTGCACAGTTAATACTATATTTAGATTAGTGTGAGTATTGGAGGATGGTCCCGTATATCTGTTTTTTTGCATGCACACATGACACATACAAAAAAATATATATTTGGTGTTAAGCTTTAATGGATTGGGTGCAGTCTCAGGTTTCTATGTTTAACATGTTTAACTATACAGCTATAATGTTGAATTAAATATGCTAACATGAGTAGGTATTATATTGATTAGCAGGGTAGGCTTTAAAGATGGACATATTGTAATTATTATACTTATTTTCTACTAGTAAGCTTACAAAAAATTTAAGTTATTAAATTAAAACCCTTCAGTCTGCTTTTTATGATATATCTTATTCTTTTTATTTTTATATTTTATCTTTTTTCTGTAATATTATAGCTTCTGTCTCCTGAGGACCTGGTCAATGCCTGCAAGTTGTTTGAGGCTCTAAAATTTCCTCTCAGGTAACTTTGTTTGTGTATGTGTGGGTGCTCCGCAAGCCAACGGAGGAATCAGCAGCCACTTCCTGCCTTTTTTCCTGTTTTTAGAGGCCTCCTTGCTTTCCAGCTTTCAAAAAAAAACATCCGTTCACTGTCTAAATCTCACCAATATTACCAACCTAAATTTGAGATATGGGTAATTCTGCTTCGAAGAGATTGTTCTAATTTTCATTGTTGCTGTACTTGTGGTTCTCAGTGAAAATCAGTACATTTATTTTTTATCTTTCTCTTAGTTTAAGAGTGTTTGACAGTGGCGTAATGGTGGTTCAGCTTCAATCCCACAGCGAAGAAGAGATGATTGCATCTGCTCTTGATAATGTGAGTGTCGAGCTCTACAGTATCATGTTTTGCCTGTTGATTTATTTAGAGGTAGTACCCATACCTCAGGCTCTTACTATACATCATGTTTAATTGGGGGTTTGAGAAGGCAGAACGCTAAGCTATTCGCTAACCACAGCTGTGCGCTAAAAGTTCTCCCTCGTTTCCTTAGCAGCTGTGTGAAACTCAACGGAGTGCATGTAGAGTTATTGTCTCAGGAAACTGAGTGGGCTTTTTTGTACAAATCATTTGTTTGAGTTTAAGATTGAAGCATTGCTATCAGAAGTAATTGTTATGATTGTTGGGTGTTTCTGCTCATATATGAAATCAACATTGATTATTTGCCAAAATTTGTTTCCGCTATTAACAAATGTCTGCAGTTTTAACCTGGGTTTTATAACAAAAACCTCATAATCACGTCGGATTGGTTAAACAGAAACAGAATTTTTAGACATTGTATAAAAAACAATACAGTAGAATAAACTGGTTTTATTAAGTGTAATGTACACCATTTACCTTGGAGATAAGGAGACTCTACTTGCTAATGCGCATGTCTGACTAGCTTTCAAATGAGACCTGGGATGCTGGGCAGATGTTACGGCATTCGCTATGGCAACTAGCAGTAGGGTGTTTGAAACTGGCTCGTAACCCAAATTTTAGCTCGCAACTTAAAGCAAAAAATCGTTAGAGAGATGGCTTGTACCTCGAAAAACTTGTGTCGTTGGGACACTCGTAAGTTAAGGTACCACTGTATATGTATTTATTTGGATTATAATTATTTGTAATTAATCATTTTTGCGTTGTTCTGTTTACTTAAGATCTTTAGAATGTGCAGAAGGTGCTGAGAATGAACTATGAATGTTGAATGAGAACATCTGTTTTTGCAGTCAGGATGTAAAGCCACATAGTATCTGTGATGCATGTCTCATTGGCATGTAAATTGAATTTGCTCCTGTTTTATAGGTGTCTGAGAAAGGCTCCCTAACAGCAGAGGAGTTTGCTAAACTTGTAGGACTGTCTGTTCTTCTTGCAAAAGAAAGGTACTGCTTGATTCACATTTTATATTCAGTTCAGCCATTTTCTCTTTAACCCTCAACATCTTTTTTTCCTCCAGATTGCTGCTGGCCGAGAAAATGGGACATCTATGCAGAGATGATTCTGTGGAAGGCCTGCGCTTTTATCCTAACCTGTTTTAATTTAGTAGTCTGATATTTGTGTGAAAGTGTGAAAACTGTAATTATAAACCAACCACTAATCAGGATATGCCTTGACTGAGAGTTTCTCTAATGAGCCAATGGCAAAAAACAGTTTCAGGTTTAAACGTCAGTATGCATGCATTCAAGAGACAAAGTATTATTTACAGAAAATGTATGGCTATGTTCTGATGCTGTTACTGTGCATGGGTAGACATATACTGTATATGTTTAAAGTTTATGGTCACCTAACAATCCTATCCACATATGCTTTCTAAAAATGCTATCTCAGATTTATACTATATTTTGAAACTTTCTGCTATGGGTTATTTTGGTGGCTGTTGGCTGAGAAGGCCTGGGGCTGTCAGTGTTTCAGGTCATTCCAAAGGTATTGTGTTCAGGCCAGGGCTCTGCTTCTGTGGTTGTCCCTCGGTCACAGGGCATGTTAAGCTGTGTCATTTTTAGCCCCCCTTGATCCATAACGTGAATCAGAAACATACAAAAACATTTTAGAAAATTATGTGCTTCCAACTTTGTGACAACAGTATGTGAAGGAGATACATATGGGTGTGATGTCCAGTTGCCCCTTTTTTTTTTTTGGCCATAAAGTATATGTTTAATCTCTTACATTAACTAAATTGATTGACATTGTTTCCGGTGTTTGAATTTAGGTCATTCTAAGGGTTTATAAAAAAATAAATAAATCTAACTGTTCTCCTATGTTCTTGTTCTTGTCCAACATGGTGTCTGATTTCTGCCAACACTCCAAAATATGTAGGCAAGCAGGTGTAATTTACAGGTGTAAATGCGTTGTTTCACACAAGGAACATTCCACACAAGGAATAAACTCAAGCTGATATGTTTTACTTTACACTATACATACATACATACTATAGAATTAAATTGTTTAAAATCATTTGCTTTCTATAAACATGGCACAATTAATAAACATAAACAATTTGAGTTGATACAGTCCGAATTCTATCCTCACAGCAAGAAGGACCTGGGTTCGATTCTGGTGCAGGGGCCTTTCTGTATGGAGTTTGGAGTTCTCCCCGTGCTTGCGTGGGTTTACTCCGGGTACTTTGGTTTCCTCCCACATTCCAAAAACCTGTATGTTAAGTTGATTGGTGATTCTAAATTGAGTGTGAGTGTGTGTGCCCCTGTGATGAACTGGGCACACACTGTCCAGGGTGTGCGCCTCCTTTTCTTCGTCCATTCTACTGGGCTGTCTTTGCTGACAGGAATAAAATCTGATATGGATTTGTACTGTTGAAGCCTAATCCACCTCAAGGTTTGTAATGCTTTTGTTTTTAACATGGTTGCAAAAAAATAGTTTTTTAGTTAATGTAGGCTTTTTTTGTCCACTTTATTAGTTTTCCCCTGACCCTGTTTTTTTAGTATTTTATTCAATTCAATTTTATTTGTATAGCGCTTTTAACAACAGACATTGTCTCGAAGCAGGTTTACACAAAATGCAGTAACAGTGAAAAGTGTGAGTTTGTCCCTGATGAGCAAGCCGGAGGCAACTGTGGCAAGAAAAACTCCCTGAAGAAACCTTGATCTGATGCCACATGTTATTGTTAATTATAACATTATACTAATCCAGTGTAATGTAAGTTGTAGCCTTGGGTCAGTGGAGCAGAGCGAGTCCCAGTTCATCCACGAAGCTCCTTGAAATTGAGGAAAGGGGCAGGAATCTGCTTACTGGTGCCTCAGCATCCTTCTCCCCGAAGGTCTACCAGTGCTGGCACAATCTCTGGATGGGTATAAAAATGAAAACAGGTGGAGAGAAATTAGCTGCTGTCTTTTCTAGTACTTCAAATACAGTTGCTCTATTACGCTTAAAAAAGATAAAGGAAAATAGTTTGGCACCGTGGTATGATGAGCACACACTCACCTTAAAGACAGCAGCCCGAAAAGTGGAGCGTAGCTGAAGAAAAACTAGAGGTATTTCGTATTACATGGCGGGATAGTAACTGCTAGATCTGATTACTTTTTATCTTTTCTAGAAGAGAACAAACATAACCCTAGGTATTTATTCAATACATTGTCTAAATTAATTAATAAAAAGCATCAACAGGTGTTGAGATTTCCCATCAGCATAGCAGTGATGAATTTATAAATTACGTTTATTCTAAGATCGATACTATTAGGGATAAAATTGTGAACGTGCAGCAGACAGCCGCAGTATTGCATCAGACAGTGTGCTTTAAGTCCCCTGAGGAACAATTCCACTCATTCGTTACTATAGGAGAGGAAGAACTTTATAAACTTATTAAATCATTTAAACCAACATGTATGTTAGACCTGATTCCATCTAAGCTCCTAAAAGAGGTCCGCTTCTGAATATAATTAATTCATCAATGTCATTATGATACGTTCCCAAAACATTTAAACTAGTTGTTATTAAGCCGCTCATTAAAAAACACAACTTGATCCCAAAGATCTAAGTTAATTACAGACCGATCTCAAACCTCCCATTTCTGTCTAAGATACTTGAAAAAGTTGTATCTTTACAACTAAATTTTTTCTTAGAGAAAAATTATATTTATGAAGATTTCCAGTCAGAATTTAGATCCTGTCACAGTACAGAGACTGCTCTAATTAAAGTTACAAATGACCTGCTGCTATCAGCTGATAATGGTTGTCTTTCCCTATTAGTGCTATTGGACCTCAGTGCTGCATTTGACACTGTTGGCCACAACATTCTTTTAAATAGATTAGAAAGCGTTGTTGGCATCAGTGCCAACAATTTGTAGTAGTGAACGAAGAGGTATCATATCACTCGCAAGTAATGTATGGAGTACCCCTAGGCTCAGTTCTAGGACTGTTCAGGAAACATGGTGTTAGCTCTCACTGCTATGCTGATGACACTCAGCTATATATTTCTTTGCAACACAGCGAAACTTACCAATTTGAAAAACTAACTGAATGCATAGTTTATAAAAAAAAACTGGATGACAAATAATTTCTTATTGCTAAATCCTCAAAAAACAGGCAATTACTCTGCCTGTAATAATAAAATAATCTAAATTACTGCCTAATACTTGATGGCTGCTCTCTGTCAACCCTTCATCGTTAGTTAGATACTTAGGGTGTGCTTTTTGACAGTAATCCTTCCTTTGAGAGCTACATTTTCAGCTTTTCTTAAAATGCATTTTATCATCTTAAAAATACACTGCTCAAAAAAATAAAGGGAACACTTAAACAACACACAATGTAACTCCAAGTCAATTACACTTCTGTGAAATCAAAACTGCCCACTTAGGAAGCAACACTGATTTACAATCAGTTTCACATGCTGTTGTGCAAATGGAATAGACAACAGGTGGAAATTATAGGCATTTAGCAAGACACCCCCAATAAAGGAGTGGTTTTGCAGGTGGTGACCACAGACCACTTCTCAGTTCCTATGCTTTCTGGCTGATGTTTTGGTCACTTTTGAATGCTGGCGGTGCTTTCACTCTAGTGGCTCAGGTAGTGCAGCTCATCCAGGATGGCACATTAATGCGAGCTGTGGCAAGAAGGTTTGCTGTGTCTGTCAGCGTAGTGTCCAGAGCATGGAGGCGGTACCAGGAGACAGGCCAGTACATCAGGAGACGTGGAGGAGGCCGTAGGAGGGCAACAAACCAGCAGCAGGACCGCTACCTCCGCCTTTGTGCAAGGAGGAACAGGAGGAGCACTGCCAGAGCCCTGCAAAATGACCTCCAGTAGGCCACAAATGTGCATGTGTCTGCTCAAACGGTCAGAAACACAGACTCCATGAAGGTGGTATGAGGGCCTGACGTCCACAGGTGGGGGTTGTGCTTACAGCCCAACACCATGCAGGACGTTTGGCATTTTCCAGAGAACACCAAGATTGGCAAATTCGCCACTGGCGCCCTGTGCTCTTCACAGATGAAAGCAGGTTCACACTGAGCACATGTGACAGACGTGACAGAATATGGAGACACCTGGAGAACGTTCTGCTGCCTGCAACATCCTCCAGCATGACCGGTTTGGCAGTGGGTCAGTAATGGTGTGGGGTGGCATTTCTTTGGAGGGCCGCACAGCCCTCCATGTGCTCGCCAGAGGTAGCCTGACTGCCATTAGGTATTGAGATGAGATCAGCAGTTCCTGCAAGACAAAGGCATTGATGCTATGGACTGGCCCCCCCATTTCCCCAGACCTGAATCCACTTGAGCACATCTGGGACATCATGTCTCGCTCCATCCACCAACCAACGCCACGTTGCACCACAGACTGTCCAGGAGTTGGCGGATGCTTTAGTCCAGGTCTGGGAGGAGATCCCTCAGGAGACCATCCATCCGCCACCTCATCAGGAGCATGCCCAGGCGTTGTTAGGGGAGGTTCATACAGGCACGTGGAGGCCACACACACACTACTGAGCCTCATTTTGACTTGTTTTAAGGACATTACATCAAAATTGGATCAGCCTGTAGTGTGTTTTTCCACTTCAATTTTGAGTGTGACTCCAAATCCAGACCCCCATGGGTTAATAAATTTGATTTCCATTGATAATTTTTGTGTGATTTTGTTCAATTCAACACATTCAACTATGTAAAGAACAAAGTATTTAATAAGAATATTTCATTCATTCAGATGTGTTATTTTAGTGTTCCCTTTATTTTTTTGAGCAGTGTATATCTAAAGTATGACCTATGCTCTCGAGGTCAAATGCAGAAATTTTAGTTCATGCGTTCATGACCTCAAGATTGTTCTGCACGCCTAATAAACAAACTCCAGCTGGTCCAAAATGCAACAGCTAGAGTTCTTACTAGAACCAAAAAATATGATCATATTAGCCCGGTTCTGTCAACACTGCACTGGCTCCCTATTAAATATAAAGTAGATTTTAAAATCTTGTTAATTACTTATAAAGCCCTAAATGTTTTAGCACCTGAGTGAGCTCCTATCCTAGTATAGTCTTTCATGTCCGCTGCGCTCTCAGGGATCAGGCAATTTGATTATACATAGAATAACTAAATAAACTGCAGGTGGCAGATCCTTCTCTTATCTAGCGCCTAAACGTTGGAATAACTTACTTTGCACTGTTCGGTAGGCAGACACACTCTGCCAGTTTAAAACTAGATTAAAGACACATCTTTTTAACCTGCCTACACATAATACACACATTTTTATTATTCAAATCTGTTGAAGGATAAGGCTGCAATAATCAGGTCAGGAAACACCACCAGTAACACATAATATATATATATGTTTATCACCAGTCCAATTGCATCTACGCTAACATATGTCTGTTCTTTGTTATTCCGAGCTCACTGTTACCACAATCACCTGGAGACAATAAGGCAGTTTCTCTTGTCTTCTAAACGGCCATCCGGACAAGACCACGGAAACTTTACTGCAGCACGGGTAACCGTTTGGTTTATCTGGTCAGAGGAGAACTGACCCACCCACCCCTTCCCCGACTGAGCCTGCTCCTCTCAAGGGTTTTTTCTTCATTTTGTCACCGATAGCGTTTTGGTTTCTTGCCGCTGTCGCCTCTAGCTTGCTTAGTTGTGGACTCTAAATTTATGGATATTAATCAAATTGACTTAATGTTTAATATTGTCGTCTCTGATGTATTTCTGTAAAGCTGCTTTAAAACAATCCTGATTGTTAAAAGCGCTATATAAATAAAGGTGACTTCACTATAATATTAGTAGACACTAGCTGATAATGTGCCTTTAATCAGATATACTGAAGCCTAATATTATGGGATATGTTATGTGTATGCCTGGCTAAATAGAAATGTCTTTAATCGATGTTTAAACTGGGAGACTGTGTCTGAATCCCGAACATTGTCAGGTAGGCCATTCCAAAGTTTAGGAGCTAAATGTCAAAAAGCTCTACCTCCTTTTCTGGATTTGCTATTCTGGGGACTACCAGAAGTCTGGACGATTGAAATCTTAAGGAGCATGATGAATAGGAAGTCTTTCACTGATGAGATAGTAGTGATAGTGTATCCAAATGCAGCATTAAGATCCTGTAAAACTAATATAGAGATGCAGCTTTGGTCCGAAGCTAACAGGTCATTTGTAATTTTAACTAGCGCAGTTACTGTACTATGCTGGGGCCTGAAACCTGACTGGAATTCTCCAGGTTTTCATGTAGGAAGGAGCATATTTGAGCAGACACAACTTTTTCTAGTATTTTAGACTTAAATGGAAGGTTAAAAATCTATCTGTAATTTAATAATTTATTAGGATCTAGGTTTTTTAACCAGAGGCTGCCAATTTGAGAGTTTTTGGGACATGAACTAACTCTAGCAAGGCATTAATAGTGTTTAGAAGAGGCTCTCCAGCTGTATGCATCATATCTTTTAGCAATTTAGTTTATGATTGGATCTAACCAACATGTTGTTGATTTGGCCGTGATGATAAGTTTATATAACTCTTCCTGTCCTACAGTGCCTTGAAAAAGTATTCATACCCCTTGAACCTTTTCACATTTGGTCACCTTACAACCAGAAACTTAAATGTATTTTATTGAGATTTTATGTGATAGACCAACACAAAGTAGTACATAATTAAAGAAAATAAAAATCTGAAAAGTGTGGTGTGCATTTGTAATCAGTCCCCTGTACTCTGATAACCCTAAATAAAATCCAGTGCAATCAATTGCCTTCAGAAGTCACCTGATTAGGTAATAGAGTCCATCTGTGTGTAATTTAGTCTCAGTATAAATACACCTGTTCTGTTAAGGCTCCAGTGGTTTGTTAGAGAACACTAGTGAACAAACAGCATTATGAAGACCAAGAAACTTACCAGACAGATCAGGTAAGATCAGATCAAGTTGTGGAGAAGTTTAAAGCAGGGTTAGGTTATAAAAAATATTCCAAGCTTTGAACATCAACTGCAAACCTACCATGACATGGCCGTATACCTAAACTGACAGACCTGTTGGAGGCTGCAAAAGACTTGAGACTGTGAAGGAGATTCACCTTCCAGCAAGACAATGACCCTAATTATAAAGCCAGGGCTACAATGGCATAGTTTGAATCAAAGAATATTCATGTGTTAGAATGAAAAATTACTGTTTACAGATGCTTCCCATGTAATCTGGCTTGAGATATTTTGCAAAGAAAAATGGGCAAAATTTTAAGTCTCTAGATGTGCAAAGCTGGTAGAGACATACCCCAAAAGACTTGCAGCTGTAATTGCAGCAAAATGTGCTCTACAAAGTATTGACTCAGGGGGGCTAAATACAGGTGTGAGGTGACAAAATGTGAAAAAGTTCAAGGGGTATGAATACTTTTTCGAGGCACTGTACCCTACTAAAGCATTGCAGCTTTAACTGGGGTTTCAGGTGGGACTGGCTCAAAAGATGCTATCAAAGTTTTGTTCCTGATACCGCAATTTTGTTTCTGATACCATTATTTTTTTCGGTGAAGAAATTTATGAAGTCCTCGCTACTAAATTGCGAATGTTCTTTTCAGATGTCTGATTCTTTGTTAATCTAGCCACTGTACTAAATAAGAACCTGGGATTGTTTTGATAGTTTTCTATCAGTTTACGTAGGTGTTCGACTCTAGCAGCTTTTAGCGCCTGTCTACAGATGTCTTTATAAACAATTCTAAAAACTTCTAATTTTGTTTTTCTTCACTTTTGCTCGAGGTTACAGGTTGCTCTCGTGAGGGCATGGGTATGACTATTGTACCATGGCGCAGGTGATTTTTCTCTAGCCTTTTCTAATCTTAAGGGGGCAACAGAGTCTAATGTACTAGTGAAGTTAGTGCCTATGCAATTAGTCACTTCGTCTAGATCACGTGTTTAGGGGTGTGCTAAGAAATTGATACAGATTGGGCAGAATTCTTATGAATCTGTCTTTAATGGTCGGAGTAATAGTTCCACCTAATCGATGGCGTGGAGGGATGGTAGTGTGCACAAAATAAGGTAATGGTCTGTGATATCATCACTTTGTGGTAGAACGATGAGTAGGTCTAGTGACGTTTTGTTTAATCCCATAGAAGTTCAGTAAATCTGTGAATGCTAGTCCTAAAGCATTATTAGGACAATCAACATTTTATCAAAATTAATTAATAGGTCTGTTACAAAATATGCAAATTCTTTAGGACAATCAGCATAAGGCCCTAGGGGTGTATACACTGCATAACTTCTACCTGCTGCATTTTTGTTTGTTATCTACTATACTATAAAATCCCAGCTCTATCTGCCATGTGGAAACTAGATGTTAAAATAAACAGCAGCTCTTGACTTATATTCACATCATTTTATACATGCACTGCTACCACACGATTGGCTGGTTAGATCATTGCGTAAGAACTGGTGTTCCTATTAAAGTGGCCGGTAATTAAGGATTGGGAAAGTGAATTCATGATGTGGGTATAAAAAAAACAAAGTTTGTTCACTTGCCCAAACAAACACATATTACTCTGTACAATCCAGTGAAATGCAGTGCTGAATCCCGCCCAGTCTGGCAGCAGTGAAAAAGACTCGGAGTTCAGCAGCTACTCCACTTCTCTCCTATATCCTCACCTCTTCACTCCTCTCCTACGTCCTCTCTCCACTCCTCTCCTATGTCCTTACCTCTCCTCATCTGTCCTCTCTCAACTCCTCTCCTCTGTCCTCGCTCAACTTCTCTCGTTTGTCCTCTCTCAACTTCTCTCCTCTCCTCCTCTCTCCAATCCTCTCCTCTCCACTCTCCTCTTCTCCTTTCCCGGATCCTCTGTAGGCGTCGGTAAAGCGGATTAAACCCAAACAAAAAACTAGTCAGATTTGTTCATTTCTGTTTGCTGTGAGTAAACTACATTTTTGGTTTTTTTAGAATAACTTTTTTTTTTTTACCGA
The DNA here is from genome assembly GCA_005784505.1 of Bagarius yarrelli. NCBI lineage: Eukaryota > Metazoa > Chordata > Actinopteri > Siluriformes > Sisoridae > Bagarius > Bagarius yarrelli. Next base: position 7,015,845 of record VCAZ01000003.1, on the reverse strand, counting down.
AAGCGAAGTGCGGTCATCTCTTAATATTGGATATTATACATAGAGAAATTATCATTTTATGTACTCAGTAAAATGTAAGCATTCAGAATTCCCCTTTGTATTATTATTATTAATTTTATTAATTTTATTTTGTTTAGATTTATTTTATTATTTGTATAATTTAGTATAACAGTACAGTCCCTTGTGTTTGTGGGTGCGTTCACATGACTGAAACATTAAAATGGGCGTATAGGCTATCAAACAAACCACAACTTTAAATTAAATTGAACAGACCTCTGGGGTTAACTACAGTTATAAATACACAGTTTGTAATCTTAGTAACAGGGGCGTGAGCTGTCTCTAAAAGACAGACAGAAGAAAAGTATACATGAAGCAAAATAACGTAAATGCATCTGAGTCTATTCTTAAGTGTATTATTACGATCTGTTTCTGAATTTCCCGTGCAACAATGATTTATTTAGATTATTATAATGCAACACAATGTGTGTGTGTGTGTGTGTGTGTGTGTGTGTGTGTGTGTGTGTGTGTTTGTAATAGATGGAACACTGAAGAGCTGATGGTTGTGTATTTTCACTGGACACTGGACAAGCCGGAAAATTGGAATCACTGGTTTGGGTAACAAATCTGACTCTGATGCATTTATTTCTGAGGCCAAAACTGTTCAGGAAGTTTAAAGTATATGGATTCAAGGAACCCCCAAAATACAAGGATAGTGCTGAGTCAAGTGGAAAAAAGAGCAGCTAAGTTTTTAAAACATGAATCAAACTAATTGGGCTTAATGTTTATGTAAGTAAGGAAACCTATAGCACAAACTCCCTGATTTGAAAAAAAATCATGCTCTGTATAATGATTTGTTCAAATATATATTTTTGTAGTCTAGTCATGCTTTTTTAATTATGTTAGCATGGACACATGTATATATAATATTAATATCTGATAATCTGTTGGAATTATGTGCAATGTACAGGGCTGCTGAAATATAAAAAAGTGATGTTAAGCAAGCAAGGAAGAGGACATGCATCGGAATGATACAGGGTCTCACCCCACTCGTCCAATTTTTGCTCCTGCTCCTTCTAATGGGATTTGGTAAGTAGACACAAAAAATATATATAAATAGGGATTGTACTGATATACATTGTGTATAATGATTTTACCTCTAGGTATATAATTAGGCCTGTGACTTGTATTACATAGTGGTTCAGGATAAGCAGTCCTTCTTTAGTAGAACAGGCTTAGATAGGAAGAGAAGGGAGGGAGTTTTTTCCTGCCTGCTTTTCCGTTGATATATTTTTTTTTCTTGGGAAGTGACCTATGTGCAGTGGCATTCATAAATAACAATGAATTGCTTAAGTAAATGTAGTGACACAGAGCCTATTGTCCTACAGCAAGTGTTTTTATAATGGGGGTGGAGGATACGGCGTACATACAGTATCTGGCCATAAGTGCTGAACGGACAAATAAGAGTTTCTGTTTATGGAACACCTTTCTGTTTATGAAAGATTTCAGTTTAATGTAGTAGTAGATATTGTCAGATACATCGTTAACAAGCCCTATAAAAAAATTAGAGGTTAAGCCCCCTACCACACCCATTCCGCACTGTTACTACAAATAAAACAGATGTCTGCGGGCCCCCAATGTGCATGGGCCCATTGACATATAACTTTGCACATCTTACTGACCCTGAATAATTTAACAAACTGACTTTGCATAAATAAATCTACATTAAGAATCAAAATCAGAATCAGAAAGAGATTTATTGCCAAGTAGATTTGCAAGGACTTTGTAATATTATTTGTAAAATAGTGGGATAGTGGGATTAAAAATCATTTTTACCTCTTTATACTATAAAGCCAATCAGTACAAATCGCTGTTTTAAAATATACCTAATGTAAAGATGAGGCCAGTCAAAGGACACTTTTTCTGATTACAGCAGCGTTTCTTAGGTACAAGTATTAATTTATACCTTTAATATATCAATTATACCTTTTAGATATCAATTTAGGAAAAGGTTATAAGGTAATTGTCACCATCTTGAATTCTGCAGGGTTTTTTTACATTGGATTGTATATTTTAATTTATTGCTATTTATTGTTTTTTTTCTTAAAAAATGCTTTATCTTTTTCTTTTTGTTTTACATGTTTTATTTCCTTTTCAGCAATGGCTGGTCTACACCTATGGCCCTCGGTACATGTTGCCCTGAGCAATGCCAGTGTTTTTGTCACTTACAATGCAGACAACAACATGACAGACAGTGAGCTGTCAATGGAGTTGGTTGACCTTGATAAGAATGTAACACTGATAACTAGACCGCTCCCATTCAACCTGACAGCGGGCGTTCTGGAGTTTGAATGCACATACTTCCTATATGCTGGGAAATTCAGTTTTAGATTAGACCAAATGGGCTACCAGGGTGCACTAAAAAGTACCCTCAGCTGGTGGAGCCCAGTACTCAGTATCCAGTGGCCCACTTTTCACTTTGGCGTGGAACGGACTGACAACAGTTACAGCTCTGATGCAATTCAGGTTTCTGTATCTACCAATGTTGACTTCCACGTCTGCCTGAACATCAACTCATCCGTTTTCCTAGAAGTCAAGTACATGGAGCACAATCAAATTGGAAAGAACACCATCGACAAGGTGCAGAAACAAACAACACACAACATCCATGTTGTAAGGTCGCAGCATATGGACCTCAAGTGTGCTTCCCTGCTGACAGAGGCTGGCTTCATCCAAGTAGCTCTCAGGTCCCACTACAGCCAACAAAACATTAAATCATCAGGACCACTCTATCTGTCTCGTATCTTCTCCTACAAGCTTTTGGTGGAGAACATATACAGAAGTGGGTGTGAGGGCACAGTACCTGTCCGCCTGCTCTCTCCACCTTGCACAGTCACTACAGGAAAGGTGTTGCTATATAGGGAGCCCAGTGCCACTGGAGAGCAGGAAAGACCCTCTCAAGTTGCTTTTCACTTTCTTACCCAAGGGGAGAATGTGACAGAGTTTAATTGCTCCCATTTTGATCTTGGTCAGAGAAAGTACTGCTTTCATTATGAGAGAATTTACAGTCAGTCTACTAGTTTGGCACACACATGCATCATTGTTCAAAGAAATGCTGGTGAGATTTTTGTAATAATGTTTCTGCAGCTAGATTAACAAAAGTGTATTTTTTCCTCATATTTGAATAATACAATAATACTAATTAACCACTGCAATTGTGTTTTGCTTAAACTCGTTTGATTTATTAGTAGAGATCTGGGGGCCGTGGCAAACATGGAGCGGGTGCAGTGTGACTTGTGGAGAGGGGATAAGAGAGCGTGTGCGAAGGTGCTTGCTGCCCCCAGGTGGTGGACTACAGTGCAATGGCATGGTGAGAGAGCAGTCACTCTGCTCCCTAGAGGACTGCACTGGTAAGCCATATCCCTTTACCCTTAATGCACATATAATGTGTAAGGATGAATTTCTTTAGCCCCATGTCTTTATTCTTTTGCAGTCAGCAGAACTTTTTATTTATTGATTCCTAAATCTGCTCTATTGTCTTGTCTGTAGACAACCTGCCTACCATTTCTATTCCACCTCCTCCAGCTGTGGTTTCGTTTCTTGGCGAAAACTTAGTGGTGGTGGCTGGTATCTCGCTTTGTTTAGCTGTCATCTTGGTCACTATCATTATAACATTGTGGAGGAAACTGTGCCATGTCCCAAAGTGTAGCTCAGCACGGCCCGAGTCTATGCAATCTTCTAGTGCACACAAGCTTTCAGATGAGGCTTCTATTTGTGGACACACTGTACAAAAAAATTGTTTCTCCAAAAATAGTATTGGCGCAACTGTGATTCAGAAAGGTCAAACATGTCCGGTGTCTATTCAAACATCATCAGACAGGGGGGTAATGGCCAGTCAACAGAGTTTCTCCCTCCCTATACCCACACCCCAGGATCCTGATCGGCTGTCCCCCTCAGGTCAAAAGATTCTTCCTCCCATATTTGGGTATCGTTTGGCACAGCAGCAGCTTAAGGAAATGAAAAAGAAAGGATTAAAAGAGGCCACACAAGTTTATCATGTCTCCCAGAGTCCTGTTGATGACACCATGTTAGAGGCCACAGCCTCAACATCTGCAGATCTTACACCAGTGCCCCAGAACCTGGATTCTCAAGAAGCCAGTGTCAGTCACTACCACAAATCTCCCTTTACAGAGGCCACATGGCCTCACAGAAACTCTGCCACTCTGCCTGACAGACTGAGCCCCAAAGTCGAGCTGATGTTGGCCTCACCAAAGGCTGTTTTTAAGGATCGAGACCAACGCCAAGAACGCACTGCAGACTGGGTGGCTACGGTGGAACGAAACAGAATCTGTTTTTCGAATTACCCAAATTTCAGGAGGACATCTAGTTTTAACGAGAGCAACCTGCAGCATTTACCCAAGCCGCAGCCATTTAGGGAGCGGAGCATGACCCAGGTAGTCCCCCGCCAGGTTCCAGAGGGCAGTTGTAGAAACAGAGCCTGGGAGAATTTAATACCAGAGCTGGAGGACTGGTCTCAGACTAAATATATGGAACATTACAGCTCTAGCAACCACAGACAGCGTCTTCGGATAGATGTTCCTTCCTTCTCAAATTCCAAACCTGCAATCAATCAGTCTGTGACATTACCAACAAAAAAACTATTAACAGACAGTCATGGCGCAGGCTTGACCCGATCTGATAGAATAGACCATGTAGAAAGAGCCGAACAAAATTGGAACAGGAGAGGTCCCTCACCAATCCAGAGAAACATTTTAGCCAGAAAATTGCGAGAAGCCAATTCAACAAATCATCACAGAAAAAGAAGTTCTACCTTCTCTAGATATGATCAGAGCAGGAGCCGAAGCCTCCCTCTCTCCGCAGACTTTAGCAGCTCCTCATATGGCCTGACTGAGGATGAACAGCAAATAATGGATATTTCTAAATATCTAAAAAAATAGGATAAGACAAAAATAATGAAAGATTTTACACTTGAGTTCGGAGAATTTACTGAACTTAATGTTGTTGTATTTTAGTTTTTTCAGCCTTCATCTAACAGATACTGTATAAAACAATACTTATTGAGTAAATGAACAAATCTTTAACTAAACAAAAACCATTTTGTTTTGTTTTCACTGCATTAAATTGTATTATGTAGCTACTTAGTATGACCACATCCAAATCTATTTACATTTATAAGCATTGTTTAATCTAAGAATACATTTTTTGATTTTTGTTCATAAATGAATATTATATTTCACTTGATATTTAAAATATATATATATTTATTTTGTATTCATTTGACTTTAAAGTATTTGATTAGAAGATTGTCTTAATCTGGTGCTAATCTGAAGGATCATTTAAAGTGGTTTAAATTGTGGAATTATCTTTACACTGAAAAAAATGTCTCAGCTCATAGACAGGCAAATAGTGTTCTGTATGCATTCTAAATAAATTTATTTTTTGTTTATTATTCTTTGTTTATGTTTGTTCAAGCCTGTAGAAAATCAGAGAGGTATTTTATGTTATCCAAAGTATTGTGATATGTAGCCAGCTTTGGCTGGAAAAATACTTAAAAATAATAGGATCTTAAACATAAAAAAAAAGATAAAAGAGCCATAAAGTTTTACTTGGTTTATTAAGGGTATGGGTTGGATATTAAGTATAAGCCATGTATAAAGCATTGTTAATTATATATAAGTAAGGTACATGTGACTGCTATTGTATTGTACAGATAATGTTTATATAGAAACATGTTTATAAGGAATGCTGTAATTTATCTGGGAATCTTATGCATTACATGTGGATTACATGTTTTACATGTAGAATGTTTCAGTGAAATCTGTTGCTGAATAAATTTCATTTCTTATCTGATAAAGCATAAACATTTTTTAGCTGTCGGGTCCTGCTCCACTCCCCAGGCTGTCCAAAAAGTTTGTAGGTCGCACCTTCATGCTTATGTGTCTGAGTGAGTACCAGAGTCCCCGCCAGGTGCTCCACACAATGCCATTGTCATGTTTTGCTGTGTATTTCCCTCCTCGATAAAACTTTCCATTTAGGTTGGCAGCATGGCATCTAAAAAGGGGAAAGCAATTCTGTAACAGCTCTTAATAAAAAAGGATTTGCAGGCTGACCTATAAGTTCTGAAGCTCTTTACACTATTTTTAAAAACTCTCCTATTAAACATAATTATATATGTACTTAATGCTTTGTACCTTACCTGTTGTACCACCAGCCTCCCTTGTTCTCCACAGCACAATTTCCTTGTAGGTAACGATCATTATCCTGGTCTCTAGTGCTAAAAGGCATGCCACTGTGGGAGGCAGACCACTGCTCCACCATGTTGCTCCCACCAGACAAGGCATCTCCAGCCCAGCCACTGTACATGCCAAAGTAAAGCCTGTACTTATCCTGTATGTAGAGTATAAATGTAACTAATTTAGAGACTGAAAACACTAAAAAAAATATTTATAGAATGACCACAGGAAAAGAGACTTACCTTTTCATCTGCAACTCTAAAGTTATCATATATGGCATAGGATTTTTCTCCATTCCAGTCCATCAAATCAATCTTCATTACCTTACCACCTTTAATAAACAGCGCCTTATCACCTAAATCATTTCCATGAATAAAATGGGTTTTTTTTTCAGATTAACCCAGAGACCTACCTCCAAAAAGCAAGGAGTGAATATAATCATTGCCCAGCCAGAACTCATCGCTGTTTGATTTGAGATGACCAAAACCATTTTTATAGTCCACCCAGTTCCTTGAAAATTAGGACATTTGAGTTATTGATTACACTATATTGCCAAAAGTTTAAACATAAAACATTGTTCAAGCCATGATGTGTTATAACTGGAGTGTAAGAACTTGACTGTTCTGCACGAAACCTTTGGGATTAACTGGAACACTAACTGCACCACAGACCTCCTTACCTAATGTTTCAGTAATACTATCGCAGCTGAATGTCAAGTCATCTTTATTTATATAGCTTTTTCAGATATGAATGAATACATATCTTACATTTAAATTAAAAAATTTTTTACATTTGTTGTGGAAAGCACTTGAGGTTAATCTAAAAGTGAAATGTTGACAATAGACAATAATTTACATGTCTGTGATGGTCAGGTGTCTACAAACTTTTGGCAAAAGTGTATTAGTGTGATATATATGTTTTGTGAACATGTCCAACCATCATGATGTATTTTTATTTATCTCCAAGTTAATTAATGCTAGAACTGACACAGTCAAACTTCATCTTTTAGTCTGTCTCAAAAATGCCCATTTAGGCACAGATTTTATTTAAAATATTTATTCCTCTATTATTATATTGTTCTCCAGGTACAGTCTAGTATGTAGATTAGCTATGCTAATTTATGCCCTGTTATGAATTGATGATATACACTCTGTAATGGCTACAACTTGTACCAGAAAAAGATGGTTATTTAAGATAAATATCTTCAAACAAATGAAGAAAATACATACAAGTCTTTCTTGCCTACCTATTGAAATCCACTTTACCATTGCGTCGTTTTTGTACCACTGTCCAGCCCCCTCCATCCTCCATGTCACAGAATACAAGAAAAGGCTCAAGAGTTGTATCTGGTCTGATCCGATAGAACCCACTCTTAGGTCTGAGCCTGTCAAACAGCTCAGAGCAGTCTAAAGATAAAAAAAAACAGCTCATAAGTATATAAATACTACGAAGATTATTTTTTATTTTTTAATCACTGTAATCAAGTACTGATAGTATAATTCTGTTCTTCAAACAATACACACAGCTAATGTCATTGTACAGTCTATATTCAGCCTTTCTTAAAACACAAATACAATAAAAAAGTTTAAAAAGGTGACCAAAATACAACCTCTATCATGAACGAGCAGATTTCCCCCTGTGCCTGGCAAAGCTGGTAGGGTCATGTTGGCCTGTTTTGATTCTGCTGCTGGTTTAAAACCCCTGTGTTCGCGCAGGTTCATCAGTTTCCAGTCTCCAAATATCAGCTCAAAGTTAAGTTTCTGAATGCTGTCCTTCAGCTCAGAAACCTCCAAAGAACAGCCATCCCCTGTCTCAAATAAAAGAATTAAACTACATTTATTTTTCTCTGTCCTGTACCAGTATAGCACAATGAAAATAAAGTTGAATCAAATCTAAGATTTAAAATATAATTAAGTTAAAATTACAATAAAAACAGTTATTCTTACCGAACCACCTGATAGCAGAGTTCCATGGAACACCATCAAAAGTAGAATCAATGCTGACATGACCACAAAAACCCACCACAGTTTTTAAACGTTTAAAGATAGTTTCTTTGTAAAGACTCCAGTGGCAAAAACAGCAGACTATTTATTACATGCCTACTGCTCTACTCCACATGATGGCTCAGGAATGAAGACCTTTACGCTTATTTTATTATTTATAGGACGAGTTCGTTCCGCATGGTCTACATTAAATCCAGGGAAGGTGTTATACCAGTTTTTCATATTTTAAATTCCATTGGATTTTAAAAAAACCCCCACCAAAAAAAAACAGCAAAAAAAGTATATAAAAAATATGTATATAGTAGTAGTAAGTAGTACAAATAATTAACTAGAGTAATTATAATTTACTGTTCTTCTACAACTTTTTTTTTTTACAATAATTCAGAGACTATTTTGAAAGGAGATACACTATAAGAATCAGTTTTTGTATCCAAGGGATCCACTATGGGGGGAAAGTTAGGATGATCATTTTACAGGTTCACGCACTTTGGCCTCCCCATCGATCTGTTTTAGTAGTCAAGTCAAGCCACCTTTATTTATATAGCTCTTTTAACACCAGGGATTGTTTCAAAGCAGCTTTACAGAAATACATCAGAAGTAGTAGTACAAGTGTGGAATGGGTGTGGTAGGGAATTGGATATTTTTACTCTGAAGTTTAAATATCAAAATATTTTATGTAAAGTAATGCAATTTGTATTTTGATTATAAACTTTATACTCTTAACCACTAGATGTCACTAATGTGCTTTTAAAAATTACAGTGTTTTCCCTCATACATGAATCTAAGCTTAAGCTTTTATCAACATAACCTTCCGTGAATATGAACTGTTTTCTAGCTTTAGAGATATTATACAAATGTCCTTTAATGCACTTATACAAGTTTGTTACACAAAAGCGGGAACATGGCCGCCGGCCTTTATCATGCCTTACTGTGCGATCTATTGTTTTACTGCGCTTCACTGAAGCATTCAGCACTACATGTAGCTCGCCCCCCCCCCCGGCCCCTTTAATTCAATTCAATTTGATTTAAAATACGTTATTAGCATAATTATATATAGTCACGGTTTTGCCAAAGCACAAAAATGAATTAATAATCACATCATAGACAAAAAAAGATACAAAAAACAACAACATAATAAATTATAGAAAAAAAAGTATAGGAGACACATAGGGATGAGGGGTGTATTTGGGTGTGTGTATTTAGGGGTGTGTGTGTTTGTGCTTGTATGTGGATGTGTGTGCATATGAATTCAGTTATGTGTGTGTGTGTGTGTGTGTGTGTGTGTGTGTGTGTGTCTGTTCATGTTTAAATCCAGTTGTGTGTATGTGTGTGTGTTTCTGACTTTCCCTCAGTGTGATATGCAGTGATGTGTACTGTCCTGCTAGAATACAGTTTGTGAGTGTGGGGCAGGTTAAGGAACTGGTGGTAAATTTATTAAAAATTGTCGTAAGTGTTGATATTTTGTATACTTAGTTGGAAAATGCAGCTCTGTCTCCATGGCATTGGTGTTACAGTGTTTTACACATTTTCTGCTCTATAGGGAGCCATGATGTCTTATAGCAGCCTTTCTCTATAGCCAGTGTGTCTTATTGATGAGCTCAAGTGCATTATTAGTTTTGGGGCACAATAATTCAGTGACGTTTTTGCTAGGAAAGAGTTGTACTTTGTCTAAGAATGTCCTATTTGACATCCACATCCGTGTATGTGTTTGTTGGGAGTATTGTGGCAGGTTTGTCAGTGGCGGTTGTATTTTCCTCAGCAAAACTCTGTGGCTCTGTTTGGGTTCCGTTGACTCTGTGGGGTGTTTGTAGGCTCTGTCTGGGGTTCCACTGACCCTGTCTGGGTTTCCTTTTACACTGTCTGGGGTTCCTCTGAGACTGTCTGGGGTTCTCTTGACTCTGTACGGAAGTTCAGTGGTTGTGGCATTGATAAGTTAGAAAGCAGGCTTGGAAGCTGAGTGTGTGGTGGTGGTGTGTTCTCCGCTTGTTATTGTGACTAAATATAGTCCTTTTTTCTTGATCGGAACCTTTTAATCCACATTTAAACAACCTGCGCTAAAACATTCGGAGCACACAGTCTGGTTTGAGTTAACGGAAGGTTGGGGGCGGTTCAGGATTGCGCTTTTCACGAATATTTTCTGTGAGTCAAGTCACTCGGCTCGGACCACAAATAAGAGCCGACTCTTCGTTTCTTAAGGATTCAGTGCCTTGTTTGTGTTGGTTATTAATAGACAGTGTTTGTTATCAGTTTGATGAATTCTCAATCAACATCGTACAATTGGGTCTTAATATAACACAACACATCTTTTAGATTTTTACAAAAATTAAATCTTTTTTGTGCTCATTTATGTGTACATGTTAACAATCATACTTAAAGCTAAACTCATAGCATTAGGACGTCGTAAAGGGAAAAGGAAACAATCCTGGAATCGACTCGTTTGCAAATGGCACATCATCAGTAGGAATGATTCCCCACTGTGTTTGCACAGAATATGGGCGGATAAATGTGAATATGTGGTGTGGAGGAAGGAAAAACCTTTGGACCGTTTCCTCTGTCACGGGATAGTCAGGCCATCGTAAAGAAAATCACCAAAAAGGTAGGACACATTAAGCATCCAGCAACGCCTGGTTTTGCAATTTACTCTCTAAGGCGTTTGGGAAAGTAGAAACAGCGGGATTTGCAGAGAAGATCAAAAAGGAGCAGAGGAGAACCTCTCGGATGCTCTCTGGTTTGAATCCGTTTTGCTGACGAACCTAAATGTATCTTTAAAAGTTAGAACCTGTAACATCAACACATTTTTACAGCCTTTAAAATCTAAATTAGAAGTTAGCTGTAATATTTGTGTTGTTTTGCATACTGAACTGTTAAAGTTGCTTTTGGAACAGGCCACAAAGATCCATGTGTGAAAGGGAGAATGAATATTTATTAAATCTCAACTTTTTTGAGCTCTTAAAATACAACTCAGACACTTTGAAGGCATTTTTAGGTAAATGTTTTTCCCATGGTCTGCGTAAATGTACTAATGGTGCTGTTTGGCGTGTATTTGCCCAAAGTTGTCTTCAGTACTAATCTTTTTAGAATGTATTTAAAAAAAGATAATCACTCATTTTAATGCAACTGGTTTCTTCTTATGGAACAGAGCAGGAGATTTAAAAAAAATTCTTGAAAATGACATCTGTGCATTATAATCCACGGGTGGATACCAAAGATGTTAATGGGTGAGTGAATAACGTTTAGTGCAGTAAATTGAAGCACTACTTCTGACCTTTACTCTTTCCTCATGCAGAGTCATCTCATTTTCTAACACGCTTTCAAATCTAATCCTAAACACAGTGTGTGATCACCAAATTAAATCCAAACATCGATGTCACTGAAATGGAACTGTGCATTTAACCTTAAGATTTGATCTGACTATAAGGTTAAATCTTACGTTAAATCCTTTATAATAACAATAGGGCTGCATGATATGGCCAAAATGCTGAACTACAGTCAAATTTCAATCATTAAAATAAACCCAGAATGGAGCTCATATGGAGAGAGAACAACATTATTACTCAGTTGTAATGTAGCAAATCAGTATTTGTACAATATTGTTGTTGAACCAGAAATGATGTATTGTGCGGCCCAAAACACAGTTATAGGTTTGTCATTTTGAGGTGTCATGTTACATTCATGCAAAAGCTAAATTGCTGAAATTTTGGCAAAAAAATTTTCTGTGTTCCTGCACAGGTTGATCCATCTGCACCAAGTTGAACTGAATGGGTTAGTAACAGTCTATCTTGCTATTCTTGTTACTATCTTTGGTTAGGAGCGGTATGATGGAAGAGGCGGAGGTTCAAATTGATGATGGCAAAGTGGAAAATGAAGAACCCGTTACCATGTACTAGTAAGAATCGGTTTTAAAACTTAAATGTAATGCAATAGATTCTGTTGCTTTTTGTACATTTTGTTACTTTATTCTTATTGTTTTGCAGCAATATTAGGAAAAGAATAGCTCCGATTGTGATGTCTTTTGGTTTCCGGTGAGTGATTATATCCTAGATTTACTTATATTGTCACAGTCTATCAATTTTATCTGTAGAATTGTATTTTTAAATTGCAAATTAATTGTACTATTTAAAGTAAATGCCACCATCATTTTGCGATATTGACTGTGCTATTTGCTGTATGTTTTTCACATTTTTGTGCTATGGGTTTTACAGTGTCTTTGGCCTGGTTCTTATTTTTGTGGACATAATTTTGGTCATTGTTGATCTGTCACTGTCACCTGAAAGCCGTAAGAGTGTGGGGACTACTTTGGAGGCCATCTCACTGGTTATCTCGTTCTTCTTTCTCATGGATGTGCTACTGCGGATATATGTAGAAGGGTTAGTGTGAGACAACATGTTAGCTTTATATACTACTTTATACAGATATCTTAGAAAAACTAAATAGTGCTGACAAATCAGGAGGGGACAGGAAGTGGTGTGACAGCTATTTCCTGCCTGACTTTACAGAATCATGCAAAAAAGCAATAAATTTGTCTGTCGGTGATGTCGTGATGTATAGGCTAAAGAATTTAAAACACCGTCTCATTATTCATCAGTTTTGTTTGAAATGTAAGTTTAAGATGTGTTTAAGTATTATGTGAAAAGTGAATCAATTCTACTTATGTTTTAGATTTAAGGTGTACTTCAGTTCAAAGCTGAATATCATGGATGCATGCATTGTTGTCATCACTTTGGTTGTTACTATGATCTATACATTCTCTGACTTCTCAGGAGCAAGCCTTATTCCCAGGTACATAAAAAATATCTTATATACATTGCTTTTTCATTTTTTTATAAGAAAAATGTTGTTGTGCACTGTATATACTTATTTTTATTTTTTATTATTTTTTAACAACAACACAAGCCAACGATGTAATATTTCACAGCCATTTTATCTTTTTTATTTAATCACCTGCTTTCCTTAAGTCTTAATGTTAAATCTTGACTTAAAGTTAATAAGACAAAACTCAAGCTCTTAATATTCTTTTTATGTGGTGAAACAGATTTAATGCTTATTAGTTTTTAGTTTTTACAATTATTAAGTTCTAACACTAAGGACTCCTTTCCTTAATGTTACATTATCTCTCTAGAGAAAACTATAAACCATATAAAGATTATTCTTTTTCTCCGTTAAATACGAACATGCTTTTTACCTGCTTATAGTTTTAAATGCTTAGGTTTTGACTTACACAGCTAACTGTGAACTAGCTGTTACTAAAGAAACAATAGGATTAGAAAAAGGGCAATAATGAGCATTAATGGGCTTAACCCACTACACCACGGCACCATCAAACCCTGGCCTGTGTAGCGAGGTTAATTGTGTGTGGCAACATCCATATAACATGCTTGTCTGTTACAATGCCGATGCAGATCTGTACGGTATTCATTTCTCACAATGTTTGCATATTTATCATTCTTTTGACGTTACTTATTTCCACCGGGAAACCAAAATGTTGCCACACAAACGATTTAAATGTGGTAGGGCATCTTCTATCGTTACAGTGCCTTGAAAAAGTATTCATACCCCTTGAATTTTTCACATTTTATCACCTTACAACCACAAACTTAAATGTATTTTATTGCGATTTTATGTACTGTCCCAACACAAAGTAGCACATAATTGGGAAGTGGACAAACAGCCTTATGAAGACCAAGGAACTCACCAGACAGATCAGGGATAAAGTTGTGGAGAAGTTTTTAAAGCAGGGGGTTAGGTTATAAAAAATATCTCAAGCGTTGAACATCTCAAGGAGCACTGTTCAATCCATCATCCAAAAATGGAAAAGTATACCACAACTGCAAACCTATGGTGCCCATAGTGTCCGGAGGAGCTGCAGAAATCCACAGCTCAGTTGGAAGAATCTGTCCAAAGGACAACTATTAGTCTTTTACTCCAAAAATCTGGCCTTTATGGAAGAGTGGCAATAAGTTCTGTTTGCAGTTTTCCACAAGCCATGTAGGTGACACAGCAAACCTGTGGAAGAAGGTGCTCTGGTCAGATGAAATCTGGCTGAGCTTGAGCTATTTTGCAAAGAAAAAATGCGCAAAAATTTCAGTCTCTAGATGTGCAAAGCTGGTAGAGACATACCCCAAAAGACTTACAGCTGTAATTGCAGCAAAAGGTGGCTCTACAAAGTATTGACACAGGGGGACTGAATACAAATACACACCACCCTTTTTTTACATTTTTATTTGCTTAAAATGTGTGTCATTTTTGTTCCACTTTACATTTATGTCCTACTTTGTTTTGGTATATTACATAAAATCTCAATAAAACATTTAAGTTTGTGGTTTAAGGGTGACAAAATGTGCACTGTACATTCCCATGAGACCAGTCAGATCTCATGGGATACACTGGATCTTGTAACAAAATGTAAACCTTGCAGCAGGCACTATTATCAGAGCTGTTGTTATGGTATATTAATCAAAGGCTTCTGAAGTGATATCAGAATGAAGAAATCAATTGATGCAATATTGTAACTTGCCAACTATGAACAGATTGGTGACATTCCTGAGGTCCTTGAGAATAATTATACTGGTGCGTATCTTCCGACTGGCCTCCCAGAAAAAAGAGATGGAAAAGGTCACTAGAAGAATGGTAAGACTCATACATTTAAAAGGGCCTGTTTTTTATTTATATGTTTAGACGGTCAAACTAAGCACTGTTCTTTGTGAACCTTTTAGGTATCAGAGAACAAAAGACGATACCAAAAGGATGGATTTGATTTGGACCTTACATACGTTACAGGTTTAAGTTCTTCATTTATTTCTGTAATAAAAAGGGGGGTATGTTTATGATATTTTTGGCAAATGTGTATAATGTTTGCTTTTCATTGTTTTAGACAGGGTCATTGCTATGTCCTTTCCCTCATCTGGAAAACAGGCTCTGTACAGGAATCCTATCCAAGTGAGTAAAAAATTAATATTGGGCTAGAACTTAAATTATGTAAAATGAATACCACTTAATCAGTGGCCTGGCCACAACATTTATAGAAGTATAATTTTGTATATTTCTTTTTAGGAAGTTGTCCGGTTCCTTGATACTAAACATCTGGATCACTACAAAGTTTACAATCTCTGCAGTGGGTTTAAATTTTTTTGTGTTTGTTTATGTGCAGTGTATATAAAACTTACTTAAGGAGGCTGATGATTGATATTCAGTCTAACAATTGTCATTTTTTTAGGTGAGAAAGGTTACGATCCAAAGTCTTTCCATTACAGAGTGGAACGTGTGATGATTGACGATCATAATGTTCCATCGTTAGAGTAAGTAATTAGACATGCTGTTTAAAATGTCGTCTTCTGTTTTGAGAAGCATTAGTGTGAGCTGTGTATGATGTGTTTTTCAGAGACATGCTAAGATACACTGCCAGTGTTAGAGAGTGGATGGCTGCAGACTCCCGCAACATTATTGCGATCCATTGCAAAGGAGGAAAAGGTGATACTACATTTTTTGTATAATTAATTTTTACGTATATTACAAAACTTTAAAAGCAAATATAGTACATGGTGCAAAGAATGATTTAGATTAAGAATTGCTTTCCCTTGCTGTAACAGGGCGAACAGGGACAATGATATGCACATGGCTAATAGACAGCGATCAGTTTGAAAGTGCACAGGTACTATATATTTCTGTATTAAAGTATGTACAAAGTTTAAAAGCAGCCTTTTCATTTTTTTCCTTGCTTTTATGTTTGGCAGGACAGCCTGAACTACTTTGGTGAAAGGCGCACAGATAAAAGCATGAGCTCCAAATTCCAGGGTGTCGAAACTCCTTCTCAGGTGAGTTCATGTTCTGTGTACAACCCAAGACTGTTTTCACAATGAGATTAGTTTAAATAGTGTCCTTTTTGTAGAGCCGTTATGTTGGATACTATGAGATTATGAAGAACAAATACAACCGGCAGCTGCCCCTACCAAAAAGCTTCAAAATCAAGAGCCTGCGAATTCACTCAATTGCTGGTATTCATTGGATATTTATATTTCCCCATAAGTGACATGTTTGTGTGTTTGATTTAGCCCAGATTAGTTAATCCTTTTTTGTGTTTGACGTGCAGGTGTTGGAAAGGGTAACGGCAGCGATCTAAAAGTACGCATCATTGTGAGGAAGGAGCAGGTGTTCCAGTGCGTCTGTGCCAAACAGGAGAACTGTGCGGTAATAAATCTCCCCAAAAGCATTTTTGTGAAGTGTTTTGGTATTTCTTTTCAGGTATCTGTTTTTCAGTTTATAAGAAATAAATACTGTATGGTTAAATGAAACAAACACTTTGTTCATCTTTAAAACAGAATATATTATAAATCGCACAAATAGTACATTTACTGTGTATAGATTTAAGGTCCTAATAAACATATAATCTTAATTGATTTGTGGTCAAAACTTTAACCTGCTTTCATTTTATTTTTTTTATATATTAAAATAATATAGAATTAACCTATTAGAAATCTTTCTGCTATCATTAGTGCTAGTTATATTATGTACTATTTGCTAATTTGTTATGCAATGATGGATATAAATGTAAATATAAAACTTAACGTCAAACAATGTATAAAATCATCTTTATACATTTTCACAGCTGTTTCCTGATGCTGGAAACAATGCAGTGGTGATCAGTTTACAGGATGGCCCAGTGGTTTGTGGCGATGTAAAAGTCATGTTTGAATCCAGCGCTGTAAGTCAACTCTCTAATATATATCTTTCCATCCATCCCTCCATCCATCCATTCATACTACAGTATCTTGAAAAAGTTTTCATACCCCTTGAACATTTTGTCACCTTACAACCACAAACCTAAATGTATTTTGAGATTTTATGTAATAGACCAACACAAAGTAGCACATAATTGTGAAGTGAAACGAAAATGATATGTTATTTTTATGTAAGTTAATAGAGTCTCAGTATAATTTACTCTCATTATAAATACACCTGTTCTGTGAAGGCCTCATGGGTTTGTTAGAGAACACCAGTAAACAAACAGCATCATAAAGACCAAGGAACTCACCAGACAGGTCAGGGATAAAGTTGTGGAAAAGTTTAAAGCAGGGTTATAAAATATATAGAAAATATTTCAAGCTTTAAACACCTTAAGGAGCACTGTTCCATCCATCATCCAAAAATGGAAAAAATATGCCACCTGCAACTGCAAACCTACCAAGATATGGCCATCCACCTAAACTGACAGACCGTGCAAGGGGAGCACTGGTCAGGGAAGCAGCCAAGAGGCCCATGGTCACTTTGGAGGAGCTGCAGAATTCCACAGCTTAGGTACAAGTCAAGAAGTCCTGTTTGCCACAAGCCATGTAAGGGACACAGCAAACGTGGAAGAAGGTGCTCTATGTGTGGTGAAAAAGTAACACTGCTTATCACCCTGAACACGCCATCCCCACTGTAAAACATGGTGGTGACAGCATCATGCTGTGGGGATGCTTTTCTTTAGCAGGGACGGGGAAACTGGTCAGGGTTAATAGAAAGATGGATGGAGCTAAATACAGGGCAATTCTGAAAGAAAACCTGTTGGAGGCTGCAAAGCAATGACAATAAATATACAGCCAGAGCCCCAGTGAATGGTTTAAATCAAAGAATGTTCATGTGTTATAATGGCCAAGTCAGAAGTCCAGACCTAAATCCCATTGAGCATCTGTGGCAAGACTTAAAAATTGCTGTTCACAGACGCTCCCCAACCAATCTGGCTTACATAATTTTCGTTCCATTCTACAATTATGTGCTACTTTGTGTTGGTCTATTACATGAAATGAAAAAATACACTTAAATTAGTGGTTATAAGGTGACAAAATGTGAAAAAGGTTAAGGGTTATGAATCCTATTTCAAGGCACTCTATATGGTTAAAAGTATCTGAATTTCTTACAAGCACATCCAAAGTGCATCTTTTTCAAACTGTTATTACACAGTTGTTAAGGATGTTTCTATATGCTGTAGGGTTATTTACACCCCCATAGCTGTGGAAGAACTTGTTTTTCACAGAGACATTATCAACATTAGGGCCTGATTTCAGTATTACTGTTGTGGCTGAATTAGGAAAATTCCCTCAGCCACACTACAAAATCTAGTGGAAGACCTTCTAGAATTGTAAAGATTATTATAGAAGTATGAAATACGATGCTGTGGAAACCACACATGGATGTGATGATTAGGTGTCCCAATATGTTTGTCCATATAGTATGTTTGTCTGATTATTCATTTTTACTGCTTCTCTATGCTCAGGGTCTTCCGAAGGGATATGAGGACTGTCCATTTTATTTTTGGTTCAACACTTCATTTGTAGAGAACAACAGGTAGGATGTTACACTTAAATATAAATAAATGACATACCTCTGCCATTAAACTGTTTTTATTCATTAGAGTTGTAAAGGTTGTTGTCTTGTTTTCTAACGTTCTGATCTCAACACAGGCTGTATCTGTCAAGAGAGGAACTGGACAACCCACATAAGTCCAAGACCTGGGACATCTATAAAGAGGACTTTGGTGTGACAGTGTCATTCAGTGACCCTTAAAAATAGAGTTAATGTTTAAATGAACACTAGTTTAGTACATTCTTAACATACCCTAATCCGTTTTTTGGATTCAGGGCAGATTGTCATGTGCCCTGTTTACTTATTGTAAGAAAACTTATTATAAAAAAATATAAATAAAATGGGAATGGTTTAGAAAATGGTGCAATTATTTTGCAGCAAAATTTAAAGGAAATGTTCTTACTACCATGCACTGACAGAATCCACAGCTTTAACCAGATTTTTACAAAGATTTAAATAGACTTAATAAGACTTTACCATGCACAAAGTTCAACCATTTTTTAAAGTTAAAATGAAATGTTAAGTGCAAGTTTGTTGATGATAGAGGTGGGTCTTCAGTCGTCTCTTGAAAAAAACACAGTGACTTTGCTTTTCTGACATTGATGGGAAGTTTATTTCACTACCTTTGTGGCAAAACGGGTGGTGGGATGAATTAATTCCTTTTGGTAATTATTTAATTGTACTAGTTTCAAAGCACAGACAAACAGTTTCAGATTAAAATAACATACTGCGTTAAGACAGTTGTAAAATTGTGTATTGTGCACTGTATTTTTACTCAAGCAAACAGTCATTAGTCAACTTAACCCTTTGCAGGCAAATCGAAATAAATGTTATATTCAGGTTCTGTAACAATATGTTGCTACAAATAGAACTTGTGCTTTTAACCAGAATTTCCAAAAGTGATAATCTAAATATTTATTCAGTCACTGTTCCTTTTAATACACTGTATGGCTATAGATTGACCTGACCGATTATACTTGTGTTATAGACGTTCCATTTCAAATGTAGTTCTGCCTTTTCCTTATTAAGCTTCCCTCTGCTGGCAAAGCTTTTCTCCAGATTAGTGAGGTTAGGCACTGATGTTAGGTGAGGAGGTCTGTACTGCATTCAGCATTACAGTGTGTCCCACAAGTTCAGTGGGGTTAAGATAACATTATATTAATCACCCTTCTTTTGGAATCAGATGCTTAACAAGCTCCCATGGTTATGATTGGTGTCTACATACATTTGGCCACATACAGTATTCAGTTCATGTATATTAATATTAAATAATATTCAAACATAAATATTGAAATATTGATCTGTGTAATGAGAATTAATTTTAAAAAAAAATTGTTGAAAATGAAAATTTGTTATGGTCTACTGAATTGTGCTGCAATGCTTCAGATCTCCACTATACATTTATCCTAATACATTAACTAATTTTTATCTAATAAAGACAGTAAAAATCTAATCAGAATGTCATGTTGCTAACTTAAGATCCTGCAGGTCTATCCTTCATACCAGTTGGAGGATTCGACCATTTTTATCTACTCAGGACACTCAGTTGCTTGTCTCTTGTAACTTTCAAACTAGACTACTGCAACTCGCTACTGGCAGGCCCTTCTCTGTGTGCAGAGATGACTTAGAATGCAGCTGCACATGTTTTTAACCTACCAAAGTTTTCACACACCACCCCACTGCTGCGCTGCCTCCACTGGCTTCCTGTAACTGCGTGCATAAGATTTAAAACCCTTGGCAGTACCCTCCTACCCCCAAGAACTCATCACTCCCCGCATAGCACCATGCTCCTTTAGAGCCACAAGTACTGCTCGACTTCCACAATTTCCTAGGGGGATTGCCTTAAAAACTTTCTCTGTTCTGGCACCAAGATGGTGAAATGAACTTCACATGTCAGAACACCAGAGGCAATGACTGTCTTTAAGAGACAATTGAAGACTCACCTCTTTCTTTAGTACCTAGCACTCGACATTTAACAAAAAAAAGTATCCATGCTGCGCTTTTAACAATTTTTGTTGTTGTTACACTTTGATTTGTGATCCAACGTATCAGTATCGAGCTGTTCATCGACGTGACTCAAAGCACTTTTGTACGTCACTCTGGACTTTATAATCATATTTATATTTTATAGATAAGCTCTAAAATATTTACAATACAGAAATGTGATTAAACATGGATTGTGGAGTGTTTTAATATTCCAGTGTTGTGTCAGTTAAAGGGATATTTATATTAGTTTATATCACAGCTACCATACAAAATTAATGTAGCTTGGATTGTGAAATGTACATTTATTCATTTCCTTTTGTTTTTAAGTTACAATTTTAACAATAAACATTTGATTGAAACAATTACAAAAGAGACGTGCATTGAATGGGCTACATTCTGGAATATGAAGGTCACGATGAGGTGAACTATAACTTTTAAAGTACCTTTTATGAAGGCGTGTGTACCATTCTGCTGCTGCGTGGTATGTAAATGTGTGCACACTAAATCATTCCCACTGTAGCTTTAAAAATCAATGGATTGACAAAGCAGCGATAAAAGTGGTGTTGAGGTAAAATCATATCACACCACTTGATTATGAAACAAGCAGAAAGTCTGCAAAGGTTAGAGGTAAAGTACATAAGAGTACAGGTTCAATACAATGACTTACAACCTCTGAGGTTTTAGCACAAGTGAATGTGTTCTAGTTTTGGTTTGGTTTATTCAAGAAATTTGTAAGGGGTATTTTATATTTGCACAACAGTGTCATTAACTACCATACAAGAGAACTGAACTATGCGTCTCTATCCCCAAAACCCATGACATTTCATTCAAGCCCATTGATTTATTCTGATATAAATAAGCAATGCTAACTAATAATGACTAAATTACAATATTATATGCAGTGAATGCAACCAGTGTAATCTTCAGCATACAAACAGCACAATGAAGACAGCAGACCTGAAGACATGGCTTAGTGACATTTCTCACTTTCCTAGATAACAGAAAAGTGGCCAATTTTAAAGTAGTCACTAATGGTAAATGGCCTATTAGTTCACTTTATCAGCACAGAGACATTCTGACAAATTGTTCGGTTTTCTTCTTGGCTTTAGCAATGTGAGCACACTTTTCAAACAGATCATAACGGCCACTGCGCAGGTAACAGATCAGCGTGCTCTTGCACACATCAGTGCAGGGTTCAGACACATGGCCTTTGTGCATAAAGTACCAAAATTGTTGGAAGATGCGGTCATTAAAAACAAAGCTTCGGACCAAAGCATCCCAGTCAGCAGGGAAAAAAGTGGCCACACCATAAGCCTGAGAAGCCCGATAGAGCAGCGACCATGCTGGATCTGGGTCAGGTTTGGGAAACAATGATAAATTATCCTGAAAACCATTTGCTAAGGTAAGGTTTAGGATAAATGTCTCATGATCCAGGACTAGATGACTGCTGTCAGTGTAGTTACCATCGATATAGTATACACGGTAGCCTATGAAATAAAACATTAAAATGAAAACATTGTTATGCATCAAAAGATAGCAAATATTATTGCTTTCCTAATTCAAAAAATATATACTTTTATTTATTATATATATATATAATTTTATTATTAACTTATTTATTAACTTTTATGATCATATCTAAATCAGAGGATCTACAATGTATTGTATGTGTACACAAAACAATGCACCAAACAATCATTGTATTATTAACAACTACTATTTGCAGTTACATCTCCAGTGCACAAAAGGTCAATTTTCATAAAAATACAGGAACAAAAATTCATTCAATTGATCAAATAAAATGCTTAAAGTCAACTGTCAGACATCTTATTGTTTATGTAAAGGTTTATCTAACAAAATAGGGCCAAAAATTTTGTTAGTTTATCTCAGTCTTACCTGGATTCAGATTAATGTAAGTGGTAACACTTGGAGCAATGTAAGCCACTCCCACTGCTCGAGTCATCGTCTCTTCATCATAAAACACCTGAAATTCATCATAGTGTGTGTGCCCAAAAAACTGCCCTGTTATAGTACTCTCATATCTGATGGAAAGAAAAACATATAAACATATTAATTATATAAAATCATTGGCATACAACATACAGGATGTGGTAAATACAAATGATACAGGTGTTAATAATCACTATGACTCAAGGACAGGGAAGTATAAGACAGTCTACAACTAAAGTCATGTGCTCATGGTAAAAATAGAGCTAAATGAGAAATAGCACACTGTGAGTCAGGTTAATCGACGTTTTGGGTCTAACCTGTTGATGATGTGATAATAGTTCCAACTCCAGCTGCTCAGACAATGTCCAGGTGGGATGTGGCCAATAATGTGCACCTAGCAAGAGGGATAGCATTCCTTATATCTCACTACAAAATTATAAAATAGCCTTGTGAAATCTGACCAGTATTAAACTTCTAATTATACCACATATACCAGAGCACTTCTTAATTCTTTAGCAATACAAAATTAGCACTCTGATGGGTATTAAACTACAGTATGTGGACCAAAGCTCAAAATATTGGTGTAAACTTCATGATGGTTGTTAATTACAGTTAGTTTAAAATGTTTATGAAAAAAAGTCTGAAGGAGACTGCAATTCTACCTTTTCCCCCTTGTTCTCAGCTTCCTGCAGGATGTGTACAAGCCACTGAAGTTGGTCTGCTGGATCTGTGGAATTCACCATCAGCCAATAGTTCTCCCTTGAACAGAAGTTCATATTTAGGGACACCACTCTCAGACCTGGCTGTACCTGGGCTGTGTAGAAACCTCCAAGACTGGAATGAAATTTCCAACACCTGGTTATTATTTATGGCTTTATTCACCAGAAGTGCCTAAAATAGCTATTTGCAAGACGGTTTGCTTAAGAATAAAAAAAATATAAATATATTTTTAATAATATACAATATACATATTGCGTAAATTTGTTTGAATTTGTTTATTAGAATTTAATAATTTACCGCCACACAATATATGATGCTTACCGAAGAGTCTCCAGTGCTTGAGCAGGCAGCCAGAGAGCCCATTCTTTTGACATGGTATCATAGAGCCATTTGGAGGAGTGATTTCCACGCACAAATGGAGGAGGAAAGCTGTTGACTGGAGTGCTTTCATGGTTGCCCACAGCAGGGTACACAGTAACATCAGGTCCCAGGTGCTTTCTAATGAGCCTGGAGATGGTGGTCAGCTCATTCAGCTGCTGTGTCCTTGTCTGGGACCAGACATTGTGTGCAGGGATGTCCCCAGTCCAGTAGACCCAGTCCCAGGGTCCGGCCTTGCCTACATTTTGCAGGAGGTTTTCTACAGTACGCAATGGGAGGTCACACTTGCTATAGGTACCCCAGTGACCTGCAGCACGGTGCCTCCAGTTGGCTCTACCAGACTCTTCCCTGCAGCACAATGGCTGTTTGCAATCGGCTGAGCTTCCCTCGGAGTACTCTGCATCCCAGTGGATATCAGTGAGAAAAAGCACCCTGCTTTGAGGTGAGCCAGGTTTTGGTGGTGAGGGAGGAACCACTGGAGGTTTGGGAACATGAGGCAGGGTAATGTTCCAGGGTGCATAGATGTCAAAATGGCCACATAAAGGTCCCAGAAGTAAGGCGCAGGCCTCTGAGGGCCAGAGAAGAGACTCCTGGAGGGCACGTATGAAGTCATCACGGAAAAGCTCCGTAATATTTCGGCACACATTTTCATCTGCCAAATGCAAACGAACGCAGGCTTCTCCTATTGCACGAGCCACGCGTTCCGTGTTAGTGTCGCTCTAAAGAAATAGCCAAAGCAAAAGAAATGTTTGATAAAATATTTGTTTGATAAAATATTTGACAGTTTCACATAGCATCATCTGAATAGCACAATGTACCAACAAAACATTTCGACAAAGTGAGAATGTGGTGATAGTTTCTTAGTTTGGCCAGTCATTTTAAAACTTAAAAAAAAGGGTGTAATAAATATTTATAGTTTTTTTATACCTTAGCAACATGTGTATATATAAACACACATTTATTATGCATATTATTTTTTAAAACTGAATTGTCAAATTGTCTCTGGATTTTGTCTTACCCGTTCCCCTATAATAACCTACACTTCTGTTTTCCACTGGATTTTGTGGTCATGGATTTTTTCGTTTAAACCCAAACCCAACAGTATTGGTGAACTCGGGCACTAATTTTAGGCCAGGAGGTTTGGGGTCCAGCTGGTGTTCCAGTTCATCAGAAGTCAGAGCTTTTTTTATAGTTATTTTAACCATATAGCAGGCGCAGTACACAGTGAAATCAAACAGATTTCAAAAGTTTATCCAGAACCATTGTGCTACATTAAACACCACACAAAACAACAAAGAGCTTTATTAAACAAAGAACAACACAGAGCTAAAGACTAAAGAATTAAAAAAGGTCAGGGACGCTCATTTTCCTCATGCTGGAACAGTGATTGTGGCCCTTCAATGAAGAAATAATGTAGTGATAATACACCAAGACATTCTAGAAAACCGTAATTTAATTGAGTGTGCTGATGAGATGTTCACAAATATTTGTATATATAAAAGAGTATAAAATGTCATAGAAAAAAAACTTACTCTTCTGTTTAACTACACAGTTCACAAGAACACACAAGCAGCACAGTCATTGTAGTCACTTCGACAACCATATTTACTCATAGAACCGAAAGCAGCTGAAATTAAACGAATCTTCGCCATCTTTTTATACAGTGTAGCTTATGTTGCCGTTAAAAGGCTCTAAAATGTTTCCACTGATGCTTAATATAATGTAAATAAAATTACTTTATAATTAACAAGGTTTTAATAAGAAAAAAAGTCAGACTTCCTTACCAAGAGGGCAATGTCCACCACAGTGAAGATAGCTTTACACACTGCACAGCTAATGTTGTGCAAACTAAAGTGAACTTTCAATTGATCCAATGTGTTGACAGTCATCAGATCACCCATGGTCACCCGATGATGAAGAGAATTAGACGACCCGAGAGGAACCAGCAACAAAAGAACGGCGATCAAACACACACTGTTCATCCTGAAAGACTTAATGCGAAGGAGTTCTACAAAAAACTTTCACTGATCCTCTCATTAAACATCTAATCTGTCCTCCAGAGTTATTTAATTTAACAGTGAAGACTTCTAGCTTCTAGACTTACAAGTCAACCTTCCTCATTTCCGACTTGCAAGTTTAGACAGGAAGTCAGAAATAACCAGGAGATCGGACTATTTTCCCGAAAGCTTAACGCTGTGGAAGAGTTTGTTCAAGCAGTCGCACAAACTGGCCAAAATGCCGCTCTAAAACATATCACGGTTCCTGTCAACTTACCCCATTGCTAATAAAGTAAAGTAGTCAGCTGACCGATCACGTGATCCGCTTCCCCTTCGCTTGAAAAATTTAACTATTTACTGGCCATTGCAATCCTCGGTTATTGCCCCGCAGTAACCCAGTTATTTGCTCAGCGATTAGTCTTCACACACACAGACAGACAGAGCAACAGTATTACACAGTATATTTACGTGCAAAGTCAATGTAACCAAGTATTTATTTGTACAATTTACTGGTAATTGAAATTTAAAAACTCACCCAACAAAAAACACCCTCTCCTGTACAATGATTTTTCTTTCGTAAAAAGCAAATCTATCTTTAAAGACAGATCGGACCCTCTACCCTACCTATTCTTCACAAAACCTATTACACTACTGCTAGTACTGTTACCACTGCTAAAACACATCTTTGGGCCCCTAAATACATGTCCCAACATCTCCTCTTAAGTGGTGCCCCTGACTGCAATTATAACCCCCACCGCTGCTAATCTGAAGACAAGTGTGTCAGTCTTTTTTTGTAAAAAAAAAAAAAACAGAACTTGCCCAATGTGCAATGTACTCATTGTGCTTGATGTTTATACCACTATAGGCCTGTCATTCCATCATACTTTTTATGCTTATGTACAAAATGTGACCTATGGAAGAAAGTTGCTGAGTGCGTGTAAGAAATATACACTGCTCAAAAAAAATAAAGGGAACACTAAAATTAATGAATGAAATATTAAATACTTTGTTCTTTACATAGTTGAATGTGCTGACAATAAAATCACAAAAATTATCAATGAAAATCAAATTTATTCACCCATGGAGGTCTGGATTTGGAGTCACACTCAAAATTGAAGTGGAAAAACACAATACAGGCTGATCCAACTTTGATGCAATGTCCTTAAAACAAGTCAAAATGAGGCTCAGTAGTGTGTGTGGCCTCCACGTGCCTGTATGACCTCCCTACAACGCCTGGGCATGCTCCTGATGAGGTGGCGGATGGTCTCCTGAGGGAGCTCCTCCCAGACCTGGACTAAAGCATCCGCCAACTCCTGGACAGTCTGTGGTGCAACTTGGTGTTGGTGGATGGAGCGAGACATGATGTCCCAGATGTGCTCAATTGGATTCAGGTCTGGGGAACAGGCAGGCCAGTCCATAGCATCAATGCCTTTGTCTTGCAGGTACTGCTGACACACTGCAGCCACATGAGGTCTAGCATTGTCTTGCATTAGGAGGAACCCAGGGGCAACCGCACTGGGATATTACTGGCCCACTGCCAAACCAGTCATGCTGGAGGATGTTGCAGGCAGCAGAACGTTCTCCACGGCATCTCCAGACTCTGTCACGTCTGTCACATGTGCTCAGTGTGAACCTGCTTTCATCTGTGAAGCGCACAGTGCACCAGTGGCGAATTTGCCAATCTCGGTGTTCCTTGGCAAATGCCAAACGTCCTGCACGGTGTTGGGCTGTAAGCACAACTCCCACCTGTGGACGTCGGGCCCTCATACCACCCTCATGGAGTCTGTTTCTGACCGTTTGAGCAGACACATGCACATTTGTGGCCTGCTGGAGGTCATTTTGCATGGCTCTGGCAGTGCTCCTCCTGTTCCTCCTTGCACAAAGGCAGAGGTAGAGGTCCTGCTGCTGGGTTGTTGCCCTCCTACGGCCTCCTCCACATCTCCTGATGTACTGGCCTGTCTCCTGGTAGCGCCTCCATACTCTGGACACTACGCTGACAGACACAGCAAACCTTCTTGCCACAGCTCGCGTTGATGTGCCATCCTGGATGAGTTGCACTACCTGAGCCACTTGTGTGGGTTGTAGACGCTGTCTCATGCTACCACTAGAATGAAAGCACCACCAGCATTCAAAAGTGACCAAAACATCAGCCAGAAAGCAGAGGAACTGAGAAGTGGTCTGTGGTCACCACCTGCAGAAGCACTCCTTTATTGGGGGTGTCTTGCTAATTGCCTATAATTTCCACCTGTTGTCTATTCCATTTGCACAACAGTATGTGAAATTGATTGTCAATCAGTGTTGCTTCCTAAGTGGGCAGTTTGATTACACGGAAGTGTGATTGACTTGAAGTTACATTGTGTTGTTAAAGTGTTCCCTTTTTTTTGAGCAGTGTATTATATTAGAAATAAAGAAAACTACAAAGCAGACAATAAATTGTGGTTGTATTTAAGAACCCCTTAAATAAAGTTGTTGAACAGTACCACTGAACACATTTCCAAAGTTTGACAATACAGCTCATGTTTAAAACATTAATCAGTAGATAAACAAAAAAGGTACATAAAACCACAAAATACAATCAGCCGTTGCTTAAGCATTTGAGCAAATATCTTCCTTTAAAATAAAAAAATATAAAAATGCAATGTTAAAATATAACATATAATAGCATTTGCTAATCCCTGAGGCAAAAAAAAAAAATTGGCAGGATCACATTCACTCTCAATTCCTCATCATGCACACAGCTGAAGTTTCACCAGCAGAACCACTTATACAACACTTACTGGATGAAAATTCTATAAATGCACTATAATGACCTTTACATTTTATATAATGACAATTAAATAAAATAACACAATAACAGATTTAAATAACCAAGAATGCTAATTAAGTAATTCTTTTTCTTGTCCTTCTTTGATATAAAACTATTTAAAAAGACAGCTGTAAAAATCCACAAAGGTAATATAGATTGATAGACTATTTTGCATACAGGTGACACAATTGCTCAATTAAATGACAAAGCATTTTTCTGGCCTGGTTTAACAAAAGTGTTTATCCATCAGATAAAAATGGGATTTTTTCCAGTTTGTGGTCACATCTTACTTAAACACAATAGAATATAGTATAGTTCAATTTGGGTAACTAAAAAATAAGAAAAAATCTTTTCTTATGTAAGAATTTGCATAAAAGGGTGTATAAGCAACACTATTAGGATTTTATTGCGTTGCAAAGCAGAAACTGTATCATCCTTGTAGCACTAGGGGGCGCCTCCTTTTTGCAACTCTTTTATAAATGCTGTAGGTTAAAGAAAAGTAGAGTCAAGTCACGTGTCAATACAAGACAAGACAAATAAATGCATACCTCATTTAGGTAACAAACACTTAAGGAACTGATCAATTCAACAGGCATTAATAAAGATAATAATAGGGTCATATAATACTATATGCAGTAAAATAATAGTTTCATATATCATACTTTACGGAAAAAATAAATTAACTGACCTTCAATGATTTCATCCTTTACTTTCTGCAGTTCCTTTCGCACCTCCTCCAGGATTTCCTGTAACAACACAAAATTACTTTCTGCAACTAAATATGTTGTAAGATATTGTAGTGCTTTATCTTTAATTAACTCAGAAATTAATAATAATATTTTATCTGACCTGTTTTAATTTCTCCATATCAGTGTTGTCTTTGGTGGATGTGTCACTCATATTACTGCCTGGTCTTTGCCTGGTGAGACGAGTAAATAGACATCAGATGACTCAGTCTGTTTGTATGCTGGAAATTTACTGTACTTTGAAATGTCTATGTTCTTTCAATCTACTCTGTTCTAGTTTACGAAGTAACTCTGAAAGGCATGAGTATTTAGCCTGATGAATCACAAGCACAAGACAGAGAGAGAGAGAGAAATGGAGAGAGAGAGAGGCAAAAAGAAAGATTGGGGGGACAGAGAGAAAGAGAGGGGGGGGGACACAGAGAGAGAGATGGGGGTTGTTCTGGAGTACCTGTTTAATGGAGATGATGTTGGAACAGTGCTCTTATCAAGACCCTTGGAACCAGAATTACTTCTAAATAAAATAAAGAGCAAAGGGGTATTTTATTTTAACTAAGATAAGTGTTCTCACACAATGAAATAAGATAAAATGCCAACTTTACCGTGGAAGAGTACTAGACTTTTCCCAAGGCTTGCAAACTGAGTAAAATAAGAGATAGAAAACGTTACTTTACAGTAAAATAAAAAAAGTGAATACGATTTTAACCCTAGTTACATATCTGACCTTCTGATTTGATCTCTGAGGAGGCCGAATTTTCCTGTAAGCCAAAAGAAAAAGAATTCTTACTGCGCTGTATATAGTAAAACCTAAATTATCTTCATTCACATGCACTGTGTGTAAAACCCCTTTGAGTTATTATAGATTTGAAAAAATTACATTATCTTCTTTTTTCACGACTGGGCTATCCGCAGCCTTGCGTCTGTAAAGGAAGAATAAATAAAACAGCTTTGTTTATATATATTTAAAAAGATATATATCCATACAAATGTAGTTGTGTGGTGTAATAATGTGGTTTGTGACATTTCTTTTTTATTATAAATCTTATACAATATTCACCAAATATGTTGCCATTCTGGATTTGGCAATCAGCAGAAATAAACATTGTTAAAAGCACTTATCAAAAAGTACATAAGAAGACAGTTGGCACACAGTTTCCACTTCCTAATTTCCCATTATATACAATTCAATTCAATTCAGTTTTATTTTCAGCGCTTTTTACAATGGTGATTGTCACAAAGCAGCTTTACAATTGAAGAAATTATGAGACAGAATTAAACAGAAATCAGTTTGTTTCTGATGAGCAAGCCGGGGGCGACGGTGGCAAGGAAAAACTCCCTGAGATGAGATAGGAAGAAACCTTGAGAGGAACCAGACTCAACAGAGAACCCATCCTCATTTGGGTGAAAAACACTACTGCATGTCTTGCAGTGACAGTATCATTGGGTCACATGATGTCCATTAGCTTTTACTTGCCACTTTCTCATTTATTCATTTTGATTTTTTACTTCTGTATTCTAAACTAGGAGTTTGAATTAACTATAAATTATAAACACTTGCATATGTTTTGTAGACTCTAAATTAGAAAAGTCTAGAAGATTCAGACAGGCCAGAGAAAAACATACCCAATGTAATCCAGCTGTTTTATATTTAAACTAAATGAATTGAAGAGCTGACCAAATTCTGACTGGGTTTTATTTTAACATGTACAGACACGGCTTTATGATCATTCTAAAAGCTATTCAAGACTTATCAAGCTATTCAATATTATCTTAAAATAGAGACTTTTATTGTAAATATCGACATATTAATAATTAGGTGGATTTATACCAACCTTCTTGCGAGAAGTGCACTCATCTCACCCATCAACCCTCCTCCTCCTCCCCCTCCTCCTCCAGAGTTCTGGCTGCTCTCTTTTGGTGCTGGAGCTGCAGATCCACTATCATCCTACATGCCCAGAGGAAAGTCGTCCATTAGCTCCATTTACAACATATTGAATAATTAGTTATCGTACTTCTCTCCATACCATTATTACTTTTCAGTCATTCCACTTATATTTGGACCTTTTCTTTTAAGGCCAGTACATAGTATACACACTCATTTTAATAGAAATAACTGAATCAACTTATTTAAGATAACAGAATTTACACAAAAAAAGTAAAAATAATTATGTGAGTAGAAATAAGATATGTATTATAACGATTAATATCTCCTTAATAAAGGCATCTGTGGGAAACCACTAGTTTTGCACACACACACAAATTTTATGCAACATTTTTTACTTTAAACAAAGGATACCAATTTCAAATTCAACAAAGTTTATTGCCAATCAGGAGACTAACTCAGCAGACTGGAAGCATATACATACTAGAACCAAAATCGACATCAAGTGTGCATGCCACTTTCAAATTTATGGAATGTATTGTTCCTATTTTATTTTCTTACCTTGGACACTTTGCGGAGTTTAGCCCCAGCAAGAGCTGATGCTAGACCTCCAGCTCCACCAATGCCACCTCCTCCATCCCCTCCTGATGGTGGTGGTGGGGCAGGTGGAACCCCTCCTGAGGGTGGTGGTGGGGGAGCTGGAGGTGGTCCGGGGGGTGGTGGTGGACCAGGTGGAGGCGGAGCTCCAGGGGGAGGAGGAGCCGCAGCTGGAGGAGGAGCAGGTGGTGCAGCTGGTGGAGCAGCTGATTGTCTCTCTAGCCTTTCCTGTTCCTGTCTCTCTCTCTCCTGCTGCTCCTGAAGTCTGTTGAGAAAGTACAAAGGCTGTGTTAGGGCACGACTGAGAAATTATTTAAAATGTTCTTATTTTTTTATGTATTTGATAGCATAAGCTAGTCCTAGTTTTAAGTAAATATCCTTTCTACCCACATGGCATAACTGTCTTTGGAAGGTACTTAAACAAAAACAATAAAAACATTATTTAATAAAGAGAATACGGTAATGCCACGAGGACATAAAATGCAGTATGTGTTATTTGTTCTTGTAAAGGACAAAACACTGTTTTCCATAACTAACTGTGCTGAGTCACTGTGTAGTGATGGCTGAGATGAGTGAGTACCTCTGCTGCTCTTCAACTCTCGGCCCATTCGGGGGAGGTGGAGGGGGAGCTGCACCTATAAAAAAAATTATAATCATAGTTATGAACTCCCAGTTAGGATTCAAAATTCCAGGAATTGTCAAGGCTGGAAACATTTTATAGGAATTAACAGGAATATATAGGAATTATTAACGGGAAGAGAAAAAAAATTGGGAAAAAAATGAGAACTTGCAAAACTGCAGCATATTTTTTTATAATATAAAATTTAGCATACTTTAATGTAATTTTAGTTAAATTTCTATCCTGAATAGTTTTTAAAATACAGCATTTAGGCCACACCTCCGCAGGCACTGTTCATGCCTCCATAACATACACTCATCATTTCTTAAATCCTGCACACAAAATAATGTCAACTTATCTATTTTGGTTAGTATTTATGAACCACATAAAATATAACATAAATTTACATTTCAAACTTTCTCCTGCTGTGTGTAAGCTACTGAGCACAAAATGATACCATTGTTAAAACATTTGGCAGACGCTCTTACCCAGAGTGACTTACATTTATCTCATTTATACAACTGAGCAATTGGGGGTTAAGGGCCTTGCTCGGGGGCCCAACACTGGTGGCTTGGTGAAGCTGGGAATCGAACCCACAATCTTTGGGTTGGTAATCCACCACCTCAACCATGAGCCACCACTTCCCCTGACACTGGGAATACACTGACTATGCAAACATTTAAGTGAGATAAAAAAAAAAGAAGTTATTAAACGATCCTTTCCCACTCTTCCCACAAGGGAGAATTTACACATTTTCCAGGCTCTAAAAAGTAAAAAATATTGTTTTTAAAAAATTACTGAACTATTATTAGTATGCATGTTAGCTTACTAGCAAAAATGTTTATATTTGTATATACAGTTTATAGTTCTTTTCAAATGTATAAATCATTCAAATAAATCTGTATAAATTCCCATAAATTCCATAATTTCCAACTCTGAATATTAAAAAAAATTCCATGAAAAGTTTCCAAAAAAATTACCGGATATTTTGACCATGTGCAACCCTATTTCCAGTACAGTACAATCATTAACGAAATGATTTATTATATAGCAACACAACAGCTTTGGATTGAGTGGTATTATTTGTGTTTCTGAAATTCGTCTCACCGTTGAGCACATCTAGGACATGCATCATAGAGCTTCCAAACTGTGTAGCTTCTTCCTTACTGCTAAAGCTTAGACCCCACACCTGACGTGCATCTCGCCACTGGTGGAAATTTGGAGTGGCCTGATTGTATTTTATACCTCTTACAAGCGGGCAATTAATGACAACCTGAAAAAGCAAATGTAGCAAAACAAATGTCAACATTTGGATAATTATGGATTAATCATTAGTAATTAATTGCATACGATTTGTTGTGTACATAAATGTGCAGCAGAAAATTTTCTTGACCTTAATACAAACCACATTTGCACTGTATGTACCGGTAAGATCTGAATGGAGCTGCAATTTTTATCACAATTTGTTAACGTTAAACTTATTATAAAAACTCTTTTAAAGTTGATGCAGTTACAGTATACAGTATATACTAATGGCATGTGGTTGATGTTCTGTGCCTATGAACCTACCATTACTGACTATTATCAGAATCTTAACTGTAAAACAAATACCATTATTTTTTGTGGTTACACAGTCAATTAATCTGTATTACATGTAAAGTAGAGAGGGAAAGAGAGAGAGAGAGAGAGAAAGAGAGAGATAGAGACAGAGAGAGAAAGAGAGAGAGATAGAGAGAGAAAAAAAGAAAGAGAGAGAGAAAGAGAGAGAGAGAGAAACCCATTTTTACCTGCTGGTCTGCTTGCAGTTTTCGACCCACCACTCTGTAGGTGTTGTTAACAGGGTTTTGAAAGATGTGCACTCTGCTTACAGCCTGACCTCCAGCGCCAGCAGGAACCCAGCGCTTCCCAGCATCATCGTACAGCATGACGGTAGCTCGTGCATGGCAGAAGCTTACCTCACTAATGACAGGAGTGACACAGCATAGAGAAATTTAGGAACCATCAGTTTTCTAATTTCGAACATGCTTCATGCACACACATTGATTCTTCTAAAAAAAAACCCCTAAAATATGAATTAGCAACTGGTGATTTATAATGACCTCAATTAGAACAATGGCACGTGAAAAGAAACCGAAAGAAACTCTTACTCTGAGTAGGCAAAAAAGGCATACTTGCACATATAATCAAGGGCTGCTTTCTAAATAGTCCTAGCTAACGCTAGTCTCTAACCACAACAGCCAGCTAGACATAGCAAAAGCTAAAAGAGGATTTGAAATGTTAATTAATAGGAAGTGTTGTTTCAGAAAGAGGGGTGAATATAGTGCATGACAGAGAGACATCGAGTGATATGAGCAGTTAAAAATGCAGAAACACACCTTGCCTTAGTGTTCTACAATGCAAAAGACTTTCCTGTTTGCCTGCATGTAAACGAACTACATTAAAATTTTATTTATTGATTTTTTAAAATTTATTTTATTGGGTTAGTTTGTGATATTTTTTAGCAGACGGTAGAGTAGGAAATTGCGGTTCACTGCAGACATTGACTACTGGCTGTGAGAAACATTTAAAAGCAGTAAAATTACATTGTGAAATCATTTTATTAATTGTCTTATAACAGTGCAAAATAATCTGTTATTTGGAGTAATTTTGTATATATATAAAAGGTGTATATATATATATATATATATATATATATATATATATATATATATGTACATACACACGTTAGTACATTAGATGTAACTTTATATATGAAACACATTTATTTGATATTTATTCTATATCTGTGTCTTGTTAGTGTCTGTTTTGGTGGTGTAAGTGTGTCTTTTGTGTTAAATGTGTTTTGACTCTTCACAAGGCTACAGACCGAACAGGCTTTAGGTTTATAGCTATTGTTATAAAGATATTAAAGATCTGTTTGAAAACATGAACTTTTGCTGAGAAATACAAAAAACAACTGCTAGAACTAATTACAATAATAGAAAAGATGACACAATTCAAGCATGAATCGAAAAAATTTAATTTCCAGCTAAAGTGTTTTAGACCTATGTATCGGTATTAACGACACAAATATAACCTCTTAACTTGTCTGAGATGCAAGACTTCAGACTGAATTATAAAAATGTTATAATCATTTAACTTATGCTGCTATTAACATGCTGGTCAGTGCTGGTTTTGATTTGTATCCTTTAGTTAGGTTTGAGATGAAGAGCCACCTTTGTGAATACAGAAGACATCGCTGTTGCTTTCATTGTTTTCCAAATGTACCTACACACACATTAAATGAGATTTACTAATTATCATAAGGACCAGGAGAGTTTCATTCAGTTTTATGCTCACACATTTCAGATCTTATAAGCATCCATGCAGTACTCATTTCTGAGGTTCTATTTTATAGAGGAAACCACAATTATATTTAAAAAAGTATGAGAGAAAGTCTTTTACATCTGCCATTTGCTTTTTAACCACAGTGGATGTGTATTCACTTCCTCAAAACTCTGGAGGAAATGGTTAGGTTTAACGTAATCAAGATCCCATTGCTGTTTCGGTCTCTTTTGTGAATATAAATTCTGAATAACTAAAATCAACCCTGCACCCTAAAATCAGCCAAATTATCCCTAAAACAGATCTACTGAGATGATGTGGATCATGGGGTCAGGATTAGACAATCTGCTCTGAAGTCGTGGTAATTACAGCATATAACATTTTAAACCACTAAAAAGTAAAAGTATACATAATAATCTTTTCTCTGTCTCTGGCATAAAATAATAATAATAATAATAATAATAATAATAATACTGTTGCTTTTTTCCCCCTCATCTGCAGGTCCTACCTAATTCAGCCTGCTTTTCTAATTCTGATTTACAGATTTTAT
This sequence comes from Bagarius yarrelli, assembly GCA_005784505.1. Classification (NCBI taxonomy): domain Eukaryota; kingdom Metazoa; phylum Chordata; class Actinopteri; order Siluriformes; family Sisoridae; genus Bagarius; species Bagarius yarrelli. The sequence goes on along the minus strand of VCAZ01000003.1, from coordinate 6,979,701 downwards.
AAAATACTAATTATTCTGTAGAATATAAATTTATACAGATGAGGCAGATTTAACCTGTTATTATAAGTGAGTATAATTTTTATAATAACATTTATGGCCATGAAAAGGGAGGTTTTTATAATTCAGCCTGCTTTTCTATTCTGTGATTTTATAAATACTAATTATTCTGTAGAATATAAATTTATACAGATGAGGCAGATTTAAACCTGTTATTATAAGTGAGTAGTAATTTATAATAACAATTATAGCCATGAAAAAGGGAGGTTTTCTTTTAAGTCTGCTTCCCCTCACAGCTTCTTCCTCATGTACACATTTCCACTCATCACACAGTCAGTTCTGGTTTACCTAATGTAAAATGTAATTTTTTATAAGCAGTTTTGTAATAAGATATATTTAAATAAGACTAAACCAAGTCTGGTACCTGCTGTAGTTTCCACTGTGTAACTAATATAACAGAGACAGCATGAATAGTAAACAAAGTAAATATTTAAAGATTCAAATTAGTAAATAAACAACAAAAACACACACTTACAAATGTAACCAATCTCCAACACAACGAATAAAACTTTAATGATCCGCTACATTCGGTTTGGTTTTGCGAGTGAACAAAACCATCACCCGACGGAGTGGAATGTTCTGAACTTACCTCATTTTTACCCGCTGCTTTTCTTTCCCGCGTAACAATCACAGCCACATTTATCTAAAGCGCCTCTAAAGCGAACTGTTTTGATGCGTCCGCTTCTCCGGCTGCTGTTCAGAACAAGCCACAATTTCCTGGTTTGAATGACGGATCTGATCTGAGATCCGCTTTACGCTTCATCCGCATTGCCATGAAATAACGTTCATCATATACACGTGGTTCAGCGATATCGTTATATCCGGTTGACTTTATAGAAAAAGACGCTAAACCCCAAACTAAATTCTCTAATATAAAAAAATCAAAACCATAAAGACGATCAAAAACGAAAAACGTATTAAACTTGATTATTATTATGGTTTAAATGAGGAAAAAAACTTTAACTCCGTCTCCCTCTTGTGGCTATTTGCTGTATCGCACCATAAACGGATTCTTTTATCGTCGCGATCACACTATCAGGCGCACGTGTGTCGTACAATTAAAAAGAAATAGATTTCAGTGCACAAGTGGATTTTCAGTAACTACACCACATATCGCTCCAGGTTCTTGACTCGTTGACTGTTGGTACCACCACAATGACAAGAAAACTATATGTTCGTTGTCTTCTGGTATTGCAATAAGGCAGTAAAACAATGTTTATCACCACCAGAAAGCAGAAATGTTTCGGCCTAAAGTAAACATTAATTGCACCCAGATCTGTGCCATGTTCTCTTTAGCCTCTTACCCACCCGACCGGACTGAAGTTTTCTCAAGATACAAGAAAGACATACAACAAGGCTCTTCATTGTCACACAGGTGGTGGAGGGAACTTTTCTTAGATTTTCATTTTCTTATTATAATTAAACAAGGCTGAGGCCTACATCTTCATAAAGCATTTAACTAATTATAACTAATTAGCATCACTAATTTAATCCACCATGTTTGGACTAACATAGTTTCATTTTAATAGTATTCTTAGCCATTCAGGACGTCTTTAAGTATATGCTTTTAATAACGACTACAAATGGCCTACAAGTAACTCTGGATCAGAGAAACTGTAAAGTAAATCTGCAAATATAAATTTAAGTGTTTAAATTGATTTTAATATCATCAGTTTAGTCCTAAAACACATTCTAAATAATTTGCGGCCATAGATGAGACAATAGCTGAGATATAAATAGGAGATATTCTGTTGAGAATAAAAGGATCTTTCCATCATTTGCCGCATGCTTCGTACTTCTGCATGTGGCCTAACCCTAATTAGATTGTGCAGTACTTCCTCCATTTCCCTTTGCACGTTTGTTTACTGCCTTGTACTGCCTTTAGCACTGTAAAGTTCTAGATCTATTTATACACGTCTGTTGTATGAGTTTTGCAGAATTTTTTTCATGCTATAAATTTTGGTAGCAATGTTTATACATTTTTACATTATACTGCCACCTCACCTGATGTCTCACTTTATACCACCTCATTGTGTGTTTTAAACATGATTTTTGCATTTCTCAAAATAGGCTAACTGCACATTGTTGCCTTAATAATGTGCATTTTAGTTATTATTAAGGTTTTATCTAATCTAACAAAAAAAAACAATAATTTATTTTAAGTATTCGATTATTATTAAAATCTAATCCTGCTTCACTTTGTTTTAAACAGTAAGAAGTTTTCAGAAAAAAGCAACAAAAATTAAACAGATAAACAGAAAGGGTTTAGAAAATTCATAGTGAGTATAAACAAGCAGTTATAGTATGTTTTTAATAGGTTACGAATTATATCATATTCATTCTTGTTCACTTGTTCAATTCTAACCATGTTTTTTCACTATATTTAATCTACTTTTCTTTTCACAAAAAGGTGCAAACGGAATACTTCATATGCAACCTGATGTTTAGGATGTTTTTTTTTTATTCTCTTAATTACAGGATATTTTCATTCTGAATAGGAAACAAAAAGCTTTAGTCTTTATAAAAGTAAACTTTCTGAGGATTGCAGGCTTTTGGATCCACTAGTTTAGATGTAAATATTAATTTGTCATTCAGCTTCGTGGTCAGTTTTCATTTACAGCATTGGAATGGCTTATAGAGCTAAAACATATATTTAATAAAAAACTGAATACTGTTTTACACCCCAATATGTAAAACTTCATACTAAAGAAAAACATTGCTTCAATTCATTTAAAGGTTTTTCCCTCTGGCACTCTGAAAATAACAGTCCAACGCAGTTTGCAACAGTCCTGTGTTATTCAGGCAACACTGTTTTTGTTCTGTCTGACAGCTCTTTTCAATTTTAGTTGTGAATAAAAAAGACGCCCAGTTCTTTCTTCTTGCAAGGGTGTGGTTCACATTAGAAATAGGAACATTTAAAAGTCAAACATGGCACCCTACCTCTCTGGTCACTGTTCAAATAACTATGCAAAACTGCTATGTACTGTACAGAGTGTTGTTTGCTCTACAAAATACGCTTGGTAGTACAATGCAAGCATTGCATATGCTTTTTGAATTGATTGACTTATTTTTTGCCTTTTTTGCCCCCAACAATTGAATCATTTGATTCGAATCATTACTTTAATTCCACACACGATAGCAGAAACAGTGAGCCGTTCTTTGTATTTGTCTAAGGGTGAGGGCAGCATGTCAGGAGTAGATTTGCATACAGTTAGAGAGTGTCTCTAGATGCCAGTGAGTGTACTGTACCATATACAGTGGCCTTTCAGGCTGAGGCCACCAGCTCACTGTTTACTGGCTCACAGAAAACGATCATTCACTTAGGGAAAGTAACCAGACGGAAAACAGCGGAATATTAATATGACTTTTGAAGCGAATGTATGTAAAACTGTATGTAAAAGACTAATTTTTATACTGTTAATCAGACCTCATATAAATATGAGCTACAGCATTTACTAATAAAAATGTGTATTTTATTCAAAATAAAAAAGTGTAAACTCTGATATATTTTTTAAAGATTTAACCATGCACTGCTCCATTATTTTTTAATGCTAAAATGTGGTTTAAAACACTTTCCAGTCTAACAAGTACGTGTGTTAATTAGACTAGTTGTTTATATCATATTTTGTTTTAATTTTGTGTAAATGCAATTAAACATCATGTTCCAGTGGATAAAGCTTGCGCTGAAGAAAAAATACATGCAAATGTATGACTTTTACTCTTAATACACACCAAAAGAATGTACAGTAATGAAAAAAAAGTACAGTTTCTGATATATTTCTGTTTCATTCATATTCACATTATTAGACAAAGTGTAGAAAGTGTTGAAAGGTGATACAGCTTGTTAAAAATGATTATTAAGTTCAAGTCATTATGGGTGAAAGTATGTATAAAGCAGTAGCCACTTTACCCATTTAAAGGATGTGTACAGTAATTACTGCCTAGTGATTTCAATTTACTAATGAATTATTATAGACTATCAGTTCCTGAAAACAAACCACTTTTTGTTTTTACCCTCTACTATCGAAGAGACAGAAACACTGTTTGCATACAGGATGCATGATAATGATGCAAGCAGATGTATTTGCCAGTCAGAGCTCAGTGTAATGAGCCTAACGCTCATCCTTTTGAGCTCATGTCTGTATAACATATGACCAATGAATGTAAACGTATTCCGTGAGCATTCATATTTAAATATCTATCCAATTCATTATTTATTTAACCCATTTTGGATTTTGTTGGGAATGACTTTTCGCTCTTTCTACTGTGCCACAAAAGAAAAAGACACCTGTAAATTGGACAGAAAGGTTCTTTCAATTCTTTAAACCTGGTAGTTAACAGATAGTAAACAGTAAAAGAGATATTTGAATGGCCTTTGTATGACTCAGGGGGATTCAAACCCAGCAGACAATTAAATGGAATGAGAAATGAAAGCCAAATTTTACTAGCAGTCCAAGCTGTGCGTGCTCCTGTTAGCCAGGCCGTGCCCTCCATGCCGGCAGAGCCAGTGGCCTATTTGCATGGAAGGACCAGTTGAATGAGGAGACCAGATTCTCACTACCTGGCATGCAAAATCATCAGAGCAGCAGTTAACACACACACACACACACACACACACACACAGGTGTGTCTGCTGCTGTGGCCTCTCTCCAGAGGTATGGAAATGAGCACTGAGATTTGCGCTTTCTAACCACTGAATAGGGTGAAAGGGGGAGGATGGTTAGAAGACACACGCAGGGTAATCACAGTGAAAACATAGTCACAGATCAGCTGTGATCAGAGTGTCTGTGTACAAGTGACAGGTTGTAAGGCGTCAGATGATGTGCTGGAGTAGATGAAGTTGCAATTACAGTTAAGGTCAAGTTAAAGTTTAAATTGAGACTGTAAGTTAAGATACAGAATCAGAAAGCTCCGAAGAAAAAAAATCGAAGATGCCACGTTCGTTTCTAGTAAGAAGAAAGCGGGATGTCTGCAGTGAATGGACATGGGAAGATGCTGAAAATCCATCCTGGATCAATCACATCAGTACAGGTAATGCAGTTGTTTCTGGAGAATCACAAAAGTAACACCTTTAATAGTTTGTAATAAAATACCTCATCAGAGCTAATCAAGGAAACATATATTCAGTGACTCAGCTTTCATTTGATGTGGTTTTATATTTTAAAGACCAAAATTTGGCTAATCGGATGCCAGTTTTCATGTTAGAATTTTTAGTGAAATACTTTGAGAATGTACAGGTATGTTGATCTTGTAACGGCTGTCACCCAACATGACTCTTGGACAGCACACAGAATACTAAACAGATACTGTTAAAATAGAAAATAATTTAAACTTCTAACACTTTATTATTTTATTATATTTAACTGAAAATATAAAATCAATGTTTCCACTATTTTCATGTTCTACCATTTTATAAATAACCTGACCCATGATTAACATGCATGTATAAGCATAATTAGGATAACATATCCGAGAGATTTCTTAGTGCTGTGGGTAAAAAGTGTGTCTGTAATGTTGTTTGTGAAATATTATTATACATATTTATTAAAATAATTCTTCTTATACATCAAGTCTGATATATGACTAAATTAAGTACTCCTAATGCTTTAAGACTAATCCACAGATCCTGACTTATATTTTTCACTTGTGTAAATACATTCATTTACTATTGGATTCACAAATGCTATTGTTTTTGAAAGTATGACTTAAAAATAGCTTTGTTTAGTTAAAATTTCATTCTTTTATTCATTTTGTTGCAGCAGTTACAGTAAAGTCACCTGACATTGTCAGTTTGCAGTCAGTGCCAGAATTAACCAGTGTTCTTCCTGGGCCGATGAGCACATCCAGCAGTGCTGACCTAGAGTCAACATACGCGTCCAGCAGTAATGAATCCGAAACAGCCAGTCCCGAACACTGTCACTCTCAGCAGCCTCCTCAGAGTCTCTTTCCGAGCATTTCTTCCTCTGACCCATCTTCAGCCCCAAGAGCCAAAGTAACTCCATCCACACCATCCACACTTTACCCAAACATGTTAAAAAGGAATTAAACATGTCGTTTCTTTCTTTAAGCTTAAACGTCTTTAACCCTGTATCGTCCACAGGTTTCTGCCTCTAGCTCTGGGGACTTCCAGTGTCCTGTGTGCCATAAAATTTTCCCACTTCAGCGGATGTTGACGCGGCACCTGAAATGTCACAGCCTAATCAAGAGACACCCGTGCAGGTACTGCGGCAAAGGCTTCAACGACACCTTTGACCTGAAGAGACACATGCGCACACACACAGGTGACGACATTGAACACACGCACTTCTTCAGATCTGTTTCCCTTGGAAGCTTGCTGTTTCTAACTCACACACATCTGCGTGCAGGTATTCGGCCGTACAGGTGTGAGCTGTGCGAAAAGGCTTTCACGCAACGCTGCTCGCTGGAGTCTCACCTGCGTAAAATCCACGGCGTGAAGCAGCAGTACGCGTACCGACAGCGCCGCTCGAAGATCTTCGTGTGTGAGGATTGCGGCTTTACCTCCAGCCGACCCGACGAGTACTTTATGCACGTACGTCAGAGCCACCCGGAAAGTCCGGCATTGCGCAGATACTACCGCAAACACTTGCAGGACACTCACACTCAGCCCCGCATCTCGCCCTTCATGCTCTACCCTACCACAGCGTTTTACATGTGAAACTCCAAAGCAAAGTTTTTTGAGCTTTTTTTTACATGTGCAACCACACTCAAAACTTTAATGCATGCATGATAACACGTGTTATTGTAGTTATTGTTGTATGTAGGCCGACTAGCGTGTTATATACATGCACAATATAGCCAAAGGACTGAACACTGCAGAATACACACACCTGCCATCGCCAATTTGCCATTTTAATAAATTTAACATTTCTGAGAAAACGTCCTGTCTAATGTTAGCGTGTAACTGTTGTGCTCATTCAACTCCGGGAGCATTGATGAGCTCCGACACTGACTCTGAGAGAGAAGGCGGAGTGTTTGGGAAAGAACCATATTATTGATTAATTATGATTACGATGTCAGGTGTTACTTTTGTGCATATAGTGTATTTGAATGTGTATAGAATATTTTATTTGGGTAAAGTCTGCTCTTCTATATCAGATCTTACAACTGTTTCCCATCTTTAAAACATTTAATTCTTATATGTTTCATATGACATGTTTATGCCTGTAAAGTTAATAGAATTTCTACCTTGGTTAATATTTTTTATATGTATTTGTATTTTAATAAACTTTATTCTTGAAAAAAAGGGGAAATCCAAGATCCAATATTTTAAACTCAAAACCTCAAAAAATATTCAGATTAACTTGAATCTTATCCAAACTGTGTTGACCAGTGCATTTAACAATGAGTTACAATAGTACAATTAACAAATTGAATGGGAACAAAAATTGTGGATCCACTCAGTATTTATTTTTTAATAAAAAATTAAAACGTTGTTCTTTATTACTAATACCTTATTAAAGATTTAATGTTTTTGAAACAACACAAACAGCAATTATTTACCCAAGTGTTTTATATTATACATAAAATTTAGTAGTCCTGTAATAAATATATAATATTTAGCTGATATTTATAGCCCTAATTGTGCAATAGATTTTTTATTTTTTTTGTACAAAGTGCATTATACCGTTTCCCTGGGATTCAGTAGTACTTAAGCTAACAGGAGTGTTTAAGTGTCTGTTATACCAGCTTTGATATATCAGATACAGAATTTAAAGTACATTCCAGAGGCTCGAATGTGCATAAATGGGAGGATTATACAAACTAGAAAACCATAAATACTTTTTTCAATAACAAGTGCAATTGATTGTCAGTCTGCATGAACCGGAAATAAGTGAAAATGAATTAGCTCAATAAAGTGACAATAAGAAATAAAGCTCGCTGTTTGTTACTGACTGAACCCTAGTTGCACATATAGTACAAAATGGTGTTAATGGCATGGTGGATCTGCAGTGTGGTTTGGAGAAAGGTGAGTTTTGTAGCCTGGACTAGCTGGACACAAGCTGTCTGGGAATATCAGACAATCATACTGGATCCACACAGAGAATACGGCATCCCAGCTCTTCACACAGCAGCACTCAGGAAAGCTTAGGATTGCAGTTGCGCTCCCACATATGAGGCTCTCTGCTTGCTGCACACACCAGCAGATATGACTCAGTCTTCACCTTTGGCCAATGTACCTGAAAAGAATAAAGTAATCATTGTTAGTGGCAGCTGGTACAGACATGTGCTAGCAAAGTGTACCTTAAAAAATAAAAAAAGACCTAATTGTGAGGTAGAATTTCTGGCACCCAGAGTCGTTAAATACTTTTTTTTCTGTAGAACCAAGCACACCAGCACCACAAATAGTCATATGACAAATATACAGAAAAAATAGGTAAGTGAGTTTGGGGCTGATTCCTTTTTAGGCCATTAAGTCTATCACCTATAGAGTTTATCACTTAAAATGTATCTGATAAATATAAACTTTAATTCACTACATTTAATAATAGTAATAATTATCATCATTTTTATTTATGCAGAATGATAATCAGTTTTTATATTATGCCGTCAATGAGACCTTGTGATAAAATACATTGCTCCACTCAATGCTCAATGCTATAATTAATTTTATAATTAGCCCCTTAAATGTTAAAACAAGACATGCTTTTAGTGGTCAGTGCGTAGATGTACTATGAGATGTTATAACACCCACCCTGTGAAAGAGCAGCAGGTGGCGAAGCAGAGGCCTCACTAGTGGGTAATGGCAGGCAGGGGACGCTGCTGAGTTCTGAAAACATTAGATCACCAGTTCAGGCGTGTCATTTATGTGATAAATAGTACGGTACTGCGACGCACAATGAACGGACATAACGGCTACAGGTTTAGTACTTGGTTTTTCGTCTCTTTTAACATCGTCTATAATTAATTTAATAATTAAAGTTCTATACATTTTGTAATTATAAATTGTTTAGAATACAGAAAAGGCAACAATAAAAACATTTGTTTATTTTAGAATATTTATACATTTCCCTTTTATCATACCAGTATATGTGCATTAGAAACAAAATTTGTTCCTTTCCACTTTTCCTTTTGTTCATGCCATATAATGTAGTATTTAAATTACAGCTATGAATATAATGTCAACACTAACATGATGTGTTTTGTCAGTGGAGGCTAATAATATAATTTCAATAATATATAAAAAGGAGAACATTAAAAGTGTCTCAAAAATCTAAAAAAAATTAAATAAAAAAATGCAAACCTTTAAGTAAAGTTTAAAAATTGAACTTAAGCAAATTCAGCAATTTGTCAGCTGCAGTTGTACAACTGTATGTGCTGTATAACCAGGACAGAAATATTTAAATAGTTCCGTAGTTCCCTGTTGAATTAGCTTTTGTTACAAGCCACAAAAGTAAAGTTGGCTTTAAGTATATATTAATATGAATGAAAGTTAGCCAGTTAATCTGGTTGATTACACCATAGACTGGGTTTATATAAAATACTCCCAACTGTTTTATTTATCTTTTTTGCAAAATTACAATAAAATCTGTTTTAAATGAAAAAAAAAATGACTGTAAGGAGTATTACATATAAACACAGAACATGGAACATATGAACATCATTTGTTTTAGATTTTATTTTTTAAACTGAAAAAACAAACTTATCTATCCCTTTAAATGCATTTAATCCTTTAAGTGGAATTCGACTTTTTGAGTTCAGAGGTACTTTCAGACATTGTCAGCTGAACCATTTTGTATATTGTCTTGTAAACAGGTGGTAATGACCCATTCACACAGCAGCAAGATAGGAAGCTAGGAGGCAGGCTTACATCCCTGAAAGGCTCCACACTGTAGGCAGGCAAAAAGGCAGGCGATGGGCACACACACAGTTCTGTGGTCAGATAGGAAAAGGGCGTTAGTGTAGTCCTGTGAAAAATGCAAACACACATATACAAGTCCCTTTTTTCATGTCTAGCTACCACACTTTAGAGAGGAATGCAAAGGCCACTAAGCCATACATCAGGAGAAAGGTCATGCTTTACTGTGTCCTATGGCATGCATAATCGAAAGTGAGAGCTCAGTGCATGTGTCACGCATGTAAAATGTAAGAAGATACTGTAGAGTTTGTTTATGAT